>CM077082.1:181825597-183025597 GCA_039513925.1 Platanthera zijinensis
GGACCTCCTGGGTTCTCTTCCTCTTCCTGGAGGTCTGAGAAAACTTAGCCAAAACTTCTGCTCAGGCTCGACGCAATAAATGGAACATTTGGGAGTTGGTCCCATTTGGAAAATTGAGAACCGTAGCAAAAAAACTTTCTAAAAAAAAACGAAGCAAAAATAGAACCAGTTGGGAGTTGGTGGAACCAATCCCTAGCCTTATCCTTCAAAGTGATGCGAAGAGGCGGCACTTGAAGGCGTCCGTCATGGGTCTGATGGAAACTGCGTCTTCAAAACCACTGCAAGTGTTGGAGGGGGTCATCCTTCCCCACGTAGTAGTTCATTTTCGGCTCACGGAACCCTTCTGGAACGGATGCCGAGAGGACCAACTCGCAAAAAGGAGATCCTCTCGCCAGTGACTTCGCCTGGTCCACTCGCGCCACGAGGTCCACCGGCGCGGCACTCGCCGGACTAGGGAAGAGCTCCCTTCCTTCCACCTCTCGCCGACTTCCTTCCGCCATTACCTCTTTTCCTGGCCGCCTCCCAGGTGCATCTTCACCTATCCTCGCCGAGTCGGCCCCTCCCCTGGGCGCGAGATCTGGCACTTGAGGAGAGGGGGTCTCGCACTCGCCTCTTTGTGCGAGTTGTTTGAGGAGATCCATGATCCCTCCAATGGACGACATGAACTCTGTCCTCCCAACATACTCCTCCTGGCTGGGGGACCTCTCGCCTCCTCCTCCCGCATCTCCCGCCATGAGATAACCCCTCGTTCTTCCGCACAGGCTGTAGCTCCACACCCACCGCACCAAAAATGTTGGAACCAGCAAGGCAACCAGCAAGGCCGACTCCACCTAAAGCTCAGAACTACTGAGGCAGCTCGTGCTTACTCCCTTGGGATCACTCTCCAGGCGAAGAACTAGACCGGAGGCTTCAGTGAGGAGGTCCCACCTCTTACCCGGAAGAGACTAGAACTAGAGCTCTTCCCCTCCCTAGCCAAAACTGAGCTAGGTGCCTTAGGAAAGATAAGAGGAGTCCAGAGTCTCTTTCTAAGGCACCTTACCGGTCTATTTATAGGCCTCTGAACTGGGACTGCTGATAACCAAACTATGCTGCTGTGAAAATACCAGAATACCCTTGGCTGGGTCTGCCAACAGCTAAACTCCGCTGTCCTAAAAGACTAAATGCAGCCCACGCAGGGTAAAAGAGTAAAAACACCTCCGGGGCCCAGAAGGTGGGCCCGACCTTACCTGAACCGGCCCTGGAACCAAGACGACCCTTCTCTCGAGGCACCTCTCACTGGGGTCCTCTCGCCACGCCGAATCCTCTCGACTCGCCTGGGTCCTCTCGCCACGAAGCTTCTCTTCTGAGTCCTCTCGACTCGCCTGGGTCCTCTCTACTCTCGCCTGGGCCCCTCTCGCCGGGTTGAACCCTCTTTTCTCTCGCCTAGGCCCACTCCTACCGGGCTGAACCCTCTTTCCTCTCGCCTGGGCCCATTCCTACCGGGCTGCGAGCCCGAGGTTGTACACCCTCAATGAAAAATAAAATTTAGAAAGAAAAAGGAAGAATAAAGGGGAGGGGGATACAATAAAGTAAAGAAAAAAAGAAAACGACTTCCCCGGAGTCGTAAGGCCGAATACAGATGTCGCTCCCCCATGCTTGAGCTGGACACCGGCTCGGGCCTAAGGAAGAGATGAAAAGATGGAGCCAAACGAACCGCCGGAGGGGGTTTTATTCCTGCAAAATAAAAAAAAAGACAAAGAAAAAAAAAGAAAAAGGATAAGCAAGGGGTGCCTCCCAAGAGCGCTCTCTGTTTAACGTCGGCTGAGCCCGACGTTATTTGTTAGCTAAAGGGAAAATAAAAACTAAAGTGAAGAGGTAACTCCCTAAGTATGCGCTTATGTGAGTAAACTAGAAAAAAGATAAATTGAAGAATCGCACCGACATGCGGTGGGATCTTCAAGGGAATGACGCCCAAGAATGAACGGACGGAGTTATAGAAGAACTTCGCCGTATGTAAGAGGGGTAACAATGGGTCATCAAAAGAGGAAGAATAAAAAGAAGAAGAAATAGAAAGAGGAATAAAAAAAATAGAAGAAGAAATTTCATCAAGGGAAATTTCACAAGGAGAATGAGAGTCTTGTGAAATTTCGGGAGAAGAAAGGGTGGGGAGAACTAAAGAAGAATTATCTAAAAGAAAAGAAGAAGAAGTCTCGCTAAAACTAGAAAAATTTGGAACAGTTGAGTTTGAAAGCTTAATGGAATCACCAACGTCTTCAGATGGAGAGATAGGAGATGTCTCGTCATCCTCAACGGGTAAGAAGCACACCGGAATATCCATAAAGGTGTCTTCCAAAGGAGGAAGGAAACTGTACAACCCCGTATCCAGCGAGTGGGCTAACAGGAGCCGATCCGGCCGGCCCAGACCGCCCCCGAGCCCTAGGCGAGTTCAGCAGGGTATGCCGAGCCCAGCATGCCGAGTACGGGCTCGACAATCGTCGGGCCGAGCTCGAAGATCGTGGAGCTGAGCCCGACGAGAGGAAGCCATTCATCGTGGGACCGGCCGAGTACGTGCTCGTCTAGAGCCAAGGGGTTGGCGAGTGCCAACGCGACCGTCATCTGCGAGCAGGGGCTTCAGACCCAACTTTCCCAGGCTTGAGGCGAGGCGAGCTGGACCGTGGCATTGAGAGAGGCGAGCTCACTCAACGCCTTCTCCAGTGGCATTGAGAGAGACGAGCTCACTCAACGCCTTCTCCAGTGGCGTTGAGAGAGGCGAGCTCCCTCAACGCCTTCTCCAGTGGCATTGAGTCAGGTGAGTCAGGTCCGCGACGCTGAGAGAGGCGAGCTCATCCAACACCCTCTCCCGCGGCGCTGAGAGAGGCGAGCTCACTCGCCGCTGTTCACCTCGGCGCGGGGGGGGGGGGGGGGGAGCCTTCTCGCACCCGTACTCGCCGCCCCTGCTCAATGGGCGCTTCTCAGGGTCGGCTTGCCCTTCAGTTGTGGGGTGTTTTTACCATGTTACCCCCTTTGGATTGCATATAGTCCTCGAAAACAGTGACGGCTGGATATTTGCAGACCATCTTTTCCTATAAATAGGACCCAAGGGGTACCTCAGAAGGCACGCTTTCTAGTGCCCGGTCTTCTAGCGCTTTCTAGTGCCCGGTCTTCTAGCGCTTTCTGAGGTACCTTAGCTTCAGCACTTGGCTAAGGAGGGGAAGCGCTCTAAGATCTTCCGGGTGTGTGGTGGGACCTCCGTGCTGAAGCCTTGGGACTGTCCCCGGTCCCTCTCCCTTACCCTTTGGGCTTGTGAGGAGAGAAGTAAGTGTGCAACCACCCCTTCCGCAAGGGTCGGACTCCACAGGAATCGATTTTTCGGTTTCAACACTTTGGTGCGGTGAGCGTGGAGCGTGGTCAGCACAGAAAATCTTCCACAGGACTGATGGCAAGAGACGAGGGGCAAGGTTCAGGAAGGGGGGACTCGCCACTCCCTCCCCCTCCCGCGATGGCAGGGATATCCGCGGAGCTCAGGGAGGAAGTGCTCGGGCTAGTTAGGGTCTCACTCGGCATGCGAGCCGAGAGTACGACGCCAGCGGTTCCCGTGGTCGCCGATCCAGCGTTAGGCAACGATGCGCCCCTCAGGCGCGCAGGGAAGGAGGTCGCAAGCGAGGGGGAACGCGAGCCGAGGGGGCAAGTCCTCTTTCCGGGCTCGGCGGGCGAGTACCTGTTCGGCGAGACGGCGGGGAGGGAGTTCCCAACTCGCCCAGCTGAAGGAGGAAGTCCCTTCAGCGAGTTCGTTTCGTCAGCCCCGGTTCCAGAAGGATTCCGAGAGCCGGAGATGTCCTACTACTCAGGAAAGGGAGATCCGACCCAGCACGTCCAGTGGTTCGAAGACGTGGTGTCAATCCGACAGATGTCGGATGGTTTCAAGTGTAGGCTCTTCGCCATCACCCTCAGGGAAAAAGCGAGGGAGTGGTTTCATCAGCTCCCGGCCGGTTCCATCTACTGCTTCGAGGATTTGCGCAGAGGATTCATGTTGAGATTCACCACCTCAAAGAAGAGGAAGAGGGAGGTCGAGTCCCTGTTCTGTGTCAAACAGAAAGTAGGGGAGACCCTGGGAAGTTACCTGGACAGGTTCCAGGAAGAACTGTCCCAGGTACAAGAGATGCCAGGGCACACCATGATGGTGGCCTTCACCCTGGGTCTCCAGCCCAGGTTCTTCGCCATGGAGTTGAAGAGGACGCCTCCGGTGTCTTTCGAAGCACTCTTGGAGAGGGCGGCAAGGGAGGCCGACATGGAGGCGGCACATCCAGAGTTCGCTCGGAGGTTGGATAGGTGGGCCGTGGAGGAGGAGAAGCCAAGGGGAGGCCGGGCCCAGGAGGAGAGAAGGGTCGAGCCCCGACAGAGAGAACAGCAGCCGCAGCAGCATAGGTGGGGGCGTCAGGAGCCGAACAACCGATTGGGTTGGAGGCCGGAGTGGCAGGATCAAGGGCCACGGAGGGGCTATCAGGGGGGAGACAACCGCCAAGGTGGGCGTGGTCAGTTTTACCTCCAGGGAGGGAGGCAGGGCCAGAGACCGCCTCTTCCCGACCAGGAGGAGGCCATGGCTATCGCCCTGGGGGGGCGAAGGAGAGGGCAACCGAGGAGGAGGAGGGAGGTCAGGATAGACCTACCCTATTGCGACTACCATCAAGAAGAGGGGCACACGACGGTCACGTGTCCGGAGTTCCTCGAGGTGCGTGAGAACAGTGAGCAGCAGCGACAGCTGCGGAATCATCAGGAGGTGCGGATTGAGGAAGTCCGGCCTCAGGTGGAGGGGGATCGTTGCAAAGACCGGGCCGATGTGGGGACCCGAGGAGGGATCGGAGTGATCCATGGGGGGGTGGGAGTCGAGGCTTCCCGGAAAGCAAGCCTCCACACCATGTACCGAAGGAGCATCGGCTCCACATCTCAGACTCCACCCCCGAAAGAGAGGATCACCTTCTCAAGGGAGGATATGCCGGGTCACGATGACCCCTTCTGCGATGCGCTGGTCATCCAGACAGCCATCGAAAATTTCACAGTCTCCCGGATCCTCATTGACAATGGGAGCTCTGTCAACATCATCTTCAAGAAGCCTTTCGATGCCATGCAGGTGGAAGCCAAGAGGGTGCTGGCCTCCGATGGGCCCCTCTTCGGTTTTTCGGGGGAGAGGAAAGAAGTAGAGGGGGGAGTGGGACTCCATGTCAGCTTGGGGGGACAGTCCCGGAACTGTCAATTCGTCATAGTAGAGGCCCCCAGCAGCTACAACGCCATTTTTGGGAGACCCCTCATCAGTGCCTTCCGATGCGTCCCCTCCTCCTTCCATCAATGCCTTAAGTTTAATGTGGACGAGATCCAGGTCCGGGTTCGCGGTGACCCCAAAGCAGCTCGGGAATGCTACGTGACCGTGGTGAATTCAATTTCTTGGCAGGAGGAGGCCGAGGGGATGGGGAGAAGGATGGAGGAGATGGAAGGGCAGGAGGCCGGAGAAGAAGGCGGGGAGGAAGGAGGAATGGAAGGGGAAGCACGCGAGGGGATACTCCCAGAAGGGTCAGTTGGGGCGATGATCCCAGGGGAAGGGGAGGTCCTTACGCCAAGAGGGGAGGACGCTGCAGAGTGGGAGGAGCAGTCCCGGTTGGAGGCCGCCGAGGAGGTCGTGGAGATGGAAGTCATCACCCAGGGTGGTAGGGTGGAGAAGGTCCGCATCAGCGGAGGGCTGACCCCGGAGGATCAAGGCAGGATGCGGGAGTGCATCCAAAAGAATGTGGATGTCTTCGCCTGGAGCGCATCGGAGATGCCTGGGATTGATGCCGACATCGTCTGCCACCGCCTCAATCTACACCCGGAGGCTCGCCCCATCTAGCAGAAGAGAAGGTCCGTCACGGACAAGCTGGCCGAACCCATCAGGGAGGAAGTCTCCAAGCTCCTTAAGGCCGGCTTCGTTTCCGAAATTCAATACCCCGGCTGGGTCTCAAATGTTGTAATGGTGAAAAAAGGGGACGGCCGGTGGAGGATGTGTGTAGATTTTTCACTACTTAATAAATCATGCCCTAAGGATTGTTACCCCTTGCCTAGAATCGACGCGCTGGTAGATTCAGCCGTTGGTTTTTCTGTAATGAGTTTTTTGGATGCTTTTTCAGGTTATCATCAAATCAGGATGCACCCTCCTGACATAAAAGATGTCTCGTTCATTACAGGAGATGGGTGCTACTGCTACAAGATGATGCCTTTTGGGTTAAAAAATGCAGGGGCTACATACCAGAAGATGATGGACCGTGTATTCCAGGGACAGAAGGGAAGGAACTTGGAAGTGTACGTGGACGACCTGATGGTAAAGAGCAAAGAGGTCGATTCTCACCTCCAGGATCTGGAGGAAACCTTCGACACTTTGCGCAGATACAAGATGAGGTTGAATCCTCTAAAGTGCATCTTCGGGGCGAGCAAAGGCAAATTTTTGGGTCATCTCCTCACCCCAGCCGGGGTCAAACCCAACCCTGACAAAGTTCGGGCAATTATGGAGTTGGGGCCACCTCGGGATGCGAAGGAGGTACAACGGCTGACAGGGAAGCTGGCGGGACTAAGCAGGTCCCTCTCCCGGGCCGGGGAGAGGTGTTCCCCCTTCTTCAAGACCTTAAGGGGAGGTCGGAAGTTTGAATGGACCCCGGAGTGCGAGGAGGCATTCCAGGCCTTGAAGAGGCAGTTGACTCAGGCCCCCTTGCTCCGAGGGCCAAAGGAGGGGGAGGACTTGTTTTTGTACTTAGGGGTCGGGGCGGAGGCCGTAAGTTCTGTTTTAGTTCGGGAAGAGGGGAGAAAGTAGCTGCCCATTTACTTTGTGAGTAGGGTTCTGAGGAAGGCGGAACTCCGCTATCCCATCTTTGAGAAGTTGGCCTTCGCCTCTAATCATCTCGGCCCGGAGACTCAGGCCCTACTTCTAGGCGCACTCCATCCAGGTGGTAACTGACCACCCCCTCCGCAGCATCTTCGAGGGAGTGGAGAATTCGGGAAGACTCGCTAAGTGGTCGGTGGAGTTGAGCGAGTTTGACATCTCTTTTGTCCCCCGGCTCGCAATCAAGGCACAAGCAATGGCTGACTTCCTGGCTGACTATGTGGTTGAGGTGGCAGAGGACAAACTCACTCGCCCCATCCCTTGGAAGGTGATGGTGGATGGGGCTTCAGGGAAACACTCCTTGGGGGTTGGGGTCGTCTTGGAGAGCCCCCAAGGGACCCGGATCGAGCAAATGGTGGTGATACATTTCTCCATAACCAACAACCAGGCCGAGTACGAGGCGGTAATCGCAGGACTACGCCTGGCCAAGGAATTGGGGTGCATGATGTGAAGGTCCTCACTGACTCCATGGTAGTGGCTTCCCAGATCAACGGGGAGTTCGAGGCAAGGGAGCCCACCCTGCAACGATATCTGGCAAAGGTTAAGGGAATCATCGGCGGGTTCCAGACCTTCTCCATTCAGCATGTGCCACGGGAGGAAAATGAACAAGTCGACCACCTCGCCAAGCGCGGCCCTCGGGTGGGGGGCACTATCACGGACCTCTTCCACCCATCCCTGGAAGAAGGAGAGTTGATGGAGATAGATCGGCAGTCCACATGGATGGACCCATTCACTACCTACCTGTCCACAGGAGAGTACCCAGAAGGGATGGATAGGAAGAAGCTCAAGTACAAGTCGGCATATTACCTTTTGCGTGACGGGCAACTTTACCGCAAGACCCTTTCAGGATTACTCGCCCGTTGCGTAGCGGAGGGGGAGGTGCCGAGGATTTTGGAAGAAGTTCACTCCGGGGAGTGCGGGAGTCATTCAGGAGGTTGGACCCTGGAGGGAAGAATCATCAGGCAGGGCTACTTCTGGCCTACCCTGGGGCACGATGCCTTAGAATTTGTCAAGAAATGCCACAAGTGCCAACTGTTTGCCCCCCTCCAACTGCAACCAGCTCAGCGACTCAGGAGTATCACGGCCCCTTGGCCTTTCGCAATTTGGGGAATGGACCTGGTAGGTCCCTTCCCACAGGCAAGCGGGCAGAGGAGATTCTTGCTGGTAATGATCGAATATTTCTCCAAGTGGATGGAGGTGAAGGCTTTGGCCAAGGTAACCTCGCAGATCATTCGAAATTTTGTATGGGGGGAGATCATCTGCAGGCATGGGATGCCCCAAGCCATCGTCACCGACAACGGACCACAGTTCGCCAGCAATGAGTTCATTAAGTTCTGTGGAGAGCTCGGGATCGACCTCAGGTTCGCCTCTGTCCACCACCCTAGGAGCAACAGGCAGGTAGAGGCGGCTAACAAGATTATCGTGAACCTCCTGAAAAAGGTGGAGAATTTGAAGGGTAATTGGGTGGAGCAACTCCCCTCGGTCCTCTGGGCCCTGAGGACTACCCCCAACACCGCCACCGGGGAGACGCCCTTTAAACTATCCCACGGAAGCGAGGCGGTGCTCCCCATTGAACTCGAGGTCCGTACTCCCAGGGTTGCCGAGGCAGAAGCTGGAAGGGAGGAGTGGAGAGTTGAGAATGAGGAAGAACAACGACTCTCTTTGGACTTGATAGAGGAAGTACGCGACCTCTCCGCAGTCCGGCAGGAGGAAGTCAAGCGGAGGATGGCTAAGTATTTCGACAAGCATGTCCGGGTCAAGCAGTTCGTGGAGGGCGACCTGGTTCTAAAGAAGGTAGATGCGGCGGGAAGATCGGCAGCCGTGGGCAAGCTCCATCCAAATTGGGAGGGGCCCTACATCGTGAAGGAAGCATTAAAGTTGGGAGGATACCACCTCCAGAATGTGGAAGGCGAGACTTTGGGCCACACCTGGAGCGGCGACGACCTGAAATGCTTTTATCCTTGAAAACTTGTACGTACCTCAGCTTTTTCCGAATGCAATGTATTTGACTCTTTCTCCACAATAATCGTAACAATGACATGCAATGAGACGGAACTTCCATTAAAAAGCGACATAAACACTCAGGCAAATGGTCTAAGTCTTCTCGCTCTGGGGTTAGGTCTCGATTCTCCCGCTGTCAGGCTCCCTCCAAGCTGGCAGGGCCGGGGTCTCGATGGACGTCGTTATGACCCTGGAGCTGAGCCCGGAGGATGTTCAACACCCGCCCTCAGGCTCCCATCTAGCTGACTGGCATGGTGGTAGCACCAGGGAGAGGCAAACGGTCTAAGTCTTCTCGCTCTGGGGTTAGGTCTTGATTCTCCCGCTGTCAGGCTCCCTCCAAGCTGGCAGGGCCGGGGTCTCGATGGACGTCGTTATGACCCTGGTGCTGAGCCCGGAGGATGTTCAACACCCGCCCTCAGGCTCCCATCTAGCTGACTGGCATGGTGGTAGCACCCGGGAGAGGCAAACGGTCTAAGTCTTCTCGCTCTGGGGTTAGGTCTCGATTCTCCCGCTGTCAGGCTCCCTCCAAGCTGGCAGGGCCGGGGTCTCGATGGACGTCGTTATGACCCTGGAGCTGAGCCCGGAGGATGTTCAACACCCGCTCTCAGGCTCCCATCTAGCTGACTGGCATGGTGGTAGCACCCGGGAGAGGCAAATGGTCTAAGTCTTCTCGCTCTGGGGTTAGGTCTCGATTCTCCCGCTGTCAGGCTCCCTCCAAGCTGGTAGGGCCGGGGTCTCAATGGACGTCGTTATAACCCTGGAGCTGAGCCCGGAGGATGTTCAACACCCGCCCTCAGGCTCCCATCTAGCTGACTGGCATGGTGGTAGCACCCGGGAGAGGCAAACGGTCTAAGTCTTCTCGCTCTGGGGTTAGGTCTCGATTCTCCCGCTGTCAGGCTCCCTCCAAGCTGGCAGGGCCGGGGTCTCGATGGACGTCGTTATGACCCTGGAGCTGAGCCCGGAGGATGTTCAACACCCGCCCTCAGGCTCCCATCTAGCTGACTGGCATGGTGGTAGCACCCGGGAGAGGCAAATGGTCTAAGTCTTCTCGCTCTGGGGTTAGGTCTCGATTCTCCCGCTGTCAGGCTCCCTCCAAGCTGGCAGGGCCGGGGTCTCGATGGACGTCGTTATGACCCTGGAGCTGAGCCCGGAGGATGTTCAACACCCGCCCTCAGGCTCCCATCTAGCTGACTGGCATGGTGGTAGCACCCGGGAGAGGCAAATGGTCTAAGTCTTCTCGCTCTGGGGTTAGGTCTCGATTCTCCCGCTGTCAGGCTCCCTCCAAGATGGCAGGGCCGGGGTCTCGATGGACGTCATTATGACCCTGGAGCTGAGCCCGGAGGATGTTCAACACCCGCCCTCAGGCTCCCATCTAGCTGACTGGCATGGTGGTAGCACCCGGGAGAGGCAAATGGTCTAAGTCTTCTCGCTCCGGGACTAAGTCTCGATTCTCCCGCTGTCAGGCTCCCTCCAAGCTGGCAGGGCCGGGGTCTCGATGGACGTCGTTATGACCCTGGAGTTGAGCCCGGAGGATGTTCAACACCCGCCCTCAGGCTCCCATCTAGCTGACTGGCATGGTGGTAGCACCCGGGAGAGGCAAATGGTCCAAGTCTTCTCGCTCTGGGGTTAGGTCTCGATTCTCCCGCTGTCAGGCTCCCTCCAAGCTAGCAGGGCCGGGGTCTCGATGGACGTCGTTATGACCCTGGAGCTGAGCCCGGAGGATGTTCAACACCCGCCCTCAGGCTCCCATCTAGCTGACTGGCATGGTGGTAGCACCCGGGAGAGGCAAATGGTCTAAGTCTTCTCGCTCCGGGACTAAGTCTCGATTCTCCCGCTGTCAGGCTCCCTCCAAGCTGGCAGGGCCGGGGTCTCGATGGACGTCGTTACTGTCCGGGGGGTGGACCTGAAAGTTGACACATGACAAGCGTGTCCGAGCAAACCCACCAGTTAGAAGGGCGAGCTCAAGGGGTCCTGTCCCCTTGGTTTTCTGTTAAAAAGGGGTTTTTTGATCCACCTCGGGTTGGTGGAAGAACATACCTCCCCCCGGGCGAGCCCATTCTCACGGGGGTCTGCTCGGCAGAGGGCATTCCTCGGTGTGACAAGCGGGCGCCGGCGGCAACCGTTCTCGCGAAGATCGCCTCGCGGGAAAGCGAAGAGTTCGCGAGTCTGGTCGCCGCCAACGCTCAAGGCCTCTCGCCGAACGCGAATCCTAACTCACGTGCATTCTAGCGCCGAAGATAAAAAAAAAAGAAAAAAAAGAAGAAGAAAAGAAGTTAGAAGCAAAATTCCTTTCATTATGATCGCAAAAGAAGGAAGGGCTCGCCCCGGCGAGATTACAGGAAAAGAGGGGGGATGATTACAAAAAGATAGAAAAAAGAAAAGGGAGGAATTCGGTCAGCTCTCGCCCTCCTCTCCCGAATGGCGGTCCTCCTCGCCCCCAAGCGATCGTTCCTTGCCATTCGCCCCATCAAAAAGGGAGCCGAAGCTCTCCTCCTTCTCGCTGGGCGGAGACGGCGGAAACAGGCTCGGCAGAAGATCCCGGACCGCCACCTCCTCGCAGCCCTCGGCCAGAATCCCCGACCCCTTCATGGCATTTAGGAGGCATTCGGCAGACTCGATCGAGTTGACTCGCAGCCGCTCCATAACCTCCCCCTCGCCGAAGACCCGGGGCCGCTTGTAGGGAAAAGGCGGCTCTGCACTGTCTGGGGGGAAGAGGGCTTCCGTCAGCCGGCTGACCTCGCCTTGGAGACAGCGGTTCTGCTCCTTTAGCGACTCCACCTCGGCCGCCGACCGAGCAGCAAAAGCCTCCCGCTCGCGCGAGCCGGCCTCCTGATCCGCGAGCCGGAGCCGCAGCAGGGAAGTCTCGCCCTCCAGCTCACTGGCGCGAGCTTGCAGCACCTTGGCGGACTCGGCATCCTGAAAAACAAGAGGGTCAAACTCTCTGAAAAACATTTTCCAAGTTAAAACAAGGGTTAGTCGACTCTTACCAGCCCGCCTGAAGCCTCGTCGAGTAAGCGCTCGGCGATGCCGAACCGCCGCTCCGCGTCGGCAGCTTTCTCCGTCGCCAGGTCGCGCTCCTGCTCGGCTTTGATCAGGAGTTGGCTGAGCTGGAAGCCACGACGGACCATCATATGGTGGAGTTCAAAGGCCCTCAGATGCGCCTGCAGGCCCTCGTGACCTATCTGCCGGGGGGTCAGGTTCTTGTAGGCGTCGGCGCCCTCCCGGCCATAGAGGCCAAAGCCAAGGGCAAATGCATGGCCCGTGGGAGGCTGGCGAGCTCCCCAGGAAGGAGCGCGAGTGGAGACGGAGACACGATGGGCTCCCTCGTCCCAGAGCAGCATCGGCTCGCCGGCCGCGTCCTTGCTCCTTCCCCCCTTCCCAAAGTGAGGGTGGTCCTTTGGAGCTCCCGAGCCACTGGGGGCAACCTCCTCGACAGAGGGAGGAGAGGGGGACCCGCGCCTCTTCTCGCGGGGGGATGATATCTCCTCCAGTGGGCTCGCCGGGGCTTCGTCGGAAAAAACCTCCGGCGAGCTCATAAACCTGACGGGCGATGCGGGCTGCCGTGGAAGGCCTCGCGAGACCACCTTCGCCCTTTTAAGGGCCGAAGGGCGGTGGACCGAGCTCGGCCCCCAAGCTCCAACCGCCTCTTGCTGGAGGGCTTCCCCCTGACCTTCTCTTCCCAGCACGCCTCAGCCGCGGCCCGGGCCCGCTCGAGCGGATCCAAAAACACCCCCGGGTTGGCGAAGGGAGGGTTCACCGGGATCAGTCGCTCCCCTGCAAAAAAGACTTAGACAAAGAATGAGGTTCTGATCGGTTAGGCCAAATGGCGAGCGGAAGGTGAGTGAGACAAACCTTCACCGGGAAGGACAGGTGGCAGGGATTCGAGGCCGCGACGGAGGAAGGCGACCTCGAAATCCTTGTACAAGAAGAACTTGTGGAGTTTGGCATCATTACCAGACACTGACGGCGGCCGGTAAACCTCCTCGCTCTTCTGCAAGGGCAAGAACAGGATATTGCCGAGGTCGCCCCGGATGAAGGCAATCTTCGACATCCAGTTGTGGTTTTTGTTGGCGACCTCACGGATCTTTATGGACGTGCCGCCAAAGAAGGCGACCCCGTCGGCGTTGGCTTTGTAGGAGAAGAGCTTGCGGAAGATGGTTAGGTTGAACTCGATCCGCTCTCGGCGAAGGTAGCAGGCAAACCCCACTATCATGGCGATAGCGTTAGGGTTGAGCTGCGCGGGCACAGCGCCGTAGTACTTGAGTACCTGGCGGACCTCCAGCCAGAGCGGCAGGCGCAACCCCACCTCAAAGTGCGAGATGGGGAAGGCGAGCTTGTCCTCAAAGAATGAGTTAATGGCCTCATGCTCCGCCGGAAGGCGGGCCACAAAGCCGGCGGGAACGTAATCCGCCACAAACTCGGCGAGCTCGCTCGCCGTGGTGTTCCCCTCGAAGAAACAGTGGTCCGCGAAGTTCTGGGCGCACTTGGAGCGGCCCTCGGAGTCGGGGTTTCCTTTACCCATGCTCGCGGAGGGGACGAAGGCGCGCGAGCAGAAGGTAGGGAGGGCAAGGAAAGGAAGGGGTGAGAAGGCAATAAAGGCGTAGCCGGGGGTAGGTGGGGATCCCTATTTATAGAAAAGGAAGGGGAAGCGAAACCGACTGACCAGCTCGGCTCGCATACCCCGCTTCGCGTATCCCGTCTCATCACTCTGTACTCGCCGACCTAGGCGAGCCTAGCTAAGGAATCCGAAAAGGCACGCACCACTCGAATAAGAAAAGGCTTGCTCGCGCGATAAAATTTATACACTTTATTTAGCATTAAATAGAAAATTGTCCAGAGCAAAGAAAATCAGAAAAGCGCGCGCGTAGCCCAAGCGGCAATGGGGGCGAGTACCGATCGGCTCGCAAGAGAGCCGTCCTCAATTACCCCGGTCTCGCCGGCCCGATGCCGCCAACCGCTGCGCAAAGAGTTGCCGAAGCTGCCCCAGGTTCCTGTTCGCCGCGCGCAGGTTCTCGTCAATCTCGTCGAAAAGTATGGAGGAAGATGTGGCCGCGTATGCCGAGCTGATCCTCGCCTCACCGGCAAGCTGCGCGCATTCGTTCTGCAGCCTGGAGTTGTCTTTCTTCAGCTCATGAAGCTCGCGCACTAGCTTCTTCAGGACCAATTGGCTTCGCCTCGAACGTTCGGGGCTGTCCACCTCCGAGTCCAGAAAGACGTCCAAGGCGCGCAGCGATGGAAGAGGTGAATAAATGGCCCGTTCGGCAGAGTCATCAGTCGCGGCTGGGTCCGGGAGGCCTGCACAGGAAAGTCGAGATAGCGGGTGGGAGTAGCGAGCGCCAGTTAGAATCAGACGCAAAATGAGGAGGTCAGGGGCATACCTTCAGTGTCCTGGGGGGAAGCAGGAGCGGATGTATGCTCGGCGTCCATCCCAGTAACCGCAGGAGCAGTGGAGGGATGTTGAGAGTGAAGGCGAGCCGGCGATACCGACCCCCGCGAGTCTGGCTCCACGATTTTTGTGACAACGAGCGAGTCTCGCAGGCGCGGGTCAGGGGAGGACTCGGGCTCCTTGGCGGGTAGACCCTCGACCCTTGGTGTGGAGACCTCGCCGCCTTTGTCCTGTTCGGCGGTGAGATCCACAAAATCTTTGTCATGAGGGGCCGGGGCAAAATGGTTGGAAGAGTCGGAGCCATGGGCTAAAGTATTCTTTAGGTCGGCAAAGATGTGCTCGGCCTCGGGAGGAAAGGGCCTCGCCCTCTTGGCCGAGCCGAATTCAGTAAAACGGCGGGCCGGGGCGCTCAGATCCATCAGGGCCGCGGCACGAAGGGCGGTCTCCTCGCGCGACTTCGCGAGTCGTTCCATGACTTCTTTCGGGAGTGGCATCTCAGCAGGGCTTAAGTAAAGAGAGGGGCGGGGGTCAGTCGAGCAGGCAGGGCATGTATATATAGCCATCGGTGGGCCCTACCAAGAGATTCCTTTCGGCTCCTGTCGCACTCGCAGGATCCTAGTGGGTTAGATGTTTCTTTCCGAGTTTGTGCCAACCTCGCAAAGAGCGGGGATTGTGTACAACCCTGTATCCAGCGAGTGGGCTAACGGGAGCCGATCCGGCCGGCCCAGACCGCCCCCGAGCCCCAGGCGAGTTCAGCAGGGTATGCCGAGCCCAGCATGCCGAGTACGGGCTCGGCAATCGTCGGGCCGAGCTCGAAGATCGTGGAGCTGAGCCCGACGAGAGGAAGCCATTCATCGTGGGGCCGGCCGAGTACGTGCTCGTCTAGAGCAAAGGGGTTGGCGAGTGCCAACGCGACCGTCATCTGCGAGCAGGGGCTTCAGACCCAACTTTCCCAGGCCTGAGGCGAGGCGAGCCGGACCGTGGCATTGAGAGAGGCGAGCTCACTCAACGCCTTCTCCAGTGGCGTTGAGAGAGACGAGCTCACTCAACACCTTCTCCATTGGCGTTGAGAGAGGCGAGCTCCCTCAACGCCTTCTCTAGTGGCATTGAGTCAGGTGAGTCAGGTCTGCGGCGCTGAGAGAGGCGAGCTCATCCAACACCCTCTCCAGCGGCGCTGAGTGAGGCGAGCTCACTCGCCGCTGTTCACCTCGGCGCGGGGGGGGGGGGGGGGAGCCTTCTCGCGCCCGTACTCGCCGCCCCTGCTCAATGGGCGCTTCTCAGGGTCGGCTCGCCCTTCAGTTGTGGGGTGTTTTTACCATGTTACCCCCTTTGGATTGCATATAGTCCTCGAAAACAGTGACGGCTGGATATTTGCAGACCATCTTTTCCTATAAATAGGACCCAAGGGGTACCTCAGAAGGCACGCTTTCTAGTGCCCGGTCTTCTAGCGCTTTCTGAGGTACCTTAGCTTCAGCACTTAGCTAAGGAGGGGAAGCGCTCTAAGATCTTCCGGGTGTGTGGTGGGACCTCCGTGCTGAAGCCTTGGGACTGTCCCCGGTCTCTCTCCCTTACCCTTTGGGCTTGTGAGGAGAGAAGTAAGTGTGCGACCACCCCTTCCGCAAGGGTCGGACTCCACAGGAATTGATTTTTCGGTTTCAACAGAAACAATCCGGGATATCCGAATAGTTATCCTCCTCGAGAGGAATAGACAAGCCGGGATATCCGGTGACTCAATACATGAAGAAATTGGAGGAGACGGAGAAGAAGACGAAGAAAAAGAAGCGGCCTCGCGAGAAAGATAATCCATCATGGTCTTGAAATGCGAACTAATATTATCAATAGAAGTTTGCAATTCAAGATACCCATGATCGATAGAATTAAAATAAAAGTTTAGAGGTGCGGCGCTTTGCGGGGCAAAATCATAAGAAAAATACGGGTTGCCCATCTCCCAAGTTGGAAAAAAATTGGAGTAAGGGTCAAATTGGCCAGTTTGACCTTCCCCAGAAAAATTAAAATCAAGAGAGGGAGGGGTTCCCGAAAGACATTCAGAATAAAAATGGTCAGGCGACCCGCAAAAAGCGCAAAAATATGATGATTCCATAAAAAAAAATAACTGGTACCAAAAAGAAAAAGAAAAACTAATTTTTTTTTGAATTGTTTTTTTTAGATATATATATATTTTTTTTAAAGTAGGTTTTTTTTAATGGATTGGCTCTCGAACTTCCCGAGGACTACCCGGTGAAGGGTTCGCCCGGTACTAGGTAAAATGGTGGCGCTTAAAGCCCCTTACCCTTTTCGAGAGATTTTAGGTTGGGTAGAAATAAGATGAGGTGGAAAATAATAATAATAATAATAATAATTTTTTTTTAGTAGAAGTAATAAACTCGGTGCTTTCATAATATTGCCAAAAATACTCCCCGGCAACGGCGCCAAAAACTTGATAGAGAAAATCGTATTCTTCAATCTATACTCGATTAAGGCAAGTGTACCTATCGAAATATAGCATAGGATATGAAAAATATCAAGGTCGTATAAAAACTCGGGGCAGGCAAGTACTATTACTCACAACGACTCTATTATCCTACCGAACGATTAATGAGTTTGAAAATTAAAATAAACTAAACTTAAAGAGAAATAAACTATTACGAGAAAAGAGTGCACGATCGACGATTCAGTTTGAAATAAAATAACGAAATAATTTAGTTTAGCATTTGTAATTCTATTAAGACCGTGAAAGATCCGATATTAGGAAGTAATCTCGCTAGAGCATTAAATCCCCTAACTTATAGACGTTTCGACCGAAATCTCTTTCAAGTCAAAATGGCCTAAAGTCGCATTATCGAAGTGACCCGCACTATTGGATTTGACTCCAATCCGGAGGATTTACGTCATCCTATCTCTAGGGGTGCGTTCAACTCCTTCCTTCCTTAAGTGATCTTTCATATTCACGAGCCTCTCGACTACTCAAATACGAGATCGGAATCTACTACCGTATACTAGAAATACGGAGTCGACACAAAATAATTCAAGGAAGGATCAAAATAGAAAAATACAAAGAAAAACATAAAATTAAGAATGCGTTATTTCATCGCAAAGCTTATCGCGATCGGGCACAAAATAAAGTTAGCTACACATGATTGAGAAGGAAATGAGAAAAAGAGAAAAAGAAAAAGATTTCATTGCTTAAATAAGGAGAAGTACACTAAAATTATAACAAGACAAAATTAATCTACCAAAAGAAAGAGATTACAATAAAAACTACAATAAGGAAATAAGAAAATAACTCTCACTTGCTCTCTACAAAATCTCTCTCAAAAACTAAACTAAAATTACTTAACTACTTCACTCTAAAAAACTACTTCAAAACTACTTAGCATAAACAAGAGGCAATGGGTCCTTTATATAGGAGAGGAAGGAATGATCTAGAATGAAAAGGAAGAGGAGAAGCCAAGGGGGGTGGCCGGCCATTACTTGGGGAGGAAAGTTCATGCATGTATTTAATTAAGGGGAGAAAGAGAGGCTAGATGCATGCACTATATGAAAATAATAATATAAAATGATGAGGGGGAATGGATGAGTATTAAATGGGCATGAGAGAGAGAGGGAAAGGAGGGGTGAATGTAAAATAAAAAGGGAAAAAAATAATAAAGGAAGAGTGGGATGGCCGGCCACATGCTTTGTAATATATTCATGTAATACATTTAAATAATGGAGAGAGAGGGAGAGGAAGGTGGCCGGCCAAGTGGAAGGGGTTGAAAATGCATGCATGCAATTAATGAGGAGGGTGTATGTGGTCGGGTTTGAGGTTTGGGGGCTGTATGGGCTGCTTCAAGTGGGCTGAATGGGGTGCATAGCTTGAGGGGCTCGGGTAGACTTCAAAGAGGAGGCTCGGGCTAGAGGTAGGTGGGCTGTACCAAGTGAAGGGTCGGCTGCATATGGGCTGCATGCTTGTGTTGGGCTGCTCCAAGTGGCTTTAAACCTACAAGAGACAAAGCAAAAAATATTAGAACATAATATTAATAATTGTAACAATAACCATACAAACATAACATAACAATAACCATACAAACATAACATAACATAACATAAAATAGACCATAAAATTAGAGATTTATTATAACATAAAAGGTAACAAGTATAAAAATAAAAATACATATAATAAAACTAAAATAAAACTAGGAATTATAATATCCTAACACAAAAAGACAAAACATGCATAAAAATACTTAAAACATATAATTAAACTAAGAATTTATACTTTATGAAAAGACATTAAAACATGAAATAACAAGCATGAAATATAAATAAACTTAGACTTTTAGGCTACTAAATTACCCCAAAAACGATGACTAAAACTAGTCATCAGTCACGCTCTAAGGGACCGCAGACGTGTTACAGTTGTGGCAAGCCAGGCCACATAGCAAGATTTTGTACCCAAGGGGGCGTTGAGCAAGAGCCAAGGCAGGAGCAAACCGTACGATCCGGACCCAGTGCAACAGAGAAGGGGAAAATGGCGGAGTCGAGTGCTTCTCGGTTTCAACCAGTGCAGCCAAGGGCCTACAACCTTGGGCAACAAGAAGCAATCCGTCAACCTGATGTGGTGACTGGTACGAGAGTTCAACCTGCACCTTAGATTCCTGTCTTTCAAACCTTTATGTTTGTTGCATGTGTGTAGGCTTTGTAGTGGTATCTGGGTACCCCGCTAGAGTACTTTTTGATACGAGAGCGTTGCACTCCTTCCTTGTGGAAAGTTTCACCCGGAGGATTGGAGTTGAGTCCTTTGCAACGGACTCAGAGTTGAAAGTGCGCATGCCCAATGGGTCGTCTATGATAACCAGGACTAAAGGGCGGATTTGTTGGAGTCTTGAGGGAGTCGACTTCTTATTGGTAGCGGTGATCTTGCCGTTGTCCGAGTTCGATGTGATTTTGGGGATGGATTGGCTAGCGGAGCAGCGTGCCAGTATCGACTATTTGTCCAAGGTGGTAACCCTGAGGGGCGTGGGGCAAGCGGAAGTCAAGTTTGAAGGCCTGCATGGAGTGGCCTGTTCCCTAGTTTCGGCACTTCAGTTAGTGCGAGCTGTTAACCAGGGAGGTGTAGCTCTAGTAGCGTTGTTGGAGGTTAGCCTTTCCAGGCTGTCTCTTGGAGAAGTGCCCGTGGTGGCGGAGTTTGGAGATGTATTTCCCGAGGAGTTACCGGGAGCACCTCCTCGGCGGGAGATTGATTTCTCCATCGAGTTGGTGCCCGAGGCTAGACCAGTGTTGCGTCCACCCTTCAGGATGGCACCAAAGGAGTTGGCCGAGCTCAAGGTTCAGTTGCAGGAGCTTTTGGAGCAAGGGTATATCAGGCCCAGCTCTTCACCGTGGAGTGCGCCGGTGTTATTTGTAAAGAAGAAGGACGGTAGTATGCATCTGTGCATAGACTACCGAGAGTTGAACAAATTGACTGTCAAGAATAAGTATCCGATCCCTCAGATAGACAATCTTTTCGACCAGTTGGTGGGGTCGGTGGTGTACTCCAAGTTGGACCTGAAGTCCGGGTATTATCAGTTGCGGATTCGTGACAAAGACATACCCAAGACCGCGTTTGGTACGAGGTATGGTCATTTTAAGTTCTCGGTGATGCCGTTCGGGCTAACGAACGTGCCGTCCGTGTTCATGGACTTGATGAACCGAGTGTTTCGCGAATATTTGGACTGGTTCATAGTCGTCTTTATCGATGACATATTGGTGTATTCCAAGTCGGAAGCGGAGCACGAGTCGCACTTGCGGACAGTGTTGCAAGTATTGAGAGAGAAGCAGCTTTATGCGAAGTTCTCCAAGTGCGAGTTCTGGTTGGAGAAAGTGGCATTTCTAGGCCATGTGATTAGTGGGGATGGGGTGGCGGTAGATCCAACGAAAGTAAAAGCCATCAGAGAGTGGCCAGTTTTGAGGACCGTGGAGGAAGTCCGAAGTTTTCTTGGACTAGCCGGGTACTACCGAAGTTTTGTGGAAAACTTTTCGCGTATAGCTCTACCCCTTACTTCACTAACTCGCAAGGATCAGAAGTTTGTATGGACTCAAGAGTGCAAACAGGCGTTTGAGACCCTGAAGGAATGGCTAATGACGGCGCCGATCCTAAGTCTACTAAAGGGGACCGAAGGGTCCAGATTTTCAGCGACGCATCCGGATGCAGTTTAGGGTGCGTGTTGGTGCAGCATGGTAGTGTGATAGCTTTTGGGTCGAGGCAGCTGAAGCCTCATGAGAGAAATTACCCCGTCCATGATTTGGAGTTGGCGGCGGTAATTTTTTCTTTGAAGTTATGGAGGCCCTACGTTTATGGTGCAAAGGTGGAGATCTTCACGGACCACAAGAGTCTGAAGTATCTCCTAGATCAGAAGGACCTAAATATGCGGCAGCGTAGGTGGGTCGAGTTCCTTGGGGACTACGAGGTGGCGATTCAGTACACGCCAGGGAAAGCCAATGTGGTGGCAGATGCTTTGAGTAGGAAATACTCGGGGCAAGGAAATTGGATTGAAGCTCACGATGAGCGGTTAAGGCGGGACTGGGAGTCCCTTGGTTTGGAATGTGTGGCAAGAGGCGAGTCTAGCGTGGCTCGACTAAATTGGATTGAGATGCAGAGTGACTTATGCGATCGTATTCGGGAAGCGACCCGTGTAGATGCGGAGTTCCAACCTTTTGTGGAGGAAGCTCTAAAGGGCGAGGGTAGTGCCTGGGAGATGGTTGATGGGATTCTGAGGAAGGGCGGAAGGATTTGTGTACCGCAGTTCGGCAAGCTCCGCGAGGAGTTGATGTTTGAGGCCCACTTCACTAAGTACTCCATTCACCCGGGCAGTACAAAGATGTACTTGGATCTGAAGAAGTCCTATTGGTGGCCGGGGATGAAGCGGGACGTAGCTTTGTGTGTGAGTCAGTGCCAAACTTGTGCCTTGGTGAAGGCCGAGTGTCAGAAGCTGGGCGGGTTCTTGAAGCCTCTTCCAATCCCCGAATGGAAATTTGATGACATCTCCATGGACTTTGTGCATGGGTTGCCTAGATCGCAACAGGGTAATGATGCCATTTGGGTGATTGTGGACCGCCTGACCAAAGTGGCACATTTCATCCCAAACCGGAAGGAGGAAGGTGTGGAAAAGTTGGTGGAGTTGTACGTCCGCAATATTGTACGAATTCATGGGATTCCGAAGAGTATAGTCAGCGACCGGGATGGACGTTTCACGTCTAAGGATTGGCGGTTGGTGCAGAAGAGCTTGGGCACAAAACTCAAGTTCAGTACGGCCTTTCATCCTCAAACCGATGGGCAAACTGAGAGAACGAATCGTACTTTGGAAGATATGCTAAGGATGTGTACTCTCGACTTCGGCAAGAAGTGGGAGGATCACCTCTTTATGGTGGAGTTTGCGTATAACAATAGTTACCAAGCTAGTATCAAGATGGCTCCATACGAAGCTCTGTATGGGAGGCGGTGTCGAACACCGATGTCTTGGACAGAGGCGGGAGACACCAAGCTTTTGGGGAAAGAAGTGGTAGCCGACGCTAGTGAGCTAGTATGGACCATCCAAGAGCGCATGAAGGTAGCTCAAGATCGGCAGTCAAAGTATTTCAATGCTCGCAACAGGCATGTGAAATTCGCTGTGGGCGACTGGGTATATCTTAGGATCAAGCCGTTCAAAGGCGTTTCGCGAATTCGCCGACTCAAGAAGCTGAGTCCGAGATTTTTGGGACCATTCAAGGTCATCGAGCGAGTGGGAGAGGCAGCGTACCGGTTGGCGTTGTCCACAGAGCTAAGTGGATTGCATGACGTTTTTCACGTCTCCGTCCTGAGGAAAGCGTTGTTAGAAGCCAGCGTGGTGATTGAGCCGATGGCGGTGCCGGTAGAGGAAGACTTGAGGACGCGAGTTCGTCCAATCAGGATAGAAGACTCAGAGGTTCGGCAATTGCGGAACAAGGAGGTCAGACTCGTAAAGGTCCGTTGGGACAACTGTGGTTGCGAGGAGCTCTCATGGGAGCGAGAGCAGGCCATGCTGGAGGAGTACCCCGAGCTTTTCTCCTCAGGTACTGTTTAGTTTTGTTTACCTTCCATGTTTTAAATTTCGGGATGAAATTCTTTTAAGGGGGAGAGAGTTGTAACACCCCGAAACTCAAAAGAGGGACGGGTGATGTTTTAAGCCTAGTTTGGTTTTGGAGCAGGTGTCACGGGCGTGTCACGGGCGTGTCACGGGCGTGTCACGGGCGTGTCACGGGCGTGTCACGGGCGTGACACAGGCGTGTTCGGCCTCGGGTCGTGCGGTCGACGCTTTGGCGGTCGACGCTAGTCGAGTTATAGAACACGGCCTAGGACACGGGCGTGTCCCAGGCCGTGTCATTCCAGGGATTCTGCAAGTGTGGTACACGGGCCGTGACACGGGCACAAACACGGGCGTGTCAAATTTGACACGGGCGTGTCTGATGCCGTGTCACAAGGCCGTGTACCTCTATGACTGCGAAATGTTGGTCGATTGCACACGGGGGGCGTGACACGGGTCCCGACACGGGCGTGTCGCAGGTGACACGGGCGTGTCGGAGGCCGTGTCAAAGGCCGTGTGCTGGTTTTTCGACTCGATCGAGACGACGAGTGGGTAACACGGCCAGGAACACGGCCGTGTTGCAACCCGTGTTCGGCCCAGTTTTTGTGATTTTAGGCCGAATCGTGGCCGTCCGTTTCTTTGGTCTGAGATCCAACGGCTGGGGGCTAGATCTGAGGGATTAAACTCGGGAATAGGGTTTGAAACCCTCACTTTTCTCCTATCTTTATCTCTCTTGATTCTATAGAGAAGGGAGAGCAAGGAGGAGGAAAAAGGCCAAGATCCGGCCGCCGGCGAAGTTTCGGAGGTCCGTTTCGCGAGCGGAGTTCAGATCCGCGAAGGTGGGAGCGTTGCGGTGGTTTTCAACCGAGCAAATCTTCTCCATGGCTAGGAAGAGGGGACGGAAGGTAACGACACTTCTCCTCTCGGTTTTTAGGATTTAGGATGCATGAATAGCATCCCCTTCCTTTCGTATTTTGAGCACCGAATCTCTCAAATGAGAGGGATTCGTGTAGCCCAGGTTCAAGAGGAACCTCCGGGTTGAGTATATTCATCCCGACATGCTTTGCATTAGAGATCCGCTCCGTTAGCGGATTAGGCATTGTGGGTGAAGCCGTGGTCGCGACCGTTAGTCCGACCCGGTGATGTTGCATAGCGAGATGTGAGGATTCGGTAGAAATCCGTTGCGGCAATACGCCGTTGTGTGTATGCGTTTTCCCCCTTTTAATTGAGTAAGTACTCGTAGTCGGAACCGGACAAGGTTAGCTCCGCTTCTTGCGGTAGATGGTTTCCTTGGAGCACGGGAAAGATACGGTACGAGTGGTGATTGAGGTGGGGAAACCTTTGTTTGTGCTGTGCAAAGGCGCGGCTATGTCTCCGTGGTCGGCTGGCTATCCCGTGACGCGCAAGTCATGTGAGGAAAGTGACCCGGCGAGACTAGTCCCTTGTGTGAGACTGACGAGAATGCCGAGCGGAGGGCAAGCCCGGGCATTGTAGCCATGAGCGGGTGGGGTCCAGCAAGGCTTCTTAGAATCGGTCAGTTTGAGACGGAACCTTGACGAGCGAAGTCAGATTGTGTGGGCAAGCCCTGGAGTTATGACCCTTGTGCGGGTGGGGCCTTTGCAAGGTTCCGTGTGACGGCGTGTGTGCCGTTAGGGACATGGTGGTTCCTTTTTGTTTGCGGCTTTAAGCCAATGGGGAAACGGAAGTACCCAGTGTTTGATGTTGTGCTAGATGCATACGAGCTAGGGTGCCTTGGGTGAAACTCGGGTTGCATTCATGTTGCATAGTAGGTCCCTTTCACTTTGTACAAAACATAGAGAACATGTATGCTGTATGAGACATCCAAGCCTGTTTTACCACTTTAATATATATATGCTCTTTTGGTATACGAAGTGCTAAATTACAGGTGGAGTGGTACCCCGGGGTCCGTTAGGGACGGCCGGGAGGAGATGTGTTTGTTACACGGTAGAGGTCAGCCTTTGCTGACCCACGTTACTTCAAATCCTTACAGGGCAAGGATCGCATGCAGGAGCTAGCGCGCCAGGCGAAAAGCCCTAAGCCTCATGAAGTGTTGCTGTGCTTGGTTTCTCCTTTTGTGTTTGCTACTCTTATTATGTTTATGTCCAGCTTGCATGCCGAGGTAGCCTAGGAGTGCTTGGCACATTTATAATTTTTGGACTATTATTGTGTAAGGCCTTAAGGCCATATGATACTCTATCGTTAGTGGATAACTTCTGTCGGTTTGTTCTGTTTCTGCTGTGTTTGTCTGGAGTTTTGAGATTGGGTAGTTTTCATATCATCTTTTAATTCTAAAGCTGTGGAGTCCGTATGTTGTGGGGCCCCGGCCGGACCCATATTATATGGTCTTTACAGGGGAGGTGTTACAGTGCGCGCATGACCACTCCATGAGCTAAGACAATCCAGGTTAGTCTGGTACGACCAGGGCGTCGAGTTTGTTCAAAATAGTTCGGCACCGTCCATGGTGTTGGGTACACTGAAAAATGTGTACCAGATTTGGAAGAGCCTCATCTTACTCAATTATATACATCAATTTGTATTTGATGTATGTTTGAGTTTCATTGTGCAAGTATAAGGTTTGTAAAGAAACTTTTCTAAGTACAAGTGTCAACACCAGAAGCAAAGTTGTGTCGACACCCAGAAGTTATGTCGACACTAGAAGCAAAGCTGTGTCGACACCCAGGCATTGTGTCGACACCTGAAGAAGAGGTTGTGTCGACACCCAGAATTGTGGCGACACCTAAGGCAGGAATTGTGTCAACACCTATAGTAGAAGCTGTATCGACACCCAGGAGTTATGTCGACACCAGAAGAAAGGCTTGTGTCGACACTTAGGAATTGTGTCGACACTTGAAGATGGTTTGTGTCGACAGCTAGACACACACTCAACCCCATCTTACAATAACAGCTATTTTGAGTCAGAAGGCTTGTTTCGACACACAGGACTTGTGTCGACACACACTCAACGACAGATATACACACACTCAACGCCACTTGTCTGCAACAGCTAAGTCAAGACCAGAAGCAGTTGTGTCGACACACAGGACTTGTGTTGACACACACACACACTCAACGACGGCTGGACATACACTCAACGCCATCTGTCTGCAGCAGTTATGTCGAGACCAAGAGCAATTGTGTCGACACACAAGACTTGTGTCGACACATACAAAGAGAAGAAGAGTCGAGTAGCTGAAGAATGACTATGTCAACACCTGGAGTGTTATGTCGACTTCACCAAGACATGTGTTGACACTTAGTCTATTTGTGTCAACACATATGAAGCAGATTACTAAGTGGATCGTGCTTAGTTGTTAAGTCTCTAAGGAATCAACTATCATGACTGGTGGGTCGACAACTGTCATTACCAATAGGTCTGATGTTGGAACCTCTAGTTGAATTTGGGCTAGGTTCACTGAGTTAGGATATGATCCAATATGTATAGATCAGGGTCATAGGTGTGTCTTAGAGTCTAGGGAAAGTCTTTAGAGTCAACAGTACAAAGGACCAGCCTTCATCATTGCTAGAGACTCAAGACTTAGAGAATTCAAGGTTTTGAGAAAGAGATCTATGTTCGTCGATCTCAGGTCGACGATAGTCGTGCTTAGCTCAACTAACTCAGAGCTAAAATCTCTGAGCTGAGCTCAACGAACTCCGTTCTCAGATCGACTAACTCTTTAACACTCAGCGCTAAAATTCACGAAAAGCCAAGGCTGACTCAGAGACAAAGATCACTCAATGCCAGATGTGTTATTCACTCAACGCCAACAGATGGACCAAGCTTTTGGGTCGACTAACTTCACAGTCTCAGGTCGACGAACATTGAGCGCAAAATTAGTCATTTTATGCACAGCAGTTGATTCACAGAGCTCAGGTCGACGAAAGCTGATCTCAGGTCAACGAAGGCTGATCAGAGGTCGACGAAATCTCAGGTCGATGAAAGCTGATTAGAGGTCGACGAAAGCTGATCTCAGGTTCGACGAAAACTGTAAGATATTTTGTTATTTATTCTTTCTCTTTCTGTCTCATCATTTTATTTCCATTATAGGTTATTAATTCCCTTGCAAATCAATGCACTTATATTCTCTGAATAGAGCCGTTACTGGTAGCATTGATTGCTAACATCCTCCATGGAATTAATTGCTTATATCTCGGAACAGACATAGAATAGAATATTTGACAGCATTCTTGCCGTTTTCTCGTTCCCAAGATTTCGGCTGAACATTTATTGCAGAATTTCTTTTGAATTCGACCTAGTTGCAGTCATTCAATACACATCTCCCTGCCAAGAAAATAGAACACAGAAGAGCAGAGATTGATCATCACTTTGTGCCACATCAAAGAAAACGTCTAGAAGTGCAGTGAAAAAGAACTCTCAGAAAAATCAACTGCTCTCAAGAGAAGAAGAAAGAACAATCATCACCATCAAGAGTCTTTCTTTCTTTCTCTCCCTCTTTGTTTTTCAGGGATCTCAAGTGACAGCAACATTCAAATCAGTCTAGGATCTCTGAAAAGCTGAAGGCCTATACCCATGAACAAAGCTTCCACTCCTGAACCATTCAAGATCTCAGGGGGAGCTTTGACAACAACTAAGAATCCACACAGTCTTCTCATTTTGATTTGAGAAAAGAAGACTTACATCACTCTCTCATTCCCACCTCTGTACAGGGTTTTAATTCCCTTCAAAATTATTCTGGATGCAAGTCTCCTTCCAAAAGACTTGAGGTTTGCTTTTTGAGCACCTGATCAAAAGCTCATTGGTGACAGTCACCTGATCAAAACCTACAGTGGATTCCTACCAAGGGTGGTAGAAGAGTGGATGTACCCAGTTTGGGGATCCACTATAAATTTCTTGTGTTGTCTGATTGCTCTTTCTTTACTGTTCTTGTTGTGGCTGTGTTAGTTAGATTTTTTGTGATCTTTGATTTACTTTAATCTGTGATAGTTAGATATAGTTCTTAAAGGTTAAAATAGTATACTGTTAAAGATGAAAATTATAAAAACACACAGACATACTCTATTCACCCCCCTCTAGAGTATATCATATCTAACCATAACTTTCAATTGGTATCAGAGGGGGTTCTTTTGGTTGTACAAGCTAACCCTTGAACTAAAGATCCTAAGTTAGATCTATTCTATTAAATCTTCTAGATCTATACAGCATGACACAGAACAAAGAGTATGCAAGCACCAGGCCTCTAGTGTGTAACTTGTCTAAGTTCACACTCTGGAAGGCAAGAATTAGACTCTACATGAATTCTATTTATGAGGATATATTTAATTTCATCATAACAGGACTACCAGCTTCAGTGGCTTCAACCCCATCAACTTCAACAAACATGAGTGCAGTTCCACCCCTTGGATGGACAGATGCACAGAAGAAGGCAAAGATAGCTGATGCCAGAGCTATGAACATATTGGCTCAAATACTGTCAGATGTGATATTTCAAAAGGTTGCTGAATGCTCATCAGCCAAGGCCATTTGGGACTCCCTGAACCAAATGGTGGCTGGATCAGTAGATGAGAGGAAGGATAGAAGATCCAACCTCATCACTCAATATGAAAACTTCAAAAAGGATGAAGCTAAAACAGTGGAAGTGATGTACAACAGACTCAGCTCCATTATCTGTGAGTTGAGGACTCTAGATAAGGAAATCACTTTGACTGAAGTGAATTACAAGATCCTCATGCGCTTCCCCAGCACATGGGACTCAAGAATCTGGCCCATCAGATAAGCCAGAAGCACAACAGAGATCTCAACTGATGCTCTACTAGGAAAGCTAAAGTCCTATGAGCAGCTGATAAAATCAAGGGAAGCAGTAGCTATAGTCAAGACTCCTACACCAACTAGGAAAGAACACAACATAGCTTTCAAAGGTGCAGAAGACTCTGAAGTCATTCCTGTGAATGAAGAATTGATGAGTCTCTTTGCCAAGAGATTCTTTAAGATGGATATAAAAGATTTCAGAAGGAAACCATCCAAGTATGAAGACAAGCCAAGGTATGATAAAACACCATCTAAAGAAGTAGTGTGCTTTTGCTGCAAGGAAACCTAGGCATTTCATCTCTGAGTGCCCAGAAGTTCAGAATAAAGATAGAAGAAAGGAGAGTGACTCAAGGAAGGGTCACTACAGCAAGCCTTCCTCAAGCAAGCACAAGAGGAAGGACAAGGGCTTTGTTGCTGAGTCATGGAGTGACACTGAAGAAGAGTCAACCTCCTCCAGCTCCAGTGAGGATAAAGAAGAGCAGAAGGCCAAAGAAGTTTGCCTCATGGCTATTGAGGCAGGCTGTAGCAGATCAGATGCTGATGAGTTTGAAGATGAAGAGCTCTTATCAGCTGAGGATCAGGTATTAGCCTCTTATGATTTTGAATCAGAGGAATTCAAATCTGAATTTAAACTATTATGTTTAGACCTAATAGGATCTGAGAAGGAAATCAAATTTCTCAGGGAAAAACTATTAGAACAAGAAAGAGTCATTGTCGATTATAAAAAATTAACTGAAGAATTAGACCGAGCTAATCAACAAATAATGTTCCTAGAATCTGAATTAAGTAAGGCTAAGGGACAAGAAGAAACCTTAAATGGTAGAAGTTTACAACTGATAGACATAACTAGCACAGTCAATACAAGATCCAGTAATAACAAACTAGGATTAGGAGCCTCATCTAGTGAACCAATCCTTATTCAAAAAAATCAACTATCAAAACCCATAAGTTTTATTTCTGAAAATGGTAAGAAAAATACTGAACAGGTAGAGAAGGTTAATGAAGTTCTTAAATAGTTAGAACTTAAGAAAACCAATCAGAAAAGGAAAAATAAACAATATAACTATGTTCAGCAAATTTCATCGAACTCAGAACGACGAAATGGGTATAGTTCATCGAACTTAGAATGACGAACTTTGAATGCAAATAAGAATGTTATCTATTCTTGGAACTAGGATCGACGAAACAAGTATGGTTCGTCGACCAGAGATCGACATTTTTGGGGTTCTGAGAATGGATACTTCCATTCTTTGAGCAGAGATCAAAGAACTAATTCCGATCGTCGAGCTCAGGTTGACGAACATACCCAGATTTGTCAGATCTAGTTAATAACAAGAGTAATCTAAAAACTAATAAATCATTTAATCCCTTTAGTCAGTGGGTCATACCTCCTAGAAGGTATCATCCTTTAGGCTATAAAGATCAACCTGAATGCTCATATATTTCCAGTTATTCCTATGCAAATCAACAAGGACCCAAGGTCACCTGGGTCAAGAACAACTAAGTGTTATACTTGCGATGAAGACCTATCCAGCATATAATCAACACTGGTATTTGGATAGTGGCTGCTCCAAGCAGATGACAGGAAGCAAGGACAACTTAATTGACTATAAATCCAAGCTGGGACCAAAGGTCATCTTTGGTGATTCCAATTATGGCCAAACAGAGGGCTATGGCAAAATCAGATTGGAGCTGTGACTTTCAAGAAAGTTGCATATGTGAGTGGACTGAAGCAGAATCTCATCTCCATAAGCTAACTCCGTGATGAAGGCTATCAGGTATCATTCAACTCTGAATCCTGTACTATTACCTCAAGAGAAAACAAACCAGTTTTAATTGGCAGTAGACAAGGAAACATATATTTAGTTAATTTCCAGTCCATTACTTCAGATATATGTCTGCTTAACTTAGTTAGTAGTCAAAATGACTTATGGCATAAGAGATTAGGACATGTAAATCTGAAAAATATTGCTAGGTTATCTAAGGACAACCTTGTGAGAGGCTTACCTTCTGGCCCCTACAAGAAGGAAGGTCTCTGTAGGGCTTGTCAACTAGGCAAGCAAACTAAATCTAGTTTTAAATCCATTAATAAGAGTGATTCACCTAGGATTTTGTACTTACTACATATGGACCTTTTTGGACCTATTGTTGTACAAAGCCTAGGAGGGAAGTCTTATACCTTAGTGGTTGTAGATGACTTCTCCAGATTCACTTGGTTTTTCTTTTTGAGAGCAAAGTCAGATACTTTTCAAGTTCTTACAGATTTTCTCAAGAACATACAGATTGAGTATTCTACTCAAGTTGCATTGATCAGAAGTGATCATGGCACTGAGTTTGAGTCTCTTCTTATGCTAGAGTTTTGTAGGAAAGAAGGTATAAGACACTGCTTCTCAACTCCTAGAACTCCTCAACAAAATGGGGTAGCTGAAAGGAAAAATTGAACACTTATTGAAGCTGCAGGCACATTACTTGCAGATGCTTACATGCCCCTATCCTACTGGGCAGAGGAAGTGAGCACAACAAACTATGTCCTGAACAGAAGCTTGATACACAAACTAAAACATAAGACCCCCTATGAATTGCTTAAAGGGAAGAAACCAATAATTAACTATTTTAAAGTTTTTGGTTGTGTATGCTATATTCATAATAATGACAAAAAGCACATTAGAAAGTTTGAAGCAAAGGCTGCTGTGGGAATTTTTCTAGGATATTCCCAAGTCAGCAAAGCTTATAGGGTTTTTAATAAATCCACATTGAAAATAGAAGAATCCATGCATGTTATATTTGATGAGACTAACATGTTTTACAAGGAGAAAGAAATTTCTACCAGAAACCTCCTGTAGGTAAACAACTTGTGTGAGAAATTGGATGAATTGAAATTTACATCCCAGCCTTCTCAACAAGCCAATGAAGAAAGTGATGAAGAAAATCTGGATGCAGTTGAACCCTCCACAACAGCAGAAGTAATTCCACAAGAGGAATCCTTCCAAAATGTTGTTGCTGAACCAAATCCACCCACTGATCTTGTCACACTAAGGGATCATCCCAGATCCCAAGTGATTGGAGACGTAACAGTAGGTGTACAGAAAAGGCTTCAACTTAACTAGGACCTGATGCATGCCTGTTTCCTCTCTCAAATTGAACCTCAGTCCATATCTGATGCAGAGCAAGATCCCCACTGGATCATTGTAATGCAAGAAGAGCTCAATCAGTTTGAGAGATGCAGGGTTTGGGATTTGGTTCCAAGACCAAAATACTACCCAGTCATTGGGACCAAATGGGTATTTAAAAATAAGCTTGATGCCCAAGGTGTGATTGTGAGAAACAAGGCTAGGCTTGTTGCTCAAGGATATTGACAAGAGGAAGGGATTGACTATGATCAAACCTTTGCTCCAGTTGCCAGGCTAGAAGCAATAAGGATATTTCTAGCCTATGCTTCATTCAAAAAGTTCAAAGTCTATCAAATGGATGTGAAGAGTGCCTTCTTGAATGGGGAACTTAAAAAAGAGGTTTATGTTGAACAGCCTCCAGGTTTTATTTCTCCAACTCATCCTTCTTTTGTGTTTAAGTTGCACAAGACTCTCTATGGTTTAAAGCAAGCTCCAAGAGCTTGGTATGAGACCTTAGCCAGCTTTCTATTAGAGCATGGTTTTTCAAGAGGCATAGTTGATAGGACTTTGTTTACCAAATTGCATCATGATAAAATACTGTTAATACAAATATATGTAGATGATATAATATTTGGCTCTACTGATCCCAAATTATGCAAGAGATTTTCTGATCTAATGCATTCAAGATTTGAGATGAGTAGCATGGGCGAGCTTTCCTACTTCCTTGGTCTCCAAGTGAAGCAGCTCCCTGATGGCATCTTCATTTCCCAGGCTAAATATGCCAAGAGCTCATAAAGAAGTTTGGGATGGCTGATGCCTTAGCAAAGAAAACACCGATGCCTACAAATGTTGTACTAGACTCTGATGCACATGGGAAACCTGTGGATCAGAAACTATATAGGGGCATTGTTGGATCCCTACTATACCTTACAACAAGCAGACCTGATATTATGTTTGCTACATACATTTGTGCTAGGTTCCAGGTGAACCCTAAAGAATCTCATCTAGTTTTTCTAAAAAGAATTTTGAGATATATAAAGGGTTGTCCTAGTCTAGGTCTCTGGTATCCTACTGAGTCAGAGTTTGAGTTGACTGGATACTCAGATGCTGACTTTGCTGGATGCAGAGTGGACAGAAAAAGTACTTCAGGAACTTGTCAGTTCCTTGGTATGAGATTAGTGTCTTGGTTTTGCAAGAAGCAGTCATCTGTGTCTACTTCAACTGCTGAAGCAGAATATATTGCAGCTGGCAGTTGCTGTTCCCAAATGCTGTGGATTCAAAACCAACTACTGGACTATGGTCTCAACTTAAATAATTCAACATTACTATGTGATAACACAAGTGCTATAGCCATAACACAAAATCCAGTTCATTACAGCAGAACTAAGCATATAGACATTAGGCATCATTTCATTAGAGAGTGTGTAGACAAAAATAAAATTAACCTTATTTATATCTACATTGATTTACAAAGAGTTGATATCTTCACCAAACCTCTGGATGAAAGAAATCATGTGTTCTTCATAAATCATCTTGGAATGATATATGAAGAAGAATTAGTTTAATTTCTGTCTGCACTAGACGAATTTTTCAAAGTTCGTCGAACGGAGATCGACGAACTGGGGGAAGTTTGTGAGATATTCGTCGAACGGAGATCGACGAACTCTCTGTATGAAGTTAGTTTCGCCGAATCGAGATCGACGAACCTACTTCAGAAAACTTTCGTCGAATGAAGATCGACGAAATGTCTTCAACCCTTCAGATTGAGATCGACGAATCATTTAAGTACAAATTATTTCGTCGACCTCAGATCGAAGAATCTATTCATTTTTCGTGGAACGGAGTCTGTCGGTTCATATTCAGGAAAACACTATATTTATGTTTTCTTGGACCTCCGTCCCGCGCTTTCAGTTCTCTTGCACTTGATCTTCGTTTTCTCTCTTGTAGGTGCATTCATGGCGATTCCAGCAGGCGCTCTTGCGACAATGAAATTTGACATAGGATTCGACATGGATTTTGACTCATTCCAGCATTCAGATCCGATATTTCTTCCCATCCTGCAACTACTGGAAGAGCAACAAATGAAACAACTACTGACCATGAGAATCAAACTACCCAGCACAGAAATCAGAGAATGGGTGTACACGGCTACCGTCAATGAGAACAAGATGACCGGCAGCATCGTGGGTAACGAAATCTCTCTTACCCCCGATATTCTTACTGAATTGTTTGGATTGAAAAATGGTGAGGAAGATTTAGAAATTGATTCAGAAGAGTTTGATATAATGCTGAACACAATGGGGGTACTCTGGGGACAACCCTAATAAACTACTGAAGAAACATTTATCTGCCAAGTTCAAATTTCTCACCGATATAGTTGGGAAAATCTTGCTGTTCAAGCACACTGCACATGATTATATAACCCGACATCAATTTAAAGTCATGTTTGCAGTGGTAAACAAAAGGTAGGTGGACTGGGCTCAGATCATTTTTGATCTTATCAGGAAAAGAAACAGTAAGAAGGAAGTGAACTTTTGAAGGATCCTAGGGATCTTCTTGACAGCAAAGGCTGCTGAATCACTGGTCTCCCTGACCACATTCATAAATGCTAGTAAGAGGCTCACATGTACCTTGTTTGGAAGGTGGGAAAGGATAATCACAAAGCCCTCTAAGGCTTCATCCTCTGCCACGCAAGTTCAAGAAGTGCAAGGGCTGCTACAGCTACTCCCCACCCCTCTGAAGGGCTCCTCTCCACTCCTCCACCACCTCCTATCCCTCCAATTCCATCCCAACAACAACAAGTCCAGTTAATCACACCTTCCACTACCATCCACATCCATACCCCAACACCTCCAGCATCTCCAATTCCTTCTTCCCCTACACATATTCCATCAAATTCTCCCTCTCCTAGGGCTGATACATCCATCCCTACTCCTCCTCAATCTCCTCTTCCATCTCATCTTGCTGATATCCCCCTCTCCACTCTATCTTCAATCCCATCCTTCAATTTACTCTCATCTTTTCTGAACACTCCCTCTCCTCAACACCCTCCTCAACAGGACCCCCTTCTAGAAACCTCCAATCAACCATCTCATCCAACAACTATCTTCACTACCTCTATACCTTCTCCACCACCACCTGCCCAACCATCTGACTCCATATCTTTGAATCCCTCTATCATACAACCACTTCTTGAGATCCTCAAGCCTATCCTCCAAACCATCATCACAGAGGCTATTTCACCTTTGGCTATCTCCATATCATCTCTCTCTACTCAAATCTCTACCCTCACCTCTACCCTCTCTTCATCTGGGGGCCTGGCTTCAGTGCCTACTGAAACCAGGCAGAGGGAGATACTTCATGATGAAGCAGCTGCAGTATTTCAAGCAGCTCAAGCAGCTCAAGAAGAAGAAGTGACAGATAATATAGATTCTGATATATTTGATTTAACTCAATTCATTGAAACTGACATGGACATTGATGAGTCAGTAATAACTGTAATAAAATCTGTTGGTGATGTTGTCATCCATCCCACAGTAGACTTGGTAATTCTGTTAAAGACTTTTGATACAGCTTAGCTAAGTCTCCCTCTAGCTGAGTATACTAAGCCATCCTTGGCTCTTATCCCCTACTCCTCCCCAAATAAGTTTTGATGTTGTTAAGCAACTTAAGGACAGTTTTGCCAAGATTTCCCAAACTCCAGCAGAGACAATCAAAGCTGATTCAGTCAGAGCCCTCTCCCCTCCAGAAACATTTTCTGCTCCAACATTTATCATGGATGATTCTCCAATGCCTGATCTTGATGCCTTGATCATGGCTGATGTCAAAGAAGAAAATAAGGCAGCTGCTAAAAGCACTGTCACAAGCAACTCTCCAGGACCAATTGACATTCCTCCTCCAGCTCCTGTCTAGTATGGAAAAACCTCCATTCCTGCTGAGATCTTAAAAGAGATAGATGACCTGTATGACAATCCTCAATCCTCTAATGATGATGATGATGATGATTCTTATAAGGAATCTAAGAAAAGGAAGCTCTCAAAGAAAAGGAAGGCTTCAACTCCTCCTACTCCCAAACTTGGAAATACCAATGATACTCCTTACTATATCCTTCAAAAAATAACCCCATACAAGGGAATGCCAGCCTGGATGTGGCTCTTAAAGAATGAACAGAAGGCCAGGAAGAAAAGCAGAAGGTATTCTCCACCTTCAGCTCACAAATACAGGAAGGATCCTCCTCCTCCACCAGCTGCTGGTGCTTCTGGAATGAGTTCTCAAAAGTAAGATGCACCTTACAAGCCCTCCTACACAAGAACTTATCAGAGACAGGAAAGGTCATCATGTCAGCATTCTCATAGAAGCAGTCACCAGAGAAGTGTTAGTGGTTCAGAACAAATAAAGGAAATTGTTTATCAAAAACCAGAATTCTCTCCTCCTCAACCCCAAACTGAACAAAGAAGGCATTCTAAATCATTCAAGCCTAAAGGAAAATACAGTGAATCTACACCTCCCAAACCCTTATACACTCTAAGGACTGAAAGCCAAGATGAGACAAACTTTCAAGCACAGTCTACACATTTCAAGCCTGTTGCACTGCTATCCTCACAGGAAGTTCAATCTTCAGCCAGTCAGGATGATGATTCAAACTTCAGGATGGCCAGACTCCAAGAATTAATTGCTTTATCACAAATAAAAAAGGCTAGAGAAGAAGGACATGATCCAACAAAATTCACTACAATGTCTACTTACAGAGAAAAGGAACTTGAAAGACTTCAAGTGAGCAAGAAACTATTTGACCCTGCTGATTATATGGCTAGACATCCAGAGGCAATTGTTCCCAGAACTTCAACTCAGATAATGATTGGAGCAGCTGATTTATATATTTCAAAAAGAGAAGCTGAAAATCCTTACAGGGAAATTATATTTACAAAGCCAGGAGAAAAGAAGAAGGAAGAAAAATCCAAGAAGTAGTAGCAGAGAACCCTGAAGAAAAAATTGCTACTTATGGTATACTTTTTTAAATTCATGTTTTTATTATCTGTTACAAAGCTATGTACTTATATCTGCTGCACTTGTTAGTAAATTATCTGCCAGATATATGTTATGTTCCTGCTTTGTGTATTTTTTATTATTGAGTCTGTAATCAGTGACCTCACCCAAATAGGGAGAGATTGTTGGAACCTCTAGTTGAATTTGGGCTAGGTTCACTGAGTTAGGATATGACCCAATATGTATAGATCAGGGTCATAGGTGTTTCTTAGAGTCTAGGGCAAGTCCTTAGAGTCAACAGTACAAAGGACCAGCCTCCATCACTACCAGAGACTCAAGACTTAGAGAAATCAAGGTTTTGAGAAAGAGATCTACGTTCGTCGATCTCAGGTCGACGATAGTCATGCTTAGCTCAACTAACTCAGAGCTAAAATCTCAGAACTGAGCTCGACGAACTCCGTTCTCAGATCGACTAACTCTTCAACACTAAGCGCCATAATTCACTCAAAGCCAAGGCTGACTCAGAGACAAAGATCACTCAATGCCAGATGTGCTATTTACTCAACGCCAACAGATGGACCAAGCTTTTTGTTCGACTAACTTCACAGTCTCAGGTCGACGAACATTGAGCGCAGAATTAGTCAGTTTATGCACAACAGTTGATTTACAGAGCTCAGGTCGACGAAAGCTGATCTCAGGTCGACGAAGGCTGATCAGAGGTCGACAAAATCTCAGGTCGATGAAAGCTGATTAGAGGTCGATGAAAGCTGATCTCAGGTCGATGAAAACTGTAAGATATTTTGTAATTTATTCTTTCTCTTTCTGTTTCATCATTTTATTTCCATTATAGGCTATTAATTCCCTTGCAAATCAATGCACTTATATTCTCCGAATAGAGCCGTTACTGGCAGCATTGATTGCTAACATCCTCCATGGAATTAATTGCTTATATCTCGGGACAGACATAGAATAGAATATTTGACAGCATTCTTGCCGTTTTCTCGTTCCCAAGATTTCGGCTGAACATTTATTGCAGAATTTCTTTTGAATTTGACCTAGTTGTAGTCATTCAATACACATCTCCCTGCCAAGAAAATAGAACACAGAAGAGCAGAGATTGATCATCACTTTGAGCCACAGCAAATAAAATGTCTAGAAGTGTAGTGAAAAAGAACTCTCAGAAAAATCAACTGCTCTCAAGAGAAGAAGAAAGAACAATCATCACCATCAAGAGTCTTTCTTTATTTCTCTCCCTCTTTGTTTTCAGGGATCTCAAGTGATATCAACATTCAAATCAGTCAAGGATCTCTGAAAAGCTGAAGGCCTAAACCCTTGAACAAAGCTTCCACTCCTGAACCATTCAAGATCTCAGGGGGAGCTTTGACAACAACTAATAATCCACACAGTCTTCTCATTTTGATTTGAGAAAAGAAGACTTACATCACTCTCTCATTCCCACCTCTATACAGGGTTTTAATTCCCTTCAAAATTATTCTGGTTGCAAGTCTCCTTCCAAAAGACTTGAGGTTTGGTTTTTGAGCACCTGATCAAAAGCTCAATTGTGACTGTCACCTGATCAAAACCTGTAGTGGATTCCTACCAAGGGTGGTAGAAGAGTGGATGTACCCAGTTTGGGGAACCACTATAAATTTCTTGAGTTGTCTGGTTGCTCTTTCTTTTCTGTTCTTGCTGTGGCTGTGTTAGTTAGATTTTTCGTGATCTTTGATTTACTTTAATCTGTGATAGTTAGATATAGTTGTTAAATGTTAAGATAGTATACTGTTAAAGAAGAAAATTATAAAAACACACAGACATACTCTATTCACCCCCCCTCTAGAGTATATCAGATCTAACCCTAACTTTCATCTGACACCTTTGTCAGAACTGTCAGAAGGTTGTTACAAGCCGGATCAGCTGGTAACCAGAAGAAATCTCTATATAAAGGACTGATCCGTGACAACTTAAGAAGAACAGAATAGAACAGATACAGAAGAAAAAGTGAATCATCCAAAGGAAGAATTTCACAATAAGTAAAGGGGTGACCCTTAAGAAGGCAGATTCTGAACAGTCTGCAGAGAAGATTCAGATCTTATTCTGAAGTCAAGGAAGGGGCTAACATGAGATCAACTTCTACATCAAGAAGAGTTCAACCATATTTTGTTCTATCAAGAAGCTTTAAAACAGCTAAGTCAGGTTGGGTTTGAAGTTTCAGTTCATTCAAGAACTGATCAAGAAGCTCTCATCTATAGAGTGACCTATCCGGTGATATTCCTTAATTTCTTAAATACTCAATTACTTGTAGGATATTTTGTTAGATCTTAGTTGTAAGCCTGTAATTATAAAGGCTGAGGTAGGGCTGAGTGCCTGAGGTATAGGACAATTGATAGTCTGAGTTGTAAGCCTAGTTATAAAAGCCGAGGTAGGGCTGTGGCCTGAGGTAGGATTATTGGGAAGAATCTGAGGTAGGACTTGTATAAGTATGAGGTGTAGGAACCATCTAGTTCTGAGTTGTAAGATCTGTAGATCTGAGCTAGTGGAAGGAAGTTGTGCTGAATCCAGCTTTCTACTGGATATGCGAAGGGGGAAGTGGATGTCCCCATAACTTGGGGAACCACTATAAATCTTGTGTATGTTGTGCTGTGATTGTATGTTCTGTGTTGTGATAAGAACCTATTAGATTGTCTAAAATTCTTAAAGATAATTAGAACCTATTCACCCCCCTCTAGGGGTTTAAGCTCTTGGAATAAGTATTTCAAGTGGTATCAGAGGGAGGTTACTCAAAGATTGACCTAACAGTCTGAGTGATTCTCCTAGGCAATTAAAAGATTTCAAGAATGGGTTCAAGTGAGAATCAAAAAGAACTTGGATCTATGAAACTGCCTATCTGCATGAAGGAATGCTTTGGTATATGGAAGAAAAGGGTCAGATTATTTATGGAAGCTTCTGATCTAAGAATTTACATCACTGTACAGGAAGGACCCTTTATTCCAATGAAGGTATCAACACTGGATGCAAATGTGAAAACCCCAAAGAACTATTCTGAGATGACAAAGGATGAAATCATCCTGGAAACTCTAGACAAAAGGGCACATAATATCATTATAAGTGCCATAGATGATGCCATCTTTCAAAATCTGGTGCACTGTAAAACCTCCAAGGAAATGTGGGACACCCTTATTGTATACATGGAGGGAATAAAAGAAGTTAGAGAAGACAGAAAATCCATGCTGAATCAGGAGTATGAGAGCTTTAGACAAGCCAAGAATGATAGCATAACTGAATGCTACAAGAAATTCTTCAGGATTGTAAATGAGCTGATGACTTATGGAAGAGTCTTCAGCACTTATGAACTGAATTACAAGTTTTTGAGATCTCTAACAAAGGATTGGGACACCAAGATTTGTGCCATCAGATAGGTGGCAAGGCTGGTAGGTACACCTCCTCCCACACTATTTGGAAAGATGCTTTCATATTAAATGCAGCTTACAACTAGGAAGGAGGAAGAGAAGAGCAGCAGATCTGAACACAAGGAAAAGTCAGTTACCTTCAAGGCTGAAGACACAAGAATGGGCAGGAGAAAATCTCCTTCTCCTTCCAGAATGAGTGCTGAGGCAGAAGAAGGAATTCCTAACAACACCTCATCAGACAGCCACACCTCTGATGAGAATTTTGCAGCCTTCACAAGGTAGTTCCAAAGATTCATGAATAAGAAGAAGTGGAGAACCAGACCTTCTACATCATTTTCCAAGGATGAGTACTACAAGAAAAAAAAGACTCCCAAGGAGGACAGGTATGCTTTTAAACCTAGTAAATAATCTAATTCTAAGATTGTATGCTATTGTTGCAACAGGCAAGGACATGTCATAGCAGACTGTCCAGAAAAAGGGCTGAATCAAAAGACAAGAAGAAACAACAAATGAAGGGCAAGAAGGAGAAATTTTTTGTTGCCCAGAAGCAAAAGAGCTGGACAGATTCTTCATCTGAATCAGGAGAAGAAGAAGATGCTGAAGTATATGTTGGGCTATTCTCAACTGAAGAGGATTCTAAGGAGTTAGAATTCATACAAATGCTGGACTCCATAAATGGAGTGGAAGAATATTGCTGTAGAGGGCTGATGGACCTATCAGAAAATGATCAATGCAGAGATCAGGCTGGTCCTAGTAAGGTATACAATTCTCCCTTAGAGTCTGATTACTTTACTGGATCAGAATCAGAAGCATCTGCATCAAGAGATGAGGATGGTTCTGAGTCTGAAGGGGATGTACACCAACTCATTGATGAGTATGGTGGGTTGCTGTAAGCTCTAAAGAGAAGCAAGCTTCTTGTCAAGGAGCAGGCCAAGGAGAGTGAATCTCTTAAGCTTTCAGCATCAGAATTAGCCAAGCTGATTGATTTGAAACTAAATGAGGTTGCCAAACTGAAGAACATAACTGTCATTCAGATGAGCACAATCTCTTTCAAGGAAAATCATATCAAGAACCTGGAGGCAAGACTCCAGAAAGAAAGAGAGGTAGTGGCTAAATTCTCTAAGCCAAAATCTGTCTTGCCCTTAATAGATAATTTCATTCTTCAGAAAGGAAAGACTGGTCTAGGTTTTAAGGGAAGAAATAGGGCCACCAATTCTCATGGAAAAGGTAAGGCCCCAGTTCAACCACTAGCCTCTAAGCCCACTATTTTCTTTAGGAAGGAGATGCAACCTACTAACAGGCATGCTCATTAAATTACTCATGGTCACTGTGAGTATGGAGATCACATTGGCAAGTGTGCAAATGCCAGTAGGCCACTCTATAGGCAAGCTCATAAGGTTCAAAAGGAATTCTTAGGGTTTTCTGCTCCAACACCTACACTTAACAGGACTGCTAGCAACAAGGTTGTGAAGTCTGTACCTAAGAGAAGATACAATAGGTTTGATGTTGGTGTTGTGGCAAGGTAGGCCACTTTGCCATGGATTGCTGGTTTGACACAAGTGTTAGAACCAAGAGTAGTTTACCTATCAGAAAATCTGTAGGTAAACAGGTTATTTCCCAAACTAACAAGAACCTAGGACCCAATAATCATTTGGGTTCTAAGGATAAGTAATTCTTTATTTGATGTAGGTGGATCCAAGTGACCATACCCCTATATGGTACTTGGATAGTGAATGTTCCAAACACATGACTGGAATAAGAAGAATGTTGGATGACTTTGTACCCATAGAGAATGGTCCCAAAGTCATCTTTGGTGGATCAGAAAAAGGAGTCATCAAAGGATTTGGTAACATTTCTTGTGACTCAATTACTATCACTAAAGTGGCTTATGTGAAGGGTTTGAAACATAACCTGATTAGCATAAGTCAACTTAGTGATCTAGGTTATGACATTTCATTTCACAAAGGAGAGTGCCTAATTAAGAGGTCAAGTGATCAAGAGATCATTTTGACTGGCACTAGGAAAAGAAATGTCTATTGTCTTAACCTAGATTGTGAGTTGAACAACTCACCTATTTGCCTAGTTGTATATGAGAAAGCTTCACTATGTGTCAAATTGCACAAAACGCTAGCTCATCTGAACTATAAGTCCATAGGACTGCTGTTTAGCATGGGTCTGGTGAGGAATGGTCCTCAAGTGATGTGCATTAAAGAGGGAGTGTGTTCAGCTTGCCAAAAGGGCAAACAGACCAAGTCTTCTTTTCTTGCACTAGATACCAAAGATTCATTGAGATGTTTATATCTCTTGCACATGGATTTTTTTGGTCCTATGCCAGTTCGCAGTCTTGGTAGGAAAGTATATACACTAGTTGTTATGGATGACTATTCTAGATACACTTGGGTGTTCTTCTTGAGGCAGAAATCTGAAACCCCTAGTGTTTTCTAGACTTTTGTTAGACAAGTTCAGAATGAATTTAACAATTCAGTGGTCAAAATCAGAAGTGACCATGGAACTGAATTTCAGTCTGAATGTATGAAAAAATTCTGTGAAGAACTTGGGATACATCAGGAGTTCTCCTCACCTAGAACACCTCAGGAAAATGGAATTGTTGAAAGAAAGAATAGAACTCTTATTGAGGCTGATAGAACTCTACTCAGTGATACTACTCTCCCTGAATATTTCTGGGCTGAGGTAGTAAACACTGCTTGTCATGTTCTCAATAGAGCATTCATAAATAAGAAACTTAAGTTGACTCCCTATCAGATTTTGAAAGGCAGAAAACCAAACATTTATTATTTTAGAATCTTTGGTAGCAAGTGTTATGTCCTAGTTAATGATAAGCACTACCAAACAAAGTTTGCTGCCAAATCCCTAGAAAGGATATTTGTTGGGTACAACAATAATAGTAGGGCATACAGGGTCTACAACTTGACTACTCAAGTTGTAGAAGAGTCAGTACATGTTGTTTTTGATGAGTCTAGATTGATTAACATTGAATTGCCTAGTTCTTCAATAGTTTTATAGGTCTAACAGACAGGATGGACAAGTTGACCATCAATGATGAAGCTCCTGCTAGGATGAATGATGGAAAAGATGCATGCTATCCAGGGGGAGGACAAGACTCTCTGGATGATGAAGGCAATGAGGAGAATCAGGTGGAAGAAAATGAAGAAGGTCATGAGGTTGACAGGTTTCCTCTAGCTAGAAGACATCTGAAGGATCATCCAGCTCACCAAATCATTGGTGATGTAAGTCAAGGTGTTCTAACAAGGAGCAAGAACATGAATACAGTTTTATGTTCAAGTTTCTTGTCACAGATAGAACCCAAGAAGTTTGAAGAAGCCATGCTAGATACTAACTGGGTTGATGCTATGCAATAAGAACTGAAATAATTCAGAAGATGCAAAGTCTGGGAACTGGTTCCTAAACCTAAGGATCACAACATCATAGGAACCAAGTGGATCTAAAAAAAAACTTGATGAAAATGGCACAATTATCAAGAATAAGGCAAGGCTGGTAGCAAAAGGCTACAGGCAAGAGGAAGGGATTGACTTTGACCAAACCTTTGCCCCAATAGCAAGGCTAGAGGCTATAAGGATGTTCTTGGCATATGCTGCCTATCAAGGGTTCAAGGTATATCAAATGGATGTAAAGTAGCATTTCTGAATAGTGACTTAAAATAGGAGGTCTATGTTGAACAACCATCAAGTTTTGTTGATTCTCATTATCCTGATTATGTATATAGGCTTAGGAAAGCCCTATATTGTTTTAAACAAGCCCCTAGGGCTTGGTATGAAACCTTGTCTACTTTTCTTATTGAGAATAAATTCTCTAGAGGCAAGATAGACAAAACTCTATTCTTTAGAGAATCTAAAGGCAAGATAATCCTAGTCTAGATATATGTTGATGACATTATCTTTGGATCTACTGAAAATAACCTTTGTAGAAAGTTTGCCAAACTTATGTAAGGGAAGTTTGAGATGAGAAGTATGGGTAAGCTGAAGTTCTTTTTGGGACTTCAAGTAAGATAGACTGATGATTGATTATCCATATCCCAGTCTAAGTTCAGTAAGGAGTTGATTAAGAAATATGGTATGGACTCAGCCTCCACCATGAAAACTCCAATGGGAACAAGTATGCCTATAGCCAAGGATGAGATAGGGAAACCTGTTGATGAGTCTTTGTATAGAGGGATAATTGGCTCCCTACTCTACTTGACTACTAGTAGACCTGACATCATGTATGCTACATGTGTCTATGCTAGGTACCAAGCATGCCCAAAGGAATCTCATTATACTGCAGTTAAGAGAATTTTGAGATATCTTAAGGGCACACCTAATCTAGGTCTTTGGTACCCTAAGAATAGAGATTTCACACTAACTATTTTCTCAGATACATATTTTGCAGGATGCAAAGAAGACAGGAAGAGTACTACAGGAACCTGTCAATTCCTAGGTGGAAGGCTGGTGTCATGGTGCAGCAAGAAGAAGACCAGTGTAACCATATCAATAGCTGAGTCTGAATATGTAGATGCAGGCAGTTGCTGTGCATAATTATTGTGGATAAAGCACCAATTAGAAGATTATGATATCAAGGTAAGTAGAATTCCACTGTTTTGTGACTCTACAAGTGCTATTTCTATTGCTAAGAATCCTATATTACACAGTAGAACCAAGTATATAGAAATTAAGTTTCATTTTATAAGAGAACATGTGGAAAAAGAAGATATAAATCTAGAATTTGTAAACACCAATAATCAAATAGCTGATATCTTTACAAAACCTCTGGATAAAACTAAATTCAATTATTTTAAAATTGAATTAGGTATGTTGAACCTAGAATAGGTCAGCTCAAGTATTCCTAAGTAGTATATGTAAGTAGAAAATTTCTCTGGAAATTTGTCTAAGTACAATGTTTGTGTCGACACAAGCAGACTTTGTGTCGACACACTCAATATGTTGTGTCGATAAAGAAAAAGGATTTGTCGACACAGAAATAGTATCTGTGTTGACAGGAGTATAGGTGTCGATACAACTCTGTCGAGACTTTAAGTTAGCTGATTTTTGTGTCGACACACAAAAATCAAAGTCGACACTCTGTGTCGAGACTTAACAAGTCAATGTCGACACTGACATAAGTAGGTCGACACATAGACGTGTCGAATAAACCAAATTTTTGTCGAGACCTAGCATTATTACTAAGGAGCGTCTTTTGAACTCCCCTTTGCACCTAGACTATAAATAGGTGAAGCCAAAATCTTGTCGACTACGCTTTCAAATTTCTCGACTTTAGCCCTCATGTTGACTTCGATATTCTCTTCTCACTCTCTCTCCCTTCCATCAATGGAGCCCATCAAAGAAGACAAGGTGAACGAAGGCTATGAACTGGTTCGTAATGGATTCACGATAGTGTATCTAGAAATTCAGGGTGTAATTACCCTAATTTCAGAAAATGGGCTTGAATTCTTGGTTTCAGAACCAACAAAGATTCGGAAGAAGGAGGTTATGGAATTTTATACTCATGCAACTATGGACACAGACAAGAAGAAGATCAAAGCCACTATACAGGATTCTAGAGTAAAACTTACACTGAAGTCAATCAGGAAATCTCTTCAGCTTCCTTTGGTTAAGGATACTGATGAAATAACTCCATCCCTGACTAAAGAAGCGCTAAGTTGGTGCGGGCTGAGCCCTGATATCTAAGTTGGATCATCCATTACTCAGAAAGCGATGAATTCACAAGGAAAGTTTCTGTCAGAAATAATAGGCAAGGTAATTTTGTGTAAAATAGGTGGACATGATAGAATTTCAGTCCATATGTTTAATCTAATGATAAGGGTCATATTTAAAGTGAAAACTGACTGGGAAACAATAGTGTTTGACAAGATTCAAGAAGGAGTAAAGAAACCAAACTTGGGTAGGATCCTAAGTCTATGTTTATCTTCATTAATACCAGATGTAATGAACCAACTACAAGGATCCAAAATCAAGCACATGAGGAGAATGGATGTGAGAATACTTTCTAGATGGGATAGGGTGTTGACAAAGGAAGTATCTACACCACAGAAACAAATAAAGAAAGATAAAAAACAGAAGAAAGTTGCTCAACAAGCAGAATCCTCCAGTGATTCTGAAGAGGAGGTAGTCTTCAGCTCATATGAAGACCAACAACAAAAGGAAGCCCAAGATCAAGTAGAGGGCAGTGAACCCCTGGAATAACATATAGTCTCAACTCCAGGAGAAGAAAACCCTAAACAAACTGAGCTGCCTGCCCAAGGGGGAGGCATTGCTAAAGCTGTCCTAGAGAGTGAATTAGCTGCTGATACTGTTATGAACATAGTATCAGAAATCAATAATGAAGATCAAGACAATGTTGAGAAAGAAGCTTAAAATGAGCAAGTAAGTATATCCTTTAAAAAGAGGGCCCTAGAAAAAAATCTGGATGTCCAGGGAAAACCTTTTGCTGTTCAAACTAATCTTGTTCCTCCTATACAGGTGTAGCAAGAGTTCACTATGGAAGAGATCTTTTCTGATTTACCTGATGCAAGAACTGAGGGGGAGCAATCCCAGCTAGAAAAGGATTTGCCAAGGACTGAGGGGGAGGAGATGCTACATGTCCCATCTACTAAGGAAACTGTTGATATAGAAAGATCCTCTCAACCCTCTGATGATGAGGAAGACTCTTTGACTAAGAAGAGAAAAATTGTTGCCATTAAGAAAAGGAGCTCAGGATACAAGAAAGTCTTGCAATCAGTCACTCAACAACCAGCTCCAAGCATGGATTTCAGTTCATTACTGGTCAAATTGCAAGTTAAGATGGATGAGCAAAGGAAGTATCTAGACATAAAGTCCGATGAATCAAATAAAGAACTGCAGTTTCTGCTGGCTCAGGACATAAAATCCATCAGATTTGAAGTCAATCTACACAAGAAAGAAATGACAGATTGCTTCCATAAGGGAGGCAATGCTGTGGTGTTTTTGGCTGAGCAACAAAAGCTTATCAAGACTGAGATTGAGGACATTGCTACAAAGCAAGTGTATGTTTTTGAAAATCAATTCAGATCTAATGAAAACCTCAAATACACTCATGCAGAAATCATCCAGAAACTGGGAAGTATTTCAACAGATTTGAAAACTGAAATATCAAAGCAGATACAAGTAGATATAAATGCTATTCAGACAGCTACTGAAGCCTCCCAAAAAACAATTTCCGATACCTTACTGAAGTTCAAAGACTATTACAAAGAAGGTATAGTATATCTGGCTGATAAGATAAGGTTTTAGAAGATTAATCTAAGGGATCATATTACTAGATAAGTCATAAAGGGGGAGAGATTGTTAGTCAAAGCTAGCTCTGACCATGCTAAATGGATCTCTAATTCCATCAGAGCTACACTCTGCTTTCCTCCTTTATGTGATGATGATAATGTTACTGAATCTGGAATACAACCTGCTAATATAGAAGGAGATCAGCCTGAAGTTGCCCAAGTTATTTACCCTCCTGCTGATTTTGACATGGTTCAACAAGAAGTGCAGACAATGTACAGTCCTTCACAGGAGGCATCAAAGGTGATTATTGAAAAAGTAGAAATGTCAGAGGCTGCCAAGAAAGCTCAAAAGGAGGCACAATTGTCCAAGAAAAGGTTCAGGGAACAAGCTGATTTGAATCCAAATTTTGAGCAATGGAGCCCTACTTCAAGGAATATCATTTTGACTGTCTGGAAGGATATAAAGGATAAGACCCATGACAGGGGTAAGTGGTATTCTGAGTAAGAATGGAACAAATATCAAGCTAGGCAGGAAGCCATTCTTCAGCATAGAAGAAGTGAAAAAGCTGGGAAGTTAGCTGCTAATGCTCTGGAGCCTAGCAGGTACTTCCCCAAGCCCTTTCACTATTTTGAAAGGCAAAGAATAAATGCTAAAGAACAAAAGAAGAAGGATCTCAAAGGGAAGAAACCTGCTGTTGATATAGACTCTACTGTGCAGGCAAAGATTCAATCAGGAAAAGGCATAGTGATTAAGGAGCCTAGCTAATCATATGATAGATAGGCTTATATAGAATAATGTAACTTTTTTGTTTTTGTTCTAAGAAAAACATGTAAACCCAGTATTTTCTGATTAATAATTTAAATCAGCTTCACTATTACTCTGAGTTGTTTACATTATTTATATATTATCCTACACTGAAATGTATGTACATCTATTCTTTTATGTTTTATTATAAGTGATGCATATCTTTGACTATGGGTTATTACTTCTCCAAATAGGGGGAGATTGTTGGGTACACTGGAAAATATGTACCAGATTTGGAGAAGCCTCATCTTACTCAATTATATACATCAATTTGTATTTGATGTATGTTTGAGTTTAATTGTGCAGGTATAAGGTTTGTAAAGAAATTTTTCTAAGTACAAGTTTCGACACCAGAAGTTGTGTCGACACCAGAAGCAAAGTTGTGTCGACACCCAAAAGTTGTGTCGACACTAGAAGCAAAGTTGTGTCGACACCCAGGCATTGTGTCGATACCTGAAGAAGAGGTTGTGTCGACACCCAGAATTATGGCAACACCTAAGGAGGGAATTGTGTCGACACCTATAGCAGAAGCTGTGTCGACACCCAGGAGCTATGTCAACACCAGAAGAAAGGCTTGTGTCGACACTCAGGAATTGTGTCGACACTTGAAGAAGGTTTTTGTCGACAGCTAGACACACACTCAACGCCATCTTACAATAACAGCTATTCTGAGTCAGAAGGCTTGTGTCGACACACAGGACTTGTGTTAACACACACTCAATGATAGCTATACACATACTTAATGCCACTTGTCTGCAACAGCTAAGTCAAGACCAGAAGCAGTTGTGTCGACACACAGGACTTGTGTCGACACACACACTCAACGACGGCTGGACATACACTCAATGCCATCTGTCTGCAGCAGTTATGTCGAGACCAAGAGCAATTGTGTCGACACACAGAACTTGTGTCGACACATACAAAGAGAAGACGTGTCGAGTAGCTGAAGAATGACTATGTCAACACCTGGAGTGTTATGTCGACTTCACCAAGACATGTGTTAACACTTAGTCTATTTGTGTCGACATATATGAAGCAGATTATTGAGTGGATCGTGCTGAGTTGTTAAGTCTCTAAGGAATCAACTGTCATGACTGGTGGGTCGATAGTTGTCATTAACAACAGGTCTGACACCTTTGTCAGAACTGTTAGAAGGTTGTTACAAATCGGATCAGTCGGTAACCAGGAGAAATCTCTATATAAAGGACTGATCCGTGACAACTTAAGAAGAACAGAACAGAACAGAACAGATACAGAAGAAAAAGTGAATCATCCAAAGGAAGAATTTCAAAACTGGTAAAGGGGTGACCCTTAAGAAGGCAGATTCTTAATAGTATGCAGAGAAGATTCAGATCTTATTCTGAAGTCAAGGAAGGAGCTGACAGGAGATCAACTTCTACATCAAGAAGAGTTCAACCTTATTTTGTTCTATCAAGAAGCTTTGAAACAGTTAAGTCAGGTTGGGTCTGAAGTTTCAGTTCATTCAAGAACTGATCAAGAAGCTCTCATCTATAGAGTGATCTATCTGGTGATATTCCTTAATTTCTCAAATACTCAATTACCTGTAGGATCTTTTGTTAGATCTGAGTTGTAAGCCTGTAATTATAAAGGCTGAGGTAGGGCTTAGTGCCTGAGGTGTAGGACTATTGATAGTCTGAGTTGTAAGCCTAGTTATAAAGGCTGAGGTAGGGCTGTGGCCTGAGGTAGGATTCTTGGGAAGAATCTGAGGTAGGACTTGTATAAGTTTGATGTGTAGGAACCATCTGGTTGTGAGTTGTACGATCTGTAGATCTGAGCTAGTGGAAGGAAGTTGTGCTGAATACAGCTTTCTCCTGGATAGGCGAAGGGGGAAAGTGGATGTACCCATACCTTGGGGAACCACTATAAATCTGGTGTTTGCTGTAGTGTGTTTGTTGTGCTGTGATTGTATGTTCTGTGCTGTGATAAGAACTGTTAGATTGTCTAAAATTCTTAAAGATAATTAGAACCTATTCACCCCCCTCTAGGTGTTTAAGCTCTTGAAATAATTCTTTCACATGGGAAATAGTTCTCAGTATCCTCCAAAAATTTAGAAGACAATACCCTCTACACAACGGTACACAACGGTACTCGAGACTAGCTCCCATGGCCATAATGACCACCTGAATTACCAATAGATCATCTCCTGGAGGGCGCGTTGAGCCGGCTCCCTCCCACTCGCTCGCTAACGCGACTTTCGATGGTGAGGCCGCTCTCCTGCCCATAGCTGCGCTCAAAAAATGCATGCAACAAATAAATGAGCACCAAGTCGAGATGCTCACCCTACTCTAGAATATCGCAGCTCCTCCAGCTCCTCCTCAGCCTTCCGCGCCGATTAATCCCCCACCTATGGCTCAGGATCACATTCTGCCTCATCAAGCCCCCCCAAGGGGAAGTGAATATGAAGAATTTTTCAACACCGCCAGTTTCACGCACCCAATCATCAGGGCACTGGAGTCGGCAACCAACATCATCTGACACAATTATCCCGTGCGCCACCGAGTGAAAGGCTCACCCGCGAGGACATAAGTGAGGTGATTGCCCAAGAATATGTACAGCTTGTACGAAGGGATATCTTTGCGTGCCTCCCTCTCTACCAGAGCTCCCCGCTCAACCCACAGGTTCCAGCTCATCCAGTCCCGCGCGACTTCAAGCTCACTAACATCGAGATGTTCGATGGAACAGAGGATCTACTCGAACACGTCAACCATTTCCTCACCATAATGAGGATTTTTAGTGCCCTATATTAGTTTCCTTATCAAGTGTTCTCAACCACTCTGAAGGCTCATGGCCATACCTGGTTTCATTCTCTTTGAGAGGGAACCATTTTCAACTTTGTAGAGTTAGCACGCTAATTTTCAGAACTATTTGTGGCCAATCATAGAATCGTTCGGGATCCCTCGCACCTCTCAGGTATCCGACAGAATGAGGGAGAATCCCTCAAATATTTCTTTCTCCATTTCACCTCAAAAGCACAACAAATTCTTGGGGTCGACCTCGAACTTTTCAGGGGCATCTTCCCTGGAGGACTCCGCCCAAGCGGCTTCTATTCAACACTCATGTGGAAAATCGTGCCTAGTTATCCAGACCTAGTTCATCAGGTTGAAACCCAGATAGCAGCCGACGAGGCTATTGAAGTGCACCACCAATAGTTTGAAGGCAGACAAAAAAGGAAGAGGGGCAGGAGCTCCCATAAGATAAGAGGGGTGATGCCAGGAAGAATATCAAAACAACAACCGTCGCTATGACCCACCAAGGGATAGGGGTTAGCGACCGCCCCGGGAATACACTCCATTGAATACCACTCGGACAAATAAGCTATATGCAATTAAGGATGATTCGGCATTCCAATGACCGAGAGTGCCGTCGTCGAACCCAAGAAGTGACCAGTCGAAATACTACGAATTTCTCCATACAACTGGCCACACTACCGAGGAATGTTCTGGACTAAAGAATGAAATCGAGAGCCTTATCCGCCAAGGACTCCTTGGAAGGTTTCTGCAAGGACAAGCACAGGGCTAGTAAGCACCGCGTCAAGGAAGAGAACATAAGAACGTGCCATAAGGGGCCCTCGACGCTAGGTAAATGGTTGACAACATCGAAACCATCGTCGAGCTCCCATTCCTCTCTACCCAAGTATTCTCTATTGAAACAACAGAAGGAGCTCGCAAGAATATGCGGCTCAACCATGATTTCACCATCTCCTTTTGTTATAAATACCTCGAAGGGTGGCAAACCCCCCATCAGAACCCGCTCGTCATCTGCATAGGAGTCGGAAACCCTTATTTTAACGTAAAAAGAATTCTTATAAACAATTGGAGCTCCATCGATGTCTTGTTCTTATCCACTCTCTACGACATGAACTCACCCAACAATATCTCAGTCTCGCCGCAGGACCTGTGTATGGCTTTGACAACCACCAAGTTCCCATTCAAGAAACAATCACCTTGTTGGTGATGATGAGTGAATTCACGAGGCAGGTTACTCATGATATCTAGTTTGTCATCATCTATTGGGTACATTGGGAATTGTGTACCTGATTTCGAGAAGCCCCTTATCAACTCAATGGTATACACAAAGTTGTATTTGATGCATGTTAAGTTTACATGTGCAAGATTTAAAGTGAAGAAATTTATCTAAGCACAAATGTGTCGACACAGTTAAATTGTGTCGACACCTCTGTAGAAGCTGTGTCGAGATAAGTCAGTTGTCTCAACAACTTGAAGACTATGTCAGCATACTTGACAAAATAAAGAGGAGAATTATTTTGAGTAAAATTGTGTCGAGATAAACCAACTGTCTCGACACAATGCATGTTAAGTATAGTTGTTGACACAACAGACAGATTTTGTTAAGACAATCTCACTGTCTCGACACAAGGCAGAATCAGAAGATGTCGATACAGCAGACAGATTATGTCAAGACAATCTCACTGTCTCGACACAAGGCAGAATCAAAAGATGTTGACACAGCAGACAAGTTATGTCAAGACAATCTCACTTTCTCGACACAAGGCAGAATCAGAAGATGTCGACACAGCAGACAGTTATGTCAAGACAATCTAACTGTCTTAATACAAGGCAGTATTAAGAGATGTCGACACAGATAATGGGTGTGTTGAGACCAGCCAACTGTCTCGACACTTTCAGCTTCTAATGAAAACTATTCAAAGTTAGAATGTGTCGAGACTACTAAGATATCTCAACACATGTATTGAGACATCTGGAACATCTCGACACTTATGTTTCAGAATATGCTGAGTCAACACCAAACATGTTAAGACATGTCAGAACTGTCAAGTCAGTTGCAGAAAACTCATACTTCAATAAAAACAGGTCAAGCAAGGATTAGATTTATGTTACTGACGCCATCTAACAGGATTCAACCATCTACAAAGTCTATAAATAGAAGGTGCTGCCTTCACAAAACAGACACACGAGAGAATCGAATTGAAAAGAATAATTGATAGATCAAATCAAGCAATCAGTAATTCTCGTTCAAATTTCTTCCAAGTCCTAACCAGGCGACATTTCCGAGAAAGAGGAAGAAGATCTTTAGATCCCTTTTACTAAGTTGATCTGAATATCTAGTTGTATCTGATCAAAAATATCTTGAAGGTATTCACGCCGATCAACATCAAGAAGATTGCTGATTCAGAGAAGGAACTTTTTAGTTTGCAGATCTATTAAGAAGAAATCAAATTGAAACTGATTTTAAGAATCTGTTTAAATAGATATATCATATTACAGGTTTTCTGTTATCTGTGTTTTATTTTATCACTTTATATTGTAAGATCTCCTAGAGATTTGAGTGGGTAGGAGAATCTTTTCTCTTAGATTGTAAGCCTTAATTATAAAGGCTGAGGTAGGGTTCTAGAGGGAAAAGAGGTAGGTGGTTTGGGTAAATCACTGATTTGTAGGCCTATTCTATAAAGGCTGAGGTAAGGTTCTTGAGAGGGCCTGAGGTAGGAGATTGAGGGAATCTCTGAGGTTGGACCAGTTGGTCTGAGTGTAAGTTTCTTGACAGAAACTGTGCCTGTAGGATCTTTGGATCCGAGTTGAAAAGGAGGAGCTATAAACTTATCTAGCACATTGCTACTGAGGAAGAAGGGAGAAAGTGGATGTACCCTAGATAGGGGAACCACTATAAATTCTGTGTGTGCTGTGTGCTGTGAACTATTCTTTACTTGTATTGTGTGTGCTATAAACTGTGATAGTATTATTGCTATTGAATAAGAGACAAAGAATTGCAAAGGAATTTTAAAAGGTCACAAATTCACCCCCACCCCCCCTTAGGTGACTATCTACCCATAGGATTGAATTTCAAGTGATATTAGAGGAAGGTTATTAAAAAAAAGACCTAATAGTTTGAAAAAGATCCTAAGGGTATTTGAAGATTATCAGATCTATGGCTTTTGAATCACACAGAGAACTCAGTTATATGAAATTGCCAATTTGTACTAAGGATAACTTTGGAATATGGAAACAGAGAGTGAGACTGTTCATGGATGCCTCAGATCCAAGAATCTTTATCATAGTAAAAGAAGGACCATATGTGCCCATGAAAATATCAGTCTTAGATGCAAATGATCAAACCTCCATGAAACTGTCAGAAATGACAAAGGATAAGGAGATACCTGCTACTATGGACAAGAGAGCACAAAATATAATAGTTAGTGCAATAGACAACTCAACCTTTCAGAATTTGGCACACTGTAATACATCCAAGGAGATGTGGGATACACTCATAGTATCCATGGAAGGCACAGAAGAGGTAAGAGATGACATGAAATCTCTCCTCAACCAGCAGTATGAGATCTTTAGACAAGGAAAAACTGATTCTATTGAACAATGTTATGAAAAGTTCTTTAGAATAGTTAATGACTTGAGAAACTATGACAAAAACTTCTCAAACTATGAACTAAATGACAAATTTCTGAGATCCCTGAATAAAGAATGGGATATCAAGATTTGTGCTGTAAGAGAGATGGGGAATCTAAGAAATATGTTACCCCAATACTTATATGAGAAGTTAATGTAACATGAACTTCAGTTAAATTCTAAGAAAGTTGAAGCTGAATATGCCAGATGCACAATTCAGTCTAAATATGTGGCCTTCAAAGCAGATACTTCTAAGAAAGCTAGAAGTGAAATCTCATCATCACCTAGAAGGGATGATGTTGGTACCCTTGTTTGATTTGAGTTTAGTCTTGTCTTTTTAGTCCCTTGACCCAAGAAATATCTATGGTCAATGGGTAGTGGTTTAGCTGTAGAGTCCCCGCTTTTCCAGATGAAGAATTTGGTTAAGTAGTTTTTCGTTCGACTATAGTCGAACGTCGCTCGACTATCGTCTATCGGCTGATCGACTATCGTCTATCAGTTGGTCGATGCTCTATCTGCGTTGATAGCTCGACTATCTGTTGATAGGTCGACTATCTGCTTGGTTTGGTAGTTCGACTATCTGTCCTGATAGTTCAACTATCTGATAGCTCGACTATCTGTTGATAGGTCGACTATCAGTTCCGCTTTGATAGTTCGACTATCTGTTGATAGGTCGACTATCTGTCGTCTTTGATAGTTCGACTATCTGTCCTGATAGTTCAACTATCTGATAGCTCGACTATCTGTTGATAGATCGACTATCTGTTTTGTTTTGATAGGTCGACTATCTGTTGATAGGTCGACTATCTGTTTTCTGTGATAGGTCGACTATCTGCTTGATAGGTCGACTATCTATTTGTGTTTGATAGTTCGACTATCTGTCCGGATAGATCGAATATTTGATAGATCGACTATCTGTTCTGATAGGTCGACTATCTGCCTAGGTAGTTCGACTATCTTCTTTGATAGTTCGACTATCTGGATCATTCGACTATCTGCCCGATAGGTCGACGATCTCCGTGCGTCGGTCGACGATCTCCAAGGGTCGTTCGACATTTTCTGTTTGCCTTTTTATTTTGTATTTATTTATTCTATTTAATAAATTAATATATTATCTGGCATTTTATTTTAGTTGTTTTATGATAATATTTCCAGACAATATCTGCTCCATCCCTCTTGCCTGAGTAAAATCTTTTCAGATAAAGTTGTTTGTCTTATTAGTTGTCATTGTATTTTACTTTATCTGATGTCAGTCCTTTATAGCCGTTAGACTGAAAAGTCTTCCTTTTGCTATAAAGAGTTTGTTTCTGATGTGATTTTATTTAGTACCTTTATTATCAGATTGCTTCCTGCAGCTTCTTTGAAAAAGGTTTATCCCTTTTATAGAATATTTTGCTGCAGAGTTTGTTTGTCTTTGTGATATTTGCAGCCCAGGTTTCAAGTTTCAGAAGAAGACAAACAGTTCAAATTGAAAAGAGCCGTTGCTTGTTGCTGCTATAAAAGGAATCCTTTGGAGAAGGATTTCAGCTAGCTAACCAGTTATTCTAAGAGTTATTCAATTAGCATTCAAGCTTTCATCAAGACCAAGTTTAACTGCTCTCAGCAATCTTCATTCAACTAAGAAGTGTTAAGCTCTTCTGCTCTTCTTCAACCTGAGTTCTCCTGCTTCCAGGAAGTTCAGACTCAGAGTTCTTTTGAAGAAGAAGAAGAAGATAGCTGCTAGAAGATTTCTATTTTATATTTTATATATCTTCTTGTAGTTTTTCCTTCAGTTCTTACTGAAGTGTTTCTGCACTGAAGCAAGACTTCACCTGGACATTCTTTGAGCCAGGGGGAGCCTAGATTCTTTTGAGCTCTCTAGCTCAGTGCAAGTCTTTGTGCTTCTCTAATCTTTTGTAAAATAGAGAAGATTTTTTAACCTTCTTTCCCCCTCCTGTACAGGGTTATTACTCCCTTTAAAAGTAGCCCTTGGTGGCAGGGCACCTGATCAAAAACGTGTGTTCGGTTTTTAGACACCTGATCAAAAGTCTAAAGGGTTTCTAGATCTACCTGAAGCAGATCTTGTGGTGGCAGGGCACCTGATCAAAAACCTGTAGTGGATTCCTACCTTGTTGGTAGAAGAGTGGACGTACCCAAGTTGTTTGGGGAACCACTATAAATTCCTTGTATCGTCTGGCTTGCTTAATTTAATTCTTGCATTGTGGCTGTGATTAGATATAACTAGGTTTGCTAGTTGCTGATTAGGTTTTCCAAGCCTTAACTGTAATTACAGTTAGCTTGAGTTTGTGCACAACACTTGTGTTAGGCTTTAGGGTTATCTCCTTATCTATAATCTTTTCATTCCGCATTTCACTCCAAGGGAGTTGGGTAGACTATTAAGTTTTTGTCTAGTGCAAAATTTGATAACTCTATTCACCCCCCCTCTAGAGTAGTATCTATCCCTTCACTTTCAATTGGTATCAGAGGGAGGTTGACTGACTGTATAGGCTAACACCTAAGTCATAAGATCCTGATAGATACCAAAGTTTATAGATATTCATTATCACTATCATGGCCCAGTCCAAGGATTACTCTAGCACCAGACCTCCAGCATGCAACTTAGCTAAGTTTGGCATCTGGAAGGCAAGGATCAAATTATATATGAATTCTATTGATGAAAGTATCTTTGCTTCTATTTTGTCAGGACCCCCAAGAGCACCTGCTGCTGCTTCTGCCTCATCATCTGATATGAGTGCAGTGCCTCCTCCAGATTACAATGATGAGTACAAGAAGGCAAAGATAGTAGATTCCAAGGCGATGAACATTCTGGCTCAGACAATGTCTGATGAGGTATTCCAGAAGGTTGTTGACTGCTCTTCAGCAAAAGCTATGTGGGATACACTGAACCAGATTGTAGCTGGTTCAGCTGATGAAAGGAAGGACAGAAGGTCCAACCTTATCTCACAATATGAGAACTTCAAGAAAACTGATGCTGAATCAGTTGAAGCCATGTATACAAGGCTCAGCTCAATCATCAATGAGCTGAGGACCCTTGACAAGGACATATCATTGACAGAGGTCAATGATAAGATTCTTATATGCTTCCCTAGCACATGGGATCTAGGATCTGGCCCATCAAGGAAGCCAGAAGTACAACAGAAATCTCAACAGAAGCTCTTCTCGGCAAGCTCAAATCCTTTGAGCAAGTGCTGAAGACAAGGGAAGCAGAAGCTAAAGCAAAGACCCCTACTCCAACAAGAAAAGAGCAATCTCTAGCTCTTAAGGCTGCTGATGCTTCTGAAGGCAGCCAATCCAATGAGGAACTAATGGCATTATTTGCCAAGAGGTTTCTCAAGATGGGGAGAAAGGAATTCAGAAAGAAGTCTTCACGCTATGAAGACAAACCAAGGTATGACCGTTCACCTGCTAAAGAAATTATCTGTTATGGTTGCAGGAAGCCTGGACATATCTTACCAGATTGTCCAGAGGAGAAGAACAAAGATAAGAGGAAAGAAAAGGAACAACACAGGAAGCACTCTAAGCCATCCTCCTACAAGAACAAGAAGAAGGAGAGAGGTTTCATTGCTGAAACCTGGAGTGATTCTGATGAAGAATCTTCCTCCTCTAGCTCCAGTGAGGATGAGGAAGAGAAGAAGGCAAAGGAAGTTTGCCTGATGGCAATAGATGCCTGCAGCAATCATTCAGCTGCAGAGATTTCAGATTCAGAGGAAGAAATGCCAACAGAAGATGAGGTACTATCTTCTTATGATTTCACTTCTACAGAATTCAAATTAGATTTTAAGTCTTTATGCTTAGATTTAATTAGTTCTGAAAAAGAAATTAAAGAACTTAGACATAGGCTAGCTGAATCAGAAATCATATCTACTGAAAATATTAAGTTAAAGGAAGATCTCACTAATTATAGTGAAGAAATTAAGTTTCTTAAAATTGAGTTAGCTAAATCTAAGAGGTTAGAAGAATCTCTAAATGGTAGAAGCCTTAAGTTATTAGAAATAACCAGCATGACTAACACTAGGTCAGGCAATAACAAACTAGGCTTAGGAGCTTCTCCCAGTGAACCTCCAGTTATTCTTAAAAATAATCTTTCAACTCCAGTGAACTTCATTTCAGCTAGTGGAATGAAGAACACTGAGCAAGTAAACCAAGTTAATAAAACTTTAAATAAAGCTAAGAGAGAAAAGAGGAAGAAATTTTTTAAAGAAATACAAAGAGCGTCGAACGCTGCTCGACGATCGGAAGCTCAATGGTCGAACGAAGCTCGACGATCTGAGCGCCCATCGTCGAATGTCGATCGACGTTTTCAATATGATTTTCAAAATCATCATCAAACCCGTAGAAACCTAAATGAAAATAGAAACCCTAGGTTTATTGACCCATCATCTGCATGGAGAATCCCACCTAGGAGATCTCACCCATTAGGTTATCACCCTCAGCCTGCATTTTCATTTATTTCTAGCTTTTCTTATGTGAAAAACAAGGGACCCAAGGTTACCTTGGTCCACAATATCTAAATGAATGTCTTGCAGGTGAAGGCCTATCCTATCACTCAAAATAAGTGGTATTTGGATAGTGGATGCTCCAAGCATATGACAGGAAATAAAAATCATCTGTCAAAATTCAAAGCTAAGCTCAGCCCAAAGGTTATCTTTGGAGATTCAAGCTGTGGTCAAACAGATGGCTATGACAGGATCACAATTGGAAATGTTACTTTCAAGAGAGTTGCATATGTGACAGGACTGAAGCACAATTTGATCTCAGTCAGCCAGCTATGTGATGCTGGCTACCAGGTTTCATTCTCTAACTCTTCTTGTAATATTACTTTAAATAATAATGTTGTTTTAGTAGGCATTAGATTAAGTAATATTTATTTAGTAGATTTCAATTCAACTCATTCTGAAATCTGTTTATTTAATGAAGTAACAATTAATAATAATTCTCTGTGGCATAAGAGGCTTAGTCATGTTAACCTTAAAAATATATCTAGGTTATCTAAACACAACCTTGTTAGAGGTTTACCTTCTTGCCCCTATAAGAAGGAGAGCCTATGCAAGGCTTGTCAGCTAGGCAAGCAAACCAAGAATTCTTTTAAATCAGTAAATAAAAGTGATTCTCCTAGAATCTTGTACTTATTACATTTGGACCTTTTTGGCCCAATAAATGTACAGAGTTTAGGAGGGAAGTATTACACCTTAGTCATTGTAGATGACTTCTCTAGGTTCAGTTGGGTTTTCTTTTTGAGAACTAAGGCTGATAACTTCAAAGCCCTTACAGACTTTCTATTATGTGTGCAGACTGAGTACTCTACTCATGTGGCCTTGATAAGAAGTGATCATGGTACTGAGTTTGACTCTCTTCTCATGCAAGAATTCTGTGAGAGAGAAGGTATCAAACATAGCTTCTCAGCTCCTAGAACTCCCCAACAAAATGGGGTAGTTGAAAGGAAAAATCGAACACTCATTGAAGCTGCTAGTATATTGTTGGCAGATGCTAATATGCCTCTTTCCTATTGGGCAGAAGCTGTTAGTACAGCCAATTATGTCTTGAATAGAAGTCTGATACACAAGCTTAAGTGTAAAACTCCTTATGAGTTGCTTAAAGCAAAGAAACCTAAAATTAATTATTTTAGTGTATTTGGTTGTGTAGTGTACATTCATAATAACAATAAAGAATACCTTAGAAAGTTTGAAGCAAAAGCTTCAATGGGAATTATGCTTGGATATTCCCAAGTAAGCAAAGCTTATAGGGTTTATAACAAATCAACCTGTAAAATTGAAGAATCTGTGCATGTATCTTTTGATGAGTCTCAGATGTTTTACAAGGAGAAGGAAAATTCTCCTTCCTCCAGTTCATTGCAGGTACTTGATGCTACTCAAGAGATTCTTCAACTATCAACTCTTCAGATCACTGAATCAGACAGTGATGAAGACATTGCAGAAGCTGTTGTTGTACCACCAACAGTAGATCAAATTCCTCATGAGGAATTAATCCCAACTGTTGCTGAAGATCACATCCCACCTGCTGATATTGTCACACTTAGAGATCACCCCACATCTCAAGTGATTGGAGACATATCAGCTGGTGTTCAAACAAGACATCAGTTAAGATAGGATGTGATGCACGCTTGTTTCCTCTCACAGGTTGAGCCCCTCACCTTTAAAGATGCTGAGCTAGATCCCCACTGGATTATTGCTATGCAAGAGGAACTCAATCAGTTTGAGAGATGTAAAGTTTGGACTTTGGTACCAAGACCTAAAGGCCAACTGATCATAGGCACCAAGTGGGTGTATAGAAACAAGTTGGATGCAAATGGAATTATTGTAAGGAATAAAGCTAGGCTTGTAGCTCAGGGCTACAGACAGGAAGAAGGTATAGATTATGACCAAACCTTTGCTCCTATTGCAAGGCTAGAAGCAATAAGGATCTTCTTGGCCTATGCAGCCTACATGAAGTTTAAGGTCTTTCAGATGGATGTCAAAAGTGTATTCCTAAATGGTGAGCTTAAGGAAGAGGTGTTTGTTGAACAACCACCAGGGTTTGTTTCTTCAACTCAGCCCTCACATGTGTTTAAGTTACAGAAAGCTCTTTATGGACTAAAGCAAGCACCCAGAGCCTGGTATGAGACTTTAGCTAGTTTCCTGTTAGAGCACAACTTTACTAGGGGAGTAGTTGATAGAACCCTTTTCGTCAAGCACCACAAGGACACAATCCTATTAGTTCAAGTGTATGTGGATGATATTATATTTGGTTCCACTGATCCCAAACTTTACAAAAGGTTTTCTGACCCGATGCACTCTAAGTTTGAGATGAGTAGTATGGGTGTGCTGTCTTACTTTCTTGGTCTCCAAGTTAAGCAAGATGCTGATGGTATCTTCATCTCTCAATCCAAATATGCCAAGGAATTGATAAAGAAATTTGGGATGGCTGATGCTTCAGCAATGCCTACACCTATGACTACTAATATAGTTATTGATTTTGATGATCACGGCAAGCCAGTTGATCAAAAGAATTATAGGGCCATTGTTGGTTCCCTATTATATTTAACTGCAAGTAGGCCAGATATAATGTTTGCTACATGTCTTTGTGCTAGATTCCAGGTCAACCCCAAGGAATCTCATCTGATTCTTCTAAAGAGAATCTTGAGATACCTGAAGGGATGTCCAAATCTAGGACTTTGGTACCCAGCTGAGTCAGAATTTGAATTGATTGGATATTCTGATTCTGATTATGCTGGTTGTAGAGTTGATAAGAAGAGCACCTCAGGAACTTGTCAGTTCCTGGGAGAGAGATTGGTCTCATGGTTCTGTAAGAAGCAGGCTTCTGTCTCAACTTCAACTGCAGAGGCTGAATATATAGCAGCTGTCAGTTGTTGTTCACAGATCCTGTGGATTCAAAACCAGCTTGTGGATTATGGTTACTCACACAAGAACACCAAAATCATGTGTGATAGTACCAGTGCTATCTCAATTGCACAAAATCCAGTGCACCACTCTAGAACGAAGCACATTGAGATTCGGCACCATTTCCTGAGAGATTGTGTGGAAAAGAACAAGATTTTTCTTGAGTTCATATCCACTGAGTTTCAGAGAGGTGATATATTCACCAAGCCCTTAGATGAACAGAAGCATCTGTTCTTTTTGGTTCAACTAGGCATGATCAATGGAAGAGACTAAGTGTGACTACTTCTGCCTTGTTGAAACTTGTTTGAAGATAGTCGAACGACGTTCGAAGATAGTCGATCGGGTCAAGCCTATCGTCGACCTATGGTTGATGAAAGGTTGCCTGTTTGAAGATCGTCGACCGGCGTTCGACCATAGTCGAACAAGTCGAGCTCATCGTCGATCTCTGGATGACGACAGCTTGTTGTTTGAGAAGCCAGAAATACTCGAACGATTACTCGACTACTCTGCTTCTGGACCGATCGTCGAACGACCGTTCGACCATCGTGTCCAGTATCTTTTAAATAGATCGACTATCTCCGGTCTAATATAAAGCCGATAGTCGACCTAGGTTAAAAGATCTTTGCTTATATCGTCGACGGAGAGCGTCCTTTCGCATTCCGCCTTCCAGCTTGCTCCGTGTCTTGCGATTTTCTGCCGATTCGTCTTCTCCGTTCCTCTCGCGCCTTCTCCAGCAAATCGATGGCGATTTCTCCCGCGCTCCTCGCAGTAGTCAAGTTTGACGCCGGTTTCAGCATGGATTTTGATGCATTCAGTTGTTATGAACTAGATATCGTGGATATTCTTCAGCTATGCAAAGATCAAGGATTGGAAAGGCTAATGTCTACAAAGATCAAGTTAAATATCCCAGAGATAAAGGAATGGGCATTTACTTCATCTTCCACTAAAGATTCAATGACAGGATCTTTTGGCGGAGTAGAGGTAGTTTTGACTCCCGCCGTCTTGACTGATTTATTTGGTTTGACCAATGGTGAAGAAGAATATGAGCAAGATGCTCCAGAGTTTGGAAGAATGTTGATTGAGCTGGGACATGCAGAAGGCATTCCCTCCAAGCTCCTCAAGGTAAATTTTCCTTTTAAGATTAAATTTCTTGCTGAGTTAGTTGGAAAAGTGCTGCTAGGCAAACACTCTGCCCACGATAACATTACAAGACAACAATTTGCACTCATGTGTGCAATTGTCAACAAGAAAAGGATCAATTGGGCAGGTGTTATGTTTGATTTGATAAGGAAGAAGAACAGTAAGAAAGAGGTTACCCTAGGCAGGGTTATTGGGATTTTTCTGAAAGAGAAGTATTCTCATCTGCTAGTTTCAACTGCTACTACCATTAATGCCAACAAGAAGATGGATCACAACTTGTTCTCAAAGTGGAAGAGAACATTCCTGAAGCCTGCTCCTGCAGGGGCTGCTCCAGCTGCATCTGAGAGCACAAGGACTGACTCTGTCGCTCCCCACCCTCAAGAAGTTGGCTCAGCTCCTTCATCTTTTCCTTCATCTTCTTCTGCTTTGCCGTCTACTGCAGCTGAAGTTCCTTCAACTTCAACTGCAGTACGACTTTCTGGCTCTCCTCCTGTATCTTCTCACCCAACTGATCTTGCTGGGACTTCTCAACCCAGCTTTGATCTATTGGCGTCTGATTTTGCCTCTCCAGGTCATTCTCCCATTCCAACTCCTCCTCACTCACCTTCTCCACATCATTCTCCAGTTCGATCTCCAGTCCTCACCTCAACTCATCCTGCCACATCAACCATTTCTGCTGCTCCTCCATCCACTGCAGTTCCTCCTTTTGAAATAACTCCAGAATTTATTTCCAGCATTGTGGAGTTAATTACCCCTTCAATCAAAATCATGATTGAAGAGGCAATTGCTCCACTTGCTTCCTCCATTGCTGCTTTGACTGATGCCATCAAAATTCTTTCTAACTCTGCTGAGCCCTCTTCATCCAGGGGCCTGGTTTCAGTTCCCACTGAAATCAAGCAGGGGGAGATGTTCAATGAAGATGTCTCTGAGCAGCTCCCAGCCTCCCCTCCAGCAGCTCAACCTGCAGTATCAGAAAAAGTAGTAGAAGTTTCAGCTCCTCCTCCATCTGACAAAGAAAAAGAAATATCTGATGCAATAATGTTGTCTGAATTTGTTGTAAAAGTTTATCTAGAAGAAGCCTCAACTCCCTTAGTTGCCCTGTTCCTAGAAGGAATAATCACTTCCTTTCTAGATGATTTATGGGAGTTAGGTCATCCTGAAGAAAATCCAGAAGGTATGTCTCTTTCCCAATTTGTAGATTACTTAATTGATAAGTTTGTATGGGAATATCTGGAAGGATGACTAGATATCATTTAGCAAGATTTTACTCCTAATCCTACAGATTTAATGGAAGAAGTAGCTGCTGTTAAAGAGCCTGAATCTGTATCAGCTCCTGATATCCAAATGGCTGTAGAGCAAGCAGTGTTATCTGAGGCTGTAGAGCCTGTTCTTGTTTCTGAGGCTGCTGAACCTGCTCAGCAAGCAATGCTATCTGAACTGGTCCCCTCGACAGTTCCTGAGCATCAAGAATTGGATCCTGAAAATAAAGATGACACCCCAAAACTGAGTTTGGAAGAAGAGAAAGCAAAAGCTGATTGGCAACAAAGAGTAAAGGCTGATTTGGAAGAAAAAGAAAAAGCTTGGCAAGCTGAAAAGTCTACAGTATGGGATGATTCCCCTGGTTTAGATTTGGATACTCTCCTGGCACAGGATGCCATGGAAGAAGAGAAAGAGAAGGCTGTTCTGAAAGAAAAGGAAAAGGCTGTATCAGAAGCCTATGATCCGTATGATCATCCTCCCTCATCTCATTCTGAGGATGAAGATGATTCCGATCTGTCTGAGGATTCAAAGAAAAAGAAAGCTGCAAAGAGGAAAAGAAAAAGTGTAGCTCTTCCTCCTCCCAATCCCGATAATGACACCCCTTACTACATTCTGAAAGGGATTGATCCTAAATCCAAAGAGTTCCAGCACTGGATGTGGTTCTCAAAGAATCAGCAAAAGGAGAGGAAGAAATCAAAGAGATATGATAGTCCTGCTCCCAGATGGACACCCAGAGGTCCTCCTCCTCCGCCTCCTAGTGTAGGAGCCTCTGGCAATTTATCTGCTAATCCATCTGCTCCATCTGCAAAATCTGCTCCTTCTCAGCCTCATTTAAGGAAAAGTTCTCAAAGCCACCAAGGCAAATCATATACTGGTACTCAAAGGCATGATACTGAGGTTAAAGAGCAAGTAAAGGAGGTTGTATATCAAAAGCCAACATTTTCACCTCCTCCTTCTCCCAAGAAAAAGGTTTCTCCTACTATACCAGTTCATGTTGCTAAGGATATTTCAAAAGGTAAAAGAACTGTTTTCTCTGAAAAATCCAGTAAGAAGTTTGTTGAGTTTGCTCCTCCATCATCTTTAGTTATTCAAGAAGTTAAAGATACAGCTGAAAGTTTATTAGATTTATCTGTTAAGTTTAAAGCTGTGAAGCCTATTGATACATCATCTGAAAATGTGTATGAAAGCCAAGAGTTAGATCCTGATTTCAGGATGGCTCGATTTCTAGAACTTGTTGGATCAGCCCAGATAAAGAAAGCTAAGGCTGAAGGAAAGGACTCTACAGGACTTTCTACAATGTCAAAGTTCAGAATGAAGGAACTCGATAAAATCCAGGTTAGTCCTGAAGTTTTTGACCCTTCTAAATATATGGAAAAGCACCCAGAAGCAGTTGTTCCAAGGGCTGCAGAACTGAAGATTATTGGCGTGCAAGATTTGAAGATGTCTAAGAAAGAAGCCATTGATCCCTTGCGAAAAGTTTCTTTTGTTCCTAGCTCTTCTGATCCCAAGCCTGATTCTGTAGATTCTTAATTTTGATTGACTGCAGTTATATATATCTGACTGACTGTTAATTGCTAGTTAGTTTCTTAACTATTTCCTGTACTGATTTTATTGTTCTATAGCTAGTTCTGTGTTTTAGTTTTTGAGAGACTTAACTCAAATATGGGGAGATTGTTGGTACCCTTGTTTGATTTGAGTTTAGTCTTGTCTTTTTAGTCCCTTGACCCAAGAAATATCTATGGTCAATGGGTAGTGGTTTAGCTGTAGAGTCCCCGCTTTTCCTGATGAAGAATTTGGTTAAGTAGTTTTTCGTTCGACTATAGTCGAACGTCGCTCGACTATCGTCTATCGGCTGATCGACTATCGTCTATCAGTTGGTCGACGCTCTGTCTGCGTTGATAGCTCGACTATCTGTTGATACCAAAAGAGAAGGCGCGAGACCATAGATATTTCTTGGGTCAAGGGAAATTTTTTTTTTATACCATGCACGTTAACACACACTCACACTCACTCGTTGCATGGTATTTCATAAAAAATCAATTTTTAAATTTTTTGTCTGCAAATAGCGGTATAAAATTTTCAATTTTTTTCAAATTTCAAAAAAATAAAATTATGGAAATTCTATATCATTTTATTAGTAAAAAATCAAAAAAATATTTTTTTTATTAAGTCATTATTTTTATTCAATCTTTATAAATTTTTAATTTTGGTCTGCAAATAGCGGCATATCTTTTTATTTTTTCAGTAAAAAAAAGAATTTTTTTTTAAATGATCTTCATATTATTTCCTGCAAGCAAACCAAAAATATATATTTTTACCCTAGCTATTAGGCGGGAACAATTTCATCTTTCCTAGAATTAGTTGTTTAGGTACACTTTTCTTTGCATTCGCACAAAATCCGGATCGAGTGTCCTCTCCAGTTCACACTGAAATGGCTTTCGACGTTAATGCTTCCAATCGTCCCCTGACTTATCTACACACTAATATTTTTACCTATGATGGTTATGGGGATCCCAAGTATTTTAGATACTGGCTTGAGGGGGTAGAAACCTATTTCAAATATAACCAATTGGGCGAAACCAAAAGGTTAGTGTAGTCCGAGAGCGGTTAAGAGGTCAAGCCCGCGAGTTTTGGCTGAATGAAGAGAAAGAGCGCGGTGCTGGTAGCTATCCTTATGCTTGGCCGCACATGCGAAGAATCCTCTCAGCGAAATTTGATTCCCCCTACCGCTTTAGTACTTGCCCGATATCCGATAACCAGTATTGTTATGGCACTAGAACCAAATCGGATCATAGGAGTGACATATTATCCCAAGATAGGTCCTTCCCCCAGGTTGTTAGAGCTAACCCTAGTGTACCTGCACCTACCTATAAAGGAAGGGAAACAGTGAGGTCCCCTATCCCGAGTTCTGTACATGTGACTGCTAGAACTGCCATGAGCCCGCAGGGTGAGAGTAATCCTACCCATAAAGGTAGTCAAATGATTACGACATATGTGTCAATTGGCGCACCTGATCTTGGCTCTATTGAGCATCCTACCCCGATTATGCCCATAGGCCCTATTAAGTCTCTCCCTGAGTTGCCTGAATTAGTCGTTGACTCTCCTGGTGAGTCTGAGGTTGGGTCTAGGACTGTGCCCGTCACTGAGGACGAGGCTGAATACGCTGGCGATTTGAGTGACGATGAGGTGATTTGTTACCTTAGTGACCTGGACGAGGATTTCTCCTTTGAGGAATCATCTCCTCTTCCTTTAGGCGATGTATCTGAGGCGTCTCCCTTGATAGTTATGGAGTCTTCTGATGACCCTGAGTCAGAAGACATTCCGGCTGAGTCGATAGAGTCACCCTATGTTGAGAGCTTACCGATTACTAATTTAGGTCATGACCTGCTAGAAGACGAGCTTGTTCCTTCTAGCCCGACACATATTAAGGTGCCCATTTATTTAGCTTCCCCGTTAGATCAATCCAGTCGGATAAGTGCAAGTGAGGATCACAATATTATTATGATTGAACCAGGATTGGTAGATGTTTCAACGGTGTTGGAAGAGTCACCTTGGGATGAGTGTTTAGCTTGGGATGATCTTAGTGAGGCACATCCGGGAGTTAGTTCTTTGAAGTTATCAACATTGCTTGAGGTTCAATCTAATTTAGATTCTCCCCAGGATTCGATTTGCCCATCCCTCTATCCTAATTTAAACGATGTACCCACTTCATGGGAAGATTTGGTTATCAAAGGATGTGTCGTTTTGGAAAATTTACCTAGTGTGGCAGGATTAATTTTGGATGACGGTAGCACTGAGAACCCGATAGACTTGTCTTTGATGTTGCATACTTCATAGAACGTTGCTGATTCTGACTTGGATGACTTGACAAGCATGTTGGAAGAATGTCCAAGTGAGAGAGTTGTATATTTGGACGACATTACTAAAGTAGAACCGGATGAGCGTCCCCTGACGCTATCTCCGTTGTGTGAATTTAAATTAAATTTCAACTCTCTCTCGGTTTTAGATTTACGAAGTCTCCCTCCTGTTCTATTGACTCGTCTTGTGGGCACTTTAGGACACACATTTTGTAATCCTGATCTGAGTCCGTTTATTAGGCCACCATCACCGGCCCCTCCTTTGGGCTTGTCACCTTTGACTGCCCATTATCCTACATGTCCATCGTTTGTCATACCCTCGGCTGCATTACATTTTGTTTCTGTGGCGACGATGCCTTTTATCCTAGTTTATTCCTCCTTAATCTTTAAAAATTATCACATATCGAATTATACGTTTATGATGAAGCCGTTTATAGTGCCTCCTGATGTAATTACAATCGGCGCCACCAGATTTAGTTCCGTTGGTGCCGCCTTATTTAGTTCCATTACCACCAAATATATTAAGTATGTTTGCACAAGATTATGCCTGCCATGAACATTATTTACGTAAGCACTTGAGTGAAACGCTGTCCACGTCACAAAAACCTTATTAATTTGTTGCTAGCCTACATAAAGGGCGTCTTATGGTATAATTGGCGATTTTGCTTTGGTGCGTATCGTCCCTGAACGGTTGCCTTCAGGCACTATATAAAGTCGGCGAGTTGGCGAGCTGCACCTTTTGCGGACATTAATGAAATTAGGAGAACACACATTTCTTTTGAGGCTTTCCTCTGATTGGGGTAATACCCATATTTTTAATGTTTCTGATTTAACGCTGTATGTTTCTCCAACACTTGAATTATCTGCCTGTCCGTTTTGTTCCACTTCATTCTCTTATGGTTTGGGTAGTGAGTTTGTGCTTGGATCGCTCTCTTCTTCGTTCTTCACTGGAGGTACGTTGGTAGTTGATGTTGAAACTTTTCATCCTTTATTGCCTAATGCTTTTCCAAGGGTCCCCAGGACCAACATTTTGCATGACAGGATACTCTAGGTTGAAGTGCTCTCTTCTCCAAGTGGTGTTGTTCGCTGCTACGTATCTCTTGTGGATGATACTCTCCTGCACCGGTACTCTCAGACCAACTCATCAGTGATGAGTACTTTTGAGCGGGGGAGGATTGATGGAGACGACGACCCACAACTTTTCGAGGACGACGACGACATGCTTGTAGACGACCATGCGCAGCGTCGACATTATAGCCGTCCAGAATGCAAACCCATATATTATTAATTAATAATAATTATTATTAATAAATTTTTATTAATTAATAAGTCATTTCTATGTTTGGTATTTTTGTCGCATTGTTTTAATTTCATGTATGATGGGTGCCTATAACCATCAATTGCTATCTTTATTTAATGTCTTTAATTATTGTTTTGTTATAACATGATGGGTGCCATTAGCCATCATGAGTGGTTTAATTTTGTATGGTGGAGATTGAGTGGTGTAGCCTATATATAGGCCTTTTCATGAAGGATTGAGTATTGAATGAATGAAAAAAATTAAAACCCTCACTTTGAGAAGTTTCCCTCCTCCCTCTCTTGGCAAATTTCGGCCTCCCTTGGTTCTCCCCTCCTCTTGGACGCCGACCACTCTTTCCTCCCCCCTCTTCCTCTCCTCCTCTCCTTCTAGAAACCCGAGCCCTTTTCTCCTTGCAACATATAGATCGGCCACCATCCCCCCTCCACTTCATAAACTCGGCCACCCACCACCTTGCCAAAACCGACCACCTCCTCCCTTCACAAAATCGACCACCACCCAACTAGCCGCCTCTCTCCTCATCCCCTTCCAAAACCGACCACCACCCTCCATATTTAACCCTAAAAACCTACCATATTTGCTCGCTCCTACCATATATATATATTTATTGCCAAATCTAGAAGATCTCCCCGTGGTGGGTTTCCAACTCCGATATGACGCGACGAAGGAGGACGAGTTTCTCTCCTACCTGCGTGACTCAGGCGGAGCCATTGAAGAACGATCCTCGCCGAGTGACCGGAATCATCCGTTCTGGTTGGGTAACGAAATAACTCTACCTTTTGTGTTTTTCCCTCTAGATTAATTCGTGTGGTGGATTTTCTTAGCGTTGGATTTTGATAGTATTTAAATCATCGTGGGTTTCTTCGATCGACTTGTGTTTTTCTTGATTGATTTAATTTCCGAAAGGGGTTTGGCGAGCCCTCATTTTCTTTTGTTGGGAGAGATCTACCTTTTCCGAATCGTATTTTATTCAGTAGATCTCTTTTAATATAACACCGCTCGATCAGATTGTGTAGTTCCCCTTAGCCGGAAAGAACATTGGCCAATAGCCCTTGTATTATCCTAAACGGTTTGGCTACCCTCACGCTAGCATATAATTGATTGGACTAAATAACGTGGTGCAGCGTAGAATGATTGTGTGAGCGTGGGATTTGGTTCGTAGAGAGGTATTCATGCGCGTTCGTAAATATATTTCGGTTCAAACGTGTTCGCTTACATCACTATCGTTCATAGTACAGGATATTTAAGAATATCAAGTGTTGTATTCTTCCAGGTCTGTTGAGTACTTTTACTCACATGAATTTATATTATTTTATCGAGTATTAAAAATAGAGAATAATTAAATTAAAAGAGAAATTTCTATGGAATACAAATTAACACTTGATCTAGAATCCTTTGGATTAAAATAGACTTTCATGAAATGATAAAAGTACAAACTCCTAATCACTTACTTCGACCGTGGAGGTTCCAAGAATACAAAAGCATCTCTCTCGAGCTCCTAATCACTTACTTCGGCAAATATTTCTTTTGCAAATGTCGGGAGTGCGATCGCGGCAATAAACCTACAAAAATAAATATATATTAAATTAGTAAACTAAAATATAAAATAAATGATTTATAAATAAAAATACATAATTTATTATTAATTTTATATTAATTATTAAACTAAAATAAATACTAAAAATATGTATAAATCCTAAAAAAATAAATAAAACCTAAATTATTTAACAGATATCAAAAAGATATTATTTATTAATCAGAATAAATAAAATATGATTAATTAAAACTAAATATTAAACTAAATATTATAGTAAAAATATGCGTAAATATTACTTATCAAATACCCCCATACTTAAGCTTTTACTATTCCAGAGCAAAATTATGAGAAGTACTTATAAGAAATTAGTATAATTTTTAATTAAACTAAAATTTTATTAAATCAGAAGAGAGTTAAAAGTAAACTTTAGGGATTTAAAATCTTAAGTCCTAAAATATGAAATTAAAATGTTAAGAGCAAAGATATTTAGCAAAGTTTTCTCTAATAAATTAATTAGAACTCAAAATTAAGTAGTTAGCAAACAAAATTAGATTAAAAAAATTATTAACACTTTTTTACTAAAAAGAAACTTAAAGGAAAATTCAAACTACTATTTATGATCTCTTAGAATTTTAATTTAATTCTAAAGCAATTAATTTTGCTATTAGGTTTTTGGAACAAGAAAATTGAAGAGATCTTAGATTGGGGGTGATGAATTTTATCTTTTCAGCCAACATTTTTTTTCTTTTTGATATTTGCATATGTTTACTGAGAAAATGATGAATTTTATTCTCTCATTTTCCATGACATATGAACAAATATTTTTTTCTCTTCAAATAAAAACAAAATAATAAGGAATAATGAATTTTATCCTCTTACTCCATCTTTTATTTTTTTAGGGGTTGCTAAAAGTGTAAAGTTGTCAACCTAAATCACCTAGAGGGGGGTGAATAGGTGAATCGTGCATCTATTTACGGAATAAAAATTTTAACAAACTAGCACAAGAAATCAAGCAATCACAGAAAGACAAGAAGATTTATAGTGGTTCCCTAATCTTGGGTACGTCCACTTTACCTCATCGATCTAGCAAATCACTAGACTCGGCTACTCCACTATCTCAGATTCAAAATAATCCAACGCCTCGGAACCAAGTTCCTACAAACTCGATCCAAATGGATCTACACTCGGAAGATAAAACTTCCTACAAACTCGGAGAACAACGCTCCTACACTCGGAGAATAATCTCCTACAAGATAACAACAAGATTTGAAAATACAAACAAGAATTTCTCTCAGATCTGGAAATATTAGCCCTAGGTCTTCTTCTTGAAATTTGCGACTCTTTCAGAAATGGTTGAAGAAGACTTGACGATCTGACCTGAGAAAGCTTTGACCTACTCGATCAAGGGGAAGATGATGATCCCTTGAATGAAAAGTCTTCTTGGATCGAAAGAAGAAAGATCGATCTATTCGATGAGCGGCGGTGACGGCTGAAGAATGTGTTCTTTTGGAAAGAGAATGCCGATCCAGAAATTTAGAATGTACGGATTTCCGCTCCTTGTAATTGTTAGGGTTTGGTCTTAGTGAAAAGACTTTATATAGGATTACCCTTAACGGCTAGAAAGACATTAATGATGACACGTGGACCAATCACGTCAAGTCATTTGAAAATTTCGGCCGATCTGAACTTAACATAAATTTTTTGAAAAATTAACTTACAGTTATCGAGAAGTAGCTTTAGTTCTCGAGAACTAGAATCTGGGTTCTCGAGAGCTATCAGGACTTCTCGAGAACTATACTACTTAGAAGAATTCTGGACTTCTCGAGAACAAAAAGGGTTGAGTTCTCGAGAACTAATTGACTTCTCGAGAACTATGGAGACTTCTCGAGAACTATCACTTAGATAGATTTCTGAGGCAACTTTTACTATTCGAGAAATAGGGTTGGAAGTTCTCGAGAACTTAAGCCAAGCTTCTCAAGAACAAGATATACTTCTCGAGAACTAAAGTTTAGGCTTCTCGAGAATTGGCAAACACTTTTCGAGAACAAAGAAGACTTCTCGAGAATTAAGAAGACTTCTCGAGAACTCTGACTTAGAAAAATTCTTAAACCTGTTTGGAATTCTCGAGAACCAAAAGCTGGGACTTCTCGAGAACTCTAAGGACTTCTCAAGAAATATGAGGCTAATCTTCTCGAGAACTCTAATCACTTCTCAAGAACTAAGAGGTAAGCTTCTCGAGAACTCTAAGGACTTCTCGAGAACTAAGAGGTACTTCTCGAGAAGTGGACTTAGAGAATTTTCTGAACTTTAGAAATTTTTTTTCTCTTCTCTTCAAGAGTCCAATCTTCATTCCATGATCCAAGGTTTGAATGTGAAGTGTATCCCAATAGAGAGGCTACACATGAGTCAAAACCTTGGGTCACACAGTGAGGGATTACTCTGTATGGTCCTGTGTTCATGACCCACTATAGACTGATATTGGTCTACACTTAGCAATGGTAGTCTGCAAACACACAACTAAAACAAGGATATCAAATACAACTTAATTCATCTTAGTTCAAGGGTGACTTCATGCAAATCTGGGTTATTGTGGATGCAATACCCAACAATCTCCCCCTATTTGTAGAAGTCAGAACCCTCTACACTAAGGTGAATTATGACAATTAAGAAAGAATTGGAAATGAAAAACTGAATCTAAATGCAATAACAGATTAACTAAAGACATAATTAGGCAAAACTAGATATTGTATATATGTAATGTTTTAGATTTCTAATCAATAATCATTTCATCCAAATTCTCAAAAAACAAAACAACAAGTGTTCATTATTTGCTTTGATGTTGTCTGTCCTGCTTCTCTTGCTGTCTCCTCTGATAACTTAAGGGTTTAGGGTAGTATCTAGGAGGCTTAGGAGGAGCTCTGGGATTATTCCTGCCAAATTATCTAGCATATATCCTTCTCTTGGTCATGGACTTCTCATATAACTCCCACTCAGATGAGCTGTAGTGGAGATTTCTGTTCTCATTGTTGTCTATCTCCAATTTAAGAGTCTCAAGAATTAAGCTTTCAGAAGTGGGGCTCCAAACTTTAGCAAACTCCTTTGCTTTCCTTTTCTCTGCATCTGGCTGGGGAACAAACTTATGTTGGTTCCCTAGTTTTGATTTGGGCAATGCCATCTCAATTAGGCTTAATTAACCCAAGAATTATCTATGGTCAATGGTTAGACTAAAGGTTAGTCTACCTTAGTTTAGGTTAGAATAGACCCAGAAAGGTTAGTTGAGTAAGGATAAAAATGAAAATTGGTTAAGTATAAATGTGTTCGACGATAGTCGAATCTCGCTCTACGATCTTGGATTGATGAACGATGATCTCAGAGTTATATGAACTCTAAAGTGGGCTCGACGATCTGCTTATTCAGATCGACGATCGTGTAGCCTTGGTCGATGATCTCTGTTTAGACAGTTTTTCTTCAGGTCGACGATCTGCTTGTTCAGATCGACGATCTTCGATCTATGGTCGACGATTTATGTCTGCTTTTATCAATATTCATTTCATTTGATCCCTTGTTTTATTTCCTCTTATTTAAGATATATTTTATTCAGGATATTCTGCTTAATTTAATGCTTATACTCTTTTGCTTATTTGCAATACTCCTTATGCATTAATTAAGAGTTTTGGACGAATAAAGTCGTTTGTTTTATTATAGGAAATCGTGGATTCTTTACAGTTGTAATATAGCCGTTAGGCTTTGTTTCCTGTGCCAATTTGTAAAGTCAAATTGATAGGATATTTTTAATATCCTTAATTCCTTTTTGGGAATGACCGAAAAGATTATAGCTGCAGTTTCCTTATTTGATTTATTGTATTATTTGGAAAGATTTTTTAAGTGTAGGGATCGAGGTATTTTTAAAAGAAGAGAGGTCTCTATATTAGCAGTGCAGTCGGCTGAATTCTGGTGTGAAAATTACTTTCAACTCAAAAAGGCAAGTGTACCTATCGAATTGTAGTACCAAGGTCGTATTTAAACTCGGGGGTGTCAAGTACTGCTACTCACGCTTTAACTATTATTCTACCGTACAATTAATGATGGAGGATTTTAAAAATTAAAATTAAACTAAACGAAATTAAGACGAAACTATAGATTAAAAGATAGCACTTGATCGATGATTCACCATGAAAAGAGATAAGAGAAATTAAAATGTAATTTTATAATTGCGAAATAACTCGACCGTGACAGATCCAAAAATAAGACAAAATCTCGCTAGAGCATTAGGTCTCCTAACTTATAGACTCTTTGATCGAAATCTTTTTACAAATCAAAGAAGCCTAAAGTTGCATTATCGAGGTGATCCACACTATTGGATTTGACTCCAATCTGGAGGATTTATGTCATCCTATCTGTAGGGTTGCGTTCAACTCCTTACTTCTTTGAGTGATCTTTCAAATCACGAGTCTCTCGACTACTATGAAATGAGATCAAAGCCTACTACCATATACCAGAAATATGGAGTCGACACAAAATAAATCAAAGAAGGATCGAGCAAAATTTTAGCCAAAATAGAATTACGAAGTAAGAAAAATCCTCATCTCAATTCATGGATCCTCATGATCAAATGCTATAAGGAAATTAGCTACGCATATTGGAAAAGAGAACGACAATAATAAGAGAAGAAAATTTCATTTTTTATACTAGAAGGGAAAAAAGTACACAATGCTTAAAACAAAATGATATTATACTACTTAAACAAAATGAGATTACAACAAGGGAAATTAGAAAATAAAATTACAATGAAAAAAACTCTCTTGACTTGTACTCTCCACTTGCTCTCTCTCCAAAGTCCAACCTCCAAAACATGAGACCATGGGCTCCTTTTATAGATGAGGAGGGAAGATTCTAGAATGAAGAGGAGAAGAAGGGACACAAGGGGGGCCGGCCATGCATGGTGAAGTGGGTTCATGCATGGAATTAGTGAAGGGAGAGAGAAAAAGGTGGGTTTATTGTATTTTATTTATGGAAATGCAAATGGAAAATGTAAAATAAATAAGGGGGGATGAATGGAAGTGTGTAGAAGGGATAAAGAGAGGGGCCGACCAATATATGGGGGGGATGAATGCATGTATTACATTAAATGATGGAGAGAGAGAGGGAAGACTCAATGTAAATGGAGAGGGGAAATGAAGTGGGTGGCCGGCCAAGCATGTGGGGAAATGTTCATGCATTCAATAAATGATGAGGGAAGAGAGAGAGGGTGCTTGGTGGGCTCGGGTTTGAGGTTGTGGGCTGCATGGTGCTCGGTTTTGCATGGAAAGGGGGGCTGCACCATGGATGAAATCAGGTTAGCTTGAGTAGGGGACTGCTCTTGATGGTTGTGGGCTGCATGGGTTTGCTCTAAGTGCTTAAATAGTGGCCGGGCTTGAGGTTGTGGGTTGCTTGGGCTGCTCATAATGTGGGCTCGGGCTGCACTTGTGTTGGGCTTGAATGATGTGCTCGGGTAGGGGCTGCACCATGGGCTTGAACCTATAAAAATATAACAAAACAAAATATTAGACATTGAACATAATAATTATAATAAATAAAACTAAACACCACATAATGTAATATAACATAACAATAATAAGACACTAAAAAAACATAAAAATAAACAACAAACATTAAAACTAAACTAATCATAACATAACAAAAGAAAACACAGAAGTTAGAAATTATAATATCATAACATAAAAGACATTAAACGAGCAATAAAACAACACAGACATAAAATAAAAAAAATTATAAATAAACTTAGGAATTTAGGCTACTAAATTACCCCAAAAATGATGACTAAAAGTAGTCATCAAATTCAAAATATATACAACCCAGAATATTCTAACAATAGATACAGAACTAGAACTCTCAAGAGAAAGAAAAGTTCTTCTTCTTCTTCCGGAGTTCATCCTGTCTTCAGGAAAACCAATACTCAGAGTTCAAGCCTTCAAGAAGAAGAACCTTCCCAGATTGCTGAACATCATTGCTGCAAACCTCCCAGATTGCAAAACCTGCTGAAGAAGAACATTCATCAAAATCTTAAGTCTTCTTCGAGGCTACATCAGAAAGACATTTAAAGCAATCTAGAGATCCTGCACCCTGAAGCAAAGCTTCTTCCTGGACATTCTTTAAGCCAGGGAGAGCTTTGATATTCTCAGAGCAATCCACTAGCTTCTCTGAACACAGAGAAGACATTTTTAATCCTTCTTTTAACCTCCTTGTAAAAGGGTTATTACTCCCTACAAAAGTGAACTACTGGTGGCAGGGCACCTGATCAAAAACCTGTGTTTGGTTTTTGGGCACCTGATCAAAAGCCTGAAGGGTCTCGAGATCTACCTGAAGCAGATCTACTGGTGGCAGGGCACCTGATCAAAACCTGTAGTGGATTCCTACCAGGGTGGTAGAAGAGTGGATGTACCCAATTGGGGAACCACTATAAAGCTCTTGTGTTGTCTGGTTTCTTATTTTAATTAATGCACTGTGGCTGTGATAGTTTTAACTAGGTTGCTAATTGTTGTGTTAGGATAAAAGCTCAACTGAAACTTCAGTTAGCTTCTCCTTTTATTCACTACACTCTATTAGGCTATAGGTTTAAAGCTTTTATCTTTCTATTCCGCAAATAGCTCTAAGAGAAGTGTTTAGAGTCTCTTTCTTTTTGAATACTCTATTTACCCCCCTCTAGAGTAGTAAGTATCTTATCCCCTCACTTTCAATTGGTATCAGAGGGAGGTTGATTGGTTGAACAGGCTAACACCTGAACCATAAGATCTTGTGATAAGATATTTTGATACCATATACACTCACATTAGATTCATGGCCCATACAAAGATTACTCTTGCACCAGACCTCCAGTATGCAACTTAGCAAAGTTTGGCATCTGGAAGGCAAGAATCAGACTTTATATGAACTCTATTGATGAAGATATTTTTTCTTCTATCTTAATAGGGCCACCAACACTACCTGCTGCAACTACTGCTACAACATCTGCAAGTCTTAGTGCAGTGCCACCTCCTAACTATAATGAAAATTATAAGAAGGCCAAGATAGCTGATGCCAAAGCTATGAATATTCTTGCTCAGACAATGTCTGATGAGACATTCCAGAAAGTGGCTGATTGCACCTCAGCAAAAGCTATGTGAGACTCACTGAATCAGATTGTAGCTGGTTCACCTGATGAGAGGAAGGACAGAAGGTACAATCTTATATCCCAATATGATAACTTCAAGAAGGAATAGGCTGAGACAGTAGAAGCCATGTACACAAGGCTCAACTCCATTATCAATGAGCTGAGGACACTTGATAAGGAGATTACGTTGACAGAAGTAAATGATAAAATACTGATGTGCTTCCCCAGCACATGGGATCTCAGAATCTGTCCAATCAAGGAGTCCAAAAGTACAATAGAGATCTCAACTGAAGATCTCCTTGGCAAGCTCAAATCATTTGAGCAAGTAGTGAAGACCAGAGAAGCTGAAGCTGAAGCCAAAGCACCTACTCCAACAAGGAAAGAGCAAACCCTTGCTCTTAAGGCTAATGATGAGTCCAAAGTGACTCAATCAAATGAAGAACTGATGACACTCTTTGCCAAGAGGTTCTACAAGATGGGCAGAAAGGACAACAGAAGGAAGTCATCAAAATATGATTACAAGCCAAGGTATGATAAAACCCCATTTATAGAAATTATTTGTTATTGATGCAGGAAGCCTGGACACATTCTCCCTGAGTGTCCAGAGACAAAGCACAAGGAAAGGAGAAATGAAAAGGAACATGAGAAGCACTACTCCAAGACATCTTCTCACAAATATAAGAAGAAAGAGAAAGGTCTTATTGCAAAGACCTGGAGTGATACTGAGGAAGCCACTTCTTCCTCCAGCTCCAGTAAAGATGATGAAGAAGAGAAGAAAGCTAAGGAGATTTGCCTTATGGCAATTAATGCCTGCCGTAGTAACTCAGCTGCAGAGATGACTGAAGATGAGGAGGATGAATTATCTGATGAAGACCAGGTAATTGCATCTTATGATTTTACTACTGATGAATTTAAGCATGAATTTAAAACTCTTTGCCTAGATTTACTTAGCTCAGAAAAGGAGATTAAGTTGCTTAGAGATAAACTAGTTGGATCAGAATCTCTATCTAGTGAAAACATTAGGTTAGAATCAGAACTCACTAGATCATCTGAAGAAATTAAATTTCTTAAATTAGAACTAGCTAAAGCTAAGAGGTTAGAGGATTCACTTAATGGTAGAAGCCTTAAGTTGCTAGAAATCACAAGGACTGCCAACACTAGGACATGCAACAATAAGTTAGGCTTAGGTGCCTCCCCTAGTTAACCCCCATTGCTCCTTGAATACAATCTATCAACTCTAGTAAAGTTTGTTTCTGAAAAAGGAATACACAACACTGAGGTTATTTAAAAGGCTAAGAAAGCTTTAAATAAGATTAAGAGAGACAAAAGGAAACAAAAATTCATAGAAATACAAAAATCGTCGAACGCCTATCGATGATCGTTGCACCCATCGTCGAACGACAATCGACGATCTCTGAACTCACCTACTGGGTATAACTACTTAGCAATAAGGGATCGACGATCTCAGTCTGAGTCGTCGAACAGAGATCGACGATCGTGGAATCCAGAATCCTTTTCTGTGAACTAAGATCGACGATCTGGGTACCGATCGTCGAACATCGATCGACGATCAAAACTAAATTTCTAGAATCTCAACAATGCTTATAGAAACAATAAGTTTAATAGCAACCCTAGGTCTGCTAATATATTTTCAAATTGGATTATCCCACCTAGGAAATCTCATCCCTTAGGATATCACCCTCAACCTGCATACTCTTTTATTTCTAGTTTTTCCTATGTGAAGAATAATGGACCCAAGGTTACCTGGGTTCACAATGTCTAATTTATCTTATTGCAGGTGAAGACTTATCCTATCACTCAGGACAAGTGGTATTTGGATAGTGGATGCTCCAAGCATATGACCGGAAATAAAGAGAACCTATCAAGCTTCAAAGCCAAGTTGGGACCAAAGGTGGTCTTTGGTGATTCCAGCTGCGGTCAGACTGAAGGATATGGTAAATTCACCATAGGTTCAGTGACTTTCAAGAAGGTAGCTTATGTCACAGGACTAAAGCACAATCTTATTTCTGTAAGTTAGCTTTGTGATGCTGGCTACCAAATTTGGTTTTCTAATACTCTGTGCAATATTACCTTGAATAATAAAATTGTATTAGTTGACATTAGGACATGAAATATTTATCTTGTAGATTTTAAATCCACCTCTTCTGAAATTTGTTTATTTAATGAGGTGAGTAGCAATAATACTTTGTGGCATAAAAGGCTAGGTCATGTTAACCTTAGAAATATATCTAGGTTATCTAAATACAACCTTGTCAGAGGTTTGCCCTCTTTCCCCTACAAGAAGGAAGGCCTATGCAAGGCTTGTCAACTAGGCAAGCAAACTAAAAATAGTTTCGAAGCTGTAAATAAATGTGATTCACCTAGAATCCTATACCTATTGCACTTGGATCTCTTTGGTCCAATAGCTATACAAAGTCTAGGAGGGAAATTCTATACCCTAGTGATTGTAGATGATTACTCTAGGTTCACTTGGGTGTTCTTCTTGAGAACTAAATCTGATAACTTTAAAGTTCTTATAGATTTTCTACTTTGTATACAGACTGAGTACTCTACTCAAGTTGCCTTGATCAGAAGTGATCATGGTACTGAGTTTGAATCTCTTCTTATGCAAGAATTCTGTGAGAAAGAAGGTATCAGGCATAGCTTCTCTGCTGCTAGAACTCCTCAACAAAATGTGGTAGTTGAAAGGAAGAATAGAACCTTGATTGAAGCTGTAGGAACATTGTTAGCAGATGCTAATATGCCTCTATCCTTTTGGGCAGAATCAGTTAGCATAGCTAACTATGTACTGAAAAGGAGTCTGATACATAAACTAAAGGGGAAGACTCCCTATGAATTGCTTACAGAAAAGAAACCTAAACTATGCTTCAATGGGAATATTTCTAGGATATTCCCAAGTAAGCAAAGCTTATAGGGTATTTAATAAATCCACATTTAAAATTAAAGAGTCAGTACGTGTATCTTTTGATGAAACTAAAATGTTTTACAGAGAGAAGAAAACTTCTTCCAGTAACTCTTTGTAGGTATTTGACTTATTCAAGAATTTGGATGAGCTGAAACTCACTCAGGAGATTCAACCTCAACCAACTCTTCAGATAGTTGATTCAGACAGTGATGAAGACCAAGGAGAAGTGATTGCAACTCTACCAGCAGCCAATCTAATTCCACATGAGGAATTGATTCCAACTGCTGTTGAAGATCACATACCACCAACTGATTATGTCACACATAGAGATCATCCTATATCTCAAGTGATTGGAGACATTTCAACTAGTGTGCAAACTAGACATAAACTAAGTCAAGATGTGATGCTTGCTTGTTTTATTTCACAGATTGAGCCCCTAACCATAAAAGATGCTGAGCAAGATCTCCATTGGATCATTGCTATGCAAGAGGAGCTAAATCAGTTTGAAAGATGTAAAGTTTGGAATTTGGTTCCAAGACAAAAAGGCCAACTGGTTATAGGCACTAAATGGGTGTTTAGAAACAAGTTGGATGCTCAAGGAATTATTATAAGGAATAAATCAAGGCTTGTAGCATAGGGCTACAGACAGGAAGAAGGCATAGATTATGATCAGACTTTTGCTCTTGTTGCAAGGCTAGAGGCAATAAGGATCTTTCTAGCCTATGCAGCCTACATGAAGTTTAAGGTATTCCAAATAGATGTAAAGAGTGCATTCCTGAATGGAGAGCTAAAGGAAGAGGTGTTTGTTGAACAACCCCCAGGTTTCACTTCTTCAACTCACTCCTCACATGTTTTTAAGTTGCAAAAAGCTTTGTATGTACTTAAGAAGGCTCCTAGAGCATGGTATGAGACTTTTGCTAGTTTCCTATTAGAACATAAGTTTGTTAGAGGCATAGTTGATAGAACCCTTTTTATTAAGCACTATATGGATAAGATCCTGTTAGTTCAAATTTATGTGGATGACATTATATTTGGTTCCACTGATCCCAAACTATGCAAAAGGTTCTCAGACCTAATACATTCTAAGTTTGAGATGAGTAGTATGGGTGAGTTGTCTTATTTCCTTGGTCTCCAAGTGAAACAAGATGCTGATGGCATCTTCATCTCCCAATTTAAATATGCCAAGGAATTAGTAAAGAAGTTTGGGAGGATAGATGCTTCAGCAATGCACACTCCTATGGCTACTACTGTAGTTATTGATTCTGACGAAAAGGGCAAGCCTGTTGATCAGAAAAATTATAGGGCCATTGTTGGTTCCCTATTATATCTAACTACAAGTAGGCCTTATATAATGTTTGCCACATGCCTCTGTGCTAGATTTCAGGTCAACCCAAAGGAATCTCACTTGACTCTTCTCAAGAGAATCTTAAGATACTTGAAGGGATGCCCTAATTTAGGACTTTGGTACCTAGCTGAATCAAAATTTGAGTTGATTGGAAACTCAGATGCTGACTATGCTGGCTGTAGAGTTGACAGAAATAGCACCTCAGGAACTTGTCAGTTCCTAGGTGAGAGATTAGTCTCTTGGTTTTGTAAGAAGAAGGCTTCTATTTCAACCTCAACTGCAGAGGCTGAATATATAGCAGCTGCTAGTTGCTATTCACAGATACTGTGGATTCAAAATCAACTCTTGGATTATAGGTACACACACAAAAACACAAAAATTAAGTGTGACAGTATCAGTGCTTTTTCCATAGCACAAAATTTTGTGCACCATTCCAGAACTAAGGACATAGACATTAGACACCATTTTCTTAGAGACTGTGTTGACAAGAATAAAATAAATCTCGAGTTTATACCCACCGATCTTCAGAGAGGTGATATAATCACAAAGCCTTTAGATGAACAAAAACATCTATTCTTTTTGAATCAACTAGGCATGATGAAAGGCTCTGACTAAGTGTAAAAATCTGCTAAGTTGAAATCTGTTCTGAGATCGTCAGACGGTGTTCGAAGATAGTCGAACAGGTTGAGCTAAATCATCGACCCTCGGTCTACGATAGCTCTTTGCGTTTAGAGACAGAAATCGTCGATCGATGATCGACGACTCTGCTTAGGAAATTGATCGTCGATGGACGATCGACGACCGATTCTCTTGATCTTCATTCAGAGATTGACGACTCTAGTTTATTTCAAACCGATCGTCTATTAGGTCTGAAGATCGTCGACGGAGCTCGCCTTTTCGTATTCTGCTTCTAGGATTGTTTCGAGCTCTCGTCCCGCGCTTTCTCCTCTCTCTTCTTGCGATTGTTCTTGTCTCAGTTCTTCTCATCGATTCCATGGCGATTGCATCTGCGACTCTTTCCGTGATGAAGATTGACGCCGGATTTAGTGTCAATTTCGATTCCTTCGGTGACTGCAAACAAGTTTTCAGAGAAATGTTGTAGTTATGCGACGACCAAGGACTCAAGGAGCTTATGTCTACAAAGATCAAACTCCATCTATCAGAGATAAAGGAATGGGTTTATACTTCTTCTGATGACGAAGCGATGAAAGGAACCATCAACGGCGTGGAGGTAATTCTTACTCCCGCAATTTTGATTGAAATATTTGAGTTAAAGAATGGATCAGATGATTATGAGCAAGATACTGCTAAATATGGTAGGATGTTGCTAGAGATGGGACATGCAGAAGGCATTCCATCTAAGCTTTTGAAAGTAAATTTATCTATTGGATTTACGTTTTTTGCTGATTTGGTTGGAAAGGTTCTGCTTGGAAAGCATTCAGCCCTTGGAAACATCAACAGACAACAATTTGCTTTGATGTCAGCTATAGGGAATAAGAAAGTAATCAACTGGGCTGGAATGCTATTTGAGTTGATTAGGAAAAAGAATAACAAGAAAAAGGTGACTCAAGGAAGGTTGATTGGGTTCTTTCTATCTAAGAAAGCTTCCTAGATGTTAGGCTCTGCTCCTACAGCAATAAATGCCAGCAAAAGAATTGATCCTTCCTTATTTGTTAAATTGAAAAGGACCATTCAGAAACCATTCAAGGATGGGTCTGCCCCTATAACATCTGAGGGCACATGGGCTTCTGAAGCCACTTCCCAACCTAATGAAGAAATTCATCCTTCATCTTCCTTTCTATCCACCTCCATTAAAATTCATTAGTCTCCTGTTAACCATCCATCACCATCTACATCCCCAACACTAGCTCATCTAGCTGAGATACCAAATCTCAACTTAGATTCTACATTCACTCTGCTTACTTCATCTCCTATTCCAGTTCAGGAGAACATCATTTTTGATGTTCATCCATCCATCATTCCTCAATCATTCCAAATTACACCTGAATTCATTGCTAATATCCTGGAGCTAATTACTCCATCCATCAAAACTAAGATAGCAGAAGCCATTGCACCTCTTTCCCTCTCCATTTCATCTCTTGCTGCTTCCATTTCATCCCTCTCAGTCCCTTCTTCATCTAGGGGCCTGGGTTTAGTTCCCACTGAACCTAGGTAGGGGGAGATGATCAATGAAGATGCTTCAAGCTCTGCTTGGGCTCTTCCTATTGTGCATTCTCCAACAACAATGGAGTTAGAAATGTATTCAGATGCAGTTCCAGAATCAGATGAAGTTATTCCAGATACAATGTAGATGATAGTTGTAGATGCTCCAATAGTTCTTGAAGGTGAACTGGATGCATTTCTGGATTTAGATGATGAGTCTTCACTCTCATCCTATGGAGACTGTTATATTAGTCAGTCCACCCCTTATGTGTTTGATCCTCTTCAGGCCATTGTGTGCTATCAAAGACCAATGGGCCTTCAGATTTTAGATAGTTTCATTATTTCTGAAACTATAGCTGAAGCAGTTTCTGCTTTCAAGTTCTGTCTTGAGGACCTTTCCGCTCCTGTCATTGCCAGATATCTAGAAGGAGTTATTACCTCCTTCTTGGAAGTTAAGTGGACTTCAGTGGAATCTTCAGATAATGCTGTTAAGGAAAATCTTGAATCTGCTTGACCAGATGAAGCTGTGTTTGTTGCTGCTCCAGAAATTGTTCCAGAAGTTGCAGTTGTTGAATCACCTGTGCCCTCTACTATCCGGGATGGCACCCCAGGTTTAGACTTGGATTCTCTTTTGGCTCAAGATATCTTAGAAGAAGAAAGAGAAAAAGCTCGTCAAAAAGCTAAAGAAAAAGAGGAAGCTTTGATAAAAGATATTGATGATCTATATGCAAAACCTCAGTCCTTACATTCTTAGGATGAGGATGAGGATTCTGATGACTCAGAAGGAAATAAAAAAAAGAAAAAAATTGCACAAAAGAAGAGGAAGGCTGTAGCTCCAGCTCCTACAAACCTAGATCATGATGTTCCTTAATATATTCTGAAAGGGATTGATCCTAAGTCTAAAAGATTTGAGGCCTGGATGTGGCATTCATAAAATTCCCAGAAAGAAAGGAAGAAAAGCAGGAAGAACTCTCCTCCTCCCAAGGGGATTCAGAGAGGTCCTCCTCCTCCTCCCTCTGCTGGTGCATCAGGCAATGTAGCTCCCAGATCTTGTGCTCCTCCTGCCAGACCAAATCAATCATATATCTATCAAAGGAAGGGCAGGCAGCCTCCTCCCAGTAGTTTATATAATCAAAGGCAGTCTAGGCATTCAAACATTCCAAGAGAGCAAGTAATGGAAATTGTGTATCAACAACCAACCTTCTCCCCTCCTCAAGCTCCTAGGTCTCCTCCCAAAAGAAAAGTTTCACCTCCAAAGGAGAAACCAACTCAAGCTAAGCCATTAGATGCCAAAGGAAAAAGAGTTATATACTCTGATAACTCAAGTAGGAAGTATGTTGAATGTGCTCCCCCATCTAACCTTGTGATTCAAGAGCCAAAAGTTTCAAATGTCAAGCCATCTCAAGAGCAAGCTGAGAGTTTTCTAGCTCAATTAGTAAAATTTAAGACTATAAATCCATTGGATCCAGCTGATGAAAATACTTATGAAAGTCTAGAGCTTGATCCTAATTTCAAAATGGCTAGACTTCTAGAATTAGTGGGAGCTGATCAAATCAGAAAAGCTAAAGCTGAAGGTCAAGATATCTCAGGATTATCTACAATGTCAAAGTACAGAAAGAAAGAATTGGATAGGTTCCAAGTTAGTTCAAAAGTTTTTGATGCTTAAAAGTACATGGAAAGACATCCTGAAGCTGTTCTGCCTAAAGCTGGAGAACAAAAGATTATTGGAGAGCAGGACTTCAAGTTATCTAAGAAGGATGCATATGATTCTCAGAGAAAAATCATTTTCACTCCTGCTGCTTCTATTCCCCCTCCAGATTCTGTTAATAAATAATTGTGATATTTGTTTTGATTATCTGATTTATTCAAATATGTTTGATGATATATCTATTGATGTTTTTTTTATTCTTATCTGTTTGTATTAAATTTTTTGTTGTTTGAGTGACATCCAAATAGGGGGAGATTGTTGGTTCCCTAGTTTTGATTTGGGCAATATCATCTCAATTAGGCTTAATTGACCCAAGAATTATCTATGGTCAATGGTTAGACAAAAGGTTAGTCTACCTTAGGTTAGGTGAGAATAGACCCAAAAAGGTTAGTTGAGTAAGGATATAAATGAAAATTTGTTAAGTATAAATGTGTTCGACGATAGTTAAATCTCGCTCTACGATCTTCGATTGATGACCGACGATCTCAGAGTTATATGAACTCTGAAGTGGGCTCGACGATCTGCTTATTCAGATCGACGATCGTATAGCCTTGGTCGACGATCTCTATTTAGACAATTTTTCTTCAGGTCGACGATCTGCTTGTTCAGATCGACGATCTTCGATCTATGGTCGACGATTTATGTCTGCTTTTATAAATATTCATTTCATTTGATCCCTTGTTTTATTTCCTCTTATTTAAGACATATTTTATTCAGGATATTCTGCTTAATTTAATGCTTATACTCTTTTGCTTATTTGCAATACTCCTTATGCATTAATTAAGAGTTTTGGCAGAATAAATTCGTTTGTTTTATTAGAGGAAATCATTGATTCTTTACATCTGTAATATAGCCGTTAGGCTTTGTTTCCTGTGCCAATTTGTAAAGTCAAATTGATAGGATATTTTTAATATCCTTAATTCCTTTTTGGGAATGACAGAAATGATTATAGTTGTAGTTTCCTTATTTGATTTATTGTATTATTTGGAAAGATTTTTTAAGTGCAGGGCTCGAGGTAATTTTAAAAGAAGAGAGGTCTCTATATTAGAAGTGCAATCGGCTGAATTCAAAATATATACAACCCAGAATATTCTAACAACAGATACAGAACTAGAACACTCAAGAGAAAGAAAAGTTCTTCTTCTTCTTCCGAAGTTCATCCTGTCTTCAGGAAAATCAATACTCAGAGTTCAAGCCTTCAAGAAGAAGAACCTTCCTAGATTGCTGAACATCTTTGCTGCAAACCTCCCAGATTGCAAAAGCTACTGAAGAAGAACATTCATCAAAATCTTGAGTCTTCTTTGAGGCTGCATCAGAAAGACATTCAAAGCAATCTAGAGATCCTGCACCCTGAAGCAAAGCTTCTTCCTAGACATTCTCTAAGCCAGGGGGAGCTTTGATATTCTCAGAGCAATCCACTAGCTTCTCTGAACACAGAGAAGACATTTTTAATCCTTCTTTTAACCTCCTTGTAAAAGGGTTATTACTCCCTTCAAAAGTGAACTACTGGTGGCAGGGCACCTGATCAAAAACCTGTGTTTGGTTTTTGGGCACCTGATCAAAAGCCTGAAGGGTCTTGAGATCTACCTGAAGCAGATCTATTAGTTGCAGGGCACCTGATCAAAAACCTATAGTGGATTCCTACCAGGGTGGTAGAAGAGTGGATGTACCCAATTGGGGAACCACTATAAAGCTCTTGTGTTGTTTGGTTGCTTATTTTAATTAATGCACTATGGCTGTGATAGTTATAACTAGGTTGCTAATTGCTGTGTTAGGATAAAAGCTCAACTGAAACTTCAGTTAGCTTCTCCTTTTATTCACTACACTCTATTAGGCTATAGGTTTTAAGCTTTTATCTTTCTATTCCGCAAATAGCTCTAAGAGAAGTGTTTAGAGTCTCTTTCTTTTTGAATACTCTATTCACCCCCATCTAGAGTAGTAAGTATCTTATCCCCTCACTTTCAACTTACTTGTAGAAGGACCTTCTCCATACTTTCTCTTTTTAGAGGTGTGAATCTCTAGTAAATCCTTAGGAATAATGCCATCCCAAACTTGGTCAGAAGCAGGAGGAAGATCCCTATCTTCTGGCCTGGGAGAGAAGGTAGGCATCTTAGGTTGAGGCATCTGGGTGGATTGACCTTCAATAAGGGGGTTCAGATGATGTTGAATCACATTAGGATCAGCTTGAAAGTCAGGGAATATCTGATTGTGCATCCAGACTGCAGTGTCAAAAGTGTGGAATTTCACTGATTGGAGTTGTTCTAAAACATTCTTATTTATCTAAGTCAATTTCTCATTCCAGAGAGATTTTGCATCTACAGTAAGCTTTTCCACTTGTTCTTTCACTAAGCTCTCCCCCTTTCTGATTTCTACACAAAGCTTTTCTTTGGTGTATTCTTTGATTGTTCCAACTTCCTCACAGATCTTCATGACATGCTCTTGAGCTTTCTTTTCCAACTGAATTTGATTATTTGCTAGAGTGACAGACTGGTCCATGACCTGACCAATACTGGTAATGGTGTGGTCAATGGCTTTGCCACCAATTCTGAATAGCTCTTTAAGAGAATTTGTATTGTGTTGGATGTCTACAAATCCTCTGCTCATTTCCTTTTTTAGAGAGGTGACCAGATCTTTGACTGAGTGGAGAGATTCATCAAAATATTGCCTTTGGAAGCTAGCATACCTTCAATCTTAGACAGAATATCTGAATTTATAGTTTCAGCAGCAGCAGCAGTAGGGGTTGCAAAAACAATAACAGTAGGAGGGGTACTAGATATAGCAATCTGAGGTAGAGGAGGTGCTTTCCATGGAGGAAGTTTTTCTCTAACCACAGAGCTCTAGGCTCTTACAGTGTGAGACACTGTATCAACCTCCTCATCAACAAATCTTGGGAGGGGGAACTCAAGGTTCCTGAGAGGGGCTTCCACCTCTTCAGGTTCTGCCTCATCCTCTTTAGTGAGAAGGATGGTCTCTGGTGGAGTAGATGCTTTCCTTGGAGAGGGAGAAGGAGGTGGAGTAGCTTGGGTTGAGGGTGGTGGAGAAGATTATTTTGATGGTTTTGCAGGGGTTTCTTTGCGAAGGGGAGGAAGTGGTTCATCTGACATGAGTTCTTCAATCATGCTGTCAATGGCTGCACTTGTGTCCTTGAGGGTGTCCTGTACTAGAACATCTGATAGGGTTGTATCTGGAGAATCTGCCACAGGGCTCCTGATTGGAGATCTCACTGGGCTTCTGAGAGAACTACTGCTAGCTGATCTGGCTTGAGAGGAAGGAGTAGGTCTGACAGTAGGAACAAAGGCTGCAGGCTCCCTCTCAATTTCTGCACCAGAAGGTTCAGCAACATGATGAGAGGAGGGAGATGGGGTCCTAACCTCAGAGGCAGAAGCTGCAAGTTCCTTAGCTAACTGCTTGGAGTTCTTCAGCTTGAGTTCCCATCTATGAATGGAGGCCAATGAAATCTTATTCAAGTGATGAACTGGAGTGCCTTTGGAAAGTTTGAAAGTGACTGGATCAATCTCACTCAGCATTAAAGAGATTATCCTTGCAAATTTTTGATCCTGAATGCTGTTCCTGATCATCTCAAATACCATCATGCCAAATTGAAATTTCTTTCTACAGATTACAGCTGTCATAACTCCAAATAGATCATTTGTTATGAAACTACTATACCCTGTTCTGCACCATAAGATTTTTCCAATTATATCTGCCAGAAGTTTTCCTACATCATTGAAAAGATTTCTCCTTAAAGAGTTGAATTCCTCAGAAACTCCACAAATGAGTAAGTTCTGTCATAATCTTCAATAGTTAGGCCATCCTCTTCACCCATAATGGGCATCTTCAGAAGCTTTGAAACTTTGGTTTTATCCAACTTGATTTTGATCCCTTTGACTGTAGTTTTCAACACTGTACCATTTCGCCTCACCTTGGCATTCTGAAAGAATTCTTCGACATCTGGAAAAACAATCTTGCAGGGTTTTGAGAGAACGAACATCAGTCCGGCAGTGTCTAAGAGAAGAAGCAAGTTCTGGAAATCATCTGAAATGTCTGTAATTCCTTCGACGAAAAGTTCACTGCCGACTCCTATCCTTAAACTTTGCGCCATGGACGCTGACAGCGGCAACGGGCGGAGCGCAAGATGATGGCTGCAATGAAGCTGTCTGTCGATGGAAGACGAAGAGTTTTCGAGAAGATGAAATTTGAAATGTCAGTTGATTATTGATTTCTAAAACTTTATATATATATAATCCTAGTAATGTCAATTAGGTGTCTAATTAATCTAAGGTTAGGACTGAAATCAAGCGGGTTTTCGAAAATAGAAGAAATTAAACATAAGTCGAAATGAGGACGGGCATTTCTCGAGAAGTAGGTTTAGTTCTCGAGAGCTGTCAGTATACTTTTCGAGAAGTATGATATAGTTCTCGAGAGCTTAATAGAATTCTCGAGAGACTGATCAGAAGTTGTCGAGAAGTAGTCGAAGTTCTCGAGAACTGTTACTTCACTTTTCGAGAGGTATACTTAGTTCTCGAGAGCTTAAAAGACTTCTCGAGAAGTAGCGCCAAGTTCTTGAGAGCCTTCGGAGTACTTCTCGAGAGGTAGAGTAATTAGTTTTCGAGAACTTAAGGGACTTCTTGTGAACAGACTTTAGTTCTCGAGAAGTTGAGTAAGTTTTTGAGAAATAGTACTTTGCTTCTCGAGAAGTAGGCTGAGTTTTCGAGAACTAGCTTCCTCTTGAGAGATTTCTGACCTTTTTGAAAAGTCCTAGATTCTTGAGCCTTGAACTGTTCCACTTTGGTCTATTCTTCTTTGTTCAGCAGCCCAAGTTAAGTTTTGAAGAAATTAAACTTGGTCTCGTCTAGCGGCTTTGTGAAAATATCTGCAACTTGCCGATCTGTTGGCACATACTGCAGATCCACATCCCCTTGCTCCACATGCTACCGAATGATGTGATATCTGAGCTTGATGTGTTTTGTCCTGCCGTGCGAGACTAGGTTGTTTGCGATTGCGATCGCGCTGGATGAGTTGTAGAACAATGGAATGTCTTTGACCTTCATATTATAATCTTCTAGCTGATTCTTGAGCCACAGCAACTGTGCACAATAACTACCGGCAGAAATGTATTCTGACTCGGCCGTTGAGATTGCGACACAACTTTGCTTTTTGTTGCTCCAAGATATAATCCTTCTTCCTAGGAACTGACATGTCCTGGAAGTGCTTTTCCTGTCATCTTTGCTACCTGCAAAGTCTGCATCTGAAAAACCAATTAGTTCTCTGTCATTACTTCTTAGGTACCATAAGCCAAGATTCGGTGTACCTTTAAGATATCTCAAAATCCACTTTGCAGCAGCATAGTGAGATTCCTTACAGTTCACTTGGAATCTAGCATAGACACATGTAGAGAACATTATTTATGGTCTACTGGCAGTAAGGTAGAGCAAGGATCCAACTATGCTTTTGTACTTGGTTTCATCAAAAGGTTTCCCTTTCTCATCCTTGTCCAGAGACATAGTTGAGGACATTGGAGTACTCATAGAGGTTGCACTCTCCATTCCGAATTTCTTAAACAATTCCTTGGTAAACTTACTCTGAGAGATGAAAATTCCATCTTCAGATTGTTTCACCTGAAGTCTAAGAAATACTTCAGCTCTCCCATACTACTCATTTAAAACTTCCCTTGCATAAAAGTTTAGAAAACTTTTTGCAGACATTGTCGTCTGTAGAACAAAAAATAATGTCATCGACATAGATTTGCACTAGCAGAATCTTGCCTTTAATTTCCCTAAGAAATAATGTCTTATCTATCTTTCCCCTTGTGAACTTGTTCTCGAGGATAAAGGTAGATAGTGTTTCGTACCAAGCTCGAGGAGCTTGTTTCAAACTGTACAGTGCTTTTGATAATAAATAATCATACTCAGGAAAATTAGGATCAATGAAACCCGGGGGCTGTTCCACGTACACCTCTTCCTTTATGTCACCATTTAGGAAGGTGGACTTCACGTCCATTTGATAGACAGTGAATCCCTTTAGTGTAACATAAGACAGAAACAGTCTGATGGCCTCTAGCCTTGCTACTGGAGCGTATGTCTGGTCAAAGTCGATACCTTCTTCTTTATGATATCCTTTGGCGATGAGTCTGGCTTTGTTCTTGATGATTATCCCATTCTCTTCCAACTTGTTCCTGTAGACTCATTTCGTTCTGATGACATTCTTACATTTGGGTCTTGGAACAAGCGTCCCAACTTTGCAGCGCTTGAACTGATTCAATTCTTCTTCCATGGACAAGATCCATTATGCATCTGAGTTTTGCTTCCTCAAACTTATTTGGTTCAACCTGTGAGAGAAAACTTAAATATATATTCTCGTTAGTTATACCTCGACGAGTTCTTACACCATCCCGGGGATCTCCTATGATCTAGTCCATTGGGTGATCCTTCAGATGTCTGAGCTCTAGATTCCTCGCATTTGGAACTTCTTCAGCCACTAGAGTGACTTCATCAACTTGGACAATATTTTCATCTTGATCCACTACCTCTCCAATAGGGGTTGGAGAGGTGATCTTGATGAACTTTTCATCTTTACCTTCGGTCGATTCATCCAAGCTGATCTCTTTAAGCCTTGTACCTGCATCTTCAACAAGCACACTAAACGATTTGCTTTGCAACAAGCTCGTCTCATCAAATACAACATGTATGGATTCCTCTACAACCAGAGTTTTTCTATTGAAAATCCTGTATGCCTTACTATGGCTACTATATCCTACAAAAATACCTTCAAAACTTTTCTCACTAAACTTGGTAGTATGATGCTTACCATTGTTAAGCTCGAAGCATTTATAGCAAAAAATTCTAAAATATGAAACTGTTGGTTTCCTGCCTTTTAGAAGTTCATAAGGTGTCTTATCATGATTCTTGTTTATGAGGGCTCGAATTTTCAGGTGGCATGCAGTGCTGATGGCTTCAGCCCAGAAGTATTCCGATAGTGAAGCATCACTCAACATGGTTCTGCAGGCCTCTATGAGTGTTCTATTTCTTCTCTCAGCTACTCCATTTTGCTGTGGAGTACGAGGAGAGGAAAAGTCATGAAAGATACCTAGGCTTTCACAAAATTCTGTCATGGCCCCATATTTGAACTCCGTTCCATTGTAACTTCTGATTTTGACTACGGAATAGTTGTATTCATTCTAGACCTGCCTGACAAAATTTGTAAAGATATCGAAGGTATCTGATTTATGTTTCAGAAAGAACACCCACGAAAAATGCGAGTAGTCATCAATAATAACCAATGTATAATCCTTACATCCTTAGCTTCTAATTTGCAGTGGACCGAACAAGTCCATATGAAGTAGGTGTAAACACCTATTAGAGTTTTTGCCTATAATGCTTTTAAAGGTAGCCCTTGTTTGCTTGCCTTTTACGCATGCATGACAAGGTCTCTCTTTTACATGCTTGACATTTGGGGAATCACATACTAAGTTCTTGGAGAATAATTTATTAATAGTTTTAAAATTAATATGTGCTAGCCTCTTGTGTCATTGGTCACCAAGAGACGCACTATCTTTAGCCAAAAGACACACTGGTGTAGAAGAATCTATACAAATGGAATTTAAACAAAATATGTTCCTGCTTCGAGTGCATGATAGAATTGTTTCCATATTGTCAACAGACTTTATTAAGCACTTGTCAGCATGGAACTCAACAATGTATCCTTTGTCGCATAGTTGACTTATGCTTATGAGATTGTGTTCCAATCCCTCCACATAAGCTACATCCGAAAAGGATACACTACCGTTAGTGATCATACCGTAGCCTTTAGTTATCCCTCGGTCTGAACCTCCAAAGATGACCTTTGGTCCGTTGCAAACTGGAGTGAAATTCTGGAGTAGGCTTCTTGTCCCGGTCATGTGCCGAGAGCATCCACTATCTAAGTACCATATTGACATTTTGGTGGTCTTTGGACATACCTGCATTCATGATCACTTTGCCTTAGGAACCCAAACATGTTTGGGTCCTTGGTCTTGGGTTAGAACACTACCCCTACGAAGATTAGCATTCTGAGTGGTCAATCTCATGTTGCCAACTTGAGGAGTAGTAACCTTCCTGGTATTAAACCAACAATCGATGGAAAAATGACCAATTTTGCCACAGCACCAACAGTCAAACCTATTGTATCTTTGACTTATGTACTCTTGCTTGATCTTTTGAGATGGTAGTCTTGCAGGGGTAGCACACTTGGAGGAGGAGGCTTCATGGTGATGGGAGTCACATGATTTATTCTCCTTCGGAGGCCTTTCCCCAACGAGCTTTACCTTAGGTGCTTCCTTGAAGTTGTGGCCATGATTATAATGACCATAGCTCTGAAGAATCACTTCTTCATAAGGTGCCTTAAAGACACTCTCACCAAAGTTCCAAGGGAGAGTCCATCCTTGGTACCGAGACTTTGGCTCTACATAAGTAAGCCTGGTCAGGTGACCGTAGGACAAGTCCATATCAAACTTGTTTGTTGGAAAGATGACTTTCTTAGATACAGTCTTATCTAGAGGGACTTTCCCCTTTTCTTTGGCCAAGGCCTTCTTGGCGGCCTTATTCTTCCATTGAGCCTTATTTCTCCAAGAAGATTTACTAGGAGCGGCAACATGGCCTAGTCCAGCTCCTTGGGCCTTAGCTGAGAATTCAGCAACGAGTGGAAGAACTGTCTTAGGCTTGGAGAAACTTTCAATAAGTTTCTTCTCAGCCTCGAGTTGTTTTTCCAAATCTTTGATGATTTCCTCTTTAAGGTGGAGGTGCTTAAGAGCTTGATTGTATTCTTCAATAGTAAAATTGAAGTTCTCTTGAAGAAAGTCAGTCTTAGAGACTTCTTCTCTCAAGCTGCTCTCAATAGCCTTTAGAGACTTAATCTCTTTAGCCTGAGTTTTCACGACTCGGTGACATTTATCATAAGTCATGATCAACTCCTTGTACCGGGCCATAAGTTCCGACTCATCATCAGAAGAGCTATCCTCATGATCTTGCTCAGAACTTTCAGATTTAGAGAGAGGAGTGTGAGATTTTACCTCCCTAGTGAATTGGGTCTCTTGTTCGTCATCTGATTGATCCATGAGCCCAAAGTAGGCTTCCTCTTCTTCACTCGACTCAGATGAGTCAGAGTTGCTGAGATTCTTGCCCTTCTTGGCCAACAAGCTCTTCTCTGTCCTCTTCTTGTGGTACGAGGACTTCTTTTCCTCTCTTCTACCACCCTCCTTCTTCTTGTGGGGGCAATCAGCTATGACGTGACCTGGTTTGTTGCAGTAGTAGTAAACAATGTCAGTAGAAATCTATTTGTTATGTTTAGAGTTATACCTGTCATGGCTACTCGAGCCTTTCTTTCGCTGATCACTGTCATATCGTGATCTTCTTTATGAGGCATCCTTGCCTCTCCACTGCTTCTTCTTGTTCAAGAATTTCTTGAACTACCGAGATAGCAACGAGAATTTTCCTTCAGATAGTTCTGAGCCTGAGGTTCTTGGCTCAGAGCTTTCCTCTTCACTTACTTCTTGAGCTTGTGTTGGTGAGGCAACATTGTCCTTCCTTGAACTGTCAGCCTTTAATGCAACCTACTTCTCTTTTGAGGAGAAGCGACTTTTCTCTTCTTCAGCTTTTCTGGAATTGATCTGCAGTTCATAGGACATCATCTTGCCAAATAGATTATGTTGGTCTGTCTCAGCTAGTCTGCCAAACTCCCGGATGGCACAGAATGTAACGAACCCATCCGTTAAATGACGTATAGTAGAATTTCCGGCCGGGGCCCCACACTATATGCCACAAACAGACGGTGAGGTCACAGGATAATACCAAACCAAATACGAATCCTAACTCAGAGCATTCTAGCGGAAGCTTTAAGTTACAACTTTGAACTCTAAACAGGAATGTCCAATATATAAACCACCTTATATATTACCACGGAATGTACAAAAATACAAGAGTTTGGCCTTAAGGCCTTACAGTTCCTCTTACATCCAACATGATTTACAAACATCGGCGCGCAGGCCGGCCATACATGAGTAAATGCAAAATCATTCGCGTAGCCTTCAAGGGCTAGCCGCAGCAGCAGCAGCAACAGCAGTAGGGCTTCAGCCCATCACTTACCACTTGGCTCTCCAGCACCTGCACGGGAACAATCCACCCAACCGGTGGCAAACAATGCAACGGTCAGCATTCAGCTGACCCAATTATAACAATCCTACCCCTTTCTCGGGGCATGAGCATCCTTTCCCTGCAAGCATGGCATCATCAAATAGCAACTATGTGCGCGCAGGCACATTCAAGCCATCACAACCATCGGCCACACGGCCTGACAGTCCGTGCACTCAGGGCACATTTTCGGTGTACCGGAATACCAGGGTCAACACCACCGTCTACACGGTATTTGAGCATTCTAGTCTTTCCGGCGCGCGGGCCTAAGACTCTCATTAGGCGCTCCAACAAAACCTATAACCAGGCTTCCAAGTCGGACGGACCTAACGCAGGTACGGATCAGCCACCCCCCATTGCTCAAGTCGCCGTGCCACCTCGAATACGGAAGTATCCATGGCTATTTATAGGCGCGGGTCGGTTTCACCTTTCCTATTCGGCAATCTGCCTTTTCATCGAGTTGCAGCCCAACGGCTCAACCACTCACAAAGTGGCAACACACGGCCACAAGAGTTGCATCCAACCCTCTTCATTTCCTGGACATCGTCCAGTACTTCCTGCCGCACCAAGCAACAGGTAGGAACAAGGCATCACAAGCCATAGGCATCACAAGCCATAATCACGGAGCCTTCTCCGATATGCAAACAAGCATCACCAATCCAGAACATCCAGATGGGCTTCACACAGCATGCCTAGAGCCGTACTCCAATTCCGGCCTCTAACAAGGGGGACTTCACATATCTACCCCAAGGGACACCACAACCCACCGCACACTCGCGGGGAAGGGTTTTCCCTGTGCAATGCAGAAAAGAAGGACTTCACATGTCCAAGGAGGGAGATCGTTACCCTTGTCGATCTCTTCGGTGCCATCGCAAACTAGCCGGTGAGAAAGAACCGCAGCAGCCTTGCCTTCACAACGCCGGCTTCGGATCACGAATCGGACCACGGGAGCTCCGCCGGTGGCTTGCTCTCCTCCTCCTTCTTCTTCTCTTCCTCTCTCTTTCTCTCTTCCTTAAGGACAAATGAAGAATGACTTCTTCATTCTTCTCTCACGTATTAATCCAGCCAGGAAACCATCTTGGCCCTTGGATCAAAAGAGAGAAAACTGAACGGCCAATATTTTCCCAAAAAACCAATTTTTGGCCGACACGGCCTGTGACACGCCCGTGTCACAGGCCGTGTACCCTTTAAGCGGCACACACAGTTTGAACCGACTGAACAACACGGGCATCGACACGCCCGTGTCGAACCTGACATGCCCGTGTCATTCTTGAGACACGCCAGTGTCTCCTGCTACCCGGTACTCATCGATTTCCAAAACCAGTACACGGGTCGGAACACGGCAACTGACACGCCCGTGTCCAGCCTGACACGCCCGTGTTCGAGGCCGTGTTCAAGGCCGTGTCCGGCTCTGACTTGAATAGGCCAAATTCGAAAAATAATTCGAACACGCCCTGGGACACGCCCGTGTCCCAGGCCGTGTACACCCGACACGCCCTGGGACACGCCCGTGTCCCAGGCCGTGTCAAACAGCCTGCTACTCAAACTTCATGTTGAGTCTTTTTGGGGCCTTTTGGGGGTGTTACAACCCTCCCCCTCTTAACAAAATTTCGTCCCGAAATTTGCACGGTAAGGAAACAAAACCAGCAATGCTATATCTCTGTTATAACAAAAAGTACACGGTCTACAGTTTAAACAAACAACTCGGGAAATTCAGCTCGCATGGTCTGCTCTCGCTCCCATGTTAGCTCTTCACGGCCACAATTGTCCCATCGGACCTTGACCATCCCGATCACTTTGTTCCGCAACTGTTTCTCGGCTCGATCCTCGATCCGAATGGGTCTAACTCTCGTCGTTAGCCCATACTCGACCGGTACCCGATCATTCTCCACTACTTGAGCTGGATCCTTTACCGCCTTACGAAGGACTGAGATGTGAAATACATCATGTAATCCACCCAAGTCCGCTGAAAGTGCTAGTCGATAAGCAGCTTCCCCAACTCGCTCCACCACCTCAAACGGACCAAGATACCTCGGACTTAGCTTTTTCAAACGCCGAATCCTGGACACACCTTTGAAGGGTTTGATCTTCAAATATACCCAATCACCCACCGCAAACTCCACGTTCCGGTGCTTGGCATTGTAGTACTTTGCTTGACGATCTTGGGCTATCAATAGCCTCTCCCGAATAGAGCGTATGAGCGAAGTAGCTTCTTCGACTTCCTTTTTCCCATTCAGCTTAGATTCGCCTGCTTCTGCCCAAGCTAACGGTGTACGGCATTTCCGACCATACAACGCCTCAAATGGTGCCATACCAATACTCGCTTGGTAGCTATTATTATAGGCAAATTCGACGAGAAATATATAATCTTCCCATCTCTTACCAAAGTCTAGGGCGCACATGCGGAGCATATCCTCCATCGTCCTGTTGGTTCGTTCAGTCTGGCCATCCGTTTGGGGATGAAAGGCCGTACTAAACGCTAACTTTGTACCCAACATTTGATGAATGAGCCGCCAATCATTCGATGTGAACCGCCCATCACGATCACTAACGATGCTCCGAGGAACACCGTGCAGTCGAACAACTTGCTCCACATACAGCTTGGCCAAGGTTTCCACTGAATCGTCTCTTCTGTTTGGAAGGAAGTGCGCCACTTTCGTCAACCGGTCCACAATCACCCAGATTGAATCATGATCGCGTTGAGATCTCGGCAACCCGTGCACGAAATCCATCGAAATATCGTCGAACTTCCACTCCGGAATAGGTAACGACTTCAGGAAACCGCCAGGCTTCTGGCATTCTGCTTTCACCAACGCACAGGTAGTGCATTCAGCCACATAACGTGCGACATCTTTCTTTAGTCCGGGCCACCAGAACAGCTTTTTCATATCCCTGTACATCTTTGTGCTCCCTGGGTGAACTGAGTACTTTGCAAAGTGAGCTTCGTACATCAACTCTTCCCTCAATTTACCCACACTTGGGACGCACACTTGACCATTCCTCCGTAACAACCCGTTATCCCAAGAGAATTGATCATCCAGCCCATCTTTAGCATAGCGCTGGAGACTTTCATCAAGCTCCGTTGCTCGCCGAACTCTGTCCGTAAGGTCATATTGCACCTCCGTCCAGTTCAAACATGCATCGGTTGACGAACCCTTGTCAACGCAAGATATCTCCAATGCTTCCAATTCCTAGATCAAACGCTGATCATGCCTCTGCAACCAGCTTGCCCGTACCGGAGTCTTTCGACTCAAAGCATCAGCGACCACATTTCCCTTCCCGGGAGTATAGTGAATCTCGAAGGTGTAGTCCCCAAGGAACTCCATCCATCTTCGTTGTCGCATATTCAGATCCTTCTGATTCAACAAATACTTTAGGCTCTTGTGATCCGTATAGATATCCACTTTGACGCCATATAGATAGTGCCGCCACAACTTGAGCGCAAAGATTACCGCCGCCAACTCCAAATCATGGACGGGGTAGTTCCGCTCATGCACTTTCAACTGACGCGAGCCATAAGCAATCACTTTACCAAACTGTAGAAGAACGCAGCCTAAGCCGCTCCCAGATGCATCACTATAGATCTCATACCCATCGGTACCACATGGCGATGTCAATACAGGCGCCGTGGTCAAACGACTCTTCAAGTCTTCAAAAGCTCGCGCGCACTCCGGCGTCCAAATGAACTTTTGATCTTTTCTCGTCAGCGTGGTGAGAGGTAAAGCAATCCGTGAGAAGTTTTCCACAAACCTTCTATAGTAGCCCGCAAGTCCAAGGAAGCTCCTGACCTCGGCCACTGAAGACATCACTGGCCAATCTCGGATGGCACTTATCTTCAACGGATCCACCGCGATACCCTCTCCGCTTACCACATGGCCTAAAAAGGCTACTGAAGAGAGCCAGAACTCACACTTTGAGAACTTGGCGAAAAGTTTATTCCTCCGCAGGGTATGCAAGACCAACCGCAAATGGTTTACGTGATCCTCTTCCGACTGAGAGTATACTAAGATGTCATCGATAAACACAATAACAAACAAATCCAAATACTCTCGGAACGTTCGATGCATTAGGTCCATAAATACCGAAGGCGCATTACATAGGCCAAACGGCATTACCGTGAACTCATAATGCCCGTAGCGTGTTCCAAACGCCGTCTTGGGAATGTCACCTTCCCGAATCCTTAGCTGATAATATCCCGATTTCAAATCCAACTTGGAATAGACCGTTGATCCCGCCAGCTGATCAAAGAGGTCATCAATCCTCGTAATCGGATATTTGTTTTTCTCCGTCAGCTTATTCAACTCGCGGTAGTCAATACACAACCGTAAGCTACCGTCTTTCTTTTTCACAAATAGAACAGGCGCGCTCCAAGGTGACATACTTGGGCGTATATATCCCTGCTCCAACAACTCTTGCAATTGGACTTTCAACTCAGCCATCTCTTTTGGCGCGACGTGATATGGAGAGCGGGCCACAGGTTTCGCACCTGGCACCAACTCAATAGAGAAGTCAATCTCCCGCTGGGGTGGTAACCCAGGAAGATCTTTAGGAAACACGTCGGCAAACTCTGACACAACTGGCACTTCACCGACACTGGCCTTTGGCTCAACAGCCTGAATTAGCGTGAAGAATAACTCCGCGCCCTTCCGAACAGCATTGACGACTTGGAGTGCAGACAACAACGTTCCGCCAACTCCTCGCATACCAGCGAACTTCGTCACAAGCCCGATATTCTGGCCCAGTGTAATCTCCTTGGAGTTGCAATCAATAAAGGCACGCTGCTCCGAGAGCCAGTCCATACCAAAGATCACATCAAACTCCGATAACGGTAGCACAACTGCACTCAAACCGAAATCCCGACTTCCTATTTGCACATCCACATCGCAAGCCCTATCCGCAAGCATCATACAACCATTCGGCAATAGCACCCTTGTACTATCCACCGTCACATGACTTGGTACCCCAATTCGAGATACGAAATCCTCAGACAGAAAAGAATGCGAAGCACCCGTATCAAACAGGGCTCTCGCTAAATTATTCCGAATCAGGACAAAGCCTGCAGCACACACACATCATGCACAAGCTAAACATAACCAAAACCAAAAGCACCAGCAAGTAAACTAAATCAACTCGTACTTGTGACGACGTCACTTTGCTTAATCGCTTCCTGTTGGCCAAGTTGATAGATTCGGGGCTGCGCCTGGGAAGCAGAGGAATCAACCACCGCTTTGCCCTTCTCAGCATACGACGCACCCATCTTCTTGTCCCCTTTGGGCTGCACAACCCGACAGTCACGAGCAATATGCCCCACCCGGCCACAGTTATAGCATGTACGAGCATCCGGCCTTGATGTCGCTCCCGACACAACGGTCGTAGTCACTTGCCTAGATGGCTTGGACCTCTTACCCCCTTTCTTCTGGTAAAACGATTTGCTCGGGCGTGGTGCTTGAACCTCTTGCTTTGACACACCCAAGCCCTTGTTCTCTTGCACTCGACTCATGTCCTTCTCCAATGCGCACGCAGTATCAACCAACGCCTGAAACCCTTGGCTCACAGAACTCGAAAGCAGGAATCGCAACTCATCCCGCAATCCTTCATAGAACCGATTCGTTTTCCTTTGGTCATCCGCGAAGATTGTTCCCGCATATCGTCCCAACCTGGTAAACTCATGCAAGTAGATATCCACACTATCTTCCCCTTGCTTTAACCGTTGGAACTCATTTTCCATAGCAATGCGTTGCGCCGCTGGGACATGTTTCACCAGAAATATTCGAGAGAACTCCTCAATCGACACTTGTGTTAATTGCCTGCCCGCCAAATGGTGTAGCTCAACCTCGTCCCACCACAACTGCGCCTCCCCTTCAAGCATGAAGGTGGCTAAGGTGACCTTGAGAGTTTCCTCCGCCCTGATCGCTGTCATTATCCTCTTGACACGCGATAACCAATCTTCCGCCTGCATTGGGGATCCCATTCCCGCAAACGTAGGAGGACTGAAGCTCATGAATTGCTTCAACTGTCGGTCAGCTGCTCGTGGATCTACAGCCTCAACCGGCTCGGGTCTTACATCAACACGAACTGGCACTACTGCCGGCTGCGCTTGCCCGGTCGGCTGAATCATGGCAAATAGCGCCTCAGCCACTAAGCGAACAGTTTCCGCAGATGGAGGAGGTGTTGGCACCTCAGCTGGTACCGCACTCTCATCAGAACGCTGAGGCTCAGACTGCCCAGCACCACTACGTGTCACCTATAGGTGGACAAGACACACATTAGCGAACGTATGCAAGCAAAACAATACAAAAAGGAACGCGCAGATTCCTCAAACAAGATTTTGTACATTCCTTATTGGACATTCCAGAGTTCATTAGCGTTACAGCAGGTCGCACAAACACGTGCTCGCCACCCCACAAAAGAATTCGACCACGAATTCGAAAGAGGAAGACCGACAAAAGCTGATACCAAAATGTAACGACCCCATCCGTTAAATGACGTATAGTAGAAGGTCCGGCCGGGGCCCCAAACTATATGTCACAAACAGACGGTGAGGTCACAGGATAATACCAAACCAAATACGAATCCTAACTCAGAGCATTCTAGCGGAAGCTTTAAGTTACAACTTTGAACTCTAAACAAGAATGTCCAATATATAAACCACCTTATATATTACCACGGAATGTACACAAATACAAGAGTTTGGCCTTAAGGCCTTACAGTTCCTCTTACATCCAACATGATTTACAAACATCGGCGCGCAGGCCGGCCATACATGAGTAAAAGCAAAATCATTCGCGTAGCCTTCAAGGGCTAGCCGCAGCAGCAGCAGCAACAGCAGTAGGGCTTCAGCCCATCACTTACCACTTGGCTCTCCAGCACCTGCACGGGAACAATCCACCCAACCGGTGGCAAACAATGCAACGGTCAGCATTCAGCTGACCCAATTATAACAATCCTACCCCTTTCTCGGGGAATGAGCATCCTTTCCCTGCAAGCATGGCATCATCAAATAACAACTATGTGCGCGCAGGCACATTCAAGCCATCACAACCATCGGCCACACGGCCCGACAGTCCGTGCACTCAGGGCACATTTTCGGTGTACCGGAATACCAGGGTCAACACCACCGTCTACACGGTATTTGAGCATTCTAGTCTTTCCGGCGCGCGGGCCTAAGACTCTCATTAGGCGCTCCAACAAAACCTATAACCAGGCTTCCAAGTCGGACGGACCTAACGCAGGTACGGATCAGCCACCCCCCGTTGCTCAAGTCGCCGTGCCACCTCGAATACGGAAGTATCCATGGCTATTTATAGGCGCGGGTCGGTTTCACCTTTCCTGTTCGGCAATCTGCCTTTTCATCGAGTTGCAGCCCAACGGCTCAACCACTCACAAAGTGGCAACACACGGCCACAAGAGTTGCATCCAACCCTCTTCATTTCCTGGACATCGTCCAGTACTTCCTGCCGCACCAAGCAACAGGTAGGAACAAGGCATCACAAGCCATAGGCATCACAAGCCATAATCACGGAGCCTTCTCCGATATGCAAACAAGCATCACCAATCCAGAACATCCAGATGGGCTTCACACAGCATGCCTAGAGCCGTACTCCAATTCCGTCCTCTAACAAGGGGGACTTCACATATCTACCCCAAGGGACACCACAACCCACCGCACACTCGCGGGGAAGGGTTTTCCCTATGCAATGCAGAAAAGAAGGACTTCACATGTCCAAGGAGGGAGATCGTTACCCTTGTCGATCTCTTCGGTGCCATCGCAAACTAGCCGGTGAGAAAGAACCGCAGCAGCCTTGCCTTCACAATGCCGGCTTCGGATCACGAATCGGACCACGGGAGCTCCGCCGGTGGCTTGCTCTCCTCCTCCTTCTTCTTCTCTTCCTCTCTCTTTCTCTCTTCCTTAAGGACAAATGAAGAATGACTTCTTCATTCTTCTCTCACATATTAATCTAGCCAGGAAACCATCTTGGCCCTTGGATCAAAAGAGAGAAAACTGAACGGCCAAGATTTTCCCAAAAAACCAATTTTTGGCCGACACGGCCTGTGACACGCCCGTGTCACAGGCCGTGTACCCTTTAAGCGGCACACACAGTTTGAACCGACTGAACAACACGGGCATCGACACGCCCGTGTCGAACCTGACACGCCCGTGTCATTCTTGAGACACGCCCGTGTCTCCTGCTACCCGGTACTCATCGATTTCCAAAACCAGTACACGGGTCGGAACACGGCAACTGACATGCCCGTGTCCAGCCTGACACGCCCGTGTTCGAGGCCGTGTTCAAGGCCGTGTCCGGCTCTGACTTGAATAGGCCAAATTCGAAAAATAATTCGAACACGCCCTGGGACACGCCCGTGTCCCAGGCCGTGTACACCCGACAAGCCCTGGGACACGCCCGTGTCCCAGGCCGTGTCAAACAGCCTGCTACTCAAACTTCATGTTGAGTCTTTTTGGGGCCTTTTTGGGGTGTTACACATAATTTGTTGTCCCATTCCTTTGTGAGAGACCTAAAAAACTTATCATTCAGCTCCCTATTGGTGAAGACTCGGCCATACACTCTTAGGCCATTTACTATCTTGAAGAAATTCTCAAAGGTATCTGCAATGGTCTCCTTTTACCCTTGCCTGAAGGCTTCGTATTTCTGGTTCAGTAGGGACCTTCTATCATCCCTCACTTCTTCAGTGCCTTCCATCAGAGTAACTAGAGACTGCCACATCTCCTTAGCCGATTGGCAATGAATCAGGTTCCGCAGCATCGAGTCATCGACTGCACTTGCTATAATATTTTTAGCTTTCTTGTCCACAGAGACAAGTGCAATCTTGTCCTTATCTAGATCCATCAATTTCTTAGGAACCTTCTTGGTTGGATCTATAGTGGAGATAGACATGGGGACGTAAGGACCTTCTTCAACAATCATGAAGATCCGGGGGTCCACAGCTTCCATGAAAAATTTGATTCTCTCTTTCCATATGGGAAAGTTATTCTTTATGCACAGGGGAAGCTTGGCAAAATCTTTGACCTTATCCATTGCTTGAATAACCAAATGACAACTTTCGAGAGGAAATTGATGAAGGTGTTAACCTTTTAGCGACCAACCTCCCTCTGATACCAATTGAAAGTGTAAAGTTGTCAACCTAAATCACCTAGAGGGGGGTGAATAGGTGAATCGTGCGTCTATTTGCGTAATAAAAATTTTAACGAACAAGCACAAGAAATAAAGCAATCACAGAAAGACAAGAAGATTTATAGTGGTTCCCCAATCTTAGGTACGCCCACTTTACCTCACCGATCTAGCAAATCACTAGACTCGGCTACTCCACTATCTCGGATTCAAAATAATCCAACGCCTCGGAACCAAGTTCCTACAAACTCGATCCAAATGGATCTACACTGGGAATATAAAACTTCCTACAAACTCGAAGAACAACGCTCCTACACTCGGAGAATAATCTCCTACAAGATAACAACAAGATTTGAAAATACAAACAAGAATTTCTCTCAGATCTGGAAATATTCAGCCCTAGGTCTTCTTCTTGAAATTTGCGGCTCTTTCAGGAATTGTTGAAGAAGACTTGACGATCTGACCTGAGAAATCTTTGACCTACTCGATCAAGGGGAAGATGATGATCCCTTGAACAACAAGTCTTCTTGGATCAAAAGAAGAAAGATCGATCTACTCGATGAGCGGTGGCGGCGGCTGAAGAATGTGTTCTTTTGGAAAGAGAATGCCGATCCAGAAATTTTGAATGTACGGATTTCCGCTCCTTGTAATTATTAGGGTTTGGTCTTAGTGAAAAGACTTTATATAGGATTACCCTTAATGGCTAGAAAAGACATTAATGATGACACGTGGACCAATCACATCAAGTCATTTGAAAATTTCGGCCGATCTGAACTTAACATAAATTTTTTGAAAAATTAACTTACAGTTATCGAGAAGTATCTTTAGTTCTCGAGAACTAGAAACTGAGTTCTCGAGAGCTATCAGGACTTCTCGAGAACTATACTACTTAGAAGAATTCTGGACTTCTCGAGAACAAAAAGGGCTGAGTTCTCGAGAACTAATTGACTTCTCGAGAACTATGGAGACTTCTCGAGAACTATCACTTAGAGAGATTTCTTAGGCAACTTTGACTATTCGAGAAATAGGGCTGGCAGTTCTCGAGAACTTAAGCCAAGCTTCTCGAGAACAAGATAGACTTTTCGAGAACTAAAGTTGAGGCTTCCCGAGAGCTGGCCAAGACTTTTCGAGAACAAAGAAGACTTCTCGAGAACTAAGAAGACTTCTCGAGAACTCTGACTTAGAAAAATTCTTGAACCGGTTTGGACTTCTCGAGAACCAAAAGCTGGGACTTCTCGAGAACTCTAAGGACTTCTCGAGAACTATGAGGCTAAGTTTCTCGAGAACTCTAATCACTTCTTGAGAACTAAGAGGTAAGCTTCTCGAGAACTTTAAGGACTTCTCAAGAACTAAGAGGTACTTCTCGAGAAGTGGACTTAGAGAATTTTATGAACTTTAGAAAAAAAACTTTCTCTTCTCTTCAAGAGTCCAATCTTCATTCCATGATCCAAGGTTTGAATGTGAAGTGTATCCTAATAGAGAGGCTACACATGAGTCAACACCTTGGGTCACACAGTGAGGGATTACACTATATGGTCCTATGTTCATGACCCACTGTAGACTTACATTGGTCTACACTTAGCAATGTTAATCTACAAACACACAACTAAAACAAGGATATCAAATACAACTTAATTCATCTTAGTTCAAGGGTGACTTCATGCAAATCTGGGTTATTGTGGACGCAATACCCAATAGTTGCATATGTGTACCAAGGAATGCTTGATTCCCATGACATATGTTCTAACTATAAAAAGAAAAATGCATATGTGTACCAATGGATAATGAATTTTATCCTCTTATCCCCATGACATTATCTAACTAGAAAGTAAAAAACAAGGGAAAGGCTTAACAAAATTTAGATTAAATTAAAAAAACTGAGAGAGCAACTATAGTGAATTAAGCTTTCCAAAGAATCTTAAAGCATAAAGTAAAGATAATTAAAATCTAAAAATTGTTAATCTAAGTACTACAAAATTGAAACTAATTAGAATAAAAAAGAAAAAGTGCTAAATAAAGCACTCTAACCAAATTAAATTCATAAAGTATTCCTTATAATTAAATCACCTAAAAATTAAATCTAACAAATCATGATAAAATAAAAGATTAGTAAATCAAAAATTTATAAAAATTCGTATAAATAAACTCAAATTAAAATTTAGAAAATAACAAAAAACCTAAGCATGGGGTATCATATTTTTGGGTTTTTTTAAACTAAAAATTGAAATTTTATTCCTAATTTTTTGTAAATACTTGGACTTCTCAATGACTATCCAGTGAAGTGTTCGCAAGGTACTAGGCGGTTTTGTGGGATGAAAGCCCAACACGGCCCTTTCCAAGAAATTAATTTTTTAGATTTTCTAAATTTTTTTGGATTTTGCAAATATTTCAATTTTTAAATTAAAAAACACAATATTTTTTTATTTTTTAAATAGATCCCACCCCCATACTTAATAATAAACATTTTCCCTAATGTTTATAAGCCAAGTAGGAGGGGGAAAACAAAAAGCAAAATAAAAAGAAATGCAAAAATTGAAATGATAAGCAAGGGGTGTCTCCCAAGAGTGCTTTTATTTTTCCAATCTTTAAGCTAGACGATTATTGTTAGGAGAAAGTGTAAGACCCCCCTTTTTTTTTTCTTTTTCAAACCCGGGGTCTTAGGCCCAGAATCGCCGCTTTGCGGTGACACCTTCACGTCCTGAAGGGTCATCACCACAAGGCGCCGATTCCGCCGGCCATTTCGATCACAGAAAGGTAGCACAATATAAGAAGTAAGAGCAATGCAGTCCACATAAATAAAATCACATATATATAATAAAGCTCCACGAAGGGAGTGTCCACAGAAAGCATCAGAGTGCAGCATAATGTAAAACTAGAAATAAGGGCATAAGCCCTGTACATCAGAGTCCTCACTACAAGTCTCTCATGCGGAAGCGAAACAGAAACTACTCAAGGTCGAGACTCACGGTCCTGGCTGTGTGAACTCCGGAGCTAGACTGCCCCATCTCTAGGAGCACCGATCTCTGGGGCTGCTCCTCCATGCTGGGCTCCACGATCCCCTAAATGATGCGGTTCGAAAACCGTTAGTCATAAAGACTAAGCCCTATCATCCCCTACCCCTTCCCCCATGGTACCTAGGTACCGAGCGGGGAGGAAGAAAGGGAAGGACATGATGGTAGAGATAAATCAAGAAACAGGTGACTATGGACTTAATCTAGCAAGATGTATTCGGTGAGCAGTTAATATGATTGTTATAATAGGTCTAGCAATAAGAAAAGCAAATATATGAATTTAAACCTTCACTTATGCGAGAACACATAAGCAAAAGGGATCTTTTGCAAGGCTCCCATCGTATAGAGTGTCCCATACCACTTATACGTTGGGGTGTCGGTTATCAAACAGCAATGGTTGTTATATATTGAAATTAACCTTTGATTTATAAACTTGCCCACACAAGCTTATAGACCAAGGGGTCGTTTTGCAGGTCCTAATGTATAAGCGTCCCATACCACTTATACTTTAGGTGTCAGGGTTAAATGAATCGATTATGCTATGACATGCTAGTGGGTATGATGAAACATGCAAGTGCAACTCACACACCCGACTCTGTGCACACAGACCTTTAGTTCCCCCTTTCGGAGCCGTTACCTCCCAAGATACCTCCGTAGTGGCAGACGGAAGCGGTGGGTTGGGCCTCGCCCACCTCAAAACCAGTAAAAGCACCACTGGTTTGACCTATCGTACGCATCAACGCTTGGTGCACTAAGCGGACGCCTGCGTACTCTTGCCGGCTGGCGCACCGGACTTCTGTTGGCGAAGTGCTAACCACCTCGCCGAGTCAACGATATCGGTGTCGGTGCAATCGAACTCCCCGATATCGTAAAACCCACCACCTTAACTTTTCCTATCTTATGCACATGCAAGTTTAATCGCAAACACACAAAACCGAGCCGAAGCTCCCCGGACCAAACGTCCGTCTCCAACCAACCGAGCCGAAGCTCCCCGGACCATCCCGTCCGTCTCCAGAACAACCGAGCCGAGGCTCCCCGGACCCAAACGTCCGTTTCCAAATCACCCGAGCCGAAGCTCTCATCAATCTTCCGGTGCCAACAGTGTTTGTGAAAAGTGCAATCCTAGTTACTAAGTTACTCTTGCCAGTTTATTATTACAGTTTACGTTAGCCCAGGACTGCCCCCGGTATACCCCGTGAAGGGCTCTCAAGGGGCACTAGGAACCAAGACTGCGGCATTACGGCCCGAAGTTCCCTTTCGCAAGGCACTTATTGTTATTGGTTGATTTCCCTTAGCCCGATTCCCTTCTCATATTACGATAGACTGTCCTAGGGTGATTTTTAAACCTTCCACTCTTCGGGAAAAGCGATCTTTCGCCAAACCCGAGCACCTCTTAACTCTAACTATCACCACTACTCACTACTCTTTATATCTTCCTCAGATCATGTCCTATTGCATTTCACAATTTACTATATGCAGACCGACCTAGGCTACATGTCGAACCGGTTATGAAATGATCCATTACTCATCCAAATGCCCTAAATTATTTACTGGAGACTTACCATGACATAAATGACCTAAATCCAGAAAATGGAAATTTTCCTAATTTATTTGGCATTTAATTAAATTCCTCGAAAATCCCAAGGACTACCGGTTTGAACATGAACTACCCTAAGTTCTCATGCAAGATGTCCAGCAAATTTATGATAAATACTAGGTTACCTCAATAGGTTAAATCCTAAGTATCATAATTTTTCTATCATTAGAAGGGCATGAAAACTATTTTAGAAATAATCTCTAACTTCTGTTGTTTATGAATCAAGTATAGAAAATATTCTTCCAAAAATTATAAATAATTTATGTCATGCAGATAAAGGTCTAGAATTAGCACTTGCCAAGTTTCATAATTTTCCAGCAAGTATTTTATCCATAATTAATTTTTAAAACATAATAGCCCTTTCTATCATTTGTGAATAAAGTACTAGATTTACTCAACATACAATTCTATAAAAATCCAGTGATCAATGTGCTACTAATCAAGATCTAAATCCAGAATTTCAACTGATTATAATTAATTTAAAACCTCCAAATAATTAAAACAATAAATCGGGCAATTAATCCGTTAACACACGAAGTATAATATTTATCAATCATAAAATTCCAGGAAAATTATCATAAGTCTAAAACATCCTAAAACCCCCTCTTCCCGAGTTTCATAATTTTTGGATTAGATTTTAGTGCTTAAAATAACTAAATTACATTTCTATCCTAATTCAATCTCTCAACTTCCGAGGTACCCAACTACCTCCGATTCCTTCACCATTTCAACCAGAGGGTTTCCAACATATCATGCCACTCTCCTCCAAATTTCAAGGGCATACAAGAGCTTTTGCTCCTATGTCCTTCACAAACCTCAAAACCCTTCATTTAGGGTTTGAGCTTGGATCCTAGGGTAAACCAACCCTAAACCACTCCATTTTTCTCCACACAGGTTATAACACCATACTAAGTCAGAGCTCAGAAAATCAGCCTCTGTTGAGGCGATTTGACCTTTCCAAATTCTCAGTGCACTTTTTATTAAAAGGTGTCTCACAAACGCCTAGTTAAGGGTAGAAGATTTCTCACCCAAAACTCCTCCAAATCAATTGGAATTTTACACAGACCTAGGTTTTATAGCCAGGGACCACTCACCAAAATTTGGGAGGGTTTGGAGGTCATTTGACCATCTAAATAAATTCCTCTAAGTTTATTAAATTAAAACAAAAACTTTAGGCAAAGTATCTCCAAAAATTCCCATTTTTGGACAGCCTCTCGATATATATATTATAAATCTCCAGTCCAAATTTCAAGTCATTTGGACATGTTATGAACTGTGGGCAACCATTTCAATTTCTGGTTAGCCTAGGTCTTGATCCCACCAAAATGAGTGTTGTGGTCAAACCACTCACCCAAATTGAATAAAATCAATTTTAAACTAAAGTAGACCCAGAGGGCTACAACTTTTGTGACTGGTCATTTTTCCTAAATCGGCCTCTAAGTGCTTCGTTTTGCAGCCTCAAAAATACATTCAAATAACCTATTTTTCCATTATGTACTATATAATAATCTATGTATTATATATTAAATCTACTGTTCATCTTCTTCATGAACCCGAACAGACACAGGAAAACATTTTTCCTGTAAGCATCCCGTGGTCCGTCGCCGGCCGTTCGGTCACTTCCCTGGCCAGCCACCACCACCACCACCTCTGTTGAGGCGATGGCTAGCGGTCGGCGGTGGTTTGGCCGCCGGAGGTGGCGGTTTCCGGCGAACTCAAAATATCTTTTTCATGGTTTTTCCATGAAAACGAGAGATGGGTCCGGCTCCGTTGAGCGCGAACCTCCTTTCTAAGAATCCTAAGATCTACCCATGAAAGAGAAGGAGTAGAGGAGGACCTTGTTCGCGGTTTGAAGGCGAGAAGAACGACGGGGTGCCATGGCGCGGTGGTGGCGTTTGCTGAACTTCTCCTACAGCAAGAACAAAGGTCTGATCCGATTACTTGAGCGTGTAACCTTCTCCTCTTGCCTCAAGTGGGCTTTTATAAGTCAAAAAGTGGGAAGATGAGTGGGTAAAGCCTTAATGGCCATGACGGTTCTCCCCTTAACGTTTCGGTTACAGTGAAGGGATAAGAAACGGTGGAAACTGAACAGGTGTGTCCAGCTGGCGGTTTTCTATTGGACCACCTTTTCCTCATTTATTAAATAATTATAGAAGGAAAACGGCCGGTAGTTACTCCTGGTGTAACTTCCCACACCAGCATTTATTACCACGCATGTTAGAATAATTTCGGGCCTGAACCGTCGTTTCGGCCAATGTCACGGGCGTGACACATAGGTCACGGGCATGACAGGCCCGGATAGCCAATTCTGGGTTCGACGATCGTCGAACTGAGATCGACGATCATCGATGGATGGTCACGGGCGTGACACCTTGGGTCACGGGCGTGACAGGCCCGAACGGCAGATTTTGGGTCGACGATCGTCGAATTGAGATCGACGATCGTCGAAGGCTGGTCACGCCCTAGGTCACGGGCGTGACCTCTAGGTCACGGGCGTGACATGCCCGAACGGCAAATTTCGAGGTCGACGATCGTCGAATTGTGATCGACGATCGTCGAAGGCTGGTCACGCCCTAGGTCACAGGCATGACACTCATGTCACGGGCGTGACATGCCCGGGCCGCAAGGTCGACGATCGTCTCACGGCGATCGACGATCGTCGATGGGGTCACGCCCATAGTCACGGGCGTGACACCTTGGTCACGGGCGTGACATGCCCGGACAGCACGTTCGACGATCGTCTCGTGGAGATCGACGATCGTCGAAGTAGTCACGCCCAGGTCACGGGCGTGACAGGTCGGTCACGGGCGTGACCAGCCCGTGACCCGAAATATTTGATCGCTTATTTCAATTTTATGTGCTCCCTGGGGTTTTGTCACAACTAACTGACTCCTAGGGGTGTAGCCGGAAATGGGATGTTACAGAAAGGAAAAGAAAAAATTAAATGAACAGGTAACTCCCTTAATTCACATTTCGGCGAATGTGTTTAAGTTGGTCGCCCGAGTACTCCTCCGCTTGATTCTTGATTTTTCTCCTTGCGGTTGTCTTGAAAATGTAAATTCAAATCACCAATACAAACCTGAGGTGATTTGAATTTTGTAGATGGCAAATGGATTGTAAACAACGGTAGATTGCAACGGCTCATCTTTGTCAGAAAAATTGTTAGGAGAAGAAAAATCATAATAAAGCGTGTCAGAAACAATTTCACATGGAGGAGGGTCGTGTGAAAGAAAATGATCAAGCTCCAATTGTTTAATTTCTAAAATTAATTTTTCTTCTAAAAATTTATTTTAAAAAAAATCATCGGACCCATGAGGTTCATAAATTTTCACTCCTAAACATTTATAAGTTGTGCTTGGAAATTCATAAATAGGAGAAAAATTGGGAGTAGTAGGAGGAGAAACATATTCTTCTTCTACTCCCCCAGCACGTCCATACACTTAACAAATTCTTGAAATAAAATTTTTTTCTTCTTCTTCGGAATAAGCAACTACGGGGGTACATGAAGATTCATGTTCCTCATTAGCGACATTATCCGAAGAAGGAGAAAAATCACTAAAAGTAAGAAAATTCTCATCCGAATTTTTGGGGGAAGAATCAAATAGAAATTGAGTAGATTCCCTAAAAGTAGGAGAGAAAGCTTGCGGTGCGGAAGAAGAAGAACAAAAAGTCGAATCTAAAGAAATATTCTCATTACTCGGGAATCTCTCCGGGTGATCATGTCGGAAAGCAACATCCGAGGAAGAAGAAAAATTACTAAAATCAGAAAAATTGTTCTCATTGAAGCTTAAAAAAGTATTTTCATGAAAATTATTTTCATCAAAAATTGAAAAATTAATTTCATTAAAATTGAAAAAATTATTGGAAAAGTTATTTTCATGAAAATTAGATAAAGGGTTCTCAGTAAAGTCGGAATAATTATTTTCATAATTATTATCAAAATTATAAGAATAATTTTAATGATAAAAATAATAACATTCCCCACTCCGATGAGGGGCACCGCAAAAATTACACAAAACTTGGCGCTTCCTTGCGGCTTCCAAAAGATTAACTTTGTATGTAAGCTCGACAATTATAGTGGCCAATTGTGATAACAATTTTTCTAAAAAGAAAATAAAACAACTGGTACTTAATAGAACGGAATTCGAAAAAGAAAATGAAAAAGTGAGTAGGGGTAGAATGATAAAATTAATACAATTCGCGCTTTCAAAATATCAACAAAAATATCCCTGGTAACAGCGCCAAAAACTTGATGAGTAAAATTTAGGATTAGTAATATCTCCAAATTCTACGAACTATAGACAAGAGCACCTATCGTTCATAGTATAGGATATTTAAGAATATCAAGTGTCGTATTCTTCCGGGTCTGTTGAGTACTTTTACTCACACGAATTTATATTATTTTATTGAGAATTAAAAATAGAGAATAATTAAATTAAAAGAGAAATTTCTATGGAATACAAATTTACACTTGATCTAGAATCCCTTTGGATTAAAATAGACTTTCATGAAATGATAAAAGTACAAGCTCCTAATCACTTACTTCGACCGTGGAGGTTCCAAGAATACAAAAGCATCTCTCTCGAGCTCATGCTTTTGACTAACCTTAGGTTGATCGTTTAAGAACCCTCGGCCAGTCGAAACCTCTAACCTTGCTTTAAGCGGTGAACCCCACTATTGGATTTGACTCCAATCCGACAGATTTATGTCGTCCTCTCTCGAGGAGTGCATGCAACTCCTTTTATCTTTGAGCGATCTACTCGTATCCGCAACCACTCGGTCATTTAAGATATGGATCTAGGATCAAAGAACATATCCACGAAATATGAATATGATAGAAAAATAATTTTAAGATAAATCGATAGCAAGCAAAATAGAGAGCTTGAAAATTTTGAGCAAAATAAAGAAAGTTTATTTCATTCCAACGTTAATCATGATCGAGTGCTTATGGAAATTTAGCTACTCATTATTGAAAAATTCATTCTATCATTGAAATAAAAGAGTACAATTGTATGAAAAGAAAAATCTAAACTATAATGCAAATAAAATAAAACTAACTCCAAAGATATCCCAAAAATAAGCCACCCAACCTTATTTTCAACCCCAATGGTGGACTCCCCTCATCATTCCCACTTGGCCATTATTTATAGGGAAAAAAGAAAGATGAAGAGAACATGAAAGGTTTTGTAAGAGGAGGAAAATAAAGTGGAAATATTAAGTAAATATTAATAAAATATATGAAATGATAACTAAATAAATGGGGGAGTTTCATAGTTTGTAAAGAGGAGATGAATGGTGGCCATAATTATTAAAATTAAGCTGGTGTTGAAACATCAAATATTTATCAAATATTAAAAGGAGATAAATGGAAGGAGGAGATAAATGAAGAAGAATATGAAGGTGGCGGTTTCATGGAATGAAGATGAGCTGGCGGTTTCTTGGAAAAATTAAGAGGGGAATTAAAGGGTTATAGTAATAATCATAATAATAAAGCGCATGTATTCAGAGGTGATGGTTTTTAGAGAGAGAAAGGGGTGGTGATGTAGGCTGCATGATGAGGTGGCAGATTTGACATGTAAAGGTGACGGTGATGGCGTTGTGCATGAGAATGATGTGAATGAAAATAGGTGAATGTCGTAGACTTGCTTGGTGCCGACCATATTGAGTGTGAGGGTAGCATCAATGCATAATAATTTATTTATCATGAGCATGCATGAAGAAGAGGTGAATGGGTGGTTGCGATGTGAAACGCTTGATCGGCTTGAACAAGTGCAGCGAGACTTTGACTTGGTTTCATGTAAACTGCATGAATTACTCGACCAACGTGACAACTTCGGTTAATATTTCTTTTGCAAACGTCGAGAGTGTGATCATGACAATAAACCTACAGAAATAAATATATATTAAATTAGTAAACTAAAATATAAAATAAATGGTTTATAAATAAAAATACATAATTTATTATTAATTCTATATTAATTATTAAACTAAAATAAATACTAAAAATAGGTATAAATCCTACAAAAATAAATTAGACTTAAATTATTTAATAGATATCAACAAAATATTATTTATTAATCAGAATAAATAAAATATGATTAATTAAAACTAAATATTATAGTAAAAATACGCGTAAATATTACTTATCAGCCTCACATTGTGTCAAATGGCATAAGAGATTAGATCATTTGAATTATAAGGCCATATGAAAACTCTACATCAAAGAGCTTGTTAGGAACATTCCTAACCTTAAATGCTCAAAGGAGAGCATCTACTCAGCATGCCAAAAAAGCAAATAGACTAAAGCTTTATTCAAGAGTTATGAATTCAAAGACTCAGTGAGGTGTTTATACCTCCTACATATGGACTTGTTTGGTCATATGCCAGTTCATAGTTTAGGAAGGAGAGTTTACACCTTTGTAATTGTTGATGATTATTACAGATACACTTGGGTTTTCTTCTTAAGGAAAAAGTCTGAAACTCCTGATGTCTTCAAGACTTTTGTCAAACAAATTCAGAATGAATTAAATTGTACTGTGGTCAGAATTAGAAGTGACCATGGAACTGAATTTCAATCTTATTATATAACAAAGTTTTGTGAAGAACTGGTGATTCAACAAGAATTTTCTTCACCAAGAACACCCCAGCAAAATGGAGTTACAAAGAGAAAGAACAGGACTCTCATTTAAGTTGGAAGAACCATGTGATGAGTCCGATTTATATAGAGTTTTTCGGACTCATCTGGGCTTGTTTTCTCACGTGTGCACTGCATTTTAACTTGATATTGGTTATATTTGCATTGTTCGGTTTTTGACCTCATTGTGCACAATTTTGGGCCCGAGGGTGTGCAATTGTGCTTTCTGTTGATGGGGGTAAGCACTTGGTGCTCCCCGTGTTTCTTTCTGCTGCTTTGATTATTTTTCTATGATGTTGGATGGTCCTTCTTTGCTATAAGTTAGCTGCTGGCAGGTGGTCAGTTTTCCTCTTTTCATAGTTCTAATTTGAGGAAAACACACGGTCGTGCATTTTCTTAGCGCACGGGTATTTCTGGTCATGCGTTTTCTACAAGTTATTCTGTAAGGATTGACCGGCCCGTGTGATTCCTTCACGCACGGTTTCTTCGGAACCGTGCGTGAAGTAAACGCATAATTTTCCTGTAGCTTTTGTTTTTAGAACATTCTGTTGTTAATCGTGTGTTTTCCTTCATGCACGATGGAAGCGCTCGTGCACGAGTTAAACGCACGATTCAACCCGGTTGCCTGGATTTTGTGCATTCTGTCGTTACCCGTGCAATTTCGTTAGCACACGGGCGGAATCGCCCATGCATGAGTAAAATGCACGGGTCAACGCTTCTTCTTCCTCAGGCATTTTCAGGAGATTAATATCGCACGGTTCACGCACGGTTATGCACCAGACCGTGCGTGACCATTTTTTATGATTTTTACTATTTAAGACGCAGATTTCCTTTAGACCGGAACAACTCCGTTTTCCCCTGCAATTTCCGCTCCTTTGAGTGGGAAATCGTCCCTCCATTTGTCACTCTCTCTCTCCTCCGTGGGAAGCTCCTTCGGCCACCATTTCTCCTCCGAAAGCTTGCAAAAGTTTCGTCTCCGTCCATCTTCATCTTCTCCGACCTCCAAGCTACCATCCGAGCTACTTGTTGCTGCACTTGAGAAGTGCTCCGTTCAGATCCGACTTAGTGACCCGACACGAAGAGGATGGGTAAGAAGAAGGAAGTGACAGCCCTTCTGGATCCTAGACGCCTTCCGAAGACCGATCTAGGACGAGGATTTACAACCTTCGCTTCCGGCCGAGAATCTTGGAGAGCTTTTGTGCGCTCGGTTGTATTCCTTCACTTTTATTAAGCTTGATATGTTATGAACTGGTGCTAGTAAACTTGTAACTTGATATCATTATTTTTGCTTGAGTTTCATCTAGGTTTGTTACTGATGTTTTAATCTTGGATTGTGTTTGAGCCGTTCTAGCGATTGCTCGAAGCGCGCACTGCGAAGAGGTGTTTATGACCCTCATTTGTTTGTTCATCTACGCTATTACTCGTTGGAGTGATCCACCCATATGACGCGGTGAAGGCGACCCACACTAGTTTAATCATGCCTAGCATAGGAATCCAAAACCAAACCCCCCTTTTTCATAGTTGCACTTGCACTCGTTTTTCCAAAAGTGATGTCCATGCTCCTTACTTGCACTCCGCGTGAGATCAATATCTGGGGAAGCTACACCTCATCTTTATTACTTGACCATGATCGGTAAACTTACCGAGAGCGCATCAAGTTTTTGGCACTGTTGTCGGGGAGTGCAACCGTTGCGTGCAACTTTTGGTTTCTTTTGGAAAAAGTTGTAAGTGTTAGGTGTTTTATTTTTTTTGTGTGAGCTATATAACAGATCTGAACCCTGGTTGTGGGGTTGAAGATTTGGGTGTTGATCCTGAGACCACATGAGCAAGGAGAGCTCGCTTGCGTGCTGCTGCTGCTGTAGGAGAGAGAATGGAAGACTTGGGCCATGGAGGAAATGGTCAAGGAGAAAGAGTAGTTGAAGGACAGGAGGTGGTCCAACCTCGTGTTAGGACGATGCGGGACTTCACTACCCCTACAGTAGGGAGTGTCTATCCCGAGTTTGGACCAGCCATTGTCAACCCTCACTTTGAGATAAAGCCTCCGATCATGAACATTATCAGAAACAACACGCAGTACTCGGGTCTGCCGAGCGAAGACCCTCAGCTCCATTTGGCGGAGTTTTCTGAGATATGCGGTACATTCCGCTATGTTGGCATTTCAGATGATGTGGTAAAGCTGAAGTTATTCCCTTTCTCGCTGTGAGATAGGGCGAGGACATGGCTTCATACAATTTCCCCTGGCACAACAACTACCTGTGAAATTTTAACTTCTATGTTTTTGCCTAAGTTTCACCCAGTAGATAAAATTGTTAATGCTCGCAGGGAAATTACAACATTCAGACAATTGGACCAAGAGACCTTATCAGAGGCATGGGAGAGTTTCGCTTATCTGCAGTGTCGTTGTCCCCAACACGGTTGCGAGCCGTGGAACCTTGTTGAAATATTCTATTTTGGTGTCGAGCCGAACTACCGGGCTATGATTGATGCGGCGACCGGCAACACTATTATGAACCTGTCTCCCAAGGAGGCTTTGCAGCTTCTTTGAGACACGGCCACCCATTGCACGTATTGGACGGTGGGAAGAAATGCCCCAAGGGGTGCGAAAAATCGGTTTGATGTTAATGCGGTGATGCAACAAGAAGAATCAAGCCACTCTATGATGGATGGAAGAAAGATGCTAACCAGATCGACTACTCCTCCGGCTCCGGTTAGAGGCATATCGTGTTAGGGATGTGGAAATCCCGGCCACCATGCATTTGAATGCCTAGCTGGAGAGTCATTTGCGGAACTGGAAGGTATAACCTTTTATGAAAATGTTAATTTTGTAAGCAATCAAAACCGCACTGCTCCCTATAATAATGCTTATAACCAACACGAGAAATCATCCGAATTTCTCATGGAACCAAAACGCCCCCGGTCAAAGATGGCAGGGAGGCCAGCATCAATTTGATGCTCAAGCTTCTAGCAGCTAGTTGCGACCGCCTCAGTCGAGTTATAATCCTAATATGCACGGGACGCATAAGGGCGCTTTAGAGGAGATGATGGAAATGTTTGTTGAGATGGCCCAATCTAACATGACCACTTAAACTGCCTCTATAAGGAACTTAGAGACACAGCTGGGGCAGCTTGCCCAAGTGATCTCCCAGTGCAGTCGCGACACACTCCCAAGCAATACGGAAAAGAATCCCCGTGAGCAAAGGAATAGCGCTGGGGAGGTAGAGGAGTGCAATCTTAATGATGTGGCTGTCAAGTGCATGATTAATGAGATTGAAATGGTAGCACTTTGCGATTCAGGTTCGTCATGCAACATTCTTGCTTTGCAAGATGTTGAGAAGCTTAATTTAAATGTCAAAACTGATACCCAAAAATTGCTAGTGCTAGCTGATGGGTCAGTGGTTAAAATGGATGGGGTGATTAAAGAGGTGGAAGTGAAACTTAACGGGGCTGTGGTTGTCACCGACTTCTAGGTGTTGGGATCCATAGGAAATAATTCAAAGCCTATTCTTAGGGTCCCATTCCTGAAAGCTAGTGAAGCGTCGCTGAGCTTTAACGCATACGGCATCACCTTGGCTTCCAAGGTCGACTTGCCGCTATCGCTCTCACTTCCCACTTTAATGCCGAGTGAATCTAAAAATCTGCTGGAATAAAATGTTTTATTATCTGATGATTTATCTAGCGCTGATGAGACAGATGTTGTGTTGAATAAGTAATACCAGGCTATGCAAGAAAAAGACGTGCTGATGATTGCTAAAGGAGAAGAGAAGGAAGAATTGTTTGGCGTCAAACAAGTTGCTGATGAGAAGAAATGAGGGCTATGCACGGCTATTGGGAGCGTGCAAGAAACAGATTTGAAAACTTCTATTAAGCTGAATGAATGCTATAAAACTGTTAAACAGGTGACATGGGCTGATCTTTCACCTGCCGTGGGTGAGGAAAGGATGCCCCTGATGAGAAAGATAGGCCTATTGCTGATAAGGTTGGGGTGGGTATACCACCCTGGCGATCCCCGTCTGTTAATCTTAAAAGAAAAGAGCTTCTTATGCGTAAAGCATCTGATTTTGCCCACCGACGTGGGAAGGAGAAGGCTAGGGGCAGGGGAGATTTGGATTCCTTGGGCCCTAAAGCCTTCACCTCTACCTCATCCTGCGCATACGTGGGGATCTATCACAAATCTGCGTTTAGCTGAGGAGTGCAGGATCTCCGGTGTCGTCTCCCTCTTTCCTGTTGCTGTTAGTGTTAGATTTGCTTAGTGCTGTGTGTGGCTCTGAACTTTTTCATGCATTCTACTTTTGCTTTTGAACATTATAAAAAACTGTTAATACAAGTATTTGGTCCACGTTAAGGATTGTAAAGAAAAGGGCTTTTGGGAGACAACCCAATGCTGTTGCTGCTTTAAATTTATGCAATTTAGTTGTGTGCTTATATTTGTATAGCTTTTTGTGGTTGGAGATATGCTTTTTGCAGGTGGATTTTGCTTGGGCTGCGGGCTTATTGTTGAAGTTTAACGCCAATCTTCTGGTATGCTCATTTGCTGAGCATTGGTAACCTCTTCCCCAACTTTCATTTCATTAATTTTATTGCAAATCTTTGATAGGTTATTTAGATTAAGTCTTGTGGGGGAGAGATGCACGCATTACCTTTGCACATGCACTACTTTCGCTAGAATGCCAAAAGTATATTTTCATTTTATGTTTTTATTATATCACGTCCGCATTGTGCACCTTCACCCACTTGAGCGCAATCTTAAACTAGCGCTCGGGTCGAGTTAAACACATTTATTTTGTGTCAACTTTAAGATAGGGTGTTGGCTTAGGATTTTAAGATAGAGTAGCTCGAAACTTGTGCAGTGCTCCTAATCGAGTACTCATGGTATGTAGAAATAACATAGATTCAATTTTTCTTTATGCTCGTAGTTTATACTTTTCTGCATTTGTAGATACTGTTTGGGCTACTCAATTTGGCTAAATCTGGAGCAATCAAACGGTAGTGTAGGAATGTGTATTGCCGCCACTAGCCTCGTATTGCTCGAGTCAGGAGGAAGGATCATCTTTCTCGGTGGCTAAGAACTTGCCCAAAGCTACTCTCGAAGCATTGGTGCCCGGTTAGTCGAGCGTGAGCGTGAGGTAGGCCATCATTTTGGCTAGTTTGAGCTTTTTGTACCTAGCCCTAGCTGTTAACCATTTCATGACAAATTTGTGCCTACCTATCTTTTGTTTTAGCTTCACTTTCATTCGCCAAAGCCTAAAGCCAACCCTCCTATTGTAACCAAATCATTGAGCTTGATTGAAGTTAATATTTTGATGTGTTGTGATCTGTGGAATACATGTGATGAGGTGATGAATTCCTGAAAATTTTAAGTGCTAAAAGTGGGGATTCCTAAAAAAAGGGAAGAAGAAAAAAAAAGTGAAAAAGAAAATCCGAAAGAACTACAATGAGATTTGGAATCCCCATCTAGTTTTTTAGTTTTTGGTCGGGTTAGGCCGTGTGCACACCCATCTTTCAAGCTAAGTCTTGGGGTTTTTCGCACGTGCATCTCTAAGTGGCTGTTTGGGTTTGGCTTATTGCTCTCTTGCTTTGGTTGCGTGAAGAATCCAAGTTTATCATTGTAACGGCCTCCCAAGCCCACGCTCGCAAGGATGGCCACCGACACCCCCAGCACCACGCTCTAAAGGGTTCAGCCTAACCAGGTCTGCAGACCATGCACCCCAACCCCTCTTCGTGCCTGTTTTTCAGCAGCGGCAGGTTGTTGCCACTGGGGATCGAACCCAGGACCTTGATAAGAGACTCTTTACCACTGGTGGTCTACATATAGTAAAACCACAGAAACTGAACTAGAGTGGGTAATGAACTTGGGGAGTTGGAATTATGGTAGTTTGATGGTTTGGATAGGGTAAGTTAAATTAAGTTCATTATTGGAAGTCAGGATAAGTAGAGTGTGAGATTGGCTAGTGTTAAGTGGTGTTCAGGACCGACGAAAGATCATCCACCCCAGTTGGAGAGGGAGAATCTCAATACACTAGGTTAGATCCAAAGTAATTTGAAAGGGATCGGGTAATGGGTAGAAATCAATAATATTAAGTGCCTTGCGAAAGGGAGCTTTTGGCTTCAGCCCGTCGTAGTTCCTAGTGCCCTTTGAGAGCCCTTCACGGGGTATGCCGGGGGCAGTCCCGGGCTAACATAAACCGTAGGAATAATAAACAAAAAGAGCAACTAGTATAACTAGGGTTGCATATTCACACACCCCGGTAGTTAGGGAGGTGGATTAGGTTAGTTTGATTGTCATTCAGTCGGTAGTTTCTGAAGGTAGATTCACGAACGGGATAGTCCGAGGAGCCGAGGGCTCGAGGGTTTAAATACATAATAATGTGGTGGCTCTTCGGTATTTGACTGTCATTCACACCGACGTCGGTACGTAGACTCGGCGGTGTGGGACACTTAGCCAAAGAAAGTCTGGTGGATACAGCCAACATTAGTACGCGGATAATCTAGGTTGTGTTCTTCTAGGGGCGTACGGAAGGGCTAGGCCCGGTAGTGTGGATACCCGCCTAGGAGTGGGGGGCCCGACCCACCGTCTCCGTTTGCCACTATGGAGGTTCCTGGGAGTGAAGCTAGCTGCCCGAACAGGGGGAACTAAAGGTCTGTGCGCATAAAGTCGTGTGCGTGAGTTGCACTTGCATGAATCATCGCATAGCATATCACTACACTCATATTTACATACAACCGACACCCCAACGTATAAATGAGTATGGGACTTTTTATACGATTGGAGCCCTGCAGAAGACCCCTTAACATATAAGTTTGTATGGGCATTCATATAAGTTAAGGTTACTTACTTACTTGTTTTCTGTTTGTTTTCATATATATATTGATTTACTATATATTTACCTTACTGCTCACTATTTTAGAACTGCTAGATGTACCTTTCATACTTAGCTGCTTATACAATATATATTTTATGTTAGACTAGTTCCGCTGTCACCCGCCTTGCTTATTCTCCACCTTTGTAGCTTCCATTTCCTCCTCTCTGCTCGGTGCCTAGGAGCCGTGGGGGAGGGGTAAGTGATGATAGGGCTTAGTCTTTATGACTAATGGTTTTCAAACCACAACATTACAGGAGCTCCGGATGGGAGACAGGGGCCAACAGTCCAGGGACCAGCACTAGTGGAGTACGGTGCACATGGAGGTGGGCCAGTCTAGTTCCGGAGCGCCTGTGACCAGCTCTGTGAGTGTTTAGTATTTTTATAGCTTCCGCGATGAGTGATTTGTAGTGAGGACTCTGATGTACCGGGCTAAGACCGCTTATATATTTCATCTGTACTGTTCTTTTGCAGTACTTTCTATATATTGATGGGCTTGCTATGATTTTATTCATATATGATTATGTGGACATGTTTATATTCAGTGTATTTACTTACTTCTCTCTCTTTGTGATCGAAAAAGGCCGGCAGAGTTGGCGTTTGGTAGTGGTGGCCTCCCCGAGTGTTGGTGCCACTGCAAAGCGGCAATTCTGGGCATAAGACCCCGATGGTTGAAAAAGAAAAAAAAATAGGGTCTTACAAGTGGTATCAGAGGAGACCTCGATCGAAAGAGAAGTAGTACACAAACCTTGGGCCACCCCCGTGCGAGCTTAGTTTGTGGACTAACTAGCAGCGGAAGCAGTGGTGTGCCCATAAGGGAAATCACATGTGAAAGTCCATCCTACCCCTTTCTTATATTCCATTCATACGTTCACTAACAAATGGAATTTTCCTTGTAGCCTTCGACAAACCCTACACCACAGCAGGGGACACCTCAGGCTCTGAATGTGGTCCCGCCTCCGCCGGCTCCAGCTTTGTTCCAGCAGACGGAGATGGGGAAAACACTGATGGCCATTCTGGAGGCCTTCAGAGCTCAGCAAGCCCCGACTCCATAACCAAACCCCGGGGCCTACTGGATGAGCGTCTTTCGGGGACTTTCCCCTCCATCCTACCTGGGGACGGAGTCAGCAGTACATATGGAGGAATGGTTGGATACCATCTACGAGATGCTTGCGGGGATTCGATTCCCCACTGAGGAGGCAGTTGCTTTGGCAGTCTCCTGCCTGGAGTCACACGGAAAGAGGTGGTGGAAGTCACAGCTGGACACCACCTTTGCGGGTATGGATTGCGCAGATATTACTTGGGAGGAGTTCAAAGCAGCGCTCCTGGAACATTTCATACCTCAGTCGGCAAGGGACGAGCTGGAGGATAGGTTCCTGCGGTTGAGGCAGGGGAACAGGACGTTGCTGGAGTATTATCAGGAGTTTACTCACTTGGCCCGCTATTCGGACGCTTATCAGTTGGACGATGCTGGCTATACCAGGAGGTTTATAAGGGGCCACAAGACGACATGAGACAGGCCCTCCTCTTCGTCTCAGAGGGGAGTTTGGCCAGGATTCTGGAGATGGCTAAAAAGAGAGAAGCGGATCAGCTTACAGTCAAGAGCCGGAAGAAACCGGCAGATGATACAGTGATTGGAGGTCGTAGAGACCTTCGTCGAGGTTAGGTTATTGGGGAGAGAAGGAACGGGGATCAACCTCGCCAGGAGATTGGGCAGGAGCAGAGGAGTCAGGGGGTATTGGTTCCCCAGCCTTTACAGATGCTGGAGATGCCAAGGACAGCAGAGCAGGCACCGATATGCTTTCAGTGCAATCAGCTGGGGCATATCAAGAGGAACTGCCCTATGAGGCGAGCACCCCCACCGGCACATCAGGGCGCCCAACCTCCCCGACAATTTGGCGGCCTAGGACATGATCGAGGACGAGGATTTTAGTGCCGAGGCCACATGCCAGAAAGGGAGTAAGTGTATGCTCTATACCTGACACAGCCCCGGAACCCGGAGCAAGTTATCGCAGGTATGTCAGTACTTTTAAATTTTTTTTCCTAGGAACTAGTTTTCTAGACATAACCTAGTTAGAAATTAAGAGAAGATAACTACAACAAGATACTAAGACACTTAATTACCTCAGGCATTATTGGGGCGGGAAATGCGCCTTCTAGTTAACGGATTGTTCGGTCTCACAAGCTAGATGAATAAGGGGGTTGCGGGGAATAGAGGAGAAGGTTTGGCGAAGCAAGGGAGGAGTTTGATCGGGAACTGTCGATCAGACAGTTACTTTGGCGGTTAGCTCTGATGGTTAGACCGAGAGAAGAAAAGAGAAGAGGGGGTCGCTAGCAGCGGCAACAACAGACTTCGCCCACCGCGGCTTGAATGCCACTCTTGCGGCGGGCTTTCCTTTGATTATAATCGAAATTACAGCTCGGGGTTACACCTTAACTTTGAAAGCAGAAGAAAAGGTACAAGAGGGAAGCTGGCGGCTAGGGAGAGAAGAATGCCAGGAGGCCGCGCGGTTTGACCAATGAAGGTCGGCATACCGCGCGGTCAACGATCGGGCAGCTCGCTAGAATAAGCCGAGCGGACTGCTCGATCAAGCAGAAGGCAGGCAGGTCGCGCTGACTGAGGATCCAAGTCCGCAGGAGCTAATGACGGGTCCTTGACCCCTCTCCCTTCTGTTCCCGCGAATGAGAGGTCTGGGGGCCTATTTATAGGCTCGGGGAGGTGACGGACTTGGTAACGTCCCCACTGGTGAGGTGGTAAGCTATGCGAGTAAAAACATTGAGTCCGCAGAGTCCGCACCGGGCCACGCGGTCTGGGACTGCCTGGAGTCGGAGATGGTTGCCGCTGGTCGTTCGAGTACGAATGATGAGTCCGCTAAGTCCGCTCTGGGCCGCGCGGTCTGGGACTGCCTGGTTGTTGGGGGAGTGCTAAGCGAGTCTGCCTAGCCCGCTGCGGTTGAGGATGAACAGGTCGCCTCCTGCTGAAGGCTAGTCGCACTTGGTGACGGGCTGATGATTTGGAGGACTTAATACCGAATCCGCCACCTTTTGAGCTTGTTGCTACCGAGCGGTCTAGGCGGATAGGAATGCGAGTCTGCGTTGGGCAATTTGCACCTGAAGAAGGATAAAACACCACACGGTTAACCGGTTTAACCGCGCTGCCTACAGGAGCGGACTGAGGAAGCAGTCGGCAGCCCCTGCAGAGCAAGCGGCTACTGCGCGACCTGGGAGGTCTTGCTAGAGAGACCATCCTAGCCGCGCGGACTGAGCGGCCTGAGAGATCAGTCCGCACGGCCTTTAGAAGAAAAGGCCGGCAGGCCGCGACCTACCAGAGCAGGCCGCAACTTACAAGCTGTCTACCTTGGGAGGGATCACCGATTTCTGGGGGAACATGATCCCCGCACTTTTTTAAGTTCAGAGAAGAACTTCGAAAAAGTTGGAGACCCACGAAAATCGTGATCCTTCCCTAGAGAAAAGGAAGGGGCAAGGAGAGATGGGACCTGATGCCACTCCATAGAGAAAATTTGCTAATGCCTAGCTTCTTCCTGCGAAGGAAAGAGTTGTCATAGGTGGAAATAGGTACATCTTATACGTACCTGGGTCGCTTTGGTAGAATGAAGAAGACATGAATGTCTCCTAATGGGCTCTGCAAAACATTGATGAGAGGAGAAACAAAGAATAATGGTAACTTGCAAGTACCTGAAGGAGGATTGCAAGCACCTGCTAACTTCTACAAAAAGAAGAGTGAGTGGTAGATACGAAATAAGACTGAGTTGCAAGTACCTGAAATGAACTTTCTAATATCTACTAATCTCTGCAAAGGAAGAGTAAGCCGCAGATATGATAGAAAGGTAAGGTGCAAGTACCTGAAGGGAACTTGCTAATATCTGCTAATCTCTGCAAAAGAAGAGTAAGCAACAGATATGATAGAAAAGTAAGGTGCAAGTACCTGAAGGGAACTTGCTAATATCTGCTAATCTCTGCAAAAGAAGAGTAAGCAACAGATATGATGGAAAACTAAATCGCAAGTACCTGGAGGGAACCTGCGAATGTATGCTAATCTCTGCAAAAGAAGAGTTAGCAAACTGATGTGATGAAAAACTTAATCGCAAGTACCTGAAGGGAACTTGCGAATGTTGATTGTTGATAGGATAAGACATGATAGAAGAGATATCCGACAAACTTTGCTATTAACTGAATAGAGATCGGAACGCAACAATGATTGTCTCGCGTGATCAGATATAATGTCGACGTGAAATCCAGATCAGTAAGATTGAAACCATCTCAACTTAAAATCGTAATTACATGGCTCGTCAGTTAAAGTGAACCAGATACTATGATCAATGATTTGTATCAGAAATATCTGATAAGAGTAGTAGAGAATTTGTAGACCACCATCCGATAGAGCTTCATGTAAGCAATGTATATAAGATGATCATAAGCTAAAAGATATAGGGGGTCTCTTAGATAGGTTGGACTTAACCTGTTAACCTGTAAGAAGACAAAAGTAAAATGGAGGGCTATACCCCGAGGATGAACTAAAAAAGGTTGAATGCTGCCACAGGAGAGCACCCGTGGGCCTTATGCATCACTTGCCAAAAGGTCATCCAGGGCGTAGTCCTACCTAAAGCGGGCTGGCCGCATTCCCTTGACAGAGCACAAAAGGGAAACATGCGTAAAAAAACCTAAGAGGAAGCGACAGATACACTGCTCTCTTGCCCCAAGTTACAAACATTGTTGATCTGTTCTACCAGGTGCGCCAAATGGTCTACAGCATTACTTGTCTTTGAAGGGATCAACAAAGTTGTGGGTCCCGCGAAAGCACGGATTGAGAGTACCAACGAGTGTTCGTCCGTTACAGTTGTGAGATGATCGAAGAGACAAGGCTACACTTGATCTCCATTGCTTGTCACGCAAAGATCATCGTAACTGCAACGTATCCTTAGCGAAGCACAGCAGAGCTAACACATAGGTCCTCCCTGGAAACGCGCTCTGTGTTAGATGCCGACTAGGATCCGAAGTCCCGTCACCCTCCGCACGAGAGTTGAGCGGCCCCCACTACACATATGAGAAACTCCTCATCATACATGGTCATTGTGGTTTTACGCCAGAGGACAATCTCGAGGGAGTACTGAGCAAGACTTGACGATATCTCGGTGGTTCAGTGATCTCTTTGGCAAAGAGAAAAATATAGAAGAGAAGTATCACAAAAAGGGAACTGTGTCAGTATGAGATCTCTGACGTAAGCTTTATTGAATGAAAATGAAAGAGCACTTAGAATTGTTTTTAGAGAAAGGACGAATGTTTGAAGAGCATAAAGGAAGATATAACCGGCCCAGATTATGAGGGGTTTTGAGGAGCTGCGATGCCCTCTTTGCTTTAGAATAACCTTCAAAGGGAACCCTCGTCAATGACATCGGAGGTCTCGCCCATGAGATGGTCACGATACGTATTGATTTGATTCACTCCGCTTGAGCTGCAAGGAAACTCCGCTATTTCTTTGCCTTTTGAGGTTGAGGGATCCGAGTGGCCATCTTTCGGGAATAGATCGCGCATCTTACCCTGCTTCAGCAATCTCTGCACAAGTTGACGAAGCGCTCGACAGCTTTAAGTTAGATGCCCGCTTTCTTTGTGAAATTCACAAAATGGGTCTGAATCTTATGTTTTTTGATTTATCGGCTGGTAAGGCCTTTTGGAATTTGCTCTATCTTTCATAATTTGGCAGACTTCTAGCATGGCCTCATCGAGTCCAGAATATGATAAGTCATCATCTTGTGACTGATGTACCGAAGCTGTTTGTAGAGATGGGGCTGGTGGTAGCAGTCGTTCTTGAGCACGATCCTGGCCCGGGAAGAGGTGTTGATGATGATGCTGGAATCTTTTTGCTTTCCGAGAGTGGGATGAAAAATCTTTCCGAGGAGATCTCGGAGGTTGCTTGCAAGGTTGATTTCTCTCTGTTACGAGCCTGGAGACAAAGTTGGGGTTGCTCTTCTCACCGCGGATGTACGAGTTGGCTAAACTAATCAGCTCTTGATAAGTCCTTGGTTCTCGGACGTTAGCCTCGAACTTGAGTGGTCCTTCACGTAGGCCGTGGATAAGAGCCACTCGATATAATTCTTGATCGACAATCTCAATTTCCAATATTTCCTTCTGAAAACGATCCACAAAGTGGGACCAAGTCTCATTCTCTCGCTGTCTGATCTCAAAGAGGGCCTCTGGACCGCCCTTCCTCCTTGTAGAGGTAGAAAATCTGAGAAGAAACTCTCTCCGCAAATCAGCGAAGGAAGAGATGGACTGAGCACGAAGTCCATAGAACCAATCCCTTACTTGACCGTCGAAGGTCTTTACAAGGAGTTTGCATTTGGTAGCATCTGAGAGGGTCTTGAGAGCTACGGCTGATTCAAAGGCTTGAAGATGTTTGACTGGATCAGTCTCCCCAGTATAAGTGGGCAATCGCGGCTCTCTGAAGTTAACTGGAGTCGGTTCATGCTGAACATTCTCTGTAAATGGTGACAGCTCTTCTTGTTCTCCTGAAACATAAGGAAAAAAGGGAGCATAAGTTGCAGCTGCACAAGGAGCTGGAGGATGGAAAGGAAAAGTTGCTGCGGGAGGAGCAAAGGCAGGAGCTGAAGAGTAGGGATGACTTCCCTGAAAATTCAGGAATCTTGCAGGACTTCCTCGAGCAGCTTCTTGGAAAAAATTCTGACGAGCTGCGAATTCGTCATTTTGAGATCGCAAAGGGGCTGCAGGCCCTTGCGGAAAGGTTGGAGTGTAAGGAGGATAGATCGGCGGATAGACCGGTGGGTAAACTTGAGGAATCTCGAATGCTGGTGCTGGATTGATAGGAGGAGCTGGTGCTGCTAAAGATTGTGCTTCCAATCGCAGAGCGATAGCATCTAGAGTACAAGTGATCGCTCGAAACTGTTGTGCAGTTTCTTTGCGAGAGAGCTCCAAGGCTTCCCAAAGGGAATCCTCACTATAACTTGGAGCAGGGCTCTCGGCTGGCTGACGGTCTGACATGAGTAACCGTTGATTTCGCTATCTGATCGAGATCTGAAGGCCGCGTGTTAACTGTTGGGGCAGGAAATGCGCCTTCTAGTTAACAGATTGTTCGGTCTCACAAGCTAGATGAATAAGGGGGTTCCGAGGAATAGAGGAGAAGGTTTGGCGAAGCAAGGGAGGAGTTTGATCGGGAACTGTCGATCAGACAGTTACTTTGGCGGTTAGCTTTGATGGTTAGACCGAGAGAAGAAAAGAGAAGAGGGGGTAACTAGCAGCAGCAACAACAGACTTCGCCCACCGCGGCTTGAATGCCACTCTTGTGGCGGGCTTTCCTTTGATTATAATCGAAATTACAGCTCGGGGTTACACCTTAACATTGAAAGCAGAAGAAAAGGTACAAGAGGGAAGCTGGTGGCTAGGGAGAGAAGAATGCCAGGAGGCCGTGCAGTTTGACCAATGAAGGTCGGTAGACCGCGCGGTCAACGATCGGGCAGCTCGCTAGAATAAGTCGAGCGGACTGCTCGATCAAGCAGAAGGCAGGCAGGTCGCGCGGACTGAGGATCCGAGTCCGCAGGAGCTAATGACGGGTCCTTGAACCCTCTCCCTTCTGTTCCCGCGAATGAGAGGTCTGGGGGCCTATTTATAGGCTCGGGGAGGTGACGGTCTTGGTAACGTCCCCATTGGTGAGGCGGTAAGCTATGCGAGTAAAAACATTGAGTCCGCAGAGTCCGCACCGGGCCGCGCGGTCTGGGACTGCCTGGAGTCAGAGATGGTTGCCGCTGGTCGTTCGAGTACGAATGATGAGTCCGCGCCGGGCCGCGCGGTCTGGGACTGCCTGGCTGTTGGAGGAGTGCTAAGCGAGTCTGCCTAGCCCGCTGCGGTTGAGGATTAACAGGTCGCCTCCTGCTGAAGGCTGGTCGCACTTGGTGACGGGCTGATGACCTGACAGACTTAACACCGAATCCGCCACCTTTTGAGCTTGTTGCTACCGAGCGGTCTAGGCGGATAGGAATGCGAGTCTGCGTTGGGCAATTTGCACCTGAAGAAGGATAAAACACCACACGGTTAACCGGTTTAACCGCGCTGCCTACAGGAGCGGACTGAGGAAGCAGTCGGCAGCCCCTGCAGAGCAAGCGGCTGCTGCGGGACCTGGGAGGTCTTTCTAGAGAGACCCTCCTAGCCGCGCGGACTGAGCGGCCTGAGAGATCAGTCCGCGCGGCCTTTAGAAGAAAAGGCCGGCAGGCCGCGACCTACCAGAGCAGGCCGCAACTTACAAGCTGTCTACCTTGGGAGGGATCACCGATTTCTGGGGGAACAGGCATAGTTTTCATTAGCGGCAGGCCCGCTCACACGCTCTTCGACACCGGTGCTTCACACTCGTTTGTGTCAGAAGATTTCGTGAAAGGATTGGCAGGCGTGGAGCTGTTCACCGGAAAGATGATGAGGGTGCGCCTACCCGATGGATCAGAGCTAATGACCTCTGCTCATTGCAATATGGGAGCGGAGATCGGAGGGAAGGCGTTTGAGGTACCAGCCACGATTCTGAAGATGCCAGATTACGATCTGATCCTGGGCATGACTTGGCTGTGCTGGAACCATGCCCAGATTGACTGCGTGGAAAAGAGGATCACCGTGAGGCACGAGGACTCATTTATTATTATCGAAGGTATTATACCAGCACCCCGCATATTATTATCACCTGTTCAGGCCATTAAGGCCTATCTGTAGGGGGAAGAGGTTTATCAGGTCCTTTTTGAGGCGATCGTGGCCAAGGACTCCATTTCAGATATTCCAGTAGTGCAAGAATTTGCCGACATATTTCCGGAGAAGCTACCAGGGCTACCCCCGCACCGAGAGAAGGACATCAAGATTCAGCTTATACCGGGGGCTAAGCCGGTATCCAGAGCTCCCTATCGAATGGCCCCAAAGGAGTTGGTGGAATTTCGAAGCGAGCTTCAGGAGTTAGTGGAGGCTGGGTTCGTCCGGCCTAGCTCTTCACCATGGGGATCTCCGGTGTTATTCGTCAAGAAGAAGTACGGGACTCTTCGACTGTGTATAGATTACCGGGCCCTGAAAAGGTTGACAGTCCAGAGTACTTATCCCTTGCCAAGGATAGGCGAGCTATTTGACCAGCTGGAGGAAGCCCATTGGTTATCAAAGCTGGATCTGAGATCAGGGTACTACCAGCTTTGCATTCGGGAGGAGGACATCCCGAAGACGGCCTTCAGCAGCAGATATGGTTTGTACGAGTTTACCGTAATGCCTTTTGGGCTGACGAATACACCCTCCGCATTCATGACCTTGATGAACTGGGTGTTCGAACAGTATCTGGATGTCTTTGTTATCGTATTCATCGATGACATCCTTATCTATTCAAGGACGGAGGAGGAGCACGCGAGGCATCTGGACTTGACCTTGGAGAAGCTGTGGGAGCATAAGATGTATGCCATGTACAGCAAGTGCCAATTCTGGCTAAAGGAGGTGGCCTTCTTGGGCCATGTCATCAGTAGAGCAGGTTTGGCAGTAGATCCGACGAAGTTCTAGGTAGTATGGGATTGGCCACCACTAAAGTCGCCCTCGGATGTTCGAAGTTTCTTAGGACTTGTCGGTTATTACTGAAAGTTCATAAAGGGGTTCTCTCAGATTGCCCTCCCTCTTACGTCTCTGACGAAGAAGGAGTCCCCTTTTATTTGGAAATAACGATGCGAATCTGCTTTTCAGGAGCTGAATGATCGTCTTACCTCAGCTCCCATCCTTGCTCTTCTGTCAGGTAAGGAAGGATTCCAGGTGTACACAGATGCCTTCTATCAGGGGATGGGTTCCGTTCTGATGCAGAACGTGCACGTAATAGCTTACGCCTCTCATCAGCTGAAGCAACATGAGCAGAACTACCCCGTGCATGATTTGGAGATGGGGGCAGTCGTTTTTGCTCTTAAGATCTGGCGATACTATCTCTACGAAGTACATTGCGATATCTTCTCAGACCACAAGAACTTGAAATACGTAGACATATAGAAGGAGTTAAACATCAGGCAGAGATGCTGGGTGGAGTTTCTGTCGGACTACCAGTATACAATGCACTACCATTCATGGTCGCAAACGCTTTGAGTCAGAGAGCGAGTGCGTTAGGAGTAGGCCCGCAGCTGATGGCCTTGGAGTTGGTTAAATCTTTCGAGGAAATGTAGATATCACAAGAGTCCGAGGATGACCCGGAGTTATACATGGAGTACCTGGGATCGATTGTTACTACTGACGATATCAGAGACCGCATCAGAGATGGGCAGAAGCTGGATGTGAGAGTTGAGCCGATATTCCAAGCCTTGGAGGAAGGCACGACAGGAGATTACTCTTTGAGGGATGGTCTCATGTATTTCAGAGGCAGGGTCTACATACCGGCAGGAGGCCAGATCCGGGAGCACATTATGACAGAAGCTCACTGCAGCCGATACTCGGTGCACTCGGGAATCACCAAGATTGTAAAAGATTTGAAGTGGATGATGTACTGGCCGGGTATGAAGAAGGACATTACGTACTTTTTGATGCTTTGCGAGGCCTACCAACTCGTAAAGACAGAGTGTAGGAACCCAACAGGCTTGCTGCAGCCACTTTCGGTGCTGGAGTGGAAATTTTAGGATATAACCATGGACTTCATACATAGGCTACCTCGATCCCGTGCGGGAAATGACTCGATCTGGGTGATAGTGGACAGGCTGACAAAGGTGGCCAGATTCATCCCAGTGGCGAAGGACGCTCCGGTTAGTGTATTAGTAAGGAGGTTCATTGAGCAGTTTGTGCGGTATCATGGGGTGCCCAAGACTATCGTTTCGGATCGGGATGGGAGGTTTACATCCAGGGAGTGGAGGTCAGTCCAGGCCCATCTGGGTTCTCGATTGACATTCAGCATGACTTTTCACCCTCAGACCGACGGGCAGACGGAGCGCACCAACCATACACTGGAATATCTTTTGCGCCTGTGTATTTTGGACCGTGGCGAGCCTTGGGAGAGGTTGCTACCACTGGTCGAGTTTTCATATAATAACGCCCATCGGTCCACCATAGGCATGGATCCATATGAGGCGTTGTATGGACGAAGGTGCAGGAACCCACTATCATGGGTTCAGGATGAGGATCCGCATGCACTAGGCTCGGAGTTTGTGGGGGATACAGATGCTTAGATTAGATTTATCCAGGACAGGATGTTGGAAGCCCATAGCAGGCAGGCCAAATACTATGATGCGAGGCATCGTCAGGTGGAGTTCCAGGTTGGAGACCGAGTTTTCTTGAAGATACGACCGATGCACGGAGTCTCGCGGGTTCGCGGGCGGAAGAAGCTCAGTCCGAGATATATGGCGCCTTACAGGATCCTGGAGCAGATCGGCCCCTTGGCTTATAGACTGTAGCTACCGCCGGAGTTAGCGGGATTGCATGATGTCTTCCACGTCTCCTCACTACGGAGGGTTCTGCTACACCCTGAACATCTGATTTCCTCGGCCGACGGCCCGGTGGCCTCGGATCGGTCATTCAACTTGGAGCCTATCAGGATCGATGACACGGCAGTGCGGGTCGTGCGACGTAAGAAAGTTCCATTAGTCAAGGTTTTATGGAGGAACCACGGTCAGGAGGAGTATACCTGGGAATCGCAGGACCTGATGCGACAAAAGTATCCGGAGCTGTTCAATCAGGTATACCTCACAACCTCTCAAGATGTTCAATTTACTTTCCTATCTTAAACCAGTAGGACTGAAATTTCAAGAATAGGGGCTAATCTTTTGTTTATTGGCGTCTAGACTTTGCCAATTGGGCGAATCGGTCTTAGATTTGACAATCGCCTTTAAACCTCACTTAGCAAACATGGCGTCGCGATGTAATCTTTCACTTCTCATGGGATGTTACAAGTTTCTTTCTCCCCGATAGGAGCCCCCGTAGGCTTAACCTTGATTTCAGGGACGAAATCTTTGTTTTGTTTATTGGGATTTATAACATCTCATTTCCAACTAGACCCCTATAAGTGGTTTTGTCATAATAGAACCCTAGGAAACCCAAGAATTGAAGTCTATCGACCAAGATTTTGAGTCACGGGTTGGTCATGCCCGTGACCGACCCGTCACGCCCGTGACCTAGGGCGTGACCCCTTCAACGATCGTCGACCTCAGAAAGACGATCGGCGAGCTCAGAAATTCAACATGGGCCTGGCACGCCCGTGACCGATCCATCACACCCGTGACCCTGAAATGGCATTGAGTGAGATGAGCTCACTCAATGCCATAGTCTGGATGGTATTGAGTGAGCTTAGCTCACTCAACGCCATAAGCTAGACAGCATTGAGTGCACAGATTGCACTCAATGACATCTTAAGTAGGCTGGATGGCATTGAGTGAGCAGAGCTCACTCAACGCCATAAGCTAGACGGCGTTGAGTGCACAGACTAAACTCAACGCCATCTTAAGTAGGTTTGATGGCATTGAGTGAGCAGAGCTCACTCAACGCCATAAGCTAGACGGCATTGAGTGCACAGACTACACTCAACGGCATCTTAAGTAGGCTGGATGGCGTTTAGTGAGAAGAGCTCACTCAATGCCATAAGCTAGACGGCGTTGAGTGCACAGACTGCACTAAATGGCATCTTAAGTAGGCTGGATGGCGTTGAGAGAGCAGAGCTCACTCAACGCCATAAGCTAGACAGCGTTGAGTGCACAAACTGCACTCAACGCCACCTTGAGTAGGCTGGATGGTGTTGAGTGAGCTGAGCTCACTCAATGCCATAGTCTGGAAGGGCTGTATTTTGGATAGCATTGAGTGAGCATAGCTCACTCAATGCCGTATCCTGGATGGCGTTGAGTGAGCAGAGCTCACTCAACGCCGCAACATGGATTGCGTTGAGTGAGCAGAGCTCACTCAATACCGTAGCTTGGATGGCGTTTAGTGAGCTGAGCTCACTCAACGCCATTTTACTTAGACTTTTTCTGACAGTTTTAGCTTGCCTGATGGTCAGCTGAACCGGGCTGGTCTAGATAGTGGGCCCGAATGCATTATTAGGCCGTTTCTCTTATTAAGACCCAATTAAGTCTTATTTTAAAAATGTTAACCGGTCAATGCCACGTGGCCGTCGGTTTTGAAAACGAGGAGGAGCCACGACCATGGCCGGAAACCGGCGTTCACAGCCATAAATGGCACTTGATGCCGTGGCCCCTTCCCCTCCTCTTTAATGGCTGGATTCAAGTCCTCATGGGGAGAGGAGGAGTTTCAAGCCTTCCTCCACCTATTTCGGGCCGTTTCATCTCCCCTCCACCAAGGCCGATGCATGCTCTTAAGGAAGCATTAATGGCTGGACAGCCTATACTCGCCCGCTCCCAATTTCTTCCCTTTAAAAAGGCTCCCTAGACTCAGATATGAAGTATCCACCATGACCCGACGGATTGGAGCTTTGTGCTGTGCTGTAGAAGAATTCCGGAGATGCCACCACCGCGCCAATGGCTTTCCGTCGAGCTGCACGCCTCCTGCCTGCAAACAAGGTCCTCCCCTCCTCTCTTTCTACGGGTAGATCTTAGAACTCTTTAGGATTGATAATCAAGCTCAACTGAGCTCGATCAGGAAGGCCTCCTCTTCCTTGTTTTTCCCGCAACAAATTTTAGCTCTTGAGTTCGCCGGATTCCGCCTCTCCGGCGGTCGCGCCGCCGCCCGGCGATGGCCACCACCTCAACGGAGGTGGTGGTGGCGGTGGCCGACCAGGAAGGAGGCTGGATGGCCAGCGACAGCGTCTGGAATTCGCTCCAGGTTCGGCCAATCATGGCCCTAGGCTGGAGGAAGAAGATGACCCAGCACTGTTGGATCTGCTTCAAGATCTGTGCTGGATAATTATTCTCTCTTTTAAAAATGATTTTCTGTACTGAAATAACAGTCACTTAGAAAAATTAAGGAAAAATACTTAGACGCTCTATATGAGGAAATGGTCAACATATAATTTGTATCCCTATGAGTCTACTTTATTTTAAAAGTGATTTGGGTCAATTTGGTCAACCTGTTTGACCAGGGCACCTCTTTTGGTGGGATCTATACCTAGATCTGATTAAAATGCGTGCTCACCCTTCATCCCTTGTCCAAAGGATCTGAAATTTGTGCAGGGAGTCTAACCTAGTTATATCTAGGGCCTGTCTAAAAATGGGAATTTTTGGAGAATATTTTTCTATAGTTTTTAGAAATAATTTAATAATCTTAGGGTAAATTAATTAGATGTCTGAATTACTTCCAAACTCTCCCAAATTTTGGTGAGTGGTCCCTGGGTTCATCATAAGGATCTGTATAATTTGTCATCTCATTTGGAGATGTTTTAGATTGGAAATGAACAAACCTAAGCTTTGCCCTATTATGCGATTTTTAGGTCAAGAGTGTACTTTGTGATTTGAGTGGTCATATCACCTCAACAGAGGCTGAGATTTTGACCGCTGACTAGTCTTGATTCCTAGCATTCTCTCGTGGATTTTGAGATGGATCGAGGCAGAATTGCCCTAGGATCCAAGGCCAAACCCTAATGATGGTCTTTTTAGGGTTGTGAAGGGCATGGGGTCAAATGCCCTTGTATGAGCTTGAAATTTGGTAGAGTGGATGCTAGGATATCCCAAGTCCTCTGGTATTTGTTTTGTAATTTATGGGATAGCGCTTCAAGTCCTTATCATATAATTCATAAATTTGCCTCAATAGGCTTTTATCTATAATGATCTTTGTGGTTACTTGATCTCCATGAAATTTTGGCAGAGAGTGTTTTAGCCTAATATAATTACACTGGAATTTTATTATAATTTTTGGAGGTTTATTTTTAGTACTTTATTTATAGGATTTTAGTCATGCAATTCTATTCAAAAATTGATTCAGAGATTATATATTGTTGGAAAATTATGTAACTTGATCAGTAGAGTTATGAGATCAACACATTGATGTACAAATTAATTCATAATTTTTAGATGAATATTTGTAGAGGTTTCTTTATTATGTTAAGAAAGAGGATTATATTTCTAAATTAGATTTTGTGGTTAATACTCACTGAAAAATTTAGAAACCTTGTCAGTATTACTTTTAAGGCATGACAACTATACTTGAATTTTCTTGGAATTTTTGGAAGCATATTTATAGTATTTACTTCTCTAAGTGGTTAATTGGTGAATATGTTCACAATTAAAGATCAAGGGTTTAAATATGGTAAAATTTCTGAGAGATTTGAAGTTACTGTCAAATTACTGCCTAGTATTTATCATAATTTTGTGGAGTTTTAATCATATCTAAAAAGGGTACTTCATGTTCAAATCACCCATGGTCTAGTTTTGGAGGAAATTAATTAAACACCAAATAAATTAAGAAAATTATAAATTTCTTAACCTAGGCTAATCATGTCATGATAGAATCCCAGTAAATAACTTAAGGCTTTTGGATAAATATTTGGAGAAACTCCTATCATGTACATCATATAGTATAGGGTGGTCTACATATAGTAAAACCGCAGAAACTGAACAAGAGTGGGTAATGAACTCGGGGAGATGGAATTTTGGTAGTTTGCTGGTTTGGATTGGGTAAGTTAAATTAAGTTCATTATTGGAAGTCAGGATAAGGAGAGTGTGAGATTGGCTAGTGTTAAGTGGTGTTCAGGACCGACGAAAGATCGTCCACCCCGGTTGGAGAGGGAGAATCTCAATACACTAGGTTAGATCCAAAGTAATTTGAAAGGGATCGGGTAATGGGTATAAATCAATAATATTAAGTGCCTTGCGAAAGGGAGCTTTGGGCTTCAGCCCATCGTAGTTCCTAGTGCCCTTTGAGATCCCTTCACGGGGTATGCCAGGGGCAGTCCTGGGCTAACGTAAACCGTAGGAATAATAAACCAAAAGAGCAACTAGTATAACTAGGGTTGCACATTAACACACCCCGGTAGTTAGGGAGGTAGATTAGGTTGGTCTGATTGTCATTCAGTCAGTAGTTTCTGAAGGTAGATTCACGAAAAAGACAGTCCGGGGAGCCGAGTGCTCGAGGGTTTAAATACATAATAAAGTGGTGGGTCTTCGGTATTTGAATGTCGTTCACACCGACGTAGGTACGTAGACTCTGCGGTGTGAGACACTTAGCCAAAGAAAGTCTGCTGGATACAGCCAGTATTAGTACGCGGATACTCTTGGTTGTGTTCTTCTAGGGGCGTACGGAAGGGCTAGGCCCGGCAGTGTGGATACCCGCCTAGGAGTGGGGGGGGGGGGGCTGACCCACTGTCTCCGTTTTCCACTACGGAGGTTCCTGGGAGTGAAGCTAGCTGCCCGAACAGGGGGAACTAAAGATCTGTGCGCATTGAGTCGTGTGCGTGAGTTGCACTTGCATGAATCATGGTATAGCATATCACTACACTCATATTTGCATACAACCGACACCCCAACGTATAAATCGGTATGGGACTTTTTATACGATGGGAGCCCTGCAGAAGACCCCTTAACTTATAAGTTGGTATAGACATTCATATAAGTTAAGGTTACTTACTTACTTGTTTTTTGTTTGTTTTCATATATATATATTGATTTACTACATGTTTACCTTACTGCTCACTATTTTAGAACTGCTAGATGTACCTTTCATACTTAGCTGCTTATACAATATATATTTTTTGTTAGACTAGTTCCGGTGTCACCCGCCTTACTTATTCTCCACCTTTGTGGCTTCCCTTTCCTCCTCTCCGCTCGGTGCCTAGGAGCCGTGGGGGGAGGGGTAGGGGATGATAGGGCTTAGTCTTTATGAATAATGGTTTTCGAACCACAACATTACAGGAGCTCCGGATGGGAGACTGGGGCCAGCAGTCCAGGGACTAGCACCAGCAGAGTACGGTGCGCATTGAGGTGGGCCAGTCTAGTTCCGGAGCGCATGTGACTCTGATGTACCGGGCTGAGCCCGCTTATATATTTCATCTGTACTTTTCTTTTGCAGTACTTTTTACTTTCTATATATTGATGGACTTGCTATGATTTTATTCATATATGATTATGTGTAAATGTTTACATTCAGTGAATTTACTTACTTCTCTCTCTTTGTGATCGAAAAAGGCCAACAGAGTTGGCGTTTGGTAGTGGCGGCCTCGCCGAGTGTTGGTGCCACCGCAAAGCGGCAATTCTGGGCATAAGACCCCGATGGTTGAAAAAGAAAAAAAAAGGGGTCTTACAATCATTCACTACCAAACCGTATCCTAAGCCCCATTCTATCCTACAAGTCCTACAGATTCACGTTTGAGTCTACCTAGCGTCGTGGAGAGAGTGCGAATGGGCAAGCGTATGGTCCCCGACATTGGTGGATTCCTTTGGAGGTGATCCCGAGCCCTGATCTTTGGCAATGCTCAACTCAGTGGTCTGCCTACTTTCTTCCTACATATGACCGAACGATTTCTCCAGCATTCCTAATTTGAGTAGCTACAATATCTATTTACATATGTCAAAATTAATAAGCACCGTAGTATAATTAGAAAGTTTGTCTATTTTATTTTCTATGCCCATGTAGTTTTCGATTTCTCGTTTTACATTATTTAGAAATTACTAAGCCAGCTAGCTATTTTCGAGTCCATAGAGAGATGATTTTCTCGGGACGAGAAAATGTTTAAGTTTGGTGGTTTGATTAGTTTGATTTATATAGGGTTTTTCGGACTCATCTGGGCTTGTTTTCTCACGTGTGCACTGCATTTTAACTAAATAATTGGTTATATTTGCATCATTCGGTCTTTGACCTCATTATGCACTATTTTGGGCCCGAGGGTGTGCAATTGCGCATTCTATTGATGGGGGTAAGCACTTGGTGCTCCCCGTATTTCTTTCTGCTGCTTTGATTACTTTTCTGTGCTGTTAGAGGGTCCTACTTTGCTATATGTTTGCTGTTGGCAGGTGGTCAGTTTTCCTCTTTTTATAGTTCTGATTTGAGGAAAACACATGGTCGTGCATTTTCTTAGCGCACGGGTCTTTCTGGTCGTGCGTTTCTACAAGTTATACTGGAAGGATTGACTGGCCAGTGTGATTCCTTCACGCATGGTTTCTTTGGAACCGTGCGTGAAGGAAACGCACGATTTTCCTATAGCTTTTGTTTTTAGGCCGTTCTGTGGTTAATCATGTGTTTTCCTTCAAGCACGGGCAGAAGCGCCCGTACGCGAGTTAAACGCACGTTTCAACCCAGTTGTCTGCGTTTTGTGCATTCTGTCATTACCCATGTGATTTCCTTAGTGCACGGGCGGAATCGCCCGTGCGTGAGTAAAACGCACGGGTCAATGCTTCTTCTTCCACAGGCATTTTCTGGAGATTAATATCGCATGGTTCATGTACGGTCCTGCTCCAGACCATGCGTGACAATTTTTATGACTTTTACTATTTAAGACGCAGATTTCCTCTGTACTAGAATAACTCCATTTTCCCCCGCCATTTCTGCTCCTTTGAGCGGGAAATCATCCCTCCAGCCGTCACTCTCTCTCTCCTCCGTGGGAAGCTCCGCCGACCACCATTTCTCCTCCGAAAGCTTGCAAAAGTTCCATCTCCGGCAATCTTCATCTTCTCCGACCTCCAAGCTACCATACGAGCTACTTGTTGCTGCACTTGAGAAGTGCTCCATTCAGATCTGACTTAGCGACCAGACACGAAGAGGACGAGTTAGAAGAAGGAAGTGACAACCCTTCTAGATCCCAGACGCCTTCCGAAGACTGAGCTAGGATGAAGATTGACAACCTTCACTTCTGCCGAGAATCGTGGAGAGCTTTCATGCGCTTGGTTGCATTCCTTCACTTTTATTAAGCTTGCTATGTTATGAACTGGTGCTAGTAAACTTGTAACTTGATAACATTATTTTTGCTTGAGTTTCAGCTAGGTTTGTTAATGATGTTTTAATCTTGGATTGTGTTTGAGCCATTCTAGTTATTGCTAGAAGCGCGTACTATGAAGAGGTGTTTATGACCCTCGTTTATTTGTTCATCTACGCTATTAATCGTCGGAGTGATCCACCCATACGACGCAGTGAAGGCGACCCGCACAAGTTTAATCATGCTTAGCATAGGAATCCAAAACCAAACCCTCCTTTTTCATAGTTGCACTTGCACTCATTTTTCAAAAAGTGTTGTCCTTGCTCCCTACTTTCACTCCCCGTGAGATCGATATCTTGGGAAGCTACTCCTCATCTTTATTACTTGACCGTGATCGGTAAACTTACCAAGAGCGCATCACCATGCTGAGTGATTCTTCACTCCCAGAATATTTCTGGGCTGAGGCAATTAACACTGCATTTCATGTTCTTAACAGGGATTCAATCAACAAAAGAATAAAAAAAACTACTTATGAACTTATGAAGGGCAGAAAACCAAACATAGCCTATTTAAGAATTTTTGGATGTAGATGTTATGTCTTAAGTAATGGGAAAACATACATAGCCAAGTTTGCTGAGAAGTCATATGATGGGATATTTGTTGGTTATAGTAACCACAGCAAGGCCTATAGGGTCTACAACTTGAAGGATCAAGTTGTAGAGGAGTCTGTACATGTTGTATTTGATGAAAGTTCTATGTTTTATAATGATAAGTCAGGTACATCAAGTACAATAAGTGTGGACTTGAAGCTAAAAGAGCTGAATATAGAAGATAAAGTTACAAAAAATCAGAATATGCAAGATGAAATCTACATTATTGAGGAAGTGCTTGCACAAGAATAGCTAGGAGAAGTAACTCAGCAACTTGATCAAGATGGTCCAGGATAAGAAGTAACACTGCCTGTAGTTGTCATGCATCTAAGGGATCATCCAAGGGAAGTGATCATAGGAGATGCTGCTCAGGGGGTGACCACAAGAAGTAGACATCACAATACTGTGATGTATTCAAATTTTCTGTCACAAATAGAACCAAAGAAGTTTGAAGAAGCTAATGTGGATCCATTTTGGATTGGAGCAATGTAGGAAGAATTGAACCAGTTCAAGAGATACAAAGTTTGGAAGCTGGTTCCCTGACAAGATGATTGAAACATCATATTAACCAAATGGATATATATAAACAAACTAGATGAGAATGGTGTGATAATAAGAAACAAAGCTAGACTGGTTGCAAAGGGATATAGACAAGAAGAGGGAATAGTCTTTGATCAAACCTTTGAACCAGTGGCTAGGTTGGAAGCTATAAGACTCTTCCTAGCATTTGCAGCCTATAAGGGTTTCAAAGTTTACCAAGTGGATGTTAAGTCAGCCTTCCTAAATGACAACCTCAAGGAAAGAGTTTATGTAGAGCAACCATCAGGTTTTATTGATTCAACTAAACCAACTCACGTTTACTTGCTTTAAGGGCTCTCTATGGTTTAAAACAAGCCGCAAGGGCTTGGTATGAGACTTTGTCTGAGTTCCTTTTGGAGAATAAATTCTGGAGCGAGAAAATAGACAATACACTATTCCTAAGGGAAGTCAAAGGCAAGACCATTCTGGTACAAATATATGTAGATGATATTATATTTTGTTCTACTTATGAGTCACTATGCACTAAGTTTACCAAGTTAATGCAAAGTAATTTTGAGATGAGTAGCATGGGTTAACTCACGTTTTTCTTGGGTTTCCAAGTTTAAAAAAACTATAGATGGACTTTCCATTAGTCAGTCTAAGTTCACCAAGGAGTTAATCAAGAAGTATGGTATGGAAACATCCACTTCAATGAGAACTCCTATGGGATCCACTATGTCTTTAGACAAGGATGTTGTTGGCAAGCCAGTTAATATAACCTTGTATAGGGGCATAGTTGGATCACGGCTTTATCTAACAGCTAGTAGACAAGATATAATGTATGCCACTTGCATCTATGTCAGGTATCAAGCATGCCCTAAAGAATCCCATTATATAGCAGTCAAAAGGATATTGAGATATCTAAATGGTACACCTAATCTTAGCCTTTGGTATCCTAGGAATAGTGATTTTGAACTGATTGGTTTTTAAGATGCAGATTATGCAGGATGCAAAGAAGACAGTAAAAGCACATCAGGGTCATGTCAATTTCTTGGAAGAAGGCTGGTTTCATGGAGTAGCAAAAGGCAGACAAGTGTGGCAATATCAACAGCTGAATCTGAATACATTTCAGCTGGAAGTTGCTGTGCTCAACTGCTTTGGATTCAACATCAACTACAAGACTATAAGTTATAGCTAAGTGAAACTCCCTTATTATGTGATTCTACAAGTGTTATTTCTATTGCAAACAACCCTGTGTCTCATAGTAGAACAAATCATATAGAAATTAGATATCACTTCATTAGGGATCATGTAGAAAATAAAGATATTAGCTTCAAATTTGTTCCTACAAATAAACAAATTGCTAACATCTTTACCAAACCACTAGAAGAATAGAAATTTAATTTCTTTAAATTTGAACTTGGGATGTTAAATCTTGAGTAGCTAAAATAAGAATAATTAAAAAAAATAATAAAATAATTAAATAATAGTCAACAATACAGCTTACTCTATTAGATATAGACATCTCAAATATCAGGAAGTAACAGTCCTGAAAACAAAATTTTGACGAAGTAAAAATTGTGTCGAGACATAATTTATGTATGTCCACACTATATATAGTCTTGTGTCGAGACTCAGGAAAGAGTGTCGACACTGCATGTCGAGACACATGTAGGTGTGTTGACTCAAGTTGACACATCTTGACAGTTGACAAATTTCCTTGTGTCGACTCTAGGTATTTTCCAAAATTTAGGATAAGCCTATATGCAGTGCGCCCTTTCGCCTTCTAGGAAGATTTGCCGACATAAAGGGAATTGAGTGTAGGGATCGACTACAACTTCTTGATCTCTTGCTAAGTGTCGAGATCTCGAATTCCCATTGGTCTACATTCGTCACTCCTTCCATTCGACAAAATCAAGAACGACGACAACAATGGCTCCAAAGAACGATGAAAATATCAATGAAGGATACGAACTTGTGCGAAATGGATTCGCCTCCGCAGAAGAAGAGTTTAGGAATGTAATTGTCCTAATCCAAGAAGCAGGCCTTGAATATCTACTGTCAGAACCTACAAGCATCTGGAAACGGGAGGTACTGGAATTCTTCAACAATGCAACATTAGATTCAAGTTCAACAAAGATTAAATCCACTGTGAATGGAACAAAAGTTAAAATCACAAGCAACAGACTAGCTAAGGTATTTCATATACCTCGATTCAATCAAGAGGATACAGAAGATTCAACCAAGACAGCTGCAGGATTGCTATGGTGTGGATTAGATTCAGTCAAAAAGATAGGAAGTTCTCTTAATCGGAAGGGTATGAATACCCAAGGTAAATTTCTGTCAGAAATCGTTGGAAAGGTGCTGCTGTGTAAGATAGGTGCACATGACAGAATTTCTGCTCACATGTTCGAGCTAATGACAAGAATAATCTTTAAACTAAAGACTAACTGGAGTAGTTTAGTGTTTGACAAGATTTCTGAGAGTGTCAAGAAGCCCAATATGGGCAGGATACTAAGTTTGTATTTACTTAAAGCCATTCCTACAGACCTAAATCAAAAACTGGGCACAAAGATAAATCATATGAGAAAAATGGATATGAGGATTTTGTCCAGATGGGATAGAGTTCTATCCAGAGAGTCTTCTGTAGTTGAAAAGAAGAAAGAGAAGAAGAAAAACGCAGTGGTAGTGGAAAGCAAATCCTCAAGTGATTCTGAAACTCCAGGAAGTTCCAGTTTAGATCAAAGTGATGCTCTAGATACAAACATTACTCCAAGGACTTCACCTGAAACAAGGCATCCGGTGCAGGGGGAGATTGAACCCACAACAAACCAAATTTCCGAGACAAACCTGAATTAACCAACTATTTTAGACAGTGAAACTGTAAATGACATTGTAAAGGATGTTCTACATGAACTGAATACTAATGTGATAAACAATGTAAATGAGGAACAAGATGAGTATATTCCTGACATTGAGGCTGTAGTCTCTAAGGAGACTGTGGAAGAAATCCCACTGGGAGTGGAAGCTAACATCTAGGGGGAGATATCTGCTCCTCCTAAGGACCATGTTACTACTGTTGAAGATCAACAACATGTGATTACCTTAGAAGATCAAAATCTTGATCAAAATGATGCAAGAGTTGAGGGGGAGCAAGCAGCCAAGTACCCTAGGTTTGGAAGTGCAGAAAAGCAACAATCTATTGTCATCGTCAGTTCATCTGAATCAAATGTGGAAGAAGAATCCCAGCTATAACAAAGAAAGATAAATGAACTAAAAAGGAGAAGTCAGAGCTATAAGAAGGCAATACAGTCAAGAAAACCATCTCCTTCTCTTGCTGTGGATTTAAGTTCCCTCTTAGTTCAGCTATAGATAATGTTAGATAAACACAGAACAGATCTTGAAAAATGTGTGGATGAAAGTAAAAAAGATTTACAGTTACAGTTGTCCTAAGACATAAAATCCATAAGATTTGAAATAAATTTACTGAAACAAGACATGACAAACTTCTTTGAAAAAGGTGCAAATGCTGTGGTCTATCTTGCAAAATAGCAAGAAGAGTCAAAAAAGACTTTGGAAGAAACTGCAGTACAACAAGGCTTTGTTCTGGAAAATCAACAGATTGAATGAAAATCTCATACAAATGCATGATATATCACTGACAAAGCATACTAAACATACAAAAGCTTTGGAAGAAAAGATTTCCTATGCATCAACTACTACTGAAGCCAAACTCTCATTTGAAGCAGCTTCTCTAAGTACAGCAATAAAGGATTCAGAAAAAGGTATCACTGATTAGATTAAGAAATTTAAAACTTATTACACCACTGGGACTCATCATGTGGTTGATCAAGTAAGATTTCAAAAGGATGATTTAAGAGATCACATTACAAGATAAGTCATAAAGGGGGAGAGGGTTATAATAAAAGCCATCTCAGAACATGCTAAGTGGACTTCCAATAGCATCAGAGCTACTTTTGGCTACCCCAACTATTTGACGATGATTAGACAGCTAAGTCTAGCTGCCAACTAGCTCAGTTGGAAGGAATTCGTCCAATTACAGAACAGATAATATATCCTCCACCACACTTTGAGGATATTCAAAGTATAGTTTATACCATGTATATTCCTCCACCTAATGCTCAGAATGTTGTTTGTAAAGTGGTTGAGATGACTGATGCTGCCCTGCTTAAGGAAAAAGAAGTCCAAATGTCTAAGAAAAGATTTAGAGAATAGGCAGAGGCTAGGCCTGATTTTGAGCAGTGGAGTCCAACCTCTAGAAATATTATACTCACTAATTGGCAAGTAATTAACAATAATAGACATGAGAGGGGAAAGTGGTACACTGAGCAGGAATGGAGTAAGTATCTCAAGCAATAAGATGCTATCTATAAGTTCAGAAAAGATCAGAAGGATGGGGTGATTCCAGCTACTGTTGTTGAACCAAGAAAATATTTCCCCTAGCACTTCCATTACTTTGAAAGACAAAGACTTAAGGCTGAACAGCTTTCCAACATCAAGAACAAAAAAGGCAAGAAGGTAGCTGATGATAGTATGCCAAAAGTTAAAGCCAAAATTCAATCAGGCAAAGGCATTATCATTAAGGAGCCAGATCAATCTTAGATTATTTTGCATTGTCTAGGAATTATGTAATTCTGTTATGACATATTGTAATCTTCGGACTTGTTAAATTTTGTTAAAAGAAATGAAAATGTTCACTGGCTTTCTATTTTTTGTTGTCTTAATATAATCTGTTGCCATGCTAAATCTTTTACATCATATTTTGGTATTGTGGTGTATATCATTGAATTAAGGTTATGACTTCTCCAAATAGGGGGAGATTGTTTGGTATGTTGAGAATTGTATACCTGATTTGGAGAAACCCCTTGCTAACTCAATGATATACACAAAGTTGTATTTGATGTATGTTAAGTTTACAAGTACAAGATTAAAGTGAAGAAATTTATCTAAGCACAAATATATCGACATAGTTCAATTGTGTCGACACCTCTGCAGAAGCTGTGTCGAGACAAGTCAGTTGTCTCGACACCTTGAAGACTAAGACAACATACTTGAGAAAATAAAGAGGAGAATTATTTTGAGTAAAATTGTGTCGAGATAAACCAACTATCTCGACACAATGCATGTTAAGTATAGTTATTGACACAACAAACAGATTGTGTCGAGACAATCTCACTGTCTCGACATAAGGTAGAATCAGAAGATGTCGACACAGCAGACAGATTGTTTCGAGACAATCTCACGATCTCGACACAAGGAAGAATCAGAAGATGTCGACACAACAAACAAGTTTTGTCGAGACAATCTCACTGTCTCGACACAAGGCATAATCAAAAGATATCGAACAACAGATAGTTGTGTTGAGACATTCTCATTGTCTCGACACAAGGCAGCATTAAGAGATGTCGACACAGATAACAGGTGTGGTTAGACAAGTCCACTGTCTTGACACTTTCAGCTTCTGATGAAAATTATTCCAAGTTAGAATGTGTCGAGACTACTAAGATATCTCAATACATATGTTGAGACATTTTGAACATCTCGACGCTTATGTTTCAGAATATGTTGAGTCAACACCAAACATGTTATGACATGTCAAAACAGTCAAGTCAGTTGCAGAAAACTCATAATTCAACAGAAACAGGTCAAGAAAGGATTTAATATATGTTGTTGACATCATCTAAAAGGATCCAACCATCTACAGAGTCTATAAACAAAAGGCACTGCCTTCACAAAATAGACACATGAGAGAATTGAATCGAAACGAACAACCGATAGATCAAATCAAGCAATCAAAAATTCTCGTTCTAATTTATTCCAAGTCCTAAACATGCAACATTTCCGAGAAAGAGGAAGAAGACGAAGGTCTTCAAGAAGATCTTCTGATCACTTTTACTAGGTTGATCTGAAGATCTAGTTGTATCTGATCAATAATATCTTCAAGGTATTCACGCCTATCAACATCAAAAAGATTGCTGATTCAGAGAAGGAACTTTTCAGTCTGCAGATCTATCAAGAAGAAATCCAATTGCACCTGATTTGAAGAATCTGTGTAAACAGATATATCAGATTACAGGTTTTCTATTATATGTGTTTTATTTTATCACTTTATACTGTAAGATCTCCTTGAGATTTGAGTGGGTAGGATAATCTTTTCTCTGAGATTGTAAGCCTAAATTATAAAGGATGAGCTAGGGCTCTAGAGGGACCTGGGGTTGGTGGTTTGGGTAAATCACTGAGTTGTAGGCCTATTCTATAAAGGCTGAGGTAGGGTTCTTGAGAGTGTCTGAGGTAGGAGATTGAGTGAATCTCTTAGGTAGGATCAGTTGGTCTGAGTGTAAGTTTCTTGACAGAAATTGAGCCTGTAGGATCTTTGGATCCGAGTTGAAAAGGAGGAGCTATAACCTTATCTAGCACATTGCTAGTGAGGAATAAGGGGGAAAGTGGATGTACCCTAGATAGGGGAACCACTATAAATTCTGTGTGTGCTGTGAACTGTTCTTTACTTGTGCTATGTGTGCTATAAACTGTGATAGTATTATTACTATTGAATAAGGGACAAAGAATTGCAAAGTAATTTAAAAGGTCACCTATTCACCCCCCTTAGGTGACTATCTACCCATAGGCTTGAATTTCATCATCGACTTAAGTTCACATTACAACGCCATCTTCGGAAGGCCGGTCCAGTCAATTTTTTGAGCAATTTTGTCAATTCCTCACTTATCCATGAAGTTCTCGACCCTAGGATACCTATGATTTGTTCGTGGGAATTAGGAGGCATCTTGCACCTGCTACTTAAAGTAGACTCAGCCGGAAGTTGCAATCACCTTTGATGTCAATGACATCGATCTACGTAGCAAAAATGTTGTTGAACCAGGAAGCTCTCATTAAGAGAGGAAGACCCTCCGCTGGTCAAAAAAGCTTTTTACCATGATGTAAAAGTTGCGAAGCACGACTTGCGCAAACTATCTTTAATATGATAATTTTTAATTATGTTTTCCTTATTCTCGTCTCTAGACTTCTTCGGCCAGGCTAGGTCATTTCCTGAATCAATTATTTACATTCTTCGGGGAGCAATTCCCGACCAAGATCGGTCACTTCCAGATTGAATTTTTATATTCTCTGGGAGCTAACTCTTTGCCCAGGCAAGGCCACTCTTGGGATGGAATATTTACATTCTCCGGCGAACGATTCCTAACCAGGCTCAGTCACTTCCGGATCGAATGTTTACATTCTCTGGGAGCAAACTCTTCAACCAGGCTAGGCCACTCCCTGGATCAAATATTTATATTCTCCGGTGAGCAATTCCCGACTAGGCTCGACCACTTCTGGATTGAATCTTTACATTATCTGGGATACAACTCTTCGTTCAGGCTAGGACACTCCCCCGATCGAATATTTATATTCCCTGATGAGCGATTCCCGACCAGGATCAGTCACTTCCGGATCAAATCTTACATTCTCCGGGAGCCAACTCTTCGAAAAGGCTAGGTCCCTCCCCAGATCGAATACTTACATTCTCTGACGAGCAACTCACACTCGGTCTAGGTTGCATAACTAGATCGAATCATTACATTCTCGGGCGATTGGATCGAATCATTATATTCTTCGACATTACTGCAGGCCAATGCCCCGCCATCACCATGGCTTGAACCCCCTAACGATCGCGCTGTCAGATCGAATCCTTACATTCTACGACACTCGTATTGAATCCTTACATTCTTTGGCAATCGACTCATAACCAGGCTTGGCCGCAAAACCTGATCGAATCATTATATTCTTCGTCGTTACTACATGCCAACTCCCCGCAATCGCCAGGTCCTGCCCCCCTCATGGTCACACAGTTGGATTGAATCCTTTTATTCTATGATGTATATATTGAATCCTTACATTCTCTGGCATTCGGCTCATAGCCAGGCTAGGTCACGCAACCGGATCGAATAATTATATTCTCCGGTGACCAGATCAAATCATTACATTCTCTGTCATTACTGCATGCCAATGCCCCGCCATTACTAGGACCTTGCCCCTCTCGCAGTCCCGCAGTTTGATCGAATCCTTACATTCTCCGACACCCGGATCGAATACATACATTCTCCGACAATCCTCTGATGGACAGGCTTGGCCCTACAGTCGGATCGAATCCTTACATTCTCCGACTCCTGGATCGAATACTAATATTCTCTGACAATCCTTACATTCTCCGACCCTCGAATTGAGTCTCCATACTCTCTGATAATGCAACAAACTTACATTCTACCAGTTGTCAGGATCCATATAACAAAGGCAAGAAGAGTAAGAACAATACTATCATATTAATATAGGCGCAAATGCGCTACACAAAATCACCAAATGGTGATGACAAACATACATCAGACTCAACAAGAAAAATGCAAATGTATGCAAGCATACAAAGATAAAATCGCAAGTCGTTGCTCGCCGGTCGCAACTATATCAGGCTCAGGGGTCACCTCCTTCATCATCAAAAATTTCATCAAAGCTAAGACACGAGACGTCACACTTTAGACACTTGGCTACATGGTAAAAAGCCTTCGATGACCCGCACTTGAGTGCAACCTCACAAAAATCCTCTATCTGAGGCTCAAACTCACTGGACTAAACGTCCTCACAGACCTCCTCAGTAAGTAAATTACAATCACACATATAGTTTAAGGAATCCTTGTACTCCTTAAGTCCGACCTCCTTCAACTCAAGTACCCGCACTTCTGAAGAAAGATGTGCTATCTCAGCCCTGGAAGCCTCCAACTCCGCCCTCAAGTCGGCACTCTCCTCCTGAGCAGTCTTTGAAAGTCTTTAGTTTCAAGGTCAGCTAAAAACCTAGAGGGGGGTGAATAGGTTTTTTAGTCTTTTAGACTTTCTTTAACTTAGTGTGTTGTGAGTTAGCTAGGTTAGCATGCTTTCAAGACAATCCACAAAAGCACACACAATATTTATAGTGGTTCCCCAGATTATGGGTACATCCACTGTCCCTCCCACCTTTCTAATAGCTTATTAGACAAGACACTTCTCCAATCTCGGCTCCTAAGAGCTTACAACACAGATCCCACAGGAACTCTCAGTCTTCTCCAAGACCTACAACTCAGGCACAAAGACCTACCTCAGAGCAAGCTTGATCCTACAACTCAGTGATCAAAAGATCACCTACCTCAGGCTTGAACACAAGTCCAATAGCTCAGGCTATGGAGGTTATCCGTACAACTCAGAGAGTAAAACTCTCCCACTTAAGGCAATCAGCCCTACCTCTGGCACATAGGACCTACACTCAATCTTTATAAATCAGGCTTACAACTCAGACCGAAAAGGATCCTATAAAAAAGTAATGGGTTTTGTTGGTGTTTATATGATACTAGAGAAATTTCTCTGTGTCTGCATCCTGAACTGAGATAAACTCAACCCTACCTTCTTCTCAGTAACATGATAACTGATCTTCAATAAGCTGCTACTTGTGCTGGAAGTAACTTAGAGAAAAGGTCTCTGAACTTGCTCTTGATATGCTCTTCAATCAACTAACTTTGACTGCATAAATTTAAAGGTACTGCTTTGTCTTCATTCTCAGAAAGATTTTTTTATCTTGTTGTAGTTGGTGAAGATTGTTACAGCTAACTCACTGGAACTTTTAGTTCAGCTGGTTTAACATCCTGCTTCAAGCTCGCCAACAATGGCAAGGAGGAAGATGAAGTCCAGCCGCTACTTTTCAAAATGAGTAAACTCTAAAAGTTAAGTTCCATCTCCTGATCTTGTCCCTTTTATCATCCGCCGTTCAACAACTATTTTTCCCGTGGGGCCCACCTATAGTTGTTGGCTGTAACTTGCTTTAACAGTAAAAGACGTATAGTAGGTCTATGATGCCATTTATTGCATACTGTAGCTTTCCCGCAACTAATTTGAAATCTGTTGACTTTTGCTGACATCAGCATCTGTGGACTTAGCCATTTTCTTAGTTTTATCCCAGGTGTTGAGAGAATTGGCTTCACTCAACGAATCTGGACTTAACCAATCTCTTCTGCACTCCCAGGCGTTGAGTGCGTTGAGTGAAATTTCATCACCCAATGTTTCTGGACTTAGCCATTTCACTGACTACCTGCCTTTATGCTGAGGCGTTGAGTGAACTGGCCCCACTCAACGCTTCTATACTTAGCCGCAACTTTCTTTATGAATGCATTGAGTGAGCGTTCATCTGTAACATCCCATTTCCGACCAGACCCCTAGGATAGGTTTTGTCATGACCAAGTCATGACGAAACCCTAGGAACCCCAAGGAGGCCAAGTGACCCAGGACAAAGATGAAAATCACCGTGGTCTGCAAATAGTAAAAAAGAAATCTACTTAGAACAGCATTTGGGCTAAGGTGTTGAGTGCGTCGAGTGCACTCAACACCATGAGCCGAATGGCGTTGAGTGCATTGAGTGCACTCAATGCCATCTTATTCAGGCAGGCTTTGGGCTCGGGCGTTGAGTGTGTCGTGTGCACTCAACGCCATAGGCTGAATGGCGTTGAGTGCGTCGAGTGCACTCAACGCCATCATATTCAGGGAGGATTATTGGGGCGGGCATTGAGTGCGTTGAGTGCACTCAATGCCATAGGCTGGATTGCGTTGAATGCGTCGAGTGCACTCAACGCCATTTTCACTTAGAGCCTTTCTGCCAAATTTAGGCGTTGAGTGAACTCAATGCCGTCGGCTTAATGCGTCGAGTGCACTCGACTCCATAGGCTGAATGGCATCGAGAGCATTGAGTGCACTCCATGCCATAAGCTGAATGACGTTAAGTGCACTGACTACACTCAACGTCATCTTGCCATAGGCTGAATGGCGTTGAGTGAGCTGAGCTCACTCAATGCCGTTGGCCGGATGGTGTTGAGTGAGCTGAGCTCACTCAACGCCATTGTACTTAGAATATTTTCTTGGCAGTTTTGGCTTGTTTGCTGGTTCAGCTAAACCGGGTTGTTTCGGGAAGTGGGCTAGGAGGTGTTAATTAGCCGTTTCTCTATTAAGACCTAATTAAGTCTTATTTAAATTAATTTTTACCGGTCAAGTGGAGGAAATGCCATGTGACCGAAGGTTATGAGAATGGACATCCATGAACATTGCCGAGAGTCATTTTTCATGGCCACTAATGCCGCTTGAATGCCTTGGCAACCTTTCACTCCTCTTTTAATGGCTGGATTCAACTCCTCAAAGGAAGAGGAGGAGTTTACAGCCGCTACCTTGCTGGACAAAGCCGTGTTCATCCCCCCACCACCATTGCCGAAATTTCCTTGAAGGACCATTAATGGTCACCAACAGTTAGACCTTTCCCCTCCCTCATTTTACTGATTTAAAAGCTTCCCTAGACCTCAAGCCTTCGTTTCCACACCTTGCCCGAAGGAGATGAGAGAGTTCTGTATACTGTTGAAGAGTATCGGCGACATCTCCACCGTTCATGGCGTTCTGTCAATCTGCACGCCTCCATCCCGCGAATAAGGTCCTCCCCTCCTCTCTCTCTACGGGTAGATCTTAGAATTCTTTAGGGTTAAGAATCGGGCTCAATTGAGCCCGATCGGGAAAAGTGATCTTCCTGGTTGTTTTCGTAAAAAGAAATAGTCTCGGGTTCGCCGGAAAACACCACTCCGGTGACTGCGCCGCCGCCCGACGATGGCCACCACCTCAATGGAGGTGGTGGTGGCGGTGGCCGGCCAGGGAGGAGGCTTGATGGCCGGCAGCAGCGTCTGAAACGCCCTCCAGGTCGGGCTAATCTTAGCCCTTGGCTGGAGGAAGAAGATGACCCAGCGCTGTTGGATCTGCGTTAAGATCTGTGCTGGTCTAATTTATTAATTTCTTTTTTGAGTATTTATGTCTCGTTTACTGAATGGTTTTGAAATAAATATTAAAAATAGGTATGCCCTCTACAGAAAATATGACCAACATGAAAGTTGTAGGTCGTGAAGTCTAGTTTTATTTAAAATTTATTTAGACTCATTTGGGTAAGTGGTTTGACCACAACACCCATCTTTGTGGGATCTATACCTAGGCTAGACCATATGGTATTTTGAGTGCTCCCACCAATCCAGCCATTCAAATGAGTTGAAATTTTGGATGGGGTTCAATATTACCTATATCTAAAACATATCCAAAAATGAGATATTTTAGAAAACAGTTTCTTATAGTGTTTGGAAAATTTCAATAATCCTTATATAATTTAATTAGGTGTCTTAAATTGCTCACCCCCCAATATTTTGGAGGGTGATCTTTAGGGATATCATAAGTCTCTGGTAAAAATCGCAGCCCAATTGGGTTTGATTTGAATAAGTTTTGTTGTGACCAAAGTTTGGTCTCCTAAGGAATAAATTAGGGCAACGAGTATTTGGGGCTTGGAAGAGCCAATTCTCACCCAAATGGGTTGGGAACTTGGCCAGAGCCCCATGGTCAGTAAACACACCCTCTCATGGAGTTTGAGATTGATTGGGGTGGGTTAGCCCTAGGACCCTAGTTCAAACCCTAAGGTTGGACTTTGGGGATTTGTGAAGGACATAGAGTGATATGTCCTTGTATGGACTTGGTATTTATAATAAATACTTGTAGGGTGGTTAAATGCCCTAGGAAGCGGTTGTGTAGTTGTTGGACACAAATACCCCACATAAACCACTTAATAAGTATTTAGGTCTTTACACCCTAGGAATTTTATAATGGGTCATATGACCTTGATTCTTAGTCAAACTTTGGCAGGATTGTTTTCATAGTGATATTCATACCTGGATAATTTTGTTATGAATTATAAATTAATAAATATAGTACTTCATTTACAAACCATCAAATTGTACTTTCAACTTAGGATTTTCTTATGAATTAACCACTCACTGGAATCTTATGAAATTTACTCAGAGGACCTTTTATGATGTTATAAAGCTTTGTAGATTTTTGAGGAATTTTTGGAAGTTTTTTATATGGGTAGCTTCACAAAGTGATACTTTTCATATAAAACCATTTGAATTAATTTTGGTACCTAGTAAGCTTGAAATTTTTTGATATTTGCTCAGAGGTCCTATTTTGTCACCCTTAAGATTCAGTCATTTTTCTATAATTATCTGAGGATAAATTATATTACTTCCTTCTTTATTCATGATGGTTGGATTTATATTGGATTAATTAATTAGAAGTCAAAGAATTTATGGAAAATTATGGAATTTGATATTTATTATTAACTCTCTGTTATCTAGTGTTCATAAATTCTTGGTGGCTATTACTTAAGAAAATATTGCACATCATGTTCAATTCAAGCATGGATTAGATTGGAAAGAAATTAATTAAATATCAAACAAATTAGAAAAAAATGTGAATTTCTGGATTTAGCCTAATTATGTCATGATAGACTCCCAGTAAATAACTTAGGTCATTTGGATAAATATTTTGAGTACTTCTCATTATATACATCATATAACTTTGGATGGTCTGCGTTTAGTAAAAACTGTATGAATCATATTAGGGTGCAGAAGTGAACTAAGGAGATGAGATAATAGTGTAATGGGCTGTTAAGTGATATGAAGAGTCATGATGAGGAGTGAGAAGTCTGGCTAGTGTTTAGAGATACTCTAGGACGACAAAATATCGTCTACCCCGTAGGAGAGAAAGTGTCAAATACACTAGGGTTAGAACCAATATAACACATGAGGGATTGGGAATTGGTTATTAACCAATAAAAATAAGTGTCTTGCGAAAGGGAATGATGAGCTTCAGCTACCATCATAGTTCCTAGTTCCCTTTGAGAGCCCTTTACGGGGTATGCTGGGGGCAGTCCTGGGCTGATGTAAACCGTAGGAATAAGAAACTAAAAGAGCAACTAGTATAACTAGGGTTTCACATTCACACACCCCGGTAGCTAGGTAGGTTGAATAAGTTGGTTTGATTGCGATCCGGACGGTAGATTCGGAAGGTAGATGCATAGATGGGATAGTCCGGGGAGCCGGGGGCTCGAGGGATTGGATACAGAATAAGGTGGTGGGTCTTCGGTATTTGACAGTCATTCACACCGACATCGGTACGTTGACTCGGCAGTGTGGGACACTTAGACAAAGAAAGTCTGGTGGATATAGCCAGCACTAGTATGCGGATACTCTAGGTTGTGTTCTTCTAGGGGCGTACGGAAGGGCTAGGCTCGGTAGTGTGGATACCCACCTAGGAGTGGGGGGCCCAACCCACTGTCTCCGTTTGCCACTACGAAGGTTCCTGGGAGTGAACCTAGCTGCCCAAACAGGGGGAACTAAAGGTATGTGCGCATAGAGTCGTGTGCGTGAGTTGCACTTGCTTGAATCATGGCATAGCATTTCACTACACTCATATTTGCATACAACCAACACCCCAACGTATAAATCGGTATGAGACTTTTTATACGATGGGAGCCTTGCAGAAGTCCCCTTAACTTATAAGTTTGTATGAGCATTCATATAAGTTAAGGTTACTTACTTGCTTGTTTTCTACCTTGTCTTTTATTACATTTGCTGCTTATTTTACTTGTTTACTTTACTACTCACTGTTGTAGAACTGCTAGATTGTACCTTTCTTACTTAGCTGATATACAACATGAATAACTACTAGATTAGTTCCACTGTCATCTTCTTTGCTTACTCTCCACCTTTGTAGCTTCACTTTCCTCCTCTCTGCTCGGTGCTTAGGAGCCGTGGGGGGAGGGGTAGTAAATGATAGGACTTAGTCTTTATGAATAATCGTTTTCAGACCACAACATTACAGGAGCTCTCGATGGGGGACAGGGACCAACAACCCAAGGACCAGCACCAGCGGAGTACTGTGCGCATGGAGGTGGGCCAGTCTAGTTCCGGAGCACCAGTGAGCAACTCAATGAGTGTTCAGTACTATCTTATAGCTTTCGTGAGAGATTGTAGTGAGGATTTGATGTATCGGGCTTAAGCCCGTCTATATTTCATTTATACTGATCATTTGCAGTATTCTATTTTATATATCTATGGACTTGCTATGATTTTATTTATATGTGATTTTGTGGAAATCTTTACATTCAGTGTATATTTACTTCTCTTTCTTGTGGTTGAAAAGACTGGCAGAATTGGTGTTTTGTAGTGGCGGCCTTCCCGAGAGTCGGTGCCACCACAAAATAGAAATTCTGGGCATAAGACCTCGGTGGTTTGAAAAAGAGAAAAAAACGGGGTCTTACAAGTGGTATCAGAGCAGACCTCGATCGAAAGAGAAGTAGTCCACAAGAACCTTAGGACACCCCCATATGAGCATAGTTTGCGGGCAAACTAGCAGCGGAAGCAGTGGTGTGCCCATAAGGTAAATCACATGTGAAATTTCATTTTATCTCTTTCTTCTAGTCCATTCGTACGCTATCTAACAAATAGAATCTTTCCTTGTAGCCTGTGACGGACCCTACTCCACAGCAGGGGACACCTCAGGCTCCGAATGTAGTCCCACCTCTGCCGGCTCAATCTCCGTTCCAGCAGACGGAGATGGGGCAAACATTGACGACCATTTTGGAGGCCTTCAGAGCTCAACAAGCCCCGCTCCACAGCCAAACCCCGGGGCCAACTGGATGAGTGTCTTCCGGGGACATTACCCTCCATCCTACCCGGGGACGGAGTCAGCAGTACACACGGAGGAATGGTTAGATATCATCTATGAGATGCTTGCGGGGATTCGATGCCCTACTGAGGAGGTAGTTGCTTTGGCATTCGCCTGCCTGGAGTCACATGGAAAGAGGTGGTGGAAGTCACAGCTAGACACAACTTTTGCGGGTATGGATTGCGCAGATATCACTTGGGAAGAGTTTAGAGCAGCACTCCTTGGAAATTTCGTACCTCATTTGGCGAGGGACGAGTTGTAGGATAGGTTCTTGTGGTTGAGACAGGGGAACATGATAGTGCTGGAGTATTATCAGAAGTTTACTCACCTAGCCCGCTATGCGGACGCTTATCTGTTGGACGATGCTGACTATGCCAGGAGGTTTTAAAAGGGGTTGCAAGACCACATGAGACATGCCCTCCTCTTCGTCTCAGAGGGGAGCTTGGCCAGGATTCTGGAGATGGCCAAAAAGAGAGAAGCGAATCAGCTTATAGTCAAGAGCCGGAAGAGATCGGCTGACGATGCAGTGATTGGAGGTCGTAGAGATCGTTCATAAGGCCAGGTTATTGGGGAGAGAAGGAACGAGGATCAACCTCATCAGGAGATTAGGCAGGTGCAGAGGAGTCTGGGTGTGTTGGCTCCCCAGCCTTTACAGATGCTGGAGATGCCAAGGAAAGTAGAGCAGGCACCAGTATGCTTCCAATGCAATCAGCCAGGGCATATCAAGAGGAACGTTCCTATGAGGCGATTACCCCCACCAGCACTTCAGGGTGCCCCACTTCCCCGGTAGTTTGGCGGCCGAGGACACAATCAAGGACGAGGATATCAGGGCCGAGGCCACAGTCCAGAGAGGGAGCAGGTGCATGCTCTAGACCTGGCACAGCCCCAGAACCCGGAGCAGGTTATCGCAGGTATGCCAGTACATTTAAATTTTTCTTTCCCTTCTTGGGAAGTAGTTTTCTTAGGTATAGACTAGTTAGAAATTTAGAGAAGACAAACTATAACAAGAATACTAAAACACTTAATTACCTCAGGCATAGTTTTCATCAGCGGCAAGCCCACTCACACGCTCTTCGACACCGGTGCTTCACACTCGTTTGTGTCGGAAGATTTCGTGAAAGGACTAGCAGGCGTGGATAAGTTCACCGGATAGATAATGAGGGTGCGTCTACCCGATGAATCAAAGCTAATGACCTCTGCACATTGCAATATGGAGGTGGAGATCGGCGGGAAGTCGTTTGAGGCACCAGTGATGATCCTGAGGATGCCTGACTATGATCTGATTCTGAGAATGACTTGGTTACACTGGAACCATGCCCGGATTGACTGCTTGGCGAAGAGGATAACCGTGAGGCACGATGAATATTTTATTATTATCGACGGTATTATACCAGCACCCTGCATATTATTATAATTTGTGCAGGCTGTCAAGGCCCACCTGCAGGAGGAGGAGGTTTATCAGGTTCTTTTTGAGACGGTTGTGGCCAAGGATTCCATTTCAGATATTCCAGTAGTGCGAGACTTTGCCGATGTATTTCCGGAGAAGCTACCAGGCCTACCCCCGCACCGAGAGAAGGACTTCCAGATTTAGCTCTTACCGGGGGCTAAGCCGGTATCTAGAGCTCCTTATCGAATGGAACTGAAGGAGTTGGTGGAGTTTTGAAGCCAGCTTCAGGAGTTAGTTGAGGCTGGGTTTGTCTGGCCTAGCTCTTCACCATGGTGAGCTCCGGTGTTATTCGTCAAGAAGAAGGACGGAACTCTTCGACTGTGTATATATTACCGGGCCCTGAACAGGTTGATGGTCTGGAATACTTATCCCTTGCCAAGGATAGACGAGCTATTTGACCAGATAGAGGGAGCCCATTTGTTCTCAAAGCTGGATCTTAGATTGGGGTACTACCAGCTTAGCATTTGGGAGGAGGACATCCCAAAGATGGCCTTCAACAGTAGATATGGATTGTACGAGTTTACCGTGATGCCCTTCGGGATCATGAATGCACCCTCCGTATTCATGACCTTGATGAACCGGGTGTTCGAAGAGTATCTGGATGTCTTTGTTAATGTATTCATCGATGACATCCTTATCTATTCGAGGACAGAGGAGGAGCACACGGGGCATCTGGCCTTGACTTTGGAGAATCTCTGAGAGCATAAGATGTATGCTAAGTTCAGCAAGTGCCAATTTTGTCTAAAGGAGGTGGCCTTTTTGGGCCATGTCATCAGTGGAGTAGGTTTGACACTAGATCCGGTGAAGGTCCAGGCATAACGGGATTGGCCACCACTAAAGACGACCTCGGATGTTCGGAGTTTCTTAGGACTTGCTGGTTATTATCAGAAGTTCGTAAAGGGGTTCTCTCAGATTTCCCTCCCTCTTACATCTCTGACGAAGAAGGAGTCTCCTTTTATTTGGACGCCACGATGCGAGTCTGCTTTTTAGGAGCTGAAGGACCGTCTTACCTCGGCTCCCATCCTTGCTCTTCTTTTAGGTAAGGAAGGATTCTAGGTGTACATTGATGCTTCCTATCAGGGGATGGGTACCATTCTGATGTAGAACGGGCACATAATAGCCTACGCCTCCCATCAGCTGAAGAAGCATGAGCAGAACTACCCTGTGCACGACTTCGAGATGGGGGCAGCTGTTTTTGCTCTTAAGATCTGGCGAAACTACCTCTACGGAGTTCACTGTGACATCTTCTCATACCGCAAGAACTTGAAATACAAAGACACACAGAAGGAGTTAAACATTAGGCAGAGACGCTGGGTGGATTTTCTGTCGGACTACCAGTATACCATGCACTACCATCCCGGGAAGGCGAACGTGGTCGCAGACGCTTTGAGCCGGAGAGCGCAGCTGATGGACTTGGAGTTGGTAAAGTCATTCGAGGAGATGCAGATATCACTAGTGTTCGAGGATGGCCCGGAGTTATACATAGAGTACCTGGGATCCATGGTTACCACTGATGATATTCGAGACTGTATCAGAGATGGGCAGAAGTTGGATGTGAGAGCTGAGCCGATATTCAGAGCCTTGAAGGAAGGCACGGTATAAGATTACTCCTTGAGGGATGGGCTCCTGTGTTTCAGAGACAGGGTCTATATACTGACAGGAGGCCATATCCGTGAGGACATTATGACGGAAGCTCACTGCAGCAGATGCTCGATGTACTCGGGGATCACCAAGATGGTAAAAGATTTGAAGAGGATGATGTACTGGCTGAGCATGAAGAAGGACATTATGTACTTTATGACGCATTGCGAGGCCTGCCAACTCGTAAAGGCTGAGTGTAGTAATCTGGCCGGCTTACTGCAGCCACTTCCGGTGCCGGAGTGGAAATTTGAAGATATAGCCATGGAATTCATACATGGGATACCTCAATCCCGTGTGGGAAATGACTCGATCTGGGTGATAGTGGACAGACTAACGAAGGTGGCCAGATTCATTCCAGTGGCGAAGGACGTTCCGGTTGGTGTATTAGTACGGAGGTTCATTGAGCAGTTTGTGCGATATCTTGGAGTGCCCAAGACTATCGTTTCAGATCGGGATAGGCGGTTCACATCCCGGGAGTGTAGGTCAGTTCAGGCCCATTTGGGTTCGCGGTTGACATTTAGCATGACTTTTCATCCTCAGGCTGATGGGCAGACGGAGTGCACCAACCATACATTGGAAGATCTCTTGTGCCTTTGCATTTTGGACAGCGGCGAACCATGGGAGAGATTGCTGCCACTGATTGAGTTTTCGTACAACAACACCCATCAGTCCAGCATAGGCATGGCTCCTTATGAGGCATTATATGGGAGGAGGTGCAAGACCCCATTATCATGGGTTCAGGATGAGGATCCACAGGCACTAGGCTCGGAGTTTGTGGGGGATACTGATGCTCAGATTAGATTGATCCGAGATAGGATATTGGAAGCCCAGAGCAGGCAGGCCAAATATTAAAATGCGAGGCACCATCAGGTGGAGTTCCAGGTAGGAGACCGGGTTTTCTTGAAGATACGGCCGATGCACAGAGTCTCGCAGATTCACGGGCGGAAGAAGCTCTGTCCAAGGTATATGGGGCCTTACAGGATCCTGAAGCGGATCAGACCCTTGGCTTATAGACTGGAGCTACCTCCGAAGTTAGCGGGATATCATGACGTCTTCCATGTCTCCTCACTACGGAGAGCTCTGCTACGCCCTGAGCAGCTGGTTTCCACAGAAGACGACCCAGTGGCCTCTGATCGATCAGTCAACTTGGAGCTGATCAGGATCGATGAAATGGTAGTGCGGGTCTTGCGATGTAATAAGGTTCCGCTAGTCAAGGTTCTGTGGAGCAATCATGGGTAGGAGGAGCATATGTGGGAGCCACAGGACTTGATACAGCAAAAGTACCTGGAACTCTTCGAGTCAGTTATACCTTAAACCATAGGGATGTTACAATTTCTTCTATTCCAGTAGAAACCCCGGTAGGCTTAACCTTAATTTCGGGGACAAAATTTTTATTTTTGTATATTGGGATTTGTAACATCTCATTTTTGACAAGACCCCTAGGATTGGTTTTGTCATGACCAAGTCATGACAAAACCCTAGGAAGCCCAAGGAGGCCAAGTGACCCAGGCCCAAGTTGAAAATCACCTTGGTCTGCAAATAGTAAAATAGAAATCTACTTAGAACATCATTTGGGCTCGGGCGTTGAGTGCGTCAAGTGCACTCAATGCCATGGGTTGAGTGGCATTGAGGTTATTGAGTGCACTCAATGCCATCTTATTAAGGCAAGCTTTGGGCTCGAGCGTTGAGTGCGTCGAGTGCACTCAACGCCATAGGCCGAATGACTTTGAGTGCATCGAGTGCACTCAACGCCATTATATTCATGGAGTATTTTTGGGGCGGGCGTTGAGTGCATCGAGTGCACTCAATTCCATAGGCAGGATGGCGTTTAGTGCATTGAGCGCACTCAACGCCGTTTTCACTTTGAGCCTTTCTGCCAAATTTAGGCATTGAGTGAACTCAACGTCGACGGCTTAATGGCATCAAGTGCACTCGATGCCATAGGCTGAATGGCGTTGAGAGCATCGAGTGCACTCCACGCCATAAGCTGAATGACATTTAGTGCGCTGACTGCACTCAACGCCATCTTGCCATGGGCTGAATGGCATTGAGTGAGCTGAGCTAACTCAATGCTGTAGGCCGGATTGTGTTGAGTGAGCTGAGCTCACTCAACGCCATTGTACTTAGAATATTTTCCTGGCAGTTTTGCCTTGTTTGTTGGTTCAGCTGAACTGGGCCGTTTCAGGAATGGGCCAGGAGGTGTTAATAGTCGTTTCTCTATTAAGACCTAATTAAGTCTTATTTAAATTAATTTTGACCGGTCAAGTGGAGGAAATGCCACGTGGCCGAAAATTATGAGAATAAACAGCCATGGCCATGGCTGAGATTCGGTTTTCATGGCCACTAATGATGCTTGAATGCCTTGGAAATCTTTCACTCCTCTTTTAATGGCTTGATTCAACTCCACTAGGGAAGAGAAGGAATTTCCCGATGTTACCTTGCTGAACAGAGCCGTGTTCAGCCCCCACCACCATGGCCAAAATTTGAAGGACAATTAATGGTCACCAGCAGTTAGACATTTCCCCTCCCTCATTTTACTAATTTAGAAGCTTCCCTAGACCTCAAGACTTCGTTTCCACACCTTGCCTGATGGAGACGAGAGAGTTCTGTGTGCTGTTGAAGAGTACTGGCGACACCTCCACCATTCATGGCGTTCCATCTATCTGCACGTCTCTAGCCCGCGAATAAGGTCCTCCCCTCCTCTCTCTCTATGGGTAGATCTTAGAATTCTTTAGGGTTAGGAATCGGGCTCAACTGAGCCCGATCGGGAAGAGTTATCTTCCTGGTTGTTTCCGATAAAAGGAATAGTCTCGGGTTCGCCAGAAAACACCTCTCCGGCAGTCGCACCGCCGCCCGGCGATGGCCACCACCTCAACGGAGGAGGTGGTGGCAGTGGCCGGCCAGGGAGGAGGCTGGATGGCCGGTAGCAGCATCATGAACGCACTCCAAGTTGGGCTAATCTCAGCCCTTGGCTTGAGGAAGAAGACGACCCAATGCTATTGGATCTGCTTTATGATCTGTGCTGGTCTAATTTATTAATTTTTTTTCTAGTATTTATGTCTCGTTTACTGAATGGTTTTGAAATAAATATTAAAAATAGGTAGGCCCCTCTACAGAAAATATGACCAACATGAAAGTTGTAGGCCATGAAGTCTAGTTTTAGCTAAAATTTATTTGGACTCATTTGGGTAAGTGGTTTTACCACAACACCCATCTTGGTGGGGTCTATACCTAGGCTAGACCAGATGGTATTTTGAGTGCTCCCACCAATCCATACATCCAAATGACTTGATATTTTTGATGGGGTTCAATATAACCTATATCTAGAACATATTAAAAAATGAGAATTTTTGGAAAACATTTTCCTATAGCTTTTGGAAGATTTTAATAATCCTTATATAATTTAATTAGGTGTCTTAAATAGCTCAAAACCCCCCAATATTATGGAGGGTTATCTTTGGGGATATCATAAGTCTCTGGTAAAAATCTCAGGCCCAATTGAGTTTGATTTGAATAAGTTTTGTTGTGACCAAAGTTTGGTCTCCTAAGGGATAAATTAGGGCAAGGAGTATTTGGGGCTTGGAAGAGCCAATTCACACCCAAATGGGTTGGGACCTTGGCCAGAGCCCCATGGTCAGTAAACACACCCTCTCATGGAGTTTGAGATGGATTGGGGTGGGTTAGTCCTAGGACCCTAGTTCAAACCCTAAGGTTGGACTTTAAGTGTTTGTGAAGGACATAGAGTGATATGTCCTTCAATGGACTTGATATTTAGAATAAATACTTGTAGGATGGTTAGATGCCCTAGAAAGTTGTTGGGTAGTGGTTGGACACAAATACCCCACATAAACCACTTAATAAGTATTTAGGTTTTTACACCCTAGAAATTTTATTATGGGTCATATGACCTTGATTCTTAGTCAAATTTTTGCAGGAGTGTTTTTATAGTGATATTCATATCAAGATAATTTTGTTATGAATTATAGATCAATAAATATAGTACTTTATTTACATACCATCAAATTGTACTTTCAAATTAGGAATTTCTTATGAATTAACCACTCACTTGAATCTTATGAAATTTAGTCAGAGGACTTTTTATTATGTTATAAAGCTTTATAGATTTTTGAGGAATTTTTTGAAGTATTGTTATATGGGTTGCTTCACAATGTGATACTTTTCATGTAAAAACATATGAATTAATTTTGGCACCTAGTAAGCTTGAAAAATTATGATATTTGCTCAGAGGTCCTATTTGGTCACCCTTAAGACTCGGGAATTTTTCTATAATTATCTGATGATAAATTATATTACTTCCTTCTTTATGCATGATGGTTAGATTTACTTTGGATTAATTAATTAGAAGCCAAAACATTTATGGAAAATTATGGAATTTAATATTTATTGTTATCTCTCTATTATCTAGTGTTCTTAAATTCTTGGTGGCTATCACCTGAGAAAATATTGTACATCATGTTCAATTCAAGCATTGATTAGATTGGAAAGAAATTAATTAAATATCAAACGAATTAGGAAAAATGTGAATTTCTAGATTTAGCCTAATTATGTCATGATAGAGTCCCAGTAAATAACTTAGGTCATTTAGATAAATATTTTGAGTACTTCCCATTATATACATCATATAACTTAGGATGGTCTGCGTTTAGTAAAAACTGCAAGAATCATATTAGGGTGTAGAAGTGAACTAAGGAGATGGGATATTAGTATAATGGGTTGTTAAGTGATATGTGGAGTCATGATGAGGAGTGAGAAGTCTGGCTAGTGTTTAGAGTTGCTCGGGGACGACGAAACATCGTCTACCCTGTAGGAGAGAAAGTGTCAAAAACACTAGGGTTAGAACCAATATAACACACGAGGGATTAGGTATTGGGTATTAACTAATAATAATAAGTGCCTTGCGAAAGGGAACGATGGGCTTCAGCTACCATCATAGTTTATAGTGCCCTTTGAGAGCCCTTCACGGGGTATGCCGGGGGCAGTCCTGGGCTAACGTAAACCGTAGGAATAATAAACTAAAAGAGCAACTAGTATAACTAGGGTTTCACATTCACACACCCCGGTAGCTAGGGAGGTTGAATAGGTTGGTTTTATTTCCATTTAGACGGTAGCTTCGGAAGGTAGATGCATGGATGTGATAGTCCGGGGAGCCGGGGGCTCGAGGGATTGGATACAGAATAAGGTGGTGGGTATTCAGAATTTGACAGTCGTTCTCACCGACATCGGTACGTTGACTCGGCGGTGTGGGACACTTAGCCAAAGAAAGTCTAGTGGATATAGCCAACACTAGTACGTGGATACTCTAGGTTGTGTTCTTCAAGGGGCGTATGGAAGGGCTAGGCCCGGTAGTGTGGATACCCGCCTAGGAGTGGGGGCCCGACCCACTATCTCCATTTGCAACTATGGAGGTTCCTTGGAGTGAAGCTAGCTGCCCGAATAGGGGGAACTAAAGGTCTGTGCGCATAAAGTCGTGTGCGTGAGTTGCACTTGCATGAATCATGAAATAGCATTTCACTACACTTATATTTGCATACAACCGACACCCCAATGTATAAATCGGTATGAGACTTTTTATACGATGGGAGCCTTGCAGAAGACCCCTTAACTTATAAGTTTGTATGGGCATTCATATAAGTTAAGGTTATTTACTTACTTACTTGCTTGTTTTCTACCTTGTCTTTTATTACATTTGCTGCTTATTTTACTTGTTTACTTTACTACTCACTATTGTAGAACTACTAGATTGTACCTTTCTTACTTAGCTGATATACAATATGAATAACTGCTAGATTAGTTCAACGATCATCTACTTTTCTTACTCTCCACCTTTGTAGCTTCCCTTTCCTCCTCTCCGCTCGGTGCTTTGGAGTCGTGGGGGGGGGGGGAGGGGTAGGGGATGATAGGACTTAGTCTTTATGACTAATGGTTTTCGGACCACAACATTACAGGACCTCCGGATGGGGGACAGGGACCAGCAGCCCAGGGACCAGCATCAGCGGAGTACGGTGCGCATAGAGGTGGGCCAGTCTAGTTCTGGAGCACCAGTGAGCAACTCAATGAGTGTTTTGTACTATCTTATTGCTTTCACGAGAGATTGTAGTGAGGATTTGATGTACCGGGCTTAAGCCCGTCTATATTTCATTTGTTCTGATCTTTTGCAGTACTCTATCTATGGACTTGCTGTCATTTTATTTATATGTGATTTTGTGGACATGTTTACATTCAGTGTATATTTACTCCTCTTTCTTGTGATCGAAAAGGCTGGTAGAATTAGCGTTTTGTAGTGGAGGCATTCCCGAGAGTCAGTGCCATCGCAAAACGACAATTCTAGGCATAAGACCCCGGTGGTTTGAAAAAGAAAAAAAAGGGTCTTACATCATAACTCAACACTTCTTCCTTTGCCTGGATTCTTGTTGATGAGGCATTGAGTGAACTGCCTTCACTCAACGCTTCTATACTTAGCTAATTTTCTTAAGTAGCTTGCGTTGAGTGAGCTGTCCTCACTCAACGCATCTGGACTTAGACAAATTTTCCCATTTATCTCTCTTTAGGATTTGACTGATCATTGCTATGTCATCGCCTTCTTCTTTGGCATTGAGTGAGCTGTCCTCACTCAACAATTCTTGTCTTAGCCTGATGATGGCCGCAGAACAGAGACCGATTATGGGTTGTTCGAAATGGTCTGATTCCACGGGCCGAGTTAGAAGATCGAGTTTTCTAACGAGAGGAGGAAAGTGCACCTATCGCGTAGTACTCGATATTCGGGAGAATACCGAGGTCGTATTGTTCTTGGCGGCGCGTTGATTATATTTACTCTTCCAGGAAGACTATTATCTTACTACCAGTAAGGTGGGATTTTTAGTTAAATTAAAATGGAAACAAAGAGAGCAGAATTTTACTAAGTTTGTTCGATGATGGGTTAACGCTCGGCATCGAATCGGATTAAGACTAAAACAATTCTAAATAATTATTGAACTTAGTTTTTAAATTAATAAAAGGCACTTGGCCGTGGAGGTTCTAAAGACATGATCTCACATGGGTCTAGGGATATCGCTCACATGGATGCTAAGGCTATTTGACCGAACGTTAGTCCGACAAAGGATTCCCCTTAATGCCCGTATTACGCTAAGAACCCCGCTATTGGGTGGGGAACCCAATCCGGCAGAACTACGCTTCTCCTCTTTCGAGGGAGCATACACAGTTCTCTTTACCCATGGGGGATTAGTCCATACGTGCAGCCTCTCGGCATTGCGCATGGATAACGGAAATAGATCCCACACATCGATTATGTGGTCTTATGCGTCGTTAGCCCGGGGCAAACCTTAATTCCTTAAATTAAAATTAAAATAAAGTTCTTTAATTATTTCAAATCATTTTATATGTCCCAATGCTCTTCGATGCCGAAGGCTAATAGAGATTAGCCACTCATCGGTATGGGGACGGCTTTGCAGTTTTTAGTGAAATGTGAGTTTGAAATTAAGTACTAAACAATTATAAGAGAAAACACAAAAAAACAGGACATTTAGATAAATTGAAGGCTAATTGATGCAGGCACTCACGCACATTCAAAACCATAAAGAGATTAAATAAAGCAAGTCATACTTAAATGAGTAGGCGGGAAATAAATGCAAGTACACGTCCTACTCAAAACTGAGTAGGCGGTAAATTAAAGTAATGCGCCATTTAACTCTTAACGAGTAGGCGGAAATAAATGCATAAATAAAAAGAAACTAAGTTACAAAAAATGAAAATTACAAGTCCCACTCAAATGAGTGGGCAGAAAATTAAAGCAGAGAGCTGTTTAACTCTTAACGAGTAGGCGGAAATAAATGCACACACGCACACACTCTACATAAGTGAGAAAGTGATAAACAAAGCATGAAAAGTTATCACCTACACTCACACACTCTACATAAATGAATAAAGCAGTAAAATTGCAAGTCCCGGCTCAAATGAGTGGGCGGGAGAATGAAAGCAATAAAAATATCCTCATACACTCACACACACAAAGAAATAACACAAAATGAAAGTTACCTAAAAATTAAAACTACAATTTTTCTACCATTAAAACTTGCCAAAAACAGATAAAAAGATGAAATAAAAATTAAAGAAGCAAAAGTTTTTGAAAACAAAGTTGAAATCAAAGTTGTTGAAAAATTAAAACGTTTACATTTTCATCCTTGGGATTTCATAAAAGTGATGAAAAAGTGAAAATAAAAATTAAAGGAACAAAAAGGTTTTACAATCCTAAAACAAAGCTAAGTAAAAAAAACAAAACACTTTAAAACCTCTTTTACAATTTCATTGGAATGAAAATATAAGCTTTTAAAAAGTTTTCAATACAACTTTGATTTTTTAAAAAGAAGACTTAAACTAAATTTTGCCATTATAACAACTCAATTTTTTTGATAAAACCCTAGAATAAAACCTATCATGACAACTAATTAAGAGCGTATATAAAAAAACAAATTACCCTCATACACACACACACACACACACACACTTTCATAAAGATGAACAAAGATGAACAAAAGGATAAAAAGAAGAAGAAAAATTAGCCACCCAAATCCATTTTCATTCCAAGTAAAGAGACAAAAAAAACAACATTTTTATTTCCATAATTTAAGCTATTACAAACTATTACAAAGCTAAAGAGAAAGCTAAAACAAACATACGAAGGGAGGGGGGAGAAAGTTCTCCTTACATTGGATTGGAAACACCAAGGGCAGCCCACAAGAAGAAACACTAAAGTTGGCTCAAAAAAGTGAACCCTTGGGCATTATAGAAAATTTTTATTTATAGGAAAAATATCGGGTATGACACGCCCTAGTCACGGGCGTGACAGGGGGCGTGTCACAGTTGCTGTGTTTAACTTTGCTTCTTCGGGCGAGCTGGCGCCGTTCTGGAAGGTTCGGGGAGTGATACTTGGCGATCACGGGCGTGACAAGTGTTAGTGACGGGCGTGTCAAGTAGTGGTCGACGATCTTCAGGCGCCGATCGACGATCTGGAAGCTTCTAGAAGTAACATGTGGTGGTCTTGGGTGTGACAAGTGTCAGTCACGAGCGTGACGGGGGCGTGACTTGGAAGGCTGGCAGTTCTGATGTCGGCAGAATTGAGTGTGAAAAAGCGTTAAGTGTCGACATCGACACGGGCATGATGGGCATGGACACGGGCGTGACATGACGGCGTTGAGTGTTGAACAGTAAAATCATTGAGTGTCGACTGACCGAAGGTGTTGAGTTCCTGACACGGGCGTGTCAAGTCAAATTTTGATTTTTTTCTGTATTTTTCTTGAAAATAAAAATAACTAAGTTAGAAATAAAATTTACAAAATATGAACAATTTATTAAACAAAACAAACAAAAAAGTGCAAAAATAAAGTAAAATATCATAATAACAATACTATAAAAGTAGGTATAATTACAACTTATCAAATACCCCCATACTTAAGCTTTTGCTATTCTAGAGCAAAAGTTTGAGGTGAACTTATAAGGAATAATAAAAAACTCTAAGTTCTGGTACCGCAGAATTAATTATGAGAGAGATCTAAATGAATATACGGGGTATAAGAGTTAAGTCCTAAAATTATATAGATGATTTAAACAGGGCAAAAGTTTTGCCCAAAAGACTTCTTGATGTAATCAAATAGAAAGCAATAATTGTATTGGTTAGATTAACAGAAAATAGTTTGGAATTATATGAACTTTAGCTTATAGGAGTTTTACCAAAAATAATGCAATTTACGAATTATGCTCTCAAAAAGATTTTTGAATTAATTCTAGAGTCATGAAATTGGCTAAGTGGGCTGATGTTGGTTTATGAAGATGCTTGGATTTTGAGGCGAGGTAATTTTTTCTCGAACCTCCAGTTTTTTTGATTTTGATTTGGATGTTATAGGAAAACGTAATCTTATTTTCCTTAACATGAATTTTTTTTTCTTCTTCATAATAAGAATTAACCCAATGTATATGTGTAGGAGTAATGAATTTTTTCCTCATACTTCGTAACATATAATCTTTTAATTTATTGGGTGTCTATGTTTACGGAACAAAATCTTATTCCCATTGACATAGGATATTTTTTGGGGGAAAATTTTTTTATCATACCAAGTAGGTTATTATAAGTAAGGGGAGAAAAGAGAACTAGATTTTTAATTAAAAAAATTTTGAGAGCAACCTTTATAAATTGTACGTTCCAATTTTTCAGAAAGCTAAAAGTAAGCATAATTAAATTCTATAATTGTTATTTTCTAACATAGTACACATGCTCCTATCTATGAAAAATTAGAAGTAGTGCCTAAAATGAGTCCCCTATTTTTAACAAAGTATAATAAATTCTTTAAAACTTAACCCCGACTATTTAGATTTTTCAATCTATAATTAACAAACGAATAGTGAATAATGAATTGATCAAATTCGCATATAATCAAACTCAAAACAAAAGTTTTGGATAGCAAGAAACTTAAGAATGATATATTTGATTTATTTGTTTCATAAATTATATTTTGTTTTGAATTTTTTAAGTTATTATCTTTTTTTGTATTGTTGTATTTATTTCTTTAATATATACATACTAAAGAAAGAAAAATGCAAAAATAAATTTTTTTGGATTTTTCAGTTTTGCGATTTTTTTGGTATTTTTAAATTTTGTGAAATTTTTTTTGTATTTTTAAGTTTTGTGAAATTTTTTTGTATTATTAAGCAAATTTTCATTTTATTTACAAAATTTTGGGAGAAAAAGAGAAGTTATTTAAAAGGATGAGATGGAAAAAGGGAGAGGGGAAAGAGAAAGAATATTTACAAAAAGTACTTACAAAAATTATTTACAAAAAATATTTACAAAAATATTTACAAAAATATAAACTAGGTTGCCGCGAGATGACTCGTTATGTGGATGGCTCGATGAGCCGGATCTCGCGGATCGAGTTAAAAATAAATCAAAGTTTCGAAAATGAAACTTCAAAATTTTTTTTTGTGATTTTTGTGTTTTATATATTTTTATTTTTTTTATTTTTGAAGTTTTGTTTTTAAGTTTTTTTTAAGGGAAAAAGAAAGTACGAAAATACGAAAACACACCCATACTTAGTTCCAACATTGTCCCCAATGTTGAATGCTAAGCATGAGGAACAAGACAGCAGGTATATGTACAAAAAAGGAAAAAGAGGGGGGCAAAAAACGTCCCTGATCCGCGCTCGGGGAAGCCCATTAGAAACCCTGAAGTTATTAGAAAAATAGAAAACATGATAAATAAAGACGTAAAAAAAAAGATAAGCGTGGGGTGCCTCCCAGGAGCGCTTTGTTTATAGTACCGTAACTTGACTATATTGGCGGGGATTATATAAGGAGAAGGGTTATAGTTTCACTCCTACCGATCACAGGGTCGCCTGCTATATAAGACTTTAACCGATGAACGTTCACCTTTAAAGTGCCTTTTTCGGGGTGGGAGACGAGTACGGTCCCATATGGAAAAACTTCTTCAACCTTGAAGGGCCTAACCATTTCGATTTTAGTTTACCCGGGAAAAGCCTAAGACATGAATTGTACAGAAGGACAAGATCGTCTGGAGAAAATTTTTTTGGGGCTTTGATTTTTCGATCGTGATATAACTTAAAACGCTCCTTATAGAACTTATTGCTCTCGTAAGCGTTCACACGCCATTCATCGAGCTCGTTTAGTAGAAGTTTTCTATTCTGAGCAGCTAAGTTAGAGTGGAGGTTTAAGAGTATTAATGCCCAAAGTGCGTGGTGCTCCAGTTCTACGGGTAAATGACACGCTTTGCCATTGAATAATCGAAACAGAGTACAACTGGTAGCGGTTGTGTACGCCGTACGATACGCCCATAACACGTCGTCAAGCTTAACGGACCAATCTTTCCTATTAAGTGAAATAGTTTTTTTCTAATATTCGTTTTATCTCTCGATTTACTACCTCAACATGGCCACTTGTTTGCGGGTGGTAAGGGGTTGCAAGTTTGTGCATGACTCCGTATTTAGCTAACATCTTAGCCATTAGAGCATTACAGAAATGCGTTCCCCTATCACTAACAATAGTGCTAGGCGTGTCGAAGCGAGAAAATAATTTTTTTAGAAATGTAACGACGACTCGCGCATTGTTGGTGGGGAGAGCTTGTGCTTCCACCCACCTTGACATATAGTCGACCACCACTAAAATATACTTATTTTTATAAGAAGGAGGTAGGGGGCCTACAAAATCTATGCCCCACAAATCGAAGACTTTGCATTCTAAAAATATGTTTTGGGGCATCTCATCTTGACGTGAGATGTTACCCGACCGCTGACAGCTATCGCATGCGCGCACAAAATTGTGCGCATCTTTGAAGAGAGTGGGCCAAAAGTAGCCCGCCTCTAGCACCTTCCTAGCGGTCCGGTTTGCTTGATAGTGCCCCAGACTGGACCCTCGTGACAGTGCCTCAATATTTGCAAGCACTCCACACCCGCAACGCACCATTGGACCGCTTGGTCCGCGCAGATACGGAAAGAAATGGGTCCTCTCAAAAGAAATTTTTCAAGTCGAAAAAGAATTTCTTCTTTTGATGACTTGTGAATTCTTTTGGAATTACCCGCGCGACTAAGTAGTTCGCAAAATCTTCGAACCAAGGCGAAGATGACGAAGACAAACGAAGGGCAAGAAGGCGTTCCTCGGGGAATCTATCATTTATTTCAGATTCGACGAGCGCTTCGGCACCCGGATTTTCTAAACAGGAGAGGTGGTCTACCGCTAGATTTTCCGCACCCTTCTTGTCCCGGATCTCCAAGTCAAATTCCTGAAGGAGGAGAATCCATCGAAGAAGGCGGGGTTTCGCGTCGGTTTTGGCTAGTAAATACTTAAGGGCATAGTGATCGGTAAAAACGATAACTTTAGAAAGCGTTAAATACGAGCGAAACTTATCAAAAGCGAAAACAACGGCTAAGAGTTCCTTTTTCGTCGTCGTGTAATTCACTTGTGCGGAAGTGAGCGTCTTGCTAGCATAATAAATAGGATGGAAATGTTTTTCTACGCGTTGGCCAAGAACGGCGCCTAAGGCAATATCACTAGCGTCGCACATGATTTCGAACAAAATGGACCAATTAGGGGCCACTAGAATTGGAGAATTGATAAGTTTTTGTTTTATAAAATTAAAGGCAGACTCGCAATCGCAACTAAAGATAAAAGGTGATTCCTTTTCCAAGAGGTGAGTAAGCGGCTTTGTTATTTTTGAAAAATCTTGAATGAAGCGCCTGTAAAAGCCTGTGTGGCCTCAGAAACTCCTAAGAGATTTTATGTTAGTCGGCTGAGGAAGCTTTTCTATGATTTCTACTTTGGCCTTATCGACCTCTATCCCCTTAATCGAAATCTTATGGCCGAGGACCAAACCTCCTCGAACCATAAAGTTGCACTTCTCCCAATTTAAAACAAGATGCATGTCCTCGCATCGCTGGAGGACACGATCGAGATTTCGAAGACAATCCGAGAATGAGCATCAAAATACGGAAAAGTCATCCATAAATACTTCCATAATATATTCTACTAGCTCGCCAAAGATTGCTAGCGTACATCTTTGGAATGTAGCTGGCGCATTGCAGAGGCCAAATGGCAGTCTTCGGTAGGCGAAGGTGCCAAACGGGCAAGTAAAAGTTGTTTTCTCTTGGTCCTCAGGGGAAATGGGGATTTGAAAAAACCCCGATAAACCATCGAGAAAACAATAAAATGGATGACCGGAAAGTCGCTCGAGAATCTGGTCAAGGAATGGTAGTGGGAAATGGTCCTTGCGGGTGGCATCATTAAGTTTGCGATAATCGATGCACACACGCCAACCCGTAACAGTACGAGTTGGGACGAGCTCGTTGTGCTCATTCGCCACTACGGTCAAACCGCCCTTCTTGGGAACGACATGAATGGGACTAACCCATGCACTATCAGAAATGGGATAAATAATCCCCGCATCTAATAATTTAATTATCTCAGTTTTCACGACATCTTTCATGTTTGGGTTAAGACGTCGCTGCGGCTGAATGGTTTTGCGGCAATTATCGTTTAAGAAAATTTTATGAGTGCAGAAAGAAGGGTTAATCCCCTTAAGGTCAGAAATTTGCCACGCAATTGCGTGGCGATGTTTAAGCAAAACCTCAAATAAATCGGAGGTCTCCGAATCGCTTAAATCCGAAGAAATGATTACCTGAAGTGTATCATTTTTCCCTAAAAAGGCGTATTTGAGGGATTCGGGTAATGGTTTGAGATCTAGGGTGGGCGGTTCTTCTAGCGAGGTTTTAGTGCTAATGTATTTTGAAACAATTGGTTCAAAAGGCATATCCGTAGACGCGTCCTCATCGCAATAAAAATTTTTGAGTGAAAAAATATCTTCGTTTAAAAACTCGGACTCAAAAACCGGAGAAGAACAATCTCCATAAAAAGAATCTAAAGAGTAGCAGAAATTGTCGCTCGGCGACGAGTCTTCCATTAAGGGATTAATAGAAAAAGTAACTTGGTCGTCTCCTACCCGAAGGAGAAGATGACCGTTACTTACATCGATTAGCGCACGTGAGGTTGCTAGGAAAGGGTGACCGAGTATTATTGGTAGCTCGGCGTCTTCCTCGATGTCTAAGATGACAAAGTCCAACAGGAAGGTTAACTTGTCTACTCGGACAAGGACATCCTCAACTACCTTGATGGCGAACCTAACCGAGCGATCCGCTAGTTGGATGCGCATATTGGTAGGAGCAGGAGTACCCAAACATAAATGCAGGAAGAGCGAGAACGACATCAAATTAATGCTCGCGCCTAAGTCTGCCAAGGCATATTTTACTAATACATTGCCAAAAAGGCACGGGATGTAAAACCATCCCGGGTCGTTTTGTTTTGAGGGCAACATATTAGTAAGAGCCGCCGAGCGGACAGCGTTAAGAGAAATATGCGAAATATCTTCAAGTTTTCGTTTGTTAGAAAGAAGCTCTTTTAAAAATTTTGCATACTTAGGCATTTGCGAGATGGCCTCGCAAAAAGGAAAATTAATATGAATTTGTTTAAGTAAAAAAATAAATTTTTCATATTGCGCGTTCACTCGCTCGTTATCTAACTTATGCGGGTAGGGCAGTGCCTTGTTTAAAATAGTTTTGTCATTTAAAATTTGTAAGGGCTGCGTAATCGAAGAAGAGGGAAGAGGGGTCGGAGGTGAAATATGTACCTGAGGATCGATCCATTTTGGATCGACCACCTCCTTACCACTACGGAGGGTTATAGCATTGGCATTCTCCCTTGGATTGGGCTCTATATTCCCTAGAAGTGCCCCCAGAGCGCGTTCTGACATAAGTCGCGCCAGCTGTCCAACCTGTATTTCTAAATTTTTAAGCGATCCGTTGATGTTATGGATATTAGACTCGTTGGACGCAACATATCGATTAAAATTTTCCTCCTCCGGAAGAGGCTTCTGAGGAGGGGATGGAAAAGAAAGCGCAAAAGTAGGGGGAGGAGGGCGTTGCGCGTTATTCGGGTTACTCCATGATAAATTCGGGTGGTTCCTCCAACCCGGATTATAGTGGCTACTATAAGGGTTGTTTTGAAAGGAGGGACGCACCGGATTCCCCATGTAGTCCACGAATGCGTCGACCATGTAGGCATTAGGGGGGAGAAAACAAGGCGGAGTGGAGGAGGAAACAGTCATCTCTGCCACCTGCTTAGTTAGCCTTTCGACTTGAAGGGCTAGCTGAGCAGTGACATCCACTTCATAAAGGCCCGCTTGCTTATGGAGTGTCCGCGGGACATTCCATTGATAGGCATTCATAGCCATTTCTTTGAAAAGAGCCTGGGCGGCCTCGGGGGACTTATTATTCAGAGTGCCCCCAGCAGCTGCGTCAATCGTTTGACGCGTCTGACTGTTCAGTACATTATAAAAAATCTGTACCTGCAACCACGTTGGCAGCGCGTGGTGCGGGCACCGGCGGAGAAATTCCTTAAAATGCTCCTAAGTCTCATAAAGAGACTCGTAGTTGTTTTGCACAAAGGAGGATATGTCCGCCCGCAATCTAGAAGTTTTTGCAGGCGAAAAATATTTATTAAGGAATTTCTCTGCCAACTCCGCCCAGGTCGTGATGGATCCCCGCGAGAGGGAGACCAACCACTCCTTGGCCTTGGACTTAAGAGAGAAGGGAAAGAGGCGCAAACGAATGGCGTCATCAGTGACACCATTAATCTTGAAAGTATCACAAATTTCTAAAAAATTGGACAAGTGGTTATTTGGGTCCTCATCCGGCTGTCCGTCGAACTGCACGACATTTTGGATCATTTATATAACACTTGACTTAATTTCAAAATTATTGTTTGCCACAGCAGGCGAAACAATACTCGACCCCGTATCAACCAAGTTGGGTTGAGCATAGTAAGACATCGTACGCTCGGCCGCTTGGGCATTATTTGGGTCGGCCATAGAAGAGAAAAAGGGTTCTCCGGTGGATTCTGCGGGGTCTAAAAAGGGAATTCGACGTAGAGATCGGATACGCGCAAGAGAGTGGTCGATCTCAGGGTCGAATTCAAGATTTTCAGAACTCGAAGGTTGTCCACGGGTCATACACCCTAAAAAAAACGAAGGGGGAAGGATCTTTTTTTTATAAATTTTTTTTTTTGAAAAATAAAGTAAAATTAATAGAGTCCCGGATTCGATATAACAACCGTGTTCCCCGGCAACGGTGCCAAAAACTTGATGGCTGCAGAACAGAGACCGACTGTGGGTGGTTCGAAATGGTCTGATTCCGCAGGCCGAGTTAGAATTTCGAGTTTTCTAACGAGAGGAGGCAAGTGCACCTATCGCGTAGTACTCGGTATTCAGGAGAATATCGAGGTCGTATTGTTCTCGGGGGTGCTTCAATTATATTTACTTTTCCAGGAAGACTATTATCTTACTATCAGTAAGGTGGGATTTTTAGTAAAATTAATACGGAAAGAAAGAGAGCAGAATTTTACTAAGTTAGTTCGATGACCGGTTAACGCTCGGCATCGAATCGGATTAAGACTAAAATAATTCTTAACAATTACTGAACTTATTTTTTAAATTAATAATAGGCACTTGGCCGTGGAGGTTCCAAAGACATGAGCTCACCTGGGTCTAGGGATATCGCTAACCTAGACGCTAAGGATATTTGACCGAACGTTAGTCCGACGAAGGATTCCCCTTAACGCCCGCATTACGCTAAGAACCCCGCTATTGGGTGGGGAACCCAATCCGGCAGAACTACGCTTCTCCTCTTTCGAGGGGCCATACACAGTTCTCTTTACCCAAGGGGGATCAGTCCATACGTGTAGCCTCTCGGCGTTGCATATGGATAACGAAAATAGAACCCACACATCGATTATATGGTCCCATGCGTCATTAACCCGGGGCAAACCTTAAGTCCTTAAATAAAAATAAAAATAAAGTTCTTTAATTATTTCAAATCATTTTATATGTCCCAATGCTCTTCGATGCCGAAAGCTAATAGATATTAGCCACTCATCGGTATGGGGACGGCTTTACGGTTTTTAGTGAAACGTGAGTCTGAAATTAAGTACTAAACAATTATAAGAGAAAACACAAAAAAAGGACATTTAGATAAATTGAAGGCTAATTGATGCAAGAACTCACACACACTTCAAAACCATAAAGAAATTAAATAAAGCAAGTCCTACTCAATTGAGTAGGTGGGAAATAAATGCAAGTACAAGTCCTACTCCAAACTGAGTAGACGGTAAATTAAAGCAATGTGCCATTTAACTTTTAACGAGTAGGCGGAAATAAGTGCATAAATAAAAAGAAACTAAGTTACAAAAAATGAAAATTACAAGTCCCACTCAAATGAGTGGGCGGAAAATTAAAGCAGAGCGCCTTTTTACTCTTAACAAGTAGGCGGAAATAAATGCACACACGCATACACTCTACATAATTGAGAAAGCGATAAACAAAGCATGAAAAGTTATCACCTACACTCACACACTCTACATAAATGAATAAAGCAGTAAAATTGCGAGTCCCGGCTCAAATGAGTGGGCGTCAGAATGAAAGCAATAAAACTATCCTCATACACTCTCACACACTTAGAAATAACACAAAATGAAAGTTACCTAAAAATTAAAACAACAACTTTTTACCCTTAAAACTTGCCAAAAACAGATAAAAAGATGAAATAAAAATTAAAGAAGCAAAAGTTTTTGAAAACAAAGTTGAAATCAAAGTTGTTGAAAAATTAAAACGTTTACATTTTCATCCTTAGGATTTTATAAAAGTGATGAAAAAGTGAAAATAAAAATTAAAGGAACAAAAAGGTTTTACAATCCTAAAAAAAAGCTAAGTAAAAAAAACAAAACACTTTAAAACCTCTTTTACAATTTCATAGGAATGAAAATATAAGCTTTTAAAAAGTTTTCAATACAACTTTGATTTTTTAAAAAGAAGACTTAAACTAAATTTTGCCATTATAACGACTTAATTTTTTTGATAAAACCCTAGAATAAAACCTATCATGACAACTAACTAAGAGCGTATATAAAAAAACAAATTACCCTCATACACACACACACACACTTTCATAAAGATGAACAAAGATGAACAAAGATGAATAAAAGGATAAAAAGAAGAAGAAAAATGAGCCACCCAAATCAATTTTCATTCTAAGTAGAGAGACACAAAAAAACAACATTTTTATTTCCATAATTTAAGCTATTACAAACTATTACAAAGCTAAAGAGAAAGCTAAAACAAACATAAGAAGGGAGGGGGGGGGGGGAGAAAGTTCTCCTTACATTGGATTGGAAACACCAAGGTCAACCCACAAGAAGACATACTAAAGTTGGCTCAAAAAAGTAAACCCTTGGGCATTACAGAAAATTTTTATTTATAGGAAAAATTTTGGGTGTGACATGCCCTAGTCACGGGCGTAACAGGGGGCATGTCACAGCTGCCGTGTTTGACTTGGATTCTTCGGGCGAGCTGGCACCGTTCTTGAAGGTTCGGGGAGTGACACGTGGCGGTCACGGGCGTGACAAGTGTCAGTCACGGGCGTGTCAAGCAGTGGTCGATGATCTTCAGGCGCCGATCGACGATCTTGAAGCTTCTAGAAGGAACACGCGGCAGTCACGGGCGTGACAAGTGTCAGTCACGGGCGTGTCGGGGGGCATGACTTGGACAGCTGGCAGTTATGATGTCGGCATCGTTGAGTGTGAAAAAGTGTTGAGTGTCGACATTAACAAGGGCGCGACGGGCTTGGACACGGGCGTGACATGATGGCGTTGAGTGTTGAATAGTAAAATCGTTGAGTGTTGACTTGCCGAAGGCGTTGAGTGCCTGACACGGGTGTGTCAAGTCAATGACACGGGCGTGTCAAGTCAAATTTTGACTTTTTTCTGAATTTTTCTGGAAAATAAAAATAACAAATTTAGAAATAAAATTTACAAAATATGAACAATTTATTGAACAAAACAAACAAAAAAGGGCAAAAATAAAGTAAAATATCATAATAACAATACTATAAAAGTAGGTATAATTACAACTTATCACCAGAATTCTTGACAGAATCATCAACTACTTGAGCTTGACTCAACGCTTCTTTCATTAGGTGTTAAGTGAGCTGTCCTCACTCAATGATTCTAGATTTAGTTAAATTTTTAGCTTGCCAATGCTGAGGCTTTGAAAGACTGTGTGCACTCGACGCCTTTTGATATATGGCGTTAAGTGACTATCTTCACTCAACTTCTATGAACTTAGATGATTTTTTTCGGTCTTTCTAGCATCCTTCCTTGACATCTGGCATTGAGTGAATTGGCTTCACTCATTGCCTGTGGACTTAGACAGATTTCTATCTCTCCACCTTTCTACCTTGTTACCACCTATCACAAACCCTTAGACAAACTATCTAAGCTTTTTCTAAGGAACATCCTGCACATGATGAGCTTGAAAAACATCAAATACAACTATGCTCTTAGTGTTGATGGTGATGCCTCTTCAAATCAAATCTACGGATCATTGAGGTCAATATTCCCAACAATCTCCCATTATTTGAAGAAGGAAGAACACCCAAAAATACTAAGCAACCTTTTCTCATAGTGTATAAATTTAAAAGTAGTTGTAAGCCTTCTCATACCACTTGAAAATTTAAAGCAGCTTACAGAACTCCTCACCACTTAACACTTAAGTGGGGGACTTTCCTCAAACCACTTGAGGGTGTAAACATAATATGCAACGGCTCAATATTGCCCTCTTCATATTACTTGATTGTTTCTAAGTAATATGCACTCCTTAGTATTCTAAATCTCCCCTAGGCTTGTATTATCCACCATCTCCCCCTGGGCATGTATTGTCCACCATCTCCCTATAGGATCTTAATAGATCTTTTACTCCTCCCCCTTTAGGGTTTAAGGTATTTCCTACCTCTCCCCCTTTATGGCTTCTTCAAAAATAAAAATTTCTTAATGAGGGAGGTGAGGGGATCATGCAACAAAGAATTTATCTCTCTATCCTATCCAAAGTCCTGTATTGATACCACTAGAGAAATTATCCTAGTGATCAAACTACTTAACTAGGAGTCATACCTTTTGTGGTTATACACTGATACAAGACATCACTGTAGCCATCCACTAGGGTTGATCTCCCCCTCAGACTGTGCATAGTCCTGAGAACCTACTGATCAGCTGTGATGATCTTTGATCAACTGCAGCTGCTGGCTACCACTTAACAGGAAGCTGAACTTGCTCCTGCAACTTCTTGGTTTACTCCCCCTTAACAGGAGCATCTTTTATCTTTCTCTTTACTGGATACTTGAGTCCATCTTAGTATTGATACCACTTGATATCACTTGAAAGAATTATCTACCTACAAGAAGGGGTAGTTCTGCACAAGAAATATTATATGGAGCAACTGAATCTATACCAAGTTCAACATACCCAATTCAAATTTTTAGGTGTTGAACTTGACTTCATCTAGTGGCTTAGTAAGGATATCAGCCACTTGCTTATCTGTGGGGACAAACATACGACTAATGTCTTCCTTTTCCACATGCTCCCTAATAAAATGATACTGAATCTCAATATGCTTAGTCCTGCTATGAGAGACAGGATTTCTAGTAATTGAGATTGCACTAGTAGAATCACAGAACATAGGGTTCTACTTATCTGAAGGTTATAGTCCTGGAGCAGATACTGGATCAATAATAACTATGCACAATAGATACCTGCTGATATATATTAAGACTCGGTTATTGAGATTGTAACACTAGTCTGCTTCTTGCTGCTCCAAGACACTAGTCTTCCTCCCAAGAACTGATAGGTTCCTGAAGTGCTTTTCTTGTTCTCTTTAAAGTATGCAAAATCTACATCTGAATAGCATGTTAGTTAAAAATCCTAGTACTATAGGCCCTAGTACCATAGGCCATGATCTTGTGTGCCCTTAAGATACCTCAAAATCCTCTTAGCAGCAAAGTAGTACTATAGGCCATGATCTTGTGTGCCCTTAAGATACATCAAAATCCTCTTAGCAGCAGAGTAGTAAGATTCTTTAGGGCTAGCCTGATACCTAGCACAAACACATGTAACATACAGTATGTATGGCCTACTTGCATTAAGATATAGAAGAGAGCCAATTATCCCTCTATACAAAGTTTCATCTACAGGTTTCCCTGCCTCATCTTTGTCAATAGGTATACTTGACACCATGTGATTTTTCTTGGTTGAGGCATTCTCCAAACTAAACTTTTTGATAAACTCCCTAGTGAACTTAACTGGGATATGTGTAATACCCTAAAAAGGAGTAGTGGTCATTGGAGAATACCGCGCGGCGATAGTCTTATCGCAGACGGTAGCTCAATGAATTAAAAGGATAAGAACTCGGGTTTTTACCGCCTGGCGATAGTAAGTTATCGCGCTGCGCTAGCCACTCGATGAACGTCGAAGCCACTCAATGCTTTCGAGGAATCGTTGAGAGCGCTACCGCCAGGCGATAGGCATTACCGCGCCGCGCTAGCCTCTCGACGAACTTTGAATGGATTTCTCGAGTAACCAGTCTACAGCCAAGCGCTAAAGAGTTATTGCGGGGAGATATCTCTAGATAGCAGTGCCGGCTGGTCAAAACGGTTACCGCCTATGTTACCTCGCGATGGTAGAAGTTACCGCACGGTAGTAGCTTTCAGATAAAGGCTGGACATGAAAAATCATTCTCATTTTCTGTCACATACTCTCTTGCTTAGTTCTGGAGAGGGAAGAGGAGGAAAGGTATAGGAGCTCTTGTGGAGATCTATCAAAGGTGTGCTTGTTCTTGGAATCAAGATCTGTTACTAGATCCGTGAAGAGGAAAGCGATGTGCTCGTTTCTAACCGGATAGAACGCTAACGCCATGGATCTAAAAAGAACTACAAGGGTAACGATCTTCCTTCTTGGACAAGTGAAGTCCTTTTGGCATATGCATGGAATCCCCCACCAAAATGTGGAGAATTGAGGGAATTCATTTGAGTTGATTCATGAGATCCCTAATGAGTCTTGCATATAAATCCGGAAATGTGTTGTATGGAATAGGCATGCTGTGTTATTCCCATCTGGATAGGTTGGTCTGGATTGGTGATGTTTATTTTGCGTGTCGGAGAAGACTCCGAGTATAAACGAGTAATATAAGGGGTCTTCAGGGTACTGGAGTTGCATTCCAAGAAAATACCCTAGACATCCACGATTGAAGACCAGTTGGATACCGCCAGGCGACAGTGAGTATCGAAAATGGTGAGCTCTTGGTGAGTTATTTGTGCTGAATGCTATGGAAAGACAAGTGTTTTTGGCACTGCAGGATGCTGTAGGGTTTGGGATGAGTTTGGGCGCAGAAAGAGAGCTTCTGTTTATTCCGCCAAGCGATCATGATGAATGGTGGCACTAACTCCATTTTTTATTGTGAAGCCAGTCTTTAGAGGACAGTGTTGTTAACCTTAAAATCGGTGATCCCTCCCAAGGTATCTAGCTCACAAGTCACGGCCCACTCAGGAGTTCCCCTCGAGGGTCGTGATCAGCCTCAACCCTCATTTTTTGGGACAGAGGATAGAAACTCCAATCCGCTCAGGTTGCACGGATAGGGCAGTCTCCCCAGTCTAATCGCCCCGATCGTATATCTACCGCGTGCCATGCAAGATGGCGGGCTGCTCCCAAAGCTCACCCTCGCAGGCCGCGCGGTTAGGCCTGCTAATAGCGCAACATTCTTCCTTGCAGAGGCGATCTAAAATAGCAGGGGACGATCTGCGTGATCTATTCCTTCAGTCCACCAGGTCGCCCAGTCGACGTTAACCCTACAGACCAACTCAACCGTTGCGGGCTCGACGGACTCACTCTCTAGCTTGCCATCAAAGACGGATTCCATCTGCCCAAAAGGGGCATCCTGCTCCTCAGGCTTCCCCCTCTACTGCCTCAGCCGCCCACAAGGTGCGGCTTGCTCCTCTGGCCACCTCCTCTGATGCCTCAGCCGCCCATAAGTGGCGGCTTGCTCCTCAGGACGCCCCTCTACTGCCTCAGCCGCCCACAAGGGGCAGCCTGCTCCTCAGGCCTCCACCAAGGGGCGGCCTGCTCCTCACGCCGCCCCCTCTGCTACATCAGTCGCCCACAAGGGGCTTCTTGCTCCTCAGGCCTCCCCCTCTACTGCCTCAGTTGTCCACAAGGGGCGGCCTGCTCCTCTCGTCCGCCCAAAGGTTCGTGATGACGTCACCGAGCCCCGCTCCGAGAAGATCTTCCCCGGGCCAATAAATAGACCCAGATACCTCTAATCTGGGGGCGCGTGGGAGGAAAACTACCGCTGCCAGCAAGACCTGATGACTCAGTTTTCCAGTCCTCCACAGCTGATCATTAAGACCCGTGGACTCAGTATCCCAGTCCTCCGCCACTACTAGCAAGCTGACCATAAAGACATGCAGTTTGCTTGCAGCCACTTTTTACTTAGCCTCAGGCAATATCTTCCTTAGCCATCAGCTTCCCCCTTTGTACCCTTTATGGCTTTCTCATGTAAAGGTGCAATATCAAGCTGTAATCTTGTTTCTTGATTAAAGGAAAAGCTTATCACAAGAGTGGCATTCAAGCCGTGGCAGACAAAGTCTGTTATTGCCGCTATTAGCGGCTCCCTCTGTTCTTCTCCTCTCTCGGTCTTAACCATCAGAGCTCAAACATCAAAGTAACCGTCTGCTCGACTGCTCCTTATCAGCCTTCTCCGCTGATCATCAGCCTTCTCTACTAATCATCAGCCTTCTCCGCTGATCATCAGCCTTCTCCGCTGATCATCAGCCTTCTCCGCTGATCATCAGCATTCTCCGCTGATCATCAGCCTTCTCCGCTGATCATCAGCCTTCTCCGCTGATCATCAGCCTTCTCCGCTGATCATCAGCCTTCTCACCTGATCATCATCTTTCTCCACTGATCATCAGCCTTCTCTGCTGATCATCAGCCTTCTCCGCTGATCATCAACCTTCTCCGCTGATCATCAGCCTTCTCCGCTGATCATCAGCCTTCTCTGCTGATCATCAACCTTCTTCGCTAATCATCAGCCTTCTCCGCTGATCATCAGCCTTCTCCGCTGATCATCAGCCTTCTTTCCCTTCTCCTCACAATCTTCTTCTTCATCTAGCTTGTGAGATCGAACAACCAGTTAACTAGAGGGCACATTTCTAGCATCAATAGTTAACACGCGACCTTCAGATCTCGAACAGACAGTGAAATCAGCGGTTACTCATGACAGACCATCAACCAGCCGAGAACCTTGCCCCAAGTCCCAGTGAAGATCCTCTTTGGGAGGCCTTAGAGAAATCTCGCAGAGAAACTGCACAAAAGTTTCAAGCAATCAACCATACTCTAACAGCTTTCATGCACCAATTGACTGCATAATCTTCAGCAACACCAACTCCTCCAATCAATCCAACACCAGCATCTGAGACTCCTCAAGTTTATCCACCGGCCTATCCACTGGTCTATCCTCCTCTTTATACTCCAACATTTCTACAAAAGCCTAGAACCCCTTTCCTGTAACATCCCATTTCCAAAAAGACCCCTAAGAGTTGTTTTGCCATGATTAGGTCATGACAAAACCCTAGGAAGCCCAAGAAGACCAAGTGAGCCTAGGAATGTAGGTGAGATCACAATGGTCTGCAAATAGTAGATTTCTAAACAATAGTTTAGGATGACCATAGGTCTTCACCATGACTCCATGACCCCACCACAACATCCCCAACCCATTAGAGGGTCCATTAGAACCATAAGGATCCATTGGGGTCAACCCAAAGTGGGCAAATTGACCTAAGTCCACCATAGCCCTAAATTGGGCAAGGTGCCCTAACTAAGGGCATTTGTCCTCTAACATGCCAATTGACCATACCTAGACCTTCCCAAGGCCTAAGGGAGTCCAATGGGTCACCAAGGACCCATTGAGGTCAACCAAAGAGGCTAAGTTGACCCAAGTCAACCTTAGCCCTAAAAAGGTCAAAGTGCCCTAACTAAGGGGCACGTGACCTCCAAGATGACCAAACAACCCTACCCAAGTCTTCCTAGACCTAAGGGGATGCCAATGGGTCACCAAGCACCCCTTGGGGTTAAACCAAATGGCCATGTTGACCAAAGTCAACTCTAGCCCTAACTTGGTCAAAGTACCCTTCCTAAGGGTCAAGTGACACCCAAAGTGCCAAGTCAACTCTACCCAGCCCTACCTAGACCCTAGGGGAGGACAATGGGTCACCAAGGACCCATTGGGGTCAACCCAAAAGGTCAAAATGACCAAGGTCAACCCTATTCAAGTGTTAGGTCAACTTAGCTCAAATGAGCTAACCCAAGCTTGAGCCCTTTTCATTTGGGCTAACCACCTCCTAATTATCCAATCTAATGAGTTTATGGGCTGCCAATAGGCTAGGGAGATGAACAAATTTGTCCTTGATGTCTAGGAGAGAGAAAACTCAATTTTACCCTTAATGGAGGAGAGAGAATGTGGTTTAAAAGGGTCATTCATGGCCAAGGGAGAGCAAGGCCCTCTCCAAAAGATAGGTGGTGGAGCCCGCGCGTAGACTCTTATTTGGGTTATTGGTTCGATGAGTTGACCGTCGCAGACTGGCTAGAAAATCAAAGTTTCTAACAAAAGGAGGCAAGTGCACCTATCGCATGTACTACTCGATATTCGGGAGAATACCGAGGTTGTATTGTTCTCGGGAATGGGTTGATTATTCCTACTCCTCCAGAAGGAGTATTATTTTACTGAAAGTAAGATGGAATTTTTTTTGTCACTTAACAATGAAAATAAAAGAACGCTGAAAATTACTAGATTAGTTCGATGACGGGTTAACGATCGGCATCGAATCGGATTAAGACTAAAATAATTCTTGATAATTATAGAACTTAATTTTCAAATAAATAAAAGGCAACTTGGCCACGGAGGTTCCACAAGTATGAGCGCACTTATCTCTAGGAATAATACTCACCTGAATGCTAATACTATTCGACCGAACATTATTCCGACAAAGGATTGTGTTGGAACACCCTATTACTAATTTTGGTCAGGATCACTATGTCTATAGGATTATTGCATTGACCTTATTGTATTGAATAAAGGTCAACTAGTTAAGGTCTAAGGCTTAGGACTTAGGTTTGAAGCTTTTCCCAAGACCTCCTAGTTCAGATGAGAAGCCCAGATGAAGAGTTAAACTTGTCGTCGAGCTCAGATCGACGAAGCGTCGAACCCAGTTCGACTATCTCTGAGCTCAGGTCGACGAGGCGTCGAACTCAGTTCGACGATAGTTGAGCTCAGATCGACGATTATCTTTTGAGATCGATGATTTCTTGAATTCTGTCAGTTTGTTAAGGATTTCAAATGTCTTCAAGTCAGAGCATTTATTGAAGAAGAATTTTAGCCGTTATATTAAATCTATAACAAGTTTCAAGGAAACAAAGAAGGAATGTTATTTAGGTTTTTCCTCCAGAGATAGTTGACATTTAAGGAAAGCATTTATGATTTTGCTAAAGACTATGTAGAAGATTTGAAGACTGTATTTCATATTATGATTCAGAGAAGAAGAATTATATAATAAGAAAAAGAAGAAGATCAATAACACAGAGAGGAGAACAAGCTTATATTCTTTCTGATTCCTTCTGATTCAAAGTTTCTTAAGTCTTCATCATTCATACTCCAGACAACACATTTTAATTCTTGTTGAAATCATCTTTTGCTGGAGCATTCTTTTCATTGAAGACCTATCACCCTTGCAAAGCTTCTATTCCTGAACTCTTGCTAATCTCAGGGAAAGCTTTGACAACATCAACATCCACTTGTGCTTCGCTCTGATTGTTGACAGAGAAGACAACCTAACCTTTTTCTTTTTCTTTCCTGTAAAAGGGTTCTGTAAACTCCCTTCAAAAGTTTTGTTTTGGTTTCTGAGACCTGATCAAAACTCAGTGGTGGCAAGACACCTGATAAAAAAATTTGGTTTGGTTTTTGAGCACCTGATCAAAAGCTCATTGGTGCCCAGGACACCTGATCAACTCATACTGCAGTGTATTCCTACCAAGGGTGGTAGAAGAGTGGATGTACCCAGGTTTTGGGGAACCACTATAGTTCCTTGTGTCTTCTGGTTGCTTGTTATTTCGTTTTCTGTGTGCTATGGATTTGCTTCTTGTATTTATTTTATTCTGATTACTGTTAAGAACTCTACACTAAGTAAATTAAGTCTTCCACTGCTAAAGTAATTTTTTAAATTGCAGAATTATTTTAAAACACTCTATTCACCCCCCTCTAGAGTGAAGGGTTGATCTTACACTCACTTTCAATTGGTATCGGAGGGAGGTTGGTTGTTCGTACGGGCTAACACCTGAACCAAAAGATCTCTCTTGAGATCCATCCTTGATAGAGGGTTATTTTTTATTATATTTATTTTAATCTAAATTCATGGCACAGAACAAAGATTATGCTAGCACCAGACCTCCAGTGTGCAATCTCTCCAAGTTTGAACTTTGGAAGGCAAGGATCAGATTATACATGAATTCCATATATGAAGATATTTTTAATTCTATTTTGACAGATTGCCCCAAGCCTCCTGCAGACACAAGCATAAATGCTGTTCCACCTCCTTCAGGAACAGATGATGACATAAAAAAATGGAAGGTTGCTGATGCTAAAGCTATGAACATACTAGCTCAGACAATGTCTGATGACATCTTCCAGAAGGTAGCTGAATGCAACTCAGCTAAAGAGATTTGGGACAAGCTATCTGAGCTTGTATCAGGATCAGCTGATGAGAGAAAAGATAGGATATCTCATCTCATCACTAAGTATGAGAATTTCAAGAAAGCAAAAAATGAATCAGTAGCTAACATGTATAACAGACTAAGTCTAATTGTTAGTGAACTCAAGACATTGGACATGGAGATCTCTCTCACAGAGATAAATGACAAAATCCTAATGTGCTTCCCCAGCACTTGGGATTCAAGGATCTGGCCCATTAAGGAAGCCAGAAGTCTAAATCAAATCACTACAGAAGCTCTATTGGGCAAGCTCAAATCTTATGAGTAGCTCATTAAGAATAGAGAAGAAGAGCAGAAGACAACTTCTCTAGCAGTCAGGAAGGAGAAGTCAATTGCTTTCAAGGCAACAGAAGAACATCCTGAAGACAAAGTCACAGGCAATGAAGAATTGATGAGCCTCCTAGCTAAGAGGTTCTATAAAATGTCCAAGAAGGACTTCAAAAAAAAGTCATCCAGAGGCCAAGAAAAGCCAAGGTATGATAAATCAAATAATAAAGAGATTATTTGTTATGGTTGCAGGAAACCAGGCCACATACTTCCTGATTGTCCAGAAAGTCAAAACAAGGACAAGAAGAACAAGAGAGAAAAGAGAAAAGATAAAGACTCTAGAGGAAATCACTATGACAGATCCTCTTCAGGAAAGAACAAGCACACAAGGAAGGGATTTGTTGCTGAAACATGGAGTGAAACGGAAGAAGAATCTGATGCATCATCAAGTTCAAGTGATGATGAGGATGATGCATAAGAAAAAGATTCTGCATGATGGCAATTAATGCATCTCAGAAAAACACTGATTCAGAACATTAATTTGAATCTGAATCTGAACCAGAGCTAGAAGAAGACCAGGTAATTTATTCATTTGATTTTAATTCTGAGGACTTAAAGTCTGAATTTAAAGCACTGTGTTTAGATTTACTTAATTTTTAGAAAGAAATTATCTCTCTCAGAAATCTATTATCTGAATACAGTACCATAAGTTCAGATAACCTCAAACTCTCAGATGAGTTAGAATGTTGTAGGGAGCAGATAGCTTCATTGAAAAGTGAACTATCTGAGGCAAAGAAGTTTGAAGAATCCCTCAATGGGAGAAGTATCAAACTGATGGACATCACAAGCACACTGAACTCAAGATTCAATAGTACACTAGGATTGGGTGCTTCATCCAGCCAACCTATTATGTTAACAACTCCCATTAAATTTATCTCTGATAAAGGAAAAGGAGTTGTGGAGGTGGCAAGAAAAAATTCTGATCAACCCAAAGAAAACAAAGTTCAACAGAAATCGTCAAACGGTGCTCGACGATCTCTGAACGGAGCTCAGCGATTTCATGCTGAATCGTCGAACTCAGGTCGAGGATCTCTGATCTCTGAACACAGACAAGATCGATTGCTGATTGGAGCTCGACGGTCTGACCCAAGATCGTCAAAATCAGGTCCACGATCGTCGATCAGAGCTCAGAGATATGACCAGTTCTCAAGGGGTACATCAAAAATTAATTCTAGATATCCTACATCTCAAGGGTTCAACCCTTATACCGAATGGATAATTCCTCTTAGGAGATATAATCCTGAAGGTTATAAGGATAAACCTGGGATGTATTATATTTCTGATTTCAAAGGTTATCGAGCTAGACCCAAGGTAAACAGGGTCAAAATCAAATGAACTATAATTTGTGCAGGTGAAGACCTATCCAACCATGGACCAACACTGGTATCTGGATAGTGGGTGCTCCAAGCACATGACTGGAAGCAAGGGTAACCTAGTATCCTTCAAGACTAAGCATGGACCCAAAGTGATGTTTGGAGATTCAAACTATGGATAAACTAAAGGATATGGTGTAGTTAAAATTGGGTCAGTGACATTCAAAAAGGTAGCATATATGGAAGGACTGAAACACAACCTTATAAGTATCAGTCAGTTATGTGATGAAGGTTACAAAGTCAAATTCAACAAATCTCCATGCTTCGTCAAATCAGAAGACAACACAACTATGTTGAAAGGTAACAGAAGAGGTAACATCTATTTAGTAAATTTTCATTCAACCAAGGTAGATATCTGTTTATTTAATTCTCTTAGCAAACCTAATGAATTATGGCATAAGAGATAAGGACATGTTAACCTTAGAACCATTGCTAGGCTATCCAAGGACAACCTTGTTCGAGGACTACCTTCTAGATCCTACAAGAAGGAAGGACTCTGCAGCGCTTGTCAATTAGGAAAGCAAACTAAAAACAGCTTTAAGTCACTTAATAAGAGTGATTCACCTAGGATTTTGTACTTGTTACATATGGATCTGTTTGGACCCATTACTGTACAAAGCCTAGGAGGGAAATCTTATACTTTAGTAGTTGTAGATGACTTATCTAGATTCACATAGGTGTTCTTTCTGAGGAAGAAGTCTGATAACTTCAAATGTTTGACAGAGTTTCTCAAATGTATACGGAATGAGTTCAATACTCACATAGCCCTGATCAGAAGTGATCATGGGACAGAGTTTGATTCTCTTCTTATGCAAGAGTTCTGTCAGAAGGAAGGGATCATACACAATTTCTCAGCTCCTAGAACTCCTCAACAGAATGGGGTAGCTGAAAGGAAGAATAGAACCCTTATTAAATCTCCCACAATATTGTTGACAGATGCTAACCTTCCTTTATCCTTTTGGGCAGAGGTTGTGAACACTTCAAATTATGTTCTGAATAGGAGTTTGATACATAAGCTAAAGGGCAAGACTCCCTATGAATTACTCAAAGGGAAGAAACCTAAATTTGATTATCTTAGAATTTTTGGTTGTATTTGCTACATTCATAACAATGATAAGAAATACATAGCAAAATTTGAAGCCAAAGTTGATGAAGGAGTGTTTCTGGGATACTCCATGATCAGTAAGGCCTATAGGGTTTTTAATAAATCATCTCATAAAGTTGAAGAAACAGTGCATGTATCTTTTATGAAACTAATATGTCTTACAAGAAGAAGAGCACTTCTACCATAGACCCTTTGCAGGTACATTCTCTATCAGAGAATTTGGATAGGCTGAATATCATTGAAATAGATCCATCACCTTCATCAACTTAATAAGAAGCTGAAAGTAGTGAAAATGAAGATGACAGTCAGATTTTAGCAAGTCATGATGACAATCAAAATGAAGAGCCAGTTATTGTTCCACAAGAGGAAACAACAACACAGGTTGGTGAACAATCAACACCCATTGTTTATTTAGTAACAACAAAAGATCATCCAATCTCTAAAGTGATTGGAGACATCTCAGCAGGTGTGCAAACCTGAAATTAGATCAATTAACATCTGATGCACACTTGCTTTCTTTCTCAAATTGAGCCTTAATCCATACATGATGCAGAATAAGATCCAAACTGGATCATTGCATGGGAAGAGGAATTAAATCAATTTGAAAGAAACAAAGTTTGGGAGCTAGTGCCAAAGCCAAAGAATCATCCCATTGTTGGAACAAAATGGGTATTCAGAAACAAGTTAGATGATCAAGGAGTTATTGTAAGAAATAAGGTTAGGCTGGTTACTCAAGGATATTCTCAAGAAGAAGGCATAGACTATGACCAAACCTTTGCACCAGTTGCAAGGTTAGAGGCCATAAGAATCTTTCTAGCATATGCAGCTCACAAGAAGTTCAAAGTATATCAAATGGATGTCAAAAGTGCATTCCTCAATGGTGATATCAAGGAAGAAGTTTATGTAAAACAACCTCCAGGTTTTATCACTCTAACTCACCCTGAGTTTGTTTATAAATTGCATAAAGCATTATATGGTCTCAAACAAGCTCCTAGAGTATGGTATGAGACCCTAGCTTGCTTTCTTTTGGAAAATGATTTTAAAAGGGGTAGAGTAGACCAAACTCTTTTTATTAGAACCCATAAGTCTAATATCCTACTAGTACAAATCTATGTAGATTATATTATTTTTGGTTCTACTGATTCAAATTTGTGCAAAAGGTTCTCCAACCTAATGCATTCCAAGTTTGAAATGAGTAGCATGGGTGAGCTATCCTTCTTTCTAGGATTGCAAGTCAAACAACATGCTGATGACATCTTTATTTCTCAAACCAAGTATGCAAAATAATTGGTTAAGAAATTTGGTATGTTTGATGCATCCTCTATGAAAACACCCATGCCTACTAATGTTGTATTAGATGCTGATGAACATGGGAAACCAGTTGATCAGACCACATATAGAGCAATGACTGGCTCCTTATTGTATATTACAGCTAGTAGACCTGATATAATATTTACTACATGCATATGTGCTAGATTCCAAGTCAGCCCTAGAGAGTCACACCTCACATTAGTTAAGAGGATTCTTAGGTATGTGAATAGTTGTCCAAATCTAGGTCTCTGGTATCCAGCTGATTAAGAATTTTATTTAACTGGAATTTCAGATACTGATTATGCTAGATGTAGAGTAGACAGGAAAAGCACTAGTGGAACTTGTCAGTTTCTTGGTGACAGACTTGTCTCCTGGTTTTGTAAGAAACAAACATCTGTGTCCACATCAACTGCTGAAGCTGAATATATGACAGCAGGTAGTTATTGCTCACAGATATATTGGATTCAAAATCAGCTCTTGTACTATGGCTACAACTTAGAGAAGTCCAAAATATTTTGTGATAATACTAGTGCTATTTCCATAGCTCAAAATCCAGTCCTCTATAGTAGGACCAAACACATAGAGATTAAGCATCATTTCTTAAGGGATAATGTAGAGAAAAGTAAAATTGAACTAGAATACATCCCAACTGATTTACAAAGGGGAGATATTTTCACCAAACCCTTGGATGAAAAGAAACACACTTTCTTCCTTAATCAGTTAGGAATGTTAGATGGAGGCAGTCTTAATTAAGTTCCAAGATCTTAAAAACCTAAAAATTGACAAAGACTAGGTTAAAAAATTTGAGTTTCCTAGTGTCTGTAGGTTTTCTCAGAACTCTGTACTGCGCTTGACGTTTTTTTTCACGAAGATCGTCGAACGGAGCTCGACGTTTCCAGGTAGTGCTAGACTATCCTTCTCAGTCAGCGATCTCAAATATCGTCGAACGGAGATCGATGATGTTAAGACCCTTCAGTTTCCCCTAGAGCCATAGATCGTCGAACTGAGTTCAATAATCTTTCCTTTTCTGCGTCGAACCCTAATAAAAAATCATTTTTAGGCATCGTTCTCATTTGCGCTCTCATACCTTCTGCAAGAATTTTCTTTCCCTCCAAACTCTTCTACACTTGATCTTGTTTGTTTTTGCAAGAAATATATCGGTCTCAGTCGTCGTTCTAGCCACAATGAAGTTCGACACCGGCTTTGATATTGACATGGAATCTTTCAAGGGGACTGATCAAATGTTTAAGGACATTCTGGAACTCTTCAAGGAACAACAAATTGTAAATATTATGACTACCAGAATCAAGTTAGCAGCAGATGAGATAAGAGAATGGGTCTATAATGCCCATAATCTTGATCAAAATACAGTTGTTGGAACCATCTCAGGGACACAGGTATCCCTAACCCCAGGTATTCTTACAGAGGTTTTTTGATTAAGTACTGGTAATGATAGCATAGAACTATCAAGAGTAGAATTTTCTACAATGTTAGATAGAATGAGTCATAATTCTGAGAACCCTAATAAGCTGTTGTAGAAGAATCAATCCATGGAATATAGATTTCTAGCAGATGTTGTAGGAAAGGTCATTTTGGCCAAGCATTCAGCGCATGATACAATTTCCAGGTAACAATTTTGTTTAATGGTTGCAATAGTGGATAAGAATCACCTGGATTGGGGAGTAATTTTCTTTGATTTGCTTAAGAAAAAGATAAATAAGAATTTTGTAAACTTTGTAAGGATTTTGGGCCTATTCCTGCAGAATAGGTGCCCATAGTTGTTGGTGTCCAATGGGATGCATATCAATGCATCAAAGAGGCTTTCTTCTGCCCTATTTGGCAAGTGGGAGAGACATATTGTCAAACCTTGCAGGGCTCCTACAGCTAAATCTTCTTCAGGCACAAGGACTAAAACAGTCACTCCTCCTCAGTCCACTGCCGCAGTAGAAGTTTTGCCATTCCCTTCCATATCCTCTCCTCCTGCTCCACATCCAGTTACATCATCCATACCTTCACCTCCAATAGCTTCTCCACATCCTCCAGCCACCCATCAAGAAGATTTCCATCCACTACATTACTTCCCATCCATAGATTTAGAATCATCCCCCATCTTCAATCATTCAACCTTCTAGATGATTCCTTCATGGATGCTTCTCCATCTTCACCTCAAGCCATTCCATCTACCTCAACATCCTTACAATAAATCCTACATGGTATCATATCTCAACCATCCATACCACTTCAATATGCATCAACTCCATCTCTCTCTGCAGCTACTTCCTCTACCTCTACTCAAGTTAATCTTGAGCAAGTAGATCTTATTCCCCTAGCAGACAAGCTATATGAGTTATGTTACCCAAGGCTAACTTTTATATTAGATGCCACCTTGGCTCCTTTAGTTAAGACTTTACATGATTTATCTGCTAGGATCTCTTCCTTCTTCATTCTTCAGGCCATCCCTTCTTCTATGGGCCTAGATTCAGTTCTCACTGAATCTAGGCAGGGGGAGATGCCATATGAAGAAGTGCTGCCCTCAGAGATTTCAAAAATGCAAGTATCAGAAGTTCGAGCTTCAGAGAAAGTTCAAGTTCCAGCTCAAGTTCCAGCTCCAACCATCAGTCCTGCAGTAGACCTCCATTCATTATTGTCATTATTTGATTCATTTTATAGTAGTTATCTTCCAGCACCTCTCCCTGCTGAAGATTTAACCAAGGCTATAGTTCCCTTCTCTTGCTGTGATCCTAATCTGCTACAGATGTATATCAATTCTATTAAGACTGTAGAAAGTGTTCCTTTGGTTCATGCTGCTACTGCTGCTGCTGTTGTTTTCTCAGAGGCTGTGATAGAGCTAGTTTGTTTAGTTTTTGAGGTACTGCTTCAGTCGATGCTCCTGCTGTTTTGGCTACTGCTTCTGTTATTTCTACTACTGCACCTCCTGCTTCAGCTTCTGTTCCTGTCTCCATTTCTAAAGAAGTGTTTAGGCAAATAGATGCTTTATATGATGAGCCTCAGAGCTCTGATGATGATGAATTCAGAACAGATTCTGATGACTCTTCTACAACTATTGCAAAGAAGAGGAAAGCTAGAAGTAAAGCTATGAAAAGAGTTCCAATTGAAAAGACTACTTCTGATCATGATATTCCATATTATATTCTGAACAACTGCCCTATAACTAAGCACTGGATGCAATATTCTAAAAATCAGTTGAAGGCCATGAGGAAGAAAAGGAAATGTAGTAAGAGAACCTCTCACTATGATCCTCCTCCTCCTCCTTCTCCAGGTGTAGGATCCAGTGGAGATTCAGCTACTCAATCCTCCAATATCTCTTCTCAAAGATCCTCTCAATCCTAGTTTCAAGGAAGATCTCAATCTAAAGGATATCAGCAAAGAGGTAATCAGTCAAGAGGCAGTCAGTATAGAGGCACTCAAAGAGGTTATCAGGTTTATTCCAGAGGACAGTCCAGGCATCAACCTTATCAAAGGAAAGAACAAAGCCCAAGTGATACCACTTCTGGTCCTTTTCCTTATAAGCTCAAAGAAGGTTTTCATCAAAAAGCTCCTCCCACTGACACCATTAATAAGTATGAGCCATCAGTTCCATTTGAAGATCCAGAGAATAACCCAGTCTCATAGGCAGCAAGACAAAAAGAGATGGTTGCATTAGATCAAATCAAGAAATCTAGAGAAAAAGGCCAAGATACCTCCAACATTTCTACTCTGTCAGATCAAATAAGACAAGAACTTGAAAGGTACAGCTCCAAGAAATTTTTCAATACTGAGAAGTATATGCAGCTACATCCTGAAGTTGTAGTCCCTAGAGGCAGAAGCCAGAAGACTCTTGGTGCTGCTGATGATATGAGATCAAAGAAAGACTCTGAAAATCCTAATAGGGAAATTTTGTTTAAGAAAGGTATTGACAAGGAAAGTTAATGTAAGCTGAACAATCTCATCTCTGCAAAACTATTTGCTGTGATATATTTATATATCTGTGGTTCTGCAATATTTTATGTTTTTCTATTTTTGTTGATTTTATTTCCTATAATTCATGTAAATAGTAATCTTAACCCAAATAGGGGGAGATTGTTGGAACACCCTATTACTAATTTGGGTCAGGATCACTATGTCTATAGGATTATTGCATTGACCTTGTTGTATAGAGTAAAGGTCAACTAGTTAAGGTCTAAGGCTTATGACTTAGGTTTGAAGATTTCCCCAAGACCTCCTAGTTCAGATGAGAAGCCCAGTTGAAAATTTCAACTTGTCGTCGAGCTCAGATCGACGAAGCGTCGAACCCAGTTCGACTATCTCTGAGCTCAGGTCAACGAGGAGTCGAACTCAGTTCGACGATAGTTGAGCTCAGATCGACGATTATCTTTTGTGATCGGCAATTTCTGGAATTCTTTTAGTTTGTTAAGGATTTCAAATGTCTTCAAGTCAGGGCATTTATTGAAGAAGATTTTTAGCCGTTATATTAAATCTGGAGGAAGTTTCAAGGAAACAAAGAAGGAATATTATTTAGGTTTTTCCTCCAGAAATAGTTAACATTTAAGGAAAGCATTAATGATTTTGTTAACGGCTATCTAGAAGATTTGAAGACTGGATTTCATATTATGATTCAGAGAAAAAGAATTATATAATAAGAAAAACAAAGAAGATCAATAACACAGAGAGTAGAACAAGCTTCTATTCTTTATGATTCCTTCTGATTCAAAGTTTCTCAAGTCTTCATCATTCATACTCCAAATAACACACATTTCAGTTCTTGCTGAAATCATCTTTTGCTGGAGCATTCTTTTCATTGAAGACCTATCACCCTTGCAAAGCTTCTATTCCTAAACTCTTGCTAATATCAGGGGGAGCTTTGACAACATCAACATCCACTTGTGCTTCTCTCTGATTTTTGACAAAGAAGACAACCTAACCTTTTTCTTTTTCTTTCCTGTAAAAGGGTTCTTTAAACTCCCTTCAAAAGTTTTGTTTTGGTTTCTGAGACCTGATCAAAACTCAGTGGTGGCAAGACACCTGATCAAAAAATTTGGTTTGGTTTTTGAGCACCTGATCAAAAGCTCATTGGTGCCCAGGACACATGATCAACTCATCCTACAGTGTATTCCTACCAAGGTTGGTAGAAGAGTGGATGTACCCAGATTTTTTGGAACCACTATAGTTCCTTGTGTCTTCTAGTGGCTTGTTATTTTGTTTGCTGTGTGCTGTGGATTTGCTTCTTGTATTTGTTTTATTTTGATTACTGTTAAGCACTCTACACTAAGTAAATTAAGTCTTCCACCGCTGAAGTAATTTTTAAATCTGCATAATTATTTTAAAATACTATATTCACCCACCTCTAGAGTGAAGGGTTGATCTTACACTGACTTTTAGATTGCTATAAACGCCCGCTTTACGCTAAGAACCCCGCTATTGGGTGGGGAACCCAATCCGGTAGAACTACGCTTCTCCTCTCTCGAGGGTATTTACGAAATTCTATTTACCCAAGGGGGATTGATCAATATGCATGGCCTCTCGACAAGCTAGCATATGGATAACAGAAATAGAGCCCACACAATAATTATGTGGTCCTACGCGTCGTTAACCCGGGGCAAATCTTAAGTCCTTAAATTAAAATGAAAATAAAGATCTATAATTATTTAAAATCATTTTATATATCCCAATGCTCTTCGATGCCAAGGGCTAATAACGATTAGCCACTCATCAGTATGGGGATGACTTTATGGTTTTAAAGAGGCGCGAGTTTGAAACTAAACACTAAACGATTATAATAAGAAGACATAAAATAACAAACATTAGATAAAATTGAAAAGCTAATTAAAATGAGAACTCACGCACACTTCGAAACCATAAAATAAAGTAAAGACAAGTCCTACTCGAATGAGAAGGAGGGAAATAAAAACACGCCATTTAACTCTTAACGAGTAGGCGAAAATAAATGCGTGTACAAGTTCTACTCAAATGAGTTGACGGTAAATGACAAGTCCTACTCGAATGAGTAGGCGGTAAATGAAAACACGCCATTTAACTCTTAACGAGTAGGTGGAAATAATTGTGCACACACACACACACTCTACATAATTAAAAGAAAGCGATAAAATAAAGCATGAAATAAAGCATGAAAATTTAGTCTCATACACACACGCACTCTACATAATTGAAGAAAGCATGAAATAAAACATGAAAATTTATTATCATACACACACGCACTCTATATAATTGAAGAAAGCATCAAAATTATTCTCATACACTCACACACACAACATGAAATTTAAAATAACAAAATCAAAGTTACCTTAAAATTAAAACAACAACTTTTCTATACTTAGGATTTACTAAAAACACATAAAAAGATGAAATAAAAATAAAAAGAGCAAAAGTTTTGGAAATTAAAGTTAAAACCAAAGTTGTTTAAAAATTAAAATTATAACTTTTTCATTCTTAAGAGTTCATAAAAGTGATGAAAAAGTAATATTAAAATATAAAAGAGACAAAAAGTTTTACAACCTAAACAAAAACTAAGTTAAAGAAAATAAAAAATTCACTTTTGAAATCACTTTTACAAGTTCATAAGGATGAAGAAGATATACTTTTAATGTAACACAAAGCTTGAAGAAAAACTACCATAATAACATTTCATTTTTTTAAATAAAAACTATAATAAAATTTAACATAACAACTAATTAAGAGCATGAAAAAATTAACTAGTTAAACTCATACACACACACACACTTTTCATAAAGAGAAAAAAACAAAGAGGTACTTAGGGATAAAAAGAGGAACAAAGTGGGCACACAAGTTCATTCCAAAGTCATTTAAGAAGAGAAAAGCTAACATATTTAATTAATGAAGGAGAGCTATTACAAAGCTATTACAATGCTAAAGCTAAAGCAGAAGCAAACATAAAAGGGAGGGGGAGAAATCTCCTTACATGGCAATGGAATCAACAAGGGTTGCCCACAAAACACACTAAATTTTGGCTCAAAAAAGTGAACCCTTGGACCTTACAGAAAAGTTTTATTTATAGACAAAATTTCGGGTGTGACACGCCCTAGTCACAGGCATGTTGGGGGGTGTGTCACAGTTGCTGTATTTGACTTGGCAAAATCTGGTGAGATGGCTTGTTTCTGGAAGCCTCAGGATGGGACACGTGTCTGACACAGGCGTGTCGTTCTTGGACACGGGCATGACATGCTGGCGTTGAGTGTCGAGTTGATGGCGTTGAGTGGCATTGAGTGGCGTTGAGAGGTGAACAGTAAAAGTGTTGAGTGGCTACCAGCGTTGAGTGGCATTGAGTAGCTGACACGGGCGTGTCGGTTAGCATGACACGGGCGTGTCGGTTAGCATGACACGGGCATGTTCTGCTCGAGTTTATGAAGGCATTGAGTGGCGTTGAGTGTTTAGCAGATGGCGTTGAGTTGAGCTGGTGACACAGGCGTGTCGGTCATGGAACACGGACATGTTCTTCTCGGGTTGATGAAGTTGTTGAGTGGTGTTGAGTGTTGAGTAAATGGCGTTGAGTTGAGCTGGTGACACGGGCGTGTCGGTCATGGAACACATGCATATAAGGTTAATTTTTCACCATTTTCTGAAATTTTTCTGGAATCAAAATTAAGCTAAGTTAGAAATAGTATTTACAAAAAGGAAGCAATTTATTGAATAAAACTAACTAAAAAGGCAAAAATAAACTAAAATGACTTAATAAAAAATACTATAAAATAGGTTTATTTACAACTAATCAAATACCCCCATACTTAAACTTTTGCTATTACAGAGCAAAAGTTTGAGGAGAACTTATAATGAATAAGAAAAACTCTAAGTTTAGCTACCGTTATAAATTAATTATAAGAGAGATCTAAATAAATATACAGGGTATAAGAGTTAAGTCCTAAAATTATGTAGATGATTAAAATATGGCAAAAGTTTTTGCCAAAATACTTCTTGATGTAATCAAATAGAAAGCAATAATTATTCTGGTTAGGTCAATAAAAATAGCTTGGAATTATATGAACTTTTGCTTATAGGAGTTTTGCAGGAAATAATGCAATTTACGAATTATGCTCTCAAAAAAGATTTTTGAATTAATTCTAGAGTTGTGAAATTGGCTAGGTGGTTTTGCGGTTTATGAAGTGGCTTGGATTGTGAGGCGAGGTAATTTTTTCTCGAACCTCCATTTTTTTCTTTTTGGATTATTAGGAAAATGAAATCTTATTTTCCTAATATTTTTTTTTTCAACTTCATAATAATAAAATTAACCCAATGCATATGTGAAGGAGTAATGAATTTTATCCTCTTACTCCATAACATATAATCTTTTTAAATTATTGGGTGCCTATGTTTACGGAACGAAATCTTATTCCCATTGACATAGGATCTTTTAAGGGTAAAATTTTTATCATGCCAAGTTGGACATGATAAATGAAGGGAAGAAAAGAAAACTAGATTTTTAATTAAAATTTTTTTTGAGAGCAACCTTTATAAATTGTACGTTCCAATTTTTTAGAAAGCTAAAAGTAAGCATAATTGAATTCTATAGTCGTTATTTTCTAACATAATACATATGCTCCTATCTATGAAAAATTAGATGTAGTGCCTAAAACAAGTTCGCTATTTTTAACAAAGTATAATAAATTCTGTAAAACTTTACCCCGACTATTAAAATTTTTCAATTTATAATTAACAAACTAATAGTGAACAAAGAATTAATAAAATTCACATATAAATAAACTCAAAACAAAATTTTTGGATAGCAAGAAAATTAAGAATGGTATATTTAATTTATTTGTTTTATAAATTATTTTTGTTTTGAATTTTTAAAGTTATTATCTTTTTTTTTGTATTTTTGTATTTATTTATTTAATATATACGTACTAAAGAAAGGAAAATGCGAAAATAAAAAAAAAATTTTAGATTTTTAAGTTTTGTAATATATTTTTTCGAAAATTTTTATTCTATTTACAAAAATTGGGAGAAAAAGAGAAGTTATTTACAAGGATGAGAGAGAAAAGGAAGGGGGAGAGAGAAGAGTATTTACAAAAAATATTTACAATAATTTATCTACAAAAATTATTTACAAAGTAAAAAAAAATATTTTGGAATTTTTTTTAATAATTATTTTTTGTTTTTAAGTTTTCTAAATTTTTTTTATTTTTAAGAAAACTTTCATGCTAGTAAAATATTTTTGGAATTTTTGTTTTTTTATTATTATTATTTTTATTTGTTTTTGTTTTTGTTTTGGAAATATAAGAAGTGCAGAAAAGAAAAGCAGGGACAATACGAAAACACCCCCATACTTCGTTCCAACATTGTCCCCAATGTTGTAAGATAAGTATGCGGAATGAGAAAAAATAAATGCTATATGTATATAAAAAGAAAGAGGGAGGGTAGAAACGTCCCTGATGCGTGTTCGAGGAGCCCATTTAGAAACCCTGAGGATCGATCCGTTTTGGATTGACCACCTCCTTATCGCTACAGAGGGTTATAGCGTTGAGGTTCTCTCGTAGGTTGGGCTCAGTATTCCCTGGCAGTGCCCCCTGCGCGCGTTCTGACATGAGTTGCGCCAACTGTCCAACCAATAGTTCTAAATTTTTTAGCGATCCGGTTATATTCCGGATATTGGACTCGTTTGACATGACGTATTTGTAAACAATTTCCTCAACCAGCGAAGGTTTCAGAGGGGGATGCGGAAAAAATGCGGGCACAGAAGTAGTAGCGGGACGCTGCGCATTGTTCGGGTTGCTCCATTAAAAATTCGGGTGGTTCCTCCAACCCGGATTATAGTTATTACAATAAGGGTTATTGTTGGGGTTGAAGGAAGGGCGACCCGAATTTCCCATGTAGTCCACGAACTCTTCAGCCACGCAGACAATAGGGGGAATAAAACAAGGCAGAGTGGAGGAGGCATTAGTCATCTCCGCCACCTGCTTTGTTAACCTTTCAACTTGAAGGGTTAACAAAGCATTGGCATCCACTTCAAAAAGGACAGCCGCCGACTTCGGGCGTCCCCGCGGGACATTCCATTAATAGGCATTCATAGCCATCTCTTCGAATAAAGTCTGGGCGGCCTCGAGGGTCTTATTATTAAGGGTGCCCCCGACAGCCATGTCAATCATTTAACGCATCTGGAAGTTAAGGCCATTATGAAAAATTTGTACCTGCAACCACGTTGGCAGCGCGTGGTGCGGGCACCGGCGGAGGAATTCCTTAAACCGTTCCCAAGTCTCATATAGAGACTCAGAATCGTTTTGCACGAACGAAGAAATGTCCGCCCGTAACTTTGCAATTTTTGCGGGCGGAAAGTACTTCGGTAGGAACCATTCCGTCAATTCAACCCAGGTGGTGATACATCCTCGCGGGAGGGAATTCAACCACGCCTTGGCTTTGGATTTGAGGGAGAAGGGAAATAAGCGCAGATGAATGGCGTCTTTAGTGAAGCCATTAATTTTGAACGTGTCACAAATCTCCAAAAAGTTGGACAAGTGGACATTATGGTCCTCATCCGGCACTCCATCAAACTGTACGGAATTTTTGATCATTTGGATTACACTTGACTTTATTTCAAAATTGTTTTTCGCCACCGTAGGGCGAATAACACTCGACCCAGTATCGTCCAAATTTGGTCGGGCGTAATAAAACATTATACGCTCCGCGGCCACATTTGGAACTTGGTCGGCCATAAACACAGCTGGGGGTTCCTTGATAAATTCTTCGGGCTCTAAAGTTTGATCATGACGTTGAGATCGAATGCGCGTAAGGGTGCTGTCGATCTCAGGATCAAAATCAAAAGATTCAGAATCTGAAGGCTTTCCACGGGTCATACACCCAGAAAAAAACAAAAATAAATATAATTAAGACAAGGGGAGGGGAATTTTCTTGTTATTTTTAAGTAGTTTTTAAGTAAAAAATATTTTTTTTTAATTATATTTTTTGTGTTTTTATATGAAAATAAAGTAAAAGTAATAGATTCCCGAATTCGAAATAACAACGAGGTTGCTCCCCGACAACGGCGCCAAAAACTTGGTGGAGCCCGTGTACAGACTCTTATTTAGGTGGTTGGTTCGATGAGTCGACCATCGTGGACTGGCTAGAAAATCGAAGTTTCTAATGAAAGGAGGCAAGTGCACCTATCGCATGTAGTACTCGATATTCGGGAGAATACCGAGGTTGTATTGTTCTCGGGGACGGGTTGATTATTCCTACTCCTCCAAGAGGACTATTATTTTACTGAAAGTAAGATGGAATTTTTTGTTTGTCACTTAATAATGAAAATGAAAGAAAGCTGAAAATTACTAGATTAGTTCGATGACAGGTTAATGCTCAGCATCGAATCAGATTAATACTAAAATAATTCTTGATAATTATTGAACTTAATTTTCAAATAAATAAAAGGTAACTTGGTCGTGGAGGTTCAACAAGTATGAACGCACTTATCTCTAGGAATATTGCTCATCTGAACGCTAAGACTATTCGACCGAACGTTAGTCCGACGAAGGATTCCTCTTAACGCCCGCTTTATACTAAGAACCCCGCTATTGGGTGGGGAAACCAATCCGGTAGAACTACGCTTCTCCTCTCTCGAGGGTATGTACGCAATTATATTTACCCAAGGGGGATCGGTCCATATGCATGGCCTCTCGGCAAGCTAGTATATGTATAACGGAAATAGAGCCCACAGATCGATTATGTGGTCCTACGCATCATTAACCCGGGGCAAACCTTAAGTCCTTAAATTAAAATGAAAATAAAGAACTTTAATTATTTCAAATCATTTTATATGTCCCAATGCTCTTCGATGCCAAGGGCTAATAACGATTAGACACTCATCGGTATGGGGATGGCTTTATGGTTTTAATGAGGCGCAAGTTCGAAACTAAACACTAAACGATTATAAGAAGAAGACATAAAATAACAAACATTTAGATAAAATTGAAAAGCTAATTAAAACGAGAACTCACGCACACTTCGAAACCATAAAATAAAGTAAAGACAAGTCCTACTCGAATGAGTAGGCAGGAAATGAAAATACGCCATTTAACTCTTAACGAGTAGGCAGAAATAAATGCGTGTACAAGTTCTACTCAAATGAGTAGACAATAAATGACAAGTCCTACTCGAATAAGTAGGCAGTAAATGAAAACACGCCATTTAACTCTTAACGAGTACGCGGAAATAAATGAGCACACGCACACACTCTATATAATTGAAAGAAAGTGATAAAATAAAGCATGAAATAAAGCATGAAAATTTATTCTCATACACACAAGCACTCTACATAATTGAAGAAAGCATGAAATAAAACATGAAAATTTATTATCATACACACACGCACTCTATATAATTGAAGAAAGCATCAAAATTATTCTCATACACTCACACACACAACATGAAATTTAAAATAACAAAATCAAAGTTACCTTAAAATTAAAACAACAACTTTTCTATACTTAGGATTTACTAAAAACACATAAAAAGATGAAATAAAAATAAAAAGAGCAAAAGTTTTGGAAATTAAAGTTAAAACCAAAGTTGTTTAAAAATTAAAATTATAACTTTTTCATTCTTAAGAGTTCATAAAAGTGATGAAAAAGTAAAAATAAAATTTAAAAGAGACAAAAAGTTTTACAACCTAAACAAAAACTAAGTTAAAGAAAATAAAAAATTCACTTTTGAAATTACTTTTACAAGTTCATAAGGATGAAGAAGATATACTTTTAATGTAACACAAAGCTTGAAGAAAAACTACCATAATAACATTTTATTTTTTGAAATAAAAACTATAATAAAATCTAAAATAACAACTAATTAAGAGCATGAAAAAATTAACTAGTTAAACTCATACACACACACACACCCACACTTTTCATAAAGAGAAAAAACAAAGAGGCACAAAGGGATAAAAAGAGGCACAAAGGGATAAAAAGAGGAACAAAGTGGGCACACAAGTTCATTCCAAAGTCATTTAAGAGGAGAAAAGCTAACATATTTTATTAATGAAAGAGAACTATTATAACGCTATTACAAAGCTAAAGCTAAAGCAAAAGTAAACATAAAAGGGAGCGGGGAGAAATCTCCTTACATGGCAATGGAATCACCAAGGGCTGCCCACAAAACACACTAAATTTTGGCTCAAAAAAGTGAACCCTTGGACCTTACAGAAAAGTTTTTTTTATAGACAAAATTTCGGGTGTGACACGCCCTAGTCACGGGCGTGTCGGGGGGCGTGTCACAGTTACCGTGTTTGACTTGGCAAAATTTGGAAGGCTGGCTTGTTTCTAGAAGCTTCGGGATAGGACACGTGTCCGACACGGGCATGTCATTCTTGGACATGGGCGTGACATGCTGGCGTTGAGTTTCGAGTTGATGGCATTGAGAGGTGAACAGTAAAAGCATTGAGTGGCAACCAATGAAGGGTGGCGTTGAGTGGCTGACATGGGCGTGTCGGTCAGCATGACACGGGCGTGTCGGTCAGCATAACACAGGTGTCTTTTGCTCGGGTTGAAGAAGGTGTTGAATGGCGTTGAGTGTTGAGTAGAGTGTGTTGAGTTAAGCAAGTGACACGGGCGTGTTGGTCATGGAACACGGGCGTGTTCTGCTCGGGTTGATGAAGGCAATTAATGGCATTGAGTATTGAGTAGATGGCATTGAGTTGAGCTGGTGATACAGGCGTGTCGTGTCGATCATGGAACACGGGCGTGTCAGGTAAATTTTTAACCATTTTCTGAAATTTTTCTGGAATCAAAATTAAGCTAAGTTAGAAATAGTATTTACAAAAAGGAAGCAATTTATTGAGTAAAACTAACTAAAAAGGCAAAAATAAACTAAAATGACTTAATAAAAAATACAATAAAATAGGTATTTTTACAACATATCAATGGGTACATTCTTCCTCATTAGTTTGAGGAGTTGAATAATCATAATCAGCCACCAAAGTGGCTGAATTTATTTTCACCCATAAGGAAGAGAGAGAAAGAGGGGAGAGAAAGTCATTAATGGCCATGGGAGAGCAAGAGTTCCTCTCTAATTGATTCCAAAGCCTTGATTCATCTTCCCCTCATCAGTTAGAGAAGACCAGAGGTTTTCCCCAGCCTCTAGGTGGCTGGATTCAGAGGATCCCACCATGGGCAAAATTCTCATTCAAGTTAATAAATGGTGAAATCAAGTTAGATCCTCCCTCTCTCCCATTTGTCTCTTTTAAAAGCTTCCCTAGGCCAATAGCAATCGTTTCCACCATCCCATTGAAGGAGCCAAGGTAGTTTGCTATACAGTTGCAGAGCATGAAAAGCTCCACCACCGGCCATGGCGCACCACCACCAAACCCGTCGACAAGCACGGTTAAAGGTCCTCCTCTACTCCTTTCTTCGTGGGCTAGATATTTAAATCTTTTAGGAGAGAAATCGGGCTCAATCGAGCCGGATCGGATGAGAGAAATTTCATGGATTTTATACCTTGTGAGTTCGCTGGAAACTGCCCCTCCAACGGTCGTGCCACCGCCTGGCGATAGCCCCAACCTCAACGAAGGTGGTGGCGGTGATGGCCGGCCAGGGAGGTGGCCGGCCAGGGAGGTGGCCGGGTGGCTGACCAGGGAGGTGGCCGGGTGGCCGGACAGGGAGGTGGCTGGGTGGCCGGGAACATGGCTGGGAAGAAGCTCCAGTTCAGCCTGACCAACCCTTGGCTGGAGGAAGAAGATGACCAGGAGCCCCACGATTTTGCTTTAAGATCCATGCTGGATCTGATTTTATTAAATTCAATTATTTCAATTTTTGTCCTGTTTACTAGTCTGTTTGAAATTAAATATTAAAAATACCTAGGGTCACCTACAGAAAAAGTGGCCAACAGGAAAATTGTAGCCCATGAAATCTAGTTTTATTTAAAATTTATTGCAACTAATTTGGGTAAGTGGTGAAAGTTAGGGTTAGATCTGATATACTCTAGAGGGTGGGGGGGGGGGGGGGGGTGAATAAAGTATATATGTATAATTTAAATCTTTTTCTGAACTATAAGTAGTACTCCTAACCTTGGATACTATATCACATAAACCAAAGAGAAATAAGTGTAAACACAGAAAGACCTAAATATCACAGCCACAGCAAGAACAAAAAGATAAAGGGGCAACCAGACGACACAAGAATTTATAGTGGTTCCCTAACCTGGGTACGTCCACTCTTCTACCACCCTGGTTGGAATCCACTCAGAGTTTTGATCAGGTGCCTGACACCAATGAGCTTTTGATCAGGTGCTAATTAACAAAACCTCAAGTCTTTTGATCAGGAGACTTGCAACCAAGAATTACTTTTGAAGGGAGATGACAACCCTTTTTATAGTGGGGGGTGAGAGAATGATTGTGTCTTTTCTTTCTTAATTCAAACAACTGAGAAGACTTATGGATTTGATGATAGTAAATGCTCCCCCTGAGATATTGCTTGTTCAGGATGATGGAAGCTTTGTTGCAGGGTGATAGGGCTTCAAGCTTTCAATTTTGATAAGAAGAACTTCAGGAACTATTTTGATAGATGCAGTATTATTGTCCTTTAGAGAGTTCCTGAGAAGAAGACACTTGATTTGGATGGTTGTTCTTCTTCTTCAAAATTGTTCTTCTTCTTGTTTAGCCGCTATTGATTCTTGACTGATCGATTTTCAATCTCTAGAATTCTGTATGTCTCACAAAATGTTATTGTCTATATGTCATCCCATTCACAGGAATAATAATCTCTATTTTTATATTTCCAACATGAATGTCCATTTGAATTTTGAAATTCCTTCTGCATTTAATGCTGACGACCTTGGAATATTTTTGGCATTGATTTGTTTCCCCAACTGTCCCTTATAAAAATTGCAGGCAACAATTCTGATGAAGACCATAATTAATGCTCTTGTCTAACGGTAATATTCAGAGAATATTAGAGCATTAATTACTCAGGAATCATTGCCACATAATAAGGACAAAAGAGGAAAACAACCAAGACTGGATTCGTCGACCTGAGTCCACAATTCGTCGAGCTGAGAATGGCTGTTCGTCGAGTTGAGAATGGCTGTTCGTCGAGCTGAGATCCAAGATCGTCAACCTATGAATGTTGCTTGATAACTTTCTTCTTCTGTGCATCAAGTTCGTCGAGCTTAATCTAATATCGTCGAGCTGAGCCCTGAGAACCGAGTTAGTCCAGTTGGGGTCCAAGATCGTCGAGCTGAATCTGCAGTCTGGACTTAGAATATTTTCTGATGTTGAGTGTTGAAGTATCATTTTGGAGTTGAGTGTAACGGCCTCCCCAGCACCACGCTCGTAAGGACGGCCGCTGGCACCCCCAGCATCCAGCTCGAAGGGTTCAGCCTAACCAGGTCTGCAGACCATGCACCCCAACCCCTCTCTGTGCCTGTTTTTCAGCAGCGGTGGGTTGTTTCCACTGGGGATTGAACCCAGGACCTTGATAAGAGACTCTTTACCACAGCTCTTATCACCAATTGTAAGACCCCCTTTTTTTTTCTTTTTAAAACCCGGGGTCTTAGGCCTAGAATCGCCGCTTTGTGATGACACCTTCACGTCCTGAAGGGTCATCACCACAAGACGGCGATTCTGGGCCTAAGACCCCGGGTTTTAAAAAGAAAAAAAGGGGGTCTTACAAGTGGTATCAGAGGAAACATCGATCAGAAGAAAGTAGCAGTCCACAAACTCTGGGTCACCCCCGGCGAGTTTAGTTTGGGGACAAACTAAGCAGCGGAAGTAGTAGTGTGCCCATATGGGGATCATATATAAATCGTCCACCTTTATGTAATATTTGAACGTTTTCTCAGTATGTGTTTTTGTTACGCAGCCTCCAGCACAGCCTACGCCACAAGGTGGAGTTCAACAGGCTCAGGATGTTGCACCACCCCCACTGGTCCCCACTCCTTTCCTTTAGTCAGACATGGGACAGACTCTGACTGCCATCCTAGAGGCTTTTAGGGCCCATCAGGTTCCGGTCCTGCAGCCAAATCCGGGGACCAACTGGCTGAGCATCTTCCGGGGTCTTTCTCCCCCGTCCTATTTGGGGACAGAGTCGGCAGTTCGGACGGAAGAGTGGCTGGATATCATGTATGAGATGCTGACCGGGATACGGTGTCCCTGGGAGGAGAGGGTGGCTCTGGTTGTCTCTTGCCTGGAGTCCCATGCAAAGAGGTGGTGGAAGACGCTGTTGGACACGACATTTGCCGATAGGGAGGTTGCGGGGGTTACCTGGGAAGAGTTCAGGGCCGCACTGCTGGAGCATTTCGTTCCACAGTCGGCCAGGGATAAGTTGGAGGAGCGGTTCTTACAGCTGAAGCAGGGCACCCAGACTGTGGTGGAGTACCATCGAGAGTTCGACCATCTGGCTCGATACGCAGATTCCTACCAGCTGGACGAAGCAGGGTATATCAGGAGGTTCTATAAGGGCCTGCGGGAGGACTTGAGGGAGGCTTTGTTGTTTGTATCTGACGGGCCTATCTCCCGGATTTTGGAGATGGCAAAAAGGATTGAGGTAGATTGGCACGCCACCCGGGGCCGGAAGCGGCCAATAGAGGATCATGGACGGAGAGGTAGAAATGACCGGCGACGAGGTACTGTACCAGAGGGGAGGAGGATAGAGGACCAGCCTCGTCAGGACATGAGGCAAGAGCCGAGGGAACAGGCAATATTGGCCCCTCAACCTCTTCAGATGCAGGAGATGCCGAGACTCGGGGGAATGGCATATCCCCCACCAGAGTGCTTCCTTTGTCATCAGATTGGGCACATTCGGAGGAACTGCCCCATGAGGGGGGCACCACCTCCAGCACCACAGGGCGGCCCACAAGCTCAGCATTACGGAGGCCGTGGACGCGGCCGCGGTCGTGGATACCAGGGGGGAGATCGTTGACAGGAAAGGGAGCAGGTATATGCCTTGGACCTTGTGCAGCCTCGGAATCCGGAGCAGGTCATAGCAGGTACACTACAATGCCTCTTTATTTTCATAGAATTTCCCTTTCAATGGTTAAAACTTTGAATCGCAATAGATAGATTAGCAAGGAAAGTAAAACTCACTATAGAACCCTAAGATATCTAATCACCCCAGGTATAGTCTTCATCAGCGGCAAGCCTGCCCGCACGCTTTTTGATACTGGAGCTACTCACTCCTTTGTGTCGGAGACGTTCGTAGAAGGACTGGAAGGCGTGGAGCGATTCACGGGCGCGAGGATGAGGGTGCGACTACCGGATGGATCAGAGCTCCTTACCACGGATCACTGTAATATGGAGGCAGAAATTGGCGGAAAGGCGTTCGAGGATCCAGCGACGATTTTGAAGCTGACGGACTACGACCTGATCCTGGGCATGGTATGGCTGCACTAGAACCATGCCCATATTGACTGCCAGGCGAAGAGGATCACCGTGAGACACGGGGACTCTTTCATTATCATTGAAGGTATAAGACCTGTCTCTCGTATACTCTTATCTTCGGTACAGGCCGTTAAGGCCCATCTGCAGGGAGAGGAGGTCTATCAGATTCTATTTGAGATGGCGGAAGTTAAGGAGTCGGTGACAAACATCCCGGTGGTGCGAGATTTCACTGACATCTTTCCAGAGAGACTTCCAGGACTACCTCCACACCGAGAGCAGGACTTTCAGATACAGCTTGTGCCGGGGGCCAAGCCGGCATCTAGGGCCCCTTATCGGATGGCCCCAAAGGAGTTGGTAGAGTTTCGGACTCAGTTGCAGGAATTGGTTGAGGCAGGATTTGTTAGACCGAGTTCCTCGCCATGGGGAGCCCCGGTCTTATTCGTAAAGAAGAAGGATGGGACACTTCGCCTGTGTATCGATTATCGAGCACTAAACAGGCTAACCGTCCGGAATACCTACCCACTCCCACGGATAGACGAATTGTTCGACCAGCTGGAGGGAGCCCATTATTTTTCGAAGCTGGACTTGAGGTCAGGATACTACCAGCTACGGATCCAGGAGGAGGATATCCCGAAGATGGCCTTCAGTAGCAGATATGGCCTGTATGAGTTCACCGTGATGCCCTTCGGGCTCACGAATGCTCCGTCGGCGTTCATGAGTCTCATGAACCGGGTTTTCGAGGCCTACCTGGATGTGTTCGTCATAGTATTCATAGATGACATCCTGATCTACTCTAGGACGGAGGAGGAGCACACTCGGCATCTGGCACTGACTTTGGAAAGGTTGCGGGAGCATCGCATTTATGCGAAATTCAGCAAGTGTCAGTTTTGGTTGAAGGAGGTGGCTTTCCTAGGCCACATTATCAGCGGAGCTGGGTTGGCGGTGGATCCGGCAAAGATTCAGGCAGTCTGTGATTGGCCGCAGTTAAAGACAGCCACCAATGTACGAAGTTTCTTGGGACTTGCCGGGTATTACCGAAAGTTCGTGGAGGGGTTCTCTCAAATTGCCCTCCCACTCATGTCTTTGACGAAAAAGGAGGCACCTTTCGTTTGGACCCCGCAGTGTCAGGCGACTTTCCAGGAGCTGAAGGACCGACTCATCTCAGCCCCTATTCTGGCCCTTCCATCTGGAAAGGAAGGATTCCAGGTGTATACCGATGCATCATACCAGGGGATGGGAGCAGTGCTGATGCAGAACGGACACGTCATAGCATATGCCTCCCGCCAGCTGAAGACCCATGAGAAGAACTACCCAGTGCACGACCTTGAGATGGGAGCGGTCGTTTTTGCTCTGAAGGTCTGGCGCCATTATCTTTATGGAGTCCACTGCGACATCTACTCCGACCACAAGAACCTAAAATACGTGGACACACAGAAGGGGCTGAATATCAGGTAGAGGCGCTGGGTGGAGTTCTTAGCAGATTATCAGTATGAGATGCACTACCATCCAGGGAAGGCAAACGTGGTGGCCGACGCGTTGAGCCGGAGAGCTGCCACTTCCGAAGCTGGGCCCCAGGTTATGTCCATGGAGCTAGTACGGTCATTTAGAGATATGTAAATATCCCTAGTGTCCGAGGATGATCCAGAGCTGTATAGGGAGTATCTAACATCGATGGTGGCCATAGACGATATTCGGGATCGCATTCGGGACGGACAGAGGACAGATGCATGGGCAGAGCCGATGTTCCGAGCCTTGGAGGAGGGTTCGACAGGAGATTATTCCCTGAGAGATGGACTGCTACATTTCAGAGGCAGAGTATATATACCCACAGGAGGCCAGATCCGAGAGGATATTATGACGGAGGCGCATTGCAGCCGGTACTCTGTGCACCCGGGGATCACAAAGATGACCGCTGATCTGAAGAAGACGATGTTTTGGCCGGGCATGAAGAAGGACATTACGTACTTCGTGACCCATTGCGAGGCGTGTTAGTTGGTGAAGGCGGAGTGCAGGAACCCCGCAGGATTGTTGCAGCCACTCCCGGTGCCGGAGTGGAAGTTTGATGATATAGCTATGGATTTTATACATGGTCTTCCCCGGTCTCAGACGGGGAACGACTTGATCTGGGTGATTGTTGATCGGTTGACGAAGGTGGCCCGCTTTATACCAATATGGAAAGATGACTCGGTGGGAGTGCTGGTACGGAAGTTCATGGAGCAGTATGTCCGATATCATGGCGTGCCCCGGACGATATTGTCGGACTGCGATGGACGGTTTACATCCAGGGAGTGGCGGTCAGTGCAGGCATATTTGGCCACCCGATTGACTTTTAGAACGGCCTTCCACCCTCAGACGGACGGGCAGACAGAGCGCACCAACCGGACCTTGGAGGATTTACTACGACTGTGTATACTGGACCGAGGGGAGCCGTGGGAGAAGATGTTACCATTGGTCGAGTTCTCCTATAACAATAGCTACCAGTCCAGCATCAGGATCGCGCCTTATGAAGCCTTGTATGGAAGAAAATGTAGGACCCCGCTTTCTAGGGTTCAAGACGAGGACCCGAAGGTGTTGGGATCGAATTTTGTTGAAGATACCGAGGCACAGGTGAGACTAATCAGAGATAGGATATTGGAGGAGCAGAGCAGACAAGCTAAGTACTATGACACCCGACATCGTCAGGTGGAGTTTCAGGTAGGGGACCGAGTGTTCTTGAATATCCGGCCCATGCACGGAGTCTCACGAGTGCGCGGTCGGAGGAAGAAGCTCAGCCCTAGGTATATGGGCCCTTACCAGATCCTGGAGCGGATCAGACCCCTAGCCTACAGGCTAGAGTTGCCACCAGAGCTGGTAGATCTACACGACGTCTTCCACATTTCTTCGCTGAGAAGGGCTCTACTACGCCCGGAGCAGCCGATTTTGACCAACGAAGGGCCGGTAGCTTCAGACCGATCTGTTCACTTGGAGCCGGTCCGGATCGACGACAAAGGAGTACGGATCTTACGCTGCAAGAAGATCCCCTTAGTCAAGGTTCTATGGAAAAACCACGGTCAGGAGGAGCACACCTGGGAACCGCAGGACCTGATGAGGCAAAAATACCCGGAGTTGTTCAGTCAGGTATACCTCACCACCTCTTGGTATACTATAAATTACCTTCTTGTACAAAACCGGTAAGATTAGATAAGGAAAAATGAGAACCTAGGAATGCGCAGGAAAGTAGGGGCTAATCTTTTGTTTATTGTGGAGATTGTCTTCGTTTATCAAACAAGTAGTCGCTTGAACCCAATAGAAAAAATCGTATGGGATGTTACAAGTTTAATTTATTCCGATAGAAATCCCCGTAGGCTCAACCTCAATTTCGGGGATGAAATTTTTGTTTTGTTTATTGGGATTTGTAACATCCCATTTCCAGCTAGACCCCTAGGAGTCGGTTGGTCATGACAGAACCCTAGGAAGCCCAAAAATTGAAATAAATCGACCAAGATTTCGGGTCACGGGTTGGTCAAGCTCGTGACCGACCCGTCACGCCCGTGAACTAGGGCGTGACTCCTTCGACGATCGTCGATCTCAGGGAGACAATCGTCGGGCGCAGAATTTTCAACCCGGCCCTGTCATGCCCGTGACCAAGGTGTCACGCCCGTGACCTAGGGCGTGACCACCCTTCGACGACCGTTGATCTCAGTTCGACGGTCGTCGACCTCAGAATTTGCCATTCGGGCATGTCACGCTCGTGACCAAGGTGTCACGCCCGTGACCTAGGGCGTGAACACCCTTGGACGACCGTCGATCTCAGTTCGACGATCGTCGACCCCAGAATTGGCCACCCGGGCCTGTCACGCCCGTGACCTATGTGTCACGCCCGTGACATTGACCGAAATGACGGTTCAGGCCCAAAATTATTCTAACACGCGTGGTAATAAATGCTGGTGTGGGAAGTTACACCAGGAGTAATTACGGGCCGTTTTTCTTTCTGTAATTATATAATAAAGGAGGAAGTGTTGGTCCAATAGGAATCGCCACCTGGCAAACACCTATTCATCTTCCACCGTTTCTTATCCCTTCACTGTAACCGAAAGGTTATTAAGAGGAGCCTGCATGACCATTAAGGCTTTACCCTTTCACCTCCCCACTTGCTGACTTATAAAAGACCCCTTAGAGCAAGATGAGAAGGTTACACTCTTGACCAAACGGACTCAGATCTTTGTACCTTGCTGTAGGAGAAGTTCAGCAACGCCACCACCGCGCCATGGCACCCCGTCGTTCATCTCGCCTCCAAACCGCGAACAAGGTCCTCCTCTGCTTCTTCTTTCATGGTAGATCTTAGGATTCTTAGAAAGGAAGTTTGTGCTCAACGGAGCCGGACCTATCTCTCGTTTTCATGGAAAACCATGAAAAATGTATTTTCGAGTTCGCCGGAAACCGCCACCTTCGGCGGCCATACCACCGCCGACCGCTAGCCATCGCCTCAACGGAGGTGGTGATGGTGGTGGCTGGCCAGGGAAGTGACCGGGCGACCGGTGACGGATCGCAAAGAGCTACAGGAAATAAGAGTTTCTGTGTTCTGGTTTTCGGGTTCTGTAGAAGATAAAGAGTAAAAGCTCTTTATAATATATAAATTATGTAAATAATTTATAAGGAAAATATACTTAGATGAGCACATTTTGATGTTGCAAAACGAGGTACTTAGAGGCCGTTTTAGGAAAAATGACCAGTTACGAAAGTTGTAGTCCTTTGAGTCTAGTTTAATTTAAAATTGATTTCAACTCGTTTGGGTAAGAGGTTTGACCGCAGAACCCGTTTTAGTGGAGGTTGTACCTAGAGTTGGGTAGAAATTAAAATGGATGCCCACTCTTCGTCCCGTGTCCAAATGACCTGAAATTTGGGCAAGGGGTTAACCTTAGCTATACCTAAAGGCAGAACAAAAATGGGAGTTTTTGGAGATACTTTGCCTAAAGTTTTTGTTTTAATTTAATAAACTTAGAGGAATTTATTTAAGTAGTTAAATGACCTCGAAACCCTCCCAAATTTTGGAGAGTGGTCCCTGGCTATAAAACTTTACTCTGTACAAATTTTCAACTCATTTGGAAGAGTTTTGGATAGGGAGTCACCTATTCTTAACAAGGCAAAGTGAGACATTTTTGAGTAAAAAGTGCACGAGAGGTTAGAATGGTCATATTACCTCTACTGAGGCTGATATCTTGACCACTGACTTGTAAGGGTTATTATAACCCACTTGGAGAAAATTGTGTGGTTTAGGGTTGGTTTACCCTAGGATCCAAACTCAAACCCTAGATGGATGGTTTTGAGGGTTGTGAAGGATATGGGGGCAATTGCTCTTGTATTACCTTGAAACTCCGTAGAGTTGATATTAGCACGATAATAATCGTCTGGATGGAACCTTGGAGAATTTGGAGACAAGTAGATGCCTCAAAACCTTAATCTTAGCTTTAGGTTAAAATACTAACTAAGCACCTTCCATCACTAATAATTATCTAAAGGCTGTGAAACTCGGGTAGAGTTAGTTTTGATGTAGGTAGAGTTTATTGAAATTTTACTGGAATTTTATGATATTTATTTCCATCACTTCGTTTGTAAAGTTGATTTTAACCCCTATTGATAATTTGATTATTTGTACCTTTCTGTTGAAGAGAATCTCATGAAATCTTGGAAATATATATTTTAGGACAGAATGATTACCCCTGAATTTTTATATAATTTTTTGTTGAGTACATCCAGTACTTCCTTCACAAAAGTTAAAAAGGAGTTCTATGCTTGAAAAATTATTTAGGGATGATTTTATTACTGAAAAATTATGAAACTAGGCCAGTGCTAATTTTAGGCCTTTAACTGCATGTCATAAATTATTTATAATTTTTGGAAGAATATTCCCTGTACTTGGTTCATAAATAATGGGAGATAGTAATTATTGCTAAAATAGTTTTAGTGCCCTTTTGATGATAGAAAAATTATGATACTTTGGATTTACCCTATTGAGATAACCTACTAATTAATATAAAAATTGCTGGACATCTTGCATGAGAACTTAGGGTAGTTCATGTTCAAACTGGTAGCCCTTGGGATTTTTGGGAAAATTAATTAAATGTCAGATAATTTAGGAAAATTACCACATTCTGGATTTAGGCCATTTATATCCTGATAAGTCTCCAGTAAATAATTAAGGGCATTTGGATGAGTTTGGGATCGTTGCATAACCAGTTCGTCATATAGTCTAGGTCGGTCTGCATATAGCAAATTTGTGAATTGCAATAGGACATGATTCGAGAAAGTCATTGGAGTCAATCATTTTGTCTGGGTGGACAATTGTGGAGGAAATCACAATAGGAAGATATGAAGAGTAGAGAGAAGTAGTGGTAGCTAGAGATAAGAGGTGCTCGGGTACGACGAAAGATCGTCCACCCCGGTGGGAATGGAAGAGTCTTAATACTCTAGGGTTAGATCTATAACTAAAAGGGGATCGGGTTAAGGGAGATCAACCAATAACCATAAGTGCCTTGCGAAAGGGAACTTCGGGCCGTATTGCTGCCATCTTGGTTCCTAGTGCCCCTTGAGAGCCCTTCACGGGGTATGCCGGGGGCAGTCCTAGGCTAACGTAAACTGTAATAACAAACCGACAAGAGTAACTTAGTAACTAGGGCTGCACCTTTCACAAAAACTGTTGGCACAGGAAGATTGATGAGAGCTTCGGCTCGGTTGGTTAGGAGACGGACGGAATGGTCTGGGGAGCTTCGGCTCGGTTGGTTTGGAGACGGACGTTTTGGTCCGGGGACCTTCGGCTCGGCTTTTGTGTGTTTACAATTAAACTTGCATGTGCATAAAAAGGAATGAAAAATTAAGGTGGTGGGTCTTCGATATTGGAGGGTCGATGCACCGACGCCAATACGCTGACTCGGTAAGAGTGGATAGCACTTTGCCAACAGAAGTCCGGTGCGCCAGCTGGCAAGAGTACGCAGGCGTCCGCTTAGTGCACCAAGCGTTGAGGCGTACGATAGGTCTGACCTGTAATGCTTTACTAGTTTAGAGGTGGGAGATGCCCAACCCACCGCTTCCGTCTGCCACTACGGAGGTATCCTGGGAGGTAACGGCTCCGAAAGGGGGAACTAAAGGTTTGTGTGCACAGAGTCGGGTGTGTGAGTTGCACTTGCATGTTTCATCATACCCACTTGCATATCATAGCATAATCGATTCATTTAACCCTGACACCTAAAGTATAATTGGTATGGGACGCTTATACATTAGGACCTGCAAAACGACCCCTTGGTCTATAAGGTTGTGTGGGCAAGTTTATAAATCAAAGGTTAATTTCAATATATATACATGCTGTTGTTTGATAACCGACACCCCAACGTATAAGTGGTATGGGACACTCTATACGATGGGAGCCTTGCAGAAGATCCCTTGGCTTATGCGCTTTCGCACATAAGTTAAGTTTACCTTTCTTACTTTCTGTTTCTGTCATATTATTATAGAATTGCTAGATTAGTTCCGCTGCCATTTGTTTCTTGATTAAATCTCCACCTTCATGTCCTTCCCTTTCTTCCTCTCCGCTCGGTACTTAGGAGCCATGGGGGAAGGGGTAGGGGATGATAGGGCTTAGTCTTTATGACTAACGATTTTCGAACCGCATCATTTAGGGGATCGTGGAGCCCAGCATGGAGGAGCGGCCCCAGAGACCGGTGCGCTTGGAGATAGGGCAGTCTAGCTCTGGAGTTCATACAGCCGGGACCGTGAGTCTCGACCCTGAGTAGTTTCTATTTTAGCTTCCGCATGAGAGATTGTAGTGAGGACATGATGTATCGGGCATAAGCCCGCATTTATAGTACTCTGATTATTGTTATTCTGTGGACACTCCCTTCGTGGAGATTTTATTTTATATATGTGATTTACTTTCTGTGGACTTGCTCTTACTTTAATTATTGTGCTACCTTTCTGTGATCGAATTGGCCGGCAGAATCGGCACTTTGTGGTGATGACCCTTCAGGACGTGAAGGTGTCACCGCAAAGCGACGACTCTGGGCCTAAGACCCCGGGTTTTAAAAAGAAAAAAAAGGGGGTCTTACATTGAGTGTGTTGTCCTCTAGCTTTGAGTGTTAACTCACCATTCTGGCATTGAGTGTAATGTTATCTGGCATTGAGTGTTGAATCACCTTATCCAGAATTAGTCGACCAGAGAACAGAGTTTTTCTAGTTGATGTTCTTAGTTCGTCGACTGAGGTTTGACTTAGAGGAGTTATTACTTTGTCCAGAGTTCGTCGAGCTGAGAGCTAAGTTCGTCGAGCTGAGCTCAGAGAATTATCCCTGAGTTCGTCTAGCTGAGCTCGACTTTCGTTGACCGGAGATCGACGAACGTACAACTCCTCTTTCTAAGTCTTGAAAGTCTTGAGTCTGGCATTGTTGGAGGCTACTCCTTTGTACTGTTGACTCAAGGGACTTGACCTAGACTCTAGGACACAACCATGACCCTGATCTATACATGTTGGGTCATATCCTAACTTAGTGAACCTAGCCCAAATCCAACTAGGGATCCAAAAATCTCCCCCTATTTGGGTGAGGTCACTAATAACAGACTCAATACAAGAAAATGTACAAAGCAAGAACATAATATATATCTGTAAGAAAATTTAACAGTAAATGCAACAGATATATTTACATAGTCAGTTTTGTAACAAGAAAACACAGTTTATCAAAAATATACCAAATAGCAGTTTAGGTTCTAGTTTTTATGTTTCTTCTCCTTTGGCTGAGCTTCTTTGCTCTTATCCCCAGGCTGAGTAAAAATGCTTTTTCTGTCAGGATTAACAGCTTCTTTCTTTGATATGTACATGTCTGCTGCTCTAATCACTGTCAGGGTTGAAGTTCTTGGAACTATAGCCTCTGGGTGTCTAGCCATATAATCTGCAGAATTAAATACCTTCTTGCTGACATGAAGCTTATCCGGTTGTTTTTCTCTATATGATGACATAGTTGTATACTTTGATGGATCTTCTCCTTCTTCTATGGCCTTCTTTACTTGTGAAAGACCAATCAATTCTTGAAGCCTAGCCATCCTGAAATTAGGATAAACATCCTCATTGACAGATGATTGATTATCTTGGGAGGGTAGACGAGTGGCAGGCCTGAATTGAGTTGTCTGTGCTTGAAAGTTTGTTGCTTTATGGCTTTCATCACTCTGAATGTATAGTGACTTTGGAGGTGAAGTTTCACTATATTTTCCTTTAGGTTTGTGTGATATTGAATGCCTTCTTTGTTCATCTTGTTGTTGGGGAGGAGTGAACTCTTTATTCTGATGGATTTCTTCCTTTATCTGCTCTGTATAACCAGTACTTCTTTGTTGACTGCTTCCATGTGATTGATGTCTAGATGGCCTTCCTTGCCTTTGATAAGTTTTTATGAAAGATGTAGACTTGGAGGGAGCATCTAAACTTTGAGGAGTTGTTCCTGAAGCACTAACAACTGGAGGAGGAGGAGGGGGGTCCTTTCTGTATCTATGAGCTGGGGGAGGAGAGTATCTTCTGCTTTTCTTTCTGGCCTTTTATTAATTCTTTGAAAGCCATATCTAGGCTGGAATCCCTTTGTATGGGGTTCTGTTTTGTAAAATATAGTAGGGAGTTTCATTTGTATTTCCAGGCTTGGGAGCAGGAGGAGGAGGAGCCTTCCTTTTCTTAGAGATTTTCTTCCTCTTTTGATCCTTATCAGAATCATCATCATCATCATCATCATAAGACTGAGGATTGTCATACATAGCATCAATTTGGCTTATTGTATCCTTGGAGATTTCTTTTTTGACTGGAGTGGGGACAACTTCAGCATGAGCTACTTCAGTTTCCATGGCAACGTCTTGAGCTATTATGTCATCCAGATTGGGGAGAGGGCTATCATCCATGATATAAGATGGCCCAGGAGGGCTAGATCTCTGATCATAAGACGTATTTTTTGGAGGAGCTGTCAAACTTTTCTTTATAGTGTCTAACACCTCTGAGCTAGCAGGAGAGGTATAAAACACCATTGCTTTAGATGATGGAATTGGGGGGGGGGGGAAGGCAAAAATAAATATATGACCCAAATACTCTTAGTAAAGCTTCTAGATGCACTTTGGATTTAATGAAGTAAACCCTTCCTGGCAGAATCTCTGGCAGAGTGATCTCTTGAGTATTTGACATTGTAATATTTGTTCCTGCTTCTGACACTTCGGTTGTTGCTACTGCTGCTTCTGCTGGCAGAGTGATCTCTTGAGTTTTGATATTGTGATATCTATTCCTGCTTCTGACACTTCTGTTGTTGTTGCTATTTCTACTGCTGCTTCTGCTTCAACTACTGCTGCTTCTTCATCATCAAGTATCTCCCCCTGCCTGGTTTCAGTAGATACTGAAGCCAGGCCCCCAAATCAAGAGGGAGCATTGGTGAGAGCAGGGATCTAGGCAGCAAGAGAGGATATGGAGGCAGCTAGAGGAGAAATGGCCTCTGCTATAATAGATTTGAGTAGGGGTGTGAGGAGAGTAATGAGTGGGGTGACAAGAGATGGATCCAAGTGTGGAGAAGTGGATTTTGGGGCAGTAATTGGTTGAGTGGAGATTTCCGTTGCTGAGGGGGTGATAGGTGGAGGTGAAATGGGAGTGTCTAGGGGGGAGTCATGTTGAGGAGAGGGAGTGTGCAGTGGAGATAATAATAGGTCGAAGGATGGGAATGAGGAGAGGTTGATGTGGGGGATATCAGAAAGATGAGATGGAAGAGGGGATTGAGGTGGTGTTGGCATTGGTGTATCTTGTTGGGGGGAAGGTGTAGAGGAGGAAATATGTGTTGGAGATTTAGGAATTTGGGATGATGAAGGTAGGGGAGTAGAGAATGTAACATGAGTTGAAGTTGGGGTGTGTTGAGTTGTTGGCAGAGATGAAGGTTGGAGAGCTGGAGATTGAGGAATGGCTGGAGTAATGTTGGATGGAATAATGTTGGATGGGATCTCTTCAGAAGGGTAGGAAGTGGCTGAAAAAACCCTTGTACTTTCAGAAGTTTGGGTGGTAGAGGATGAAGCCTTAGAGGGCTTTGTGATTGTCCTCTTTCACCTGCCAAACAAGGCACATGTGATCTTATTACTGGCAATGATGAATGTGGTCTGGGAGACCAGTGATTCAACAGCCATTTCTATCAAGAAGATCCCTAGGATCCTTCCAAAGTTTACTTCCTTTTTACTGTTCCTTTTATTGATAAGATCAATGATGATCTGTGCATAAGTCACCTGTCTCTTGTTTACCACTGCACACATAACCAAAAATTTATGCCTGGTTATATAATCGTGTGTAGTATGCTTGCCCAGCAAGACTTTCCCAACAATATCTGCGAGAAACTTGAACTCGGCAGATAGGTGTTTCTTCAGTAGTTTATTTGGGTTATCTCCAGAGTAACCCATCAAACTCAACATCATTTCATATTCCTCATTATCAATTTCTAATTCTTCTTCTCCATTCTCTAATCCAAAGATTTCAGTTAGTACAGCAGGAGTGAGAGAGATGGCAGTACCCGCTATTGATCCGGTCATTGTGTTGTCCTCGGTTGTAGACGCAATATAAACCCATTCTTTGATTTCCTTGCTGGGTAATTTGATTCTAATGGACAGCAGATTTTTAAATTGCTGGTCTTCCAGCAGTTACAGAATGTGGAGGAACACTGGATCAGAGTGCTGGAAGGAGTCGAAATCCAAGTCGAATCCGGTATCAAACCTCATTGTCGCAAGAGCGCCTGCTGGAATATCCATGAGTCCACTTGCAAGAGAAAAAACAAAGATCAAGTGCAAAGCGAACTGAAAGCGTGGGACGGAAGTCGAAGAAAACCTAAATATAAGGTTTACCCGAATATGAAATGATAGACACCGGTCCACGAGAAATAAAAATATCTTCGTTCTGAGGTCGACAAAATAATTTAGAGTTAAACAGTTTGTCGATCTCAGTATGAAGGGTTGAAGACATTTCGTCAATCTCTGGTCGACGAAAGTTTTCTGAAGTAAGTTCGTCGATCGCAGGTTGACGATGATCACTTACCATAGAGAGTTTGTCGATCTCAGGTTGACGAAAATCTCAAGAACCTTTCGTAGTTCGTCGACCTTGATGAGTCCATATTTTATACTTAATTACGGACTCATCTAGGCTTATTTTCTTATCTTTGCACACCGTTTAGCATCATTTGCACTCCTTTTGGTTCGCTATGGTTTTCCATGTCTTGTGCACTTTATTAGCATATTTCTGTGCGTGTGTGTATTTCCCTCTTGCTGTGCATTTTATATATTTCTGTGACTACCATGTTCGACAGTGCGTGCAGTTTTCCTGCAGGTTCGGGGATCGTGTGGGCGTCCGACATAGGACTTTCACCATTTTTTGGCAAAGGAGTCAATGGTCGTGCATTTTTACCCACGCACGACCATCGACCTCTTTGGCGCACGATCATCGGTCGTGCGCAGTCATGCTCTCTTTTCGAAAGTTCTGTCCTGCCATATCGCACGATCACCTGCTATACCGCGCACGATCACTGCTCGTGCGTTGCCGATCGTGCGCAGTCATGACCTCTCTTGTGCAAGTTCTACCGCCATATCGCACGGTTACAGGCCATAGCGCGCACGACCACTGGTCGTGCGCCTGTGATCGTGCGCAGTATTTAATCCTGTTTTCTATAAATAGCGCAGGTCTCGCCCTAATCAAGAAATCCGCGATTTCTTCCGCCATTTTTCGTCCCCGACGAATGGTTTCACTATTTCCCTTCATCTTCCACCATAGGGAGGTGCTCCGGGAAAGCTTTCAATGCCAAATCATAGCCGGAGCTTCCTCTCGGCCTCCTCCATCATCTCTTGGGCTTATTTCAAGCTTCAATGCCATGGCCATTAAGCAAAGGGAAGCTTGCAACTTTCTACCGCTATCGTGAGACGAAGAAGACGGGCCATTGGAAGGTGGTGACAACCCTTCTCTACCCCGGACGTAGTTGAGGACCGAGCTTGGACGCGGATTGACAACCCGATGACTCCAACCGTGAATCCTCAGCAAGACTTCGGATACAGTCGATCTTTTGTCTTGTTCTTCCTTTGTTGTTGTTTATGTGTTGTTGTAAACTTCATTTATAGATGATGTACGCTTAATTGTAGAATACGTTTATACGATATCATGTCTATGTGATTTGTATTTTCGTTACATATTGCTTGAGGTGCGCCTTGTTCCATCCACCTCCATCCACCCTTGCCGCACTAGCAATTGCTAGTGGCGCGTGTCTCGAAGAGGTGCTTACGACCCTCATTTCGCCGTTTTCTCCACCTCATCCGCTAGCCTACTCGCCCATCCGCCTAGCGATTCGGTGCATAGCGGCCCGACTAGTCTTCATCCCGCCTAGCGAAGCTTTGCATAGCGGCATTGTATAGGAGTAATTTGTAGCATTTATTTTCTGTTTCCGCAACTATCAAAACCCCCATCGTTACCGCCGACCTAAGGACTTCAATCTCAAGTCCTCCTCAAAATTTACTCCACCTTACTGTGTTCCTTGTGAGATCGATACTTGGGAAAACTCGCCCATTTTATATTACTTGTGCGACCGGTTCACTGCCGTGATCATTGCGCATCAAGTTTTTGGCGCCATTGCCGGGGAACACAGTCGTGTGAGTTGCTGGAGAGGGAGACCTGAAATTGCTGTCCTTTTCCTTTGTAAATCGCTTTTGTTTTGTTCTATTTCTGTTTAGCTTTCCTTTTTCTTGTTTGTTTTGGCAACTGTAGTAATATATTGTTGGATTTTGTAATTTGCACAATTTATTTTGAATCTGCTATTTCGATACCATGTGGGGATATTCTTATGACCAATGCCGTTGGTGTGGAAATTCCTCCCATGCTAGTCATGAATGCCCTATGAGAGATATTGAGCATAAGCCTCAGCGCACAATGCATGAGATGCTGTATTCGTACAGCCCTTCAAACACTGTGCCCCGAGCTTATGGTCACTTGTCCTCGCCACATACACCGTTCTCTTATGCTTCTCCGGTCTCACAAGGACCGCAGAATACTGGGAGAAAGTGTTTGTATTGTCGTAGAACAGATCATGTCCTGAAGGATTGTGCCGAGTACCTCCGTGTTATGGAAGAGGATGATGAGCCGGACATCCGGATCATCCCGACTCCTACCGGCAGTGGCACACCTTCATCGTCTGGTTGTGTGACCATGTCACCTTCAATTGTTAAAGGGAATGATGTGGACACAACCACCAGATGTGTGGCTGATCTAGGCTTCGACGTGGCTGAGCCCATCTCTTTTGTGCATACATCTCCAAGCGTGGAGCCGATTCTTTGTGAAGAACCTGCGCTTGACTTTTATCCAAGCAAAGTTCTTCCGCCTTTTGTGCATTCTACTTCATTCGTCTCTTACGACATTTTCGACGATGCAACACAAGTTGAGGCTTGTGATACATGGATTGTTTCCACTCCCATGGAGGAGGACAACCTTCCTGGTGTCGAGGATTCTCCCTCAGCACCAGAGGAGGAAGTCCAAGTCTTGGTGGAGGCCTCTATGGATCCTGCCGAGCCTTGTTGCATTGTCAACGACGCCGACAATATTTTTCTACCTCAGCCTTTGGGGAGTGAGACCCGGACCACTCCCCCGATTATTTCCTTAAGTTCTTCGTCTCTTTTATTACTTGATCCCCCTTCTTTATCTGAGCCTGTGCAGGTGGAATCTCCACGGGTATGTGAGGTTGTCGATGCGCCTGGCATTTTTGCCGCTGCCGTCGCATCCTACGAACCTGTGGTGGACGATACCTTGCTTGGCAAGGATATTTTTTGTGGTGGGATGAGTGAGGACCAGGCCTCCTCATCTTACTTCCTATTCCCTCTGCCTGCGAGGAGCAGGTATGATTATTTAGGCAGAGGGGTAACTGTGCTATCGCCGTATCGGTACCCGTTACCGACACGGATATTAGGACAGTTGCCTGTGCACTTTTCTTTTCATAGGCCGATTAGCTAGAACTGTATAGAATTTAATAAGTCGTGCTGGGATGACAGTAACCCCAGTAGTTATCTTATATTTTCTGCATTTTCAATCTTTTTGTATATTTTTCTTTTGTTTTTGTGGAGCTCACCCCTGCAAGTATTCATGGAAACTACGCATTAGCGGGGTTGTGATTCTTCGTTTGGCGGGCCTGCTTCTACTTTTCATGCATCTTCTGGTATGCTCACTAGCTGAGCATTGGGTAACCTCTTCCCTTAGCTCTTTTTGATTTAAATTTCTATATCAATTGATGTGTTGTTTAGTTTAAGTCTGGGGGAGAGTCAGTTTACCTTTCGCACGCACACATTTCATGTGCATACTAGAAGCTTTTATAGTTATTATTTTGTTTAGTTCATTTCTTGCACACCATTGCACCCACATGAGCGCGTGCTTAGCTGTTAGCGTGCCGCGAGTTAAACTCATTTCTTTTGTTTGATTTGAAAAAATTATTGTGCTAGTTTAGGATTGCACGATAGAGTAAAATGTTGGCCTTGTTGTGTTCCTAGTCAATTGCTCTCGTTTTGTGTAGAAATATGTGTAGATTTAATTTTTCTGTATGCTTATTGTTTTATATTTTTCTATTTATGTAAAGACATTTTATTCTACTCAAAAGTTGGTGAATCCGGTGTGAATCAAACGGTAGTGTAGGAATGTGTGTAGCCGCTACTAGACTCGTTTTGCTCGAGTCGGGAGGAAGGATTATCTTTCTCGGTGGCTAAGAACTTACCCCTAGCTACTCTCGAATCATGGGTACATGGTTACTCAAGCGCGAGTGTGATGTAGGCCTTCATTTTGGCCCGGCTGAGCTTTGTACCGTTCCTAACGTCATATCCTCGCTAAACCCCATTGTGCCTACCCTTCTTTTGATTCAGCTCCACCATTATTTCACCAAAGCTTCATAGCCGATCCTAGTCGCACACCCAAGTCGAGCTATAGTATTTTTCATTTTATGTTGGGATGTTGATGTGGTGATACTATTTGTGAAAATGTGGAAATGCCCCCAAGTTTTATTTGCTGAAATTGTATATTGTGAAAAGAAAAAGTTTACAAAGAAAAAATTATACAAAGAAAATGAGAAAAAAATGATGAAAGAAAAAGTTTAATTGAAAATCTTTTGGAGATGATTTTGGTTTGGAGTAGGCGGTGCACACACCCATGTTGCAAAAATCAAGTCTGGGGGTGTGGTGCACCTGGTTATATTGTGGTTTGTTGAGGGATTCTTTTTGGCTAGCTCATTTGGTTAGGTGCATAGCCATTCTTCTTATCATTGCTTACCTCACCGTAACCCAAGCCCCATGATTCTCCTAAAGTCCTACGGATTTGCGCTTGAGTCTAACTAGTGCCGTGGAGAGAGTGTGAACGGGAAAGCGTATGGTCCCCGACATTGGTGGATTCCTTTGGAGGTGATCCTGAGCCCCGATCTTTGGCAAAGCTCACCTTAGTGGCCTGTCTACTTTCTTCCTATGCGTGACCGGATGATTCACCGTGCTTCTATTTCTGAGTAGTAATAACTTGTTGATACACATTGTGGAAAATATAAACTATTTTGCATACTTAGAAATTTCTTCTATTGTATTTTTATGCACGCGGGCATGCGATTTCGCATGGTACTCTGTTCTGCAATTTCATTGTTAGCTAGTTCTTTTTCCTTGTCTGCTTAGGTTGTGTTTGCTCGGGACGCGCAAACAGTTAAGTTTGGGGGTGTGATGAGTCCATATTTTATACTTAATTCCGGACTCATCTAGGCTTATTTTCTTGTCTTTGCACACCGTTTAGCGTCATTTGCACTCCTTTTGGTTCGCTACAGTTTTCCATGTCTTGTGCACTTTATTAGCATATTTCTGTGCGTGTATGTATTTCCCTCTTGCTGTGCATTTTATATATTTCTGTGACTGCCATGATCGACAGTGCGTGCAGTTTTCCTGCAGGTTCGGGGATCGTGTGGGCGTCCGACATAGGACTTTCACCATTTTTTGGCAAAGGAGTCAATGGTCGTGCGTTTTTACCCACGCACGACCATCGACCTCTTTGGCGCACGATCATCGGTCGTGTGCAGTCATGCCCTCTTTTCGAATGTTCTGTCCTGTCATATCGCACGATCACCTGCTATACCGCGCACGATCACTGCTCGTGCGTTGCCGATCGTGCGCAGTCATGACCTCTCTTGTGCAAGTTCTGCCACCATATCGCACGGTCACAGGCCATAGCGCGCACGACCACTGGTCGTGCGCCTGTGATCATGCGCAGTATTTAATCCTGTTTTCTATAAATAGCGCAGGTCTCGCCCTAATCAAGAAATCCGCGATTTCTTCCGCCGTTTTTCGTCCCCGACGAAGGGTTTCGCTATTTCCCTTCATCTTCCACCATAGGGAGGTGCTCCGGGCAAGCTTTCAACGCCAAATCATAGCCGGAGCTTCCTCTCGGCCTCCTCCATCATCTCTTGGGCTTATTTCAAGCTTTAACGCCATGGCCATTAAGCAAAGGGAAGCTTGCAACTTTCTACCGCCATCGTGAGACGAAGAAGACGGGCCATTGGAAGGTGGTGACAACCCTTCTCTACCCCAGACGCAGTTGAGGACCGAGCTTGGACGCGGATTGACAACCCAACGACTCCAACCGTGAATCCTCAGCAAGACTTCGGATACGGTCGATCTCTTGTCTTGTTCTTCCTTTGTTGTTGTTTATGTGTTGTTGTAAACTTCATTTATAGATGATGTACGCTTAATTGTAGAATACGTTTATACGATATCATGTCTATGTGATATGTATTTTCGTTACATATTGCTTGAGGTGCGCCTTGTTCCATCCACCTCCATCCACCCTTGCCGCACTAGCAATTGTTAGTGGCGCGCGTCGCGAAGAGGTGCTTACGACCCTCATTTCGCCATTTTCTCCACCTCATCCGCTAGCCTACTCGCCCATCCGCCTAGCGATTTGGTGCATAGTGGCCCGACTAGTCTTTATCCCGCCTAGCGAAGCTTTGCATAGCGGCATTGCATAGGAGTAATTTGTAGCATTTATTTTCTGTTTCAGCAACTATCAAAACCCCCATCATTACCGCCGACCTAAGGACTTCAATCTCAAGTCCTCCTCGAAATTAACTCCACCTTACTATGTTCCTTGTGAGATCGATACTTGGGAAAACTCGCCCATTTTATATTACTTGTGCGACCGGTTCACTGCCGTGATCATTGCGCATCAGACCTCCGATCGACGAAATTTGAAGAGTTCTTTGAGCGCAGACAAAAACTAAACTAGGTCTTCTCCATTGATAATTCCAAGCTGATTTACAAAGAAAAAGTGATTTCTTTCATCCAGGGGTTTGATGAAAATATCAGCTCTTTGTAAATCAGTGTAGATATAGACAAGTTTGATTTTGTTTTTGTCTACACACTCTAATGAAATGATGCCTAATGTTTATATGCTTAGTCCTACTATGATGGACCTGATTTTGTGCTATGGCTATAGCACTTGTGTTATCACATAGTAGAGTTGAATTATTTAAGTTGAACCCATAATCTAGGAGGTTGTTCTGAATCCACAGCATATGGGATTAACAACTGCCAGCTGCAATGTATTCTGCTTCAGCAGTTGATGTGGACACAGATGATGGTTTCTTGCAGAATAAGGACACTAATCTAATACCAAGGAACATGCAAGTTCCTGAGGTACTCTTTCTATCCACTCTGCATCCAGCAAAGACAACATTTGAGTATCCAGTTAACTCAAACTATGACTCAGTGGGATACCAGAGACCTAGACTAGGACAACCCTTTATATATCCCAAAATTCTATTTATAAAAACTAGATGAGATTATTTAGGGTTCACCAGGAACCTAGCACAAAGGCATATTGCAAACATGATATCAGGTCTACTTACTGTAAGGTATAGTAGGGACCCAACAATGCCCCTATATAGTTTCTGATCCACAGGTTTCCCTTGTGCATCAGAGTCTATTACAGTATTTATAGCCATGGGTTTTTTCTTTGCTGGGGCATCAACCATCCCAAACTTCTTGATAAGCTCTTTAGCATATTTAGTCTGAGAAAGGAAGATGCCATCAGGAAGCTGCTTCACTTGGAGACCAAGGAAGTAGGAGAGCTTACCCATGCTACTCATCTAAAATTTAGAATGCATTAGATCAGAGAATCTTTTGCAAAATTTGGGATCAGTAGACCAAAATATTATGTCATCTACATAAATTTGTACTAACAAAATTTTATCATGATGCATTTTAGTGAATAAAGTCCTATCTACTATGCCTCTTTAAAAACTATGCTCTAAGAGAAAGCTTGCTAAGGTCTCATACCAAGCTCTTGGAGCTTGCTTTAAACCATAGAGAGCTTTATGCAATTTAAATACATGAGAGGGATGAGTTGGAAAAACAAAACCTGGAGGTTGTTCAACATAAACTTCTTCTTTAAGTTCCCTATTTAATAAAGCACTCTTCACATCCATTTGATAAACTTTGAACTTTTTGAATGCAGCATAAACCAGAAATATCCTTATAGCTTCTAGCCTGGCAACTGGAGCAAAGGTTTGATCATAGTCAATTCCTTCCTCCTCCTTATATCCTTGAGCAACAAGCCTAGCCTTGTTCCTCACAATCACACCTTGGGCATCAAGCTTATTTATGAATACCCATTTGGTTCCAATTACTGGGTAGTCTTTTGGTCTTGGAACAAAAACCCAAACTCTACATCTTTCAAACTGATTGAGCTCTTCTTGCATTGCATTGATCTAGTGGGGATCTTGCTCTGCATCAGTTATGGATTGAGGCTCAATTTGAGAGAGGAAACAGGCATGCATCAAGTATTGGTTGAGTTGATGCCTTGTCTGTACACCTGCTATTATGTCTCCCATCATTTGGGATCTGGGGTGATCCCTTAGTATGATAAGATCAGTAGGTGGAGTTGGTTCAGCCACAACATTTTGATGGAATTCCTCTTGTGGAATAGACTCTGTTGTTGTAGGAAGTTCAGCTATTTCCATAGTTTCTTCATCACTTTCTTCACTGACTTATTGAGAAGGATGTGATACAACTTTGGGGGTAAAGTGTAAGCCATCCAATTCCTCACACAATTTTTGTACCTGCAAGGAGTCTTTGGTAGAAATCTCTTTCTCCTTATAAAACATGTTAGCCTCATCAAATATAACATGCATAGATTCCTCAATTTTCAATGTGGATTTATTAAATACCCTATAAGCTTTGCTGACTTGGGAATATCCTAGAAAAATTCTCACTGCAGTCTTTGCTTCAAACTTTCTAATGTGCTTTTTTATCATTATTATGAATATAACACACACAAACAAAAACTTTAAAATAGTTGATTATTGGTTTCTTCCCTTTGAGTAATTCATAGGGAGTCTTATGCTTTAGTTTGTGTATCAAACTTCTGTTTAGGACATAGTTTGCTGTGCTCACTACCTCTGCCCAATAGGATAGGGGCATGTAAGCATCTGCAAGTAATGTGCCTGCAGCTTCAATGAGTGATCTATTTTTCCTTTCAGCTACCCCATTTTGTTGAGGAGTTCTAGGAGCTGAGAAACAGTGCCTGATACCTTCCTTCTCACAGAACTCATGCATAAGAAGAGACTCAAACTCTGTACCATGATCACTTCTAATCAATGCAACATGAGTAGAGTACTCAATCTGTATGGTCCTGAGAAAGTCTGTAAGAACCTTGAAGGTATCTGACTTAGATCTCAGAAAGAATACCCAAGTGAACCTGGAAAAGTCATCTACAACAACTAAGGTATAAGATTTCCCTCCTAGGCTTTGTACAGCCACAGGGCCAAAAAGGTCCATATGTAGCAAGTACAATATCCTAGGTGAATCACTCTTATTAATGGATTTGAAGCTAGATTTAGTTTGCTTGCCTAGTTGACAAGCCCTACAGAGGCCTTCCTTCTTGTAGGGGCCAGAAGGTAAACCTCTAACAAGGTTGTCCTTAGATAGTCTAGCAATGTTTTTAAGATTTACATGTCCTAATCTTTTATGCCATAAGTCATTTTGACTACTAACTATATTGAGCAGGCATATGTCTGAAGTAACAGAATGAAAATTTACTAGGTATATGTTTCCTTGTCTACTTTCAATTAAAACCGGTTGGTTTTCTTTTGAAGTAATAATAAAGGAACTAGAGTTGAATGATACCTTATAACCTTCATCACATAGTTGGCTTATAGAGATGAGGTTATGCTTCAATCCACTTACATACGCAACTCTTTTGAAAGTTACTGCTAAAATTCTGACCTTGCCATAGCCTTCTATTTGGGCACAATTTGAGTCACCAAAGATGACCTTTGGTCCTAGCTTTGACTTGTAATCAATCAGATTGTCCTTGCTGCCTATCATATGCTTTGAGCAACCACTACCCAGATACCAATGTTGATTGTATACTGGACATGTCTTCATCTGTAAACAAGACAGTTAGTTATTCCTGACCCAGGTAACCTTGGGTCCTTGTTGATTTACATAACTATAACTGGAGATGCAAGAGCATTCAGGTTGATCTTTATATCCTTTAGAATGGTATCTCCAAGGTGGAATTATCCATTGAGTGAAGGGGTTAAAGTTATTAGAATTTAAGTTTCTATTATTAAGATCTGGGTTCGATGATCTCTGGTTGAATTGTCGACCTGAGCTCGACGATGTTGGATGAGATCGTCGATCACTAATCGAAGAATGAGGGTATTCATTCTTGAAGTACCAAAGTCGTCGATATCAGGTCGACGAACCATACTGGTATCTTCGATCATAGATCGAAGAATGATTATTACTGATGCTTGCGTTCAAAGATCGTCGTTCTGAGTTTGAAGATCTGTTCATATATCGTCGATCTGAGTTCGACGATAACTGCTGAACATTGTTATTTTTGTTATTCTTCTGGATATTGAGTTTATCTTGGTTTCAATTTGTTCAAGAATCTTATTAACTTTATTTACCTATTCAATATTCTTCTTTCCCTTATCAAATATGAAGTTTACTGGCCTGGAAAGATTATTTTTCTACACAAGGGTGGATCACTAGAGGAGGCACCTTGTCCTAGTTTGCTATTATTGGTCCTAGCATTTACAGTATTAGTGATATCTAATAATTGAAGACTAATTCCATTCAGTGATTCTTTTAATAGTTTTGCCTTACTTAGTTAAGTTTTCAGAAAAGATATTGTTTATTAGCAGACATTAGTTCTTTGGTTAGTTTTGCATTTTCTGCAGTGATGTTGTCTAGGGTATTTAAATTTTCTCTGAGAAGTTTGATTTCCTTCTCAGAGCTTATCAAGTCTAAGCATAAGTTTTTGAATTCAAATTTAAATTCATCTAACTCAAAATCATAAGAAGCTATTACCTGATCTTCAGCTGATAGAGATTCTTCATTATCTAATTCATCTGTGTCAGATCTGCTACTGCCTGCCTCAATAGACATGAGGCATAATTCCTTTGCTTTCTGCTCTTCTTCATCCTCACTAGAGCTGGAGGATGTAGATTCTTCTTCAGTATCACTCCATGTCTCAGCAATAAAGCCCTTGTCTTTCCTCTTTTGCTTGCTTGAGGAAGGCTTGTTGTATTGACTCTTCCTTGAGTCCTTCTCCTTTCTTCTGTCCTTCTTCTGAGCTTCTGGACACTCAGAAATGAAGTGCCCAGGTTTCCTGCAGCCAAAACACACTACTTCTTTAGAGGGTATTTTGTCATACCTTGGCTTATCTTCATATTTAGAAGGTTTCCTCTGAAGTCCTTTCTAGCCATCTTGAAGAATCTCTTGGCAAAGAGACTCATCAGCTCTTCATTTATTGGAATAACTTCAGAGTCTTCTGTAGCTTTGAATATATGTTGTGCTCCTTCCTAGTTGGTGTAGGAGTCTTCACTTCAGCTGTTGCTTCCCTTGCTTTGATCAGCTGCTCATAGGACTTTAATTTTCCTAGAAGAGATTCTGTTGAAATCTCTGTCATTCTTTTGGCTTCTCTGTTGGGCCAGATTCTTGTGTCCCATGTGCTCGGAAAGCACATTAGGATCTTGTCATTCACTTCAGTTAAAGTGAATTCTTTGTCTAGAGTCCTTAGCTCACTGATGATGAAGCTAAGTCTTTTGTACATTACTTATACTGTCTCTGCTTCATTCCTCTTGAAGTTCTCATACTGAGTGATGAGATTTGACCTTCTGTCTTTCCTCTCATCTACTGATCCAGCCACCATTTAGTTCAGGGAATCCCAAATCTCCTTGGCTGATTGACACTCAGCAACATTTTGAAATATTTCATTAGACATAGTTTGAGCCAGTATATTCATGGCTTTGACATCAGCTATCTTAGCCTTCTTTTGTGCATCTATCCATCCATGGGGTGGAATTGCACTCAGGTCAGTTGATGTAGTTGAGGTTGAAGCCACTAGAGCTGGTGGTCCTGTTATGATAGAATTAAATATATCACATCAATAGAGTTCATGTAAAACCTAATTCTTGCCTTCCAGATTGTGAACTTGGAGAAGTTACACACTGGAGGTCTGGTGCTTGCATATTCTTTGTTCTTTGCCATGCTGTATGCATAAATCTAGTAATGATAAAAAAATAACAGATCTAACTTAGGATCTTTGGTTCAAGGGTTAGCTTGTACAGCCAAAAGAACCTCCTCTGATACCAATTGAAAGTTTGGGTTAGATCTGATATACTCTAGAGAGGGGTAAATAGAGTATGTAGGTATAATTTAAATCTTTTTCTGAACTATAAGTAGTACTCCTAACCTTGGATACTATATCAAAGAAACCAAAGAGAAATAAGTGTAAACACAGAAAGACCTTAATATCACAGCCACAGCAAGAACAAAAAGAAAAAGGGGAAACCAGATGACACAAGAATTTATAGTGGTTCCCCAATCTGGGTACGTCAACTCTTCACCACCCTGGTAGGAATCCACTCAGAGTTTTGATCAAGTGCCTGACACCAATGAGCTTTTGATCAGGTGTTAAACAACCAAACCTCAAGTCTTTTGATCAGGTGACTTGCAACCAAGAATCACTTTTGAAGGGAGATGACAACCCTTTTTACTGTGGGGGAGTGAGAGAATGATTGTGTCTTTTCTTTCTCAATTCAAACAACTGAGAAGACTTGTGGATTTGATAGTATCAAATGCTCCCCCTAAGATGTTGCTTGTTCAGGATGATGGAAGCTTTGTTGCAGGGTATTAGACCTTCAAGCTTTCAATTTTGACAAGAAGAACTTCAGGAACTATTTTGCCAGATGCAATATTGTTGTCCTTCAGAGAGTTCCTGAGAAGAAGACACTTGATTTGGATGATTGTTCTTCTTCTACAGAATTGTTCTTCTTCTTGTCTAGTCGTTATTGATTCTTGACTGGTCAATTTTCAATCACAAGAATTCTGTATGTCTCACAGAATGTTTTTGTCTGTATGTCATCCCATTCACAGGAATAATAATCTCTTTTTTTATATTTCCAACTTGAATGTCCATTTGAATTTTGAAATTCCTTCTGCAATTAATGCGGACGGCCTTGGGATAATTTTGGCATTTATTTGTTTCCCCAACCGTCCCTTATAAAAACGGCAGACAATAATTCTGATGAAGACCATAATTAATTCTATAGTCTAACGGTAATATTCAGAGAATATTAGAGCATTAATTACTCAGGAATCATTGCCACATAATTAGGACAAACGAGGAAAACAACCAAGACTGGTTTCGTCGAGCTGAGAATAGCTGTTCGTCGAGCTTAGATCAAAGATCGTCGACCTTTGAATGTTGCTTGATAACTTTCTTCTTCTTTGCATATATTTCGTCGAGCTGAATCTAAGATTGTTGAGCTGAGCTCTGAGAACAGAGTTAGTATAGTTGGGGTCCAAGATCGTCGAGCTGAATCTATAGTCAGGACTTAGAATATTTTCTAATGTTGAGTGTTGAAGTATCATTTTGGCATTGAGTGTGATGTCCTCTGGCTTTGAGTGTTAACTCACTATTCTGGCGTTGAGTGTAATGTAACCTGGCGTTGATTGTTGAATCACCTTATCCAGAATTAGTCGACTAGAGAACAGAGTTCTTCTAGCTGATGTTCTTAGTTTGTCGATCGAGGTTTGATTTAGAGGAGTTATTACTTTGTCCAGAGTTCGTCGAGCTGAGAGATAAGTTCGTCGAGCTGAGCTCAGCAAATTGTCCCTGAGTTCATCTAGCTAAGCTCGACTTTCGTCGACCGGAGATCGACGAACGTAGAACTCCTTTTTCTAAGTCTTGAATGTCTTGAGTCTGGCATTGTTGGAGGCTGGTCCTTTGTACTGTTGACTCAAGGGACTTGACCTAGACTCTAGGACACAACCATGACCCTGATCTATACATGTTGGGTCATATCCTAACTTAGTGAACCTAGCCCAAATCCAAGTAGGGATCCAACTGTTAAGTCTGGGGGTGGTCCTTTTTATGCACGCGGGCATGCGACTTTGCATGGTACTCTGTTCTGCAATTTCATTGTTAGCTAGTTCTTTTTCCTTGTCTGCTTAGGTTGTGTTTGCTCGGGACGCGCAAACAGTTAAGTCTGGGGGTGTGATGAGTCCATATTTTATACTTAATTCCGGACTCATCTAGGCTTATTTTCTTATCTTTGCACACCGTTTAGCGTCATTTGCACTCCTTTTGGTTTGCTACGGTTTTCCATGTCTTGTGCAATTTATTAGCCTATTTCTTTGTGTGTGTGTATTTCCCTCTTGCTGTGCATTTTATATATTTCTGTGACTGCCATGATCGACAGTGCGTGCAGTTTTCCTGCAGGTTCGGGGATCGTGTGGGCGTCCGACATAGGACTTTCACCATTTTTTGGCAAAGGAGTCAATGGTCGTGCGTTTTTACCCACGCACAACCATCGACCTCTTTGGCGCACGATCATCGGTCGCGCGCAGTCATGCCCTCTTTTCGAAAGTTCTGTCCTGCCATATCGCACGATCACCTGCTATACCGCGCACGATCACTGCTCGTGCGTTGCCGATCGTGCGCAGTCATGACCTCTCTTGTGCAAGTTCTGCCGCCATATTGCACGGTCACAGGCCATAGCGCGCACGACCACTGGTCGTGCGCCTGTGATCGTGCGCAGTATTTAATCCTGTTTTCTATAAATAGCGCAGGTCTCTCCCTAATCAAGAAATCCGCGATTTCTTCCGCCGTTTTTCGTCCCCGACGAAGGGTTTCGCTATTTCCCTTCATCTTCCACCATAGGGAGGTGCTCCGGGCAAGCTTTTAACGCCAAATCATAGCCGGAGCTTCCTCTCGGCCTCCTCCATCATCTCTTGGGCTTATTTCAAGCTTCAACGCCATGGCCATTAAGCAAAGGGAAGCTTGCAACTTTCTACTGCTATCGTGAGATGAAGAAGACGGGCCATTGGAAGGTGGTGACATCCCTTCTCTACCCCGGACGCAGTTGAGGACCGAGCTTGGACGCGGATTGACAACCCGACGACTCCAACCGTGAATCCTCAGCAAGACTTCGGATACGGTCGATCTCTTGTCTTGTTCTTCCTTTGTTGTTGTTTATGTGTTGTTGTAAACTTCTTTTATAGATGATGTATGCTTAATTGTAGAATACGTTTATACGATATCATGTCTATGTGATTTGTATTTTCGTTACATATTGCTTGAGGTGCGCCTTGTTCCATCCACCTCCATCCACCCTTGCCGCACTAGCAATTGCTAGTGGCGCGCGTCGCGAAGAGGTGCTTACGACCCTCATTTCGCCGTTTTCTCCACCTCATCCGCTAGCCTACTCGCCCATCCGCCTAGCGATTCGGTGCATAGCGGCCCGACTAGTCTTCATCCTGCCTAGCGAAGCTTTGCATAGCGGCATTGTATATGAGTAATTTGTAGCATTTATTTTCTGTCTCTGCAAATATCAAAACCCCCATCGTTACCGCCGACCTAAGGACTTCAATCTCAAGTCCTCCTGAAAATTTACTCCACCTTACTGTGTTCCTTGTGAGATCGATACTTGGGAAAACTCGCCCATTTTATATTACTTGTGCGACCGGTTCACTGCCGTGATCATTGCGCATCAAGTTTTTGGCGCCGTTGCCGGGGAACACAGTCGTGTGTGTTGCTGGAGAGGGAGACCTGAAATTGCTGTCCTTTTCCTTTGTAAATCGCTTTTGTTATGTTCTATTTCTGTTTAGCTTTCCTTTTTCTTGTTTGTTTAGGCAACTGTAGTAATATATTGTTGGATTTTGTAATTTGCACAATTTATTTTGAATCTGCTATTTCGATACCATGTGGGGATATTCTTATGCCCAATGCCGTTGGTGTGGAAATTCCTCCCATGCTAGTCATGAATGCCCTATGAGAGATATTGAGCATAAGCCTCAGCGCACAATGCATGAGATGTTGTATTCGTACAGCCCTTCAAACACTGTGCCCCGTGCTTATGGTCACTTGTCCTCGCCACATACACCGTTCTCTTATGCTTCTCCGGTCTCACAAGGACCGCAGAATACTGGGAGAAAGTGTTTGTATTGTCGTAGAATAGATCATGTCCTGAAGGATTGTGCCGAGTACCTCCGTGTTATGGAAGAGGATGATGAGCCGGACATCCGGATCATCCCGACTCCTACCGGCAGTGGCACACCTTCATCGTCTGGTTGTGTGACCATGTCACCTTCAATTGTTAAAGGGAATGATGTGGACACAACCACCAGATGTGTGGCTGATCTAGGCTTCGACGTGGCTGAGCCCATCTCTTTTGTGCATACATCTCCAAGCGTGGAGCCGATTCTTTGTGAAGAACCTGCGCTTGACTTTTATCCAAGCAAAGTTCTTCCGCCTTTTGTGCATTCTACTTCAGTCGTCTCTTACGACATTTTCGATGATGCAACACAAGTTGAGGCTTGTGATACATGGATTGTTTCCACTCCCATGGAGGAGGACAACCTTCTTGGTGTCGAGGATTCTCCCTCAGCACCAGAGGAGGAAGTCCAAGTCTTGGTGGAGGCCTCTATGGATCCTGCCGAGCCTTGTTGCATTGTCAACGACGCCGACAATATTTTTCTACCTCAGCCTTTGGGGAGTGAGACCGGGACCACTCCCCCGATTATTTCCTTATGTTCTTCGTCTCTTTTATTACTTGATCCCCCTTCTTTATCTGAGCCTGTGCAGGTGGAATCTACACGGGTATGTGAGGTTGTCGATGCGCCTGGCATTTTTGCCGCTGCCGTCGCTTCCTACGAACCTGTGGTGGACGATACCTTGCTAGGCAAGGATATTTTTTGTGGTGGGATGAGTGAGGACCAGGCCTCCTCATCTTACTTCCTATTCCCTCTGCCTGCGAGGAGCAGGTATGATTATTTAGGAAGAGGGGTAACTGTGCTATCGCCGTATCGGTACCCGTTATCGACACGGATATTAGGACAGTTGCCTGTGCACTTTTCTTTTCATAGGCCCATTAGTTAGAACTGTATAGAATTTAATAAGTCGTGCTGGGATGACAGTAACCCCAGTAGTTATCTTATATTTTCTGCATTTTCACTCTTTTTGTATATTTTTCTTTTATTTTTGCGGAGCTCACCCCTGCAGGTATTCATGGAAACTACGCATTGGCGGGGTTGTGATTCTTCGTTTGGCGGGCCTGCTTCTACTTTTCATGCATCTTCTGGTATGCTCACTAGCTGAGCATTGGGTAACCTCTTCCCTTAGCTCTTTTTGATTTAAATTTCTATATCAATTGATGTGTTGTTTAGTTTAAGTCTGGGGGAGAGTCAGTTTACCTTTCGCACGCACACATTTCATGTGCATACTAGAAGCTTTTATAGTTATTATTTTGTTTAGTTCATTTCTTGCACACCATTGCACCCACATGAGCACGTGCTTAGTTGTTAGCGTGCCGCGAGTTAAACTCATTTCTTTTGTTTGATTTGAAAAAATTATTGTGCTAGTTTAGGATTGCACGATAGAGTAAAATGTTGGCCTTGCTGTGTTCCTAGTCAATTGCTCTCGTTTTGTGTAGAAATATGTGTAGATTTAATTTTTCTGTATGCTTATAGTTTTATATTTTTCTATTTATGTAAAGACATTTTATTCTACTCAAAAGTTGGTGAATCCGGTGTGAATCAAACGGTAATGTAGGAATATGTGTAGCCGCTACTAGACTCGTTTTGCTCGAGTCGGGAGGAAGGATTATCTTTCTCGGTGGCTAAGAACTTACCCCTAGCTACTCTCGAAGCATGGGTACATGGTTACTCAAGCACGAGTGTGATGTAGGCCATCATTTTGGCCCGGTTGAGCTTTGTACCGTTCCTAACGTCATATCCTCGCTAAACCCCGTTGTGCCTACCCTTCTTTTGATTCAGCTCTACCATTATTTCACCAAAGCTTCATAGCCGATCCTAGTCGCACACCCAAGTCGAGCTATAGTATTTTTCATTTTATGTTGGGATGTTGATGTGGTGATACTATTTGTGAAAATGTGGAAATGCCCCCAAGTTTTATTTGCTGAAATTGTATATTGTGAAAAGAAAAAGTTTACAAAGAAAAAATTATACAAAGAAAATGAGAAAAAAAATGATGAAAGAAAAAGTTTAATTGAAAATCTTTTGGAGATGATTTTGGTTTGGAGTAGGCGGTGCACACACCCATGTTGCAAAAATCAAGTCTGGGGGTGTGGTGCACCTGGTTATATTGTGGTTTGTTGAGGGATTCTTTTAGGCAAGCTCATTTGGGTTAGGTGCATAGCCATTCTTCTTATCATTGCTTACCTCACCGTAACCCAAGCCCCATGATTCTCCTAAAGTCCTACGGATTTGCGCTTGAGTCTAACTAGTGCCGTGGAGAGAGTGTGAACAGGCAAGCGTATGGTCCCCGACATTGGTGGATTCCTTTGGAGGTGATCCTGAGCCCCGATCTTTGGCAAAGCTCACCTTAGTGGCCTGTCTACTTTCTTCCTATGCGTGACCGGATGATTCACCGTGCTTCTATTTCTGAGTAGTAATAACTTGTTGATACACATTGTGGAAAATATAAACTATTTTGCATACTCAGAAATTTCTTCTATTGTATTTTTATGCACGCGGGCATGCGACTTTGCATGGTACTCTGTTCTGCAATTTCATTGTTAGCTAGTTCTTTTTCCTTGTCTGCTTAGGCTGTGTTTGCTCGGGACGCGCAAATAGTTAAGTCTGGGGGTGTGATGAGTCCATATTTTATACTTAATTCCGGACTCATCTAGGCTTATTTTCTTGTCTTTGCACACCGTTTAGCGTCATTTGCACTCCTTTTGGTTCGCTACAGTTTTCCATGTCTTGTGCACTTTATTAGCCTATTTCTGTGCGTGTGTGTATTTCCCTCTTGCTGTGCATTTTATATATTTCTGTGACTGCCATGATCGACAGTGCGTGCAGTTTTCCTGCAGGTTCGGGGATCGTGTGGGCGTCCGACATAGGACTTTCACCATTTTTTGGCAAAGGAGTCAATGGTCGTGCGTTTTTACCCACGCACGACCATCGACCTCTTTGGCGCACGATCATCGGTCGTGCGCAGTCATGCCCTCTTTTCGAAAGTTCTGTCCTGCCATATCGCACGATCACCTGCTATACCGCGCACGATCACTGCTCGTGCGTTGCCGATCGTGCGCAGTCATGACCTCTCTTGTGCAAGTTCTGCCGCCATATCGCACGGTCACAGGCCATAGCGCGCACGACCACTGGTCGTGCGCCTGTGATCGTGCGCAGTATTTAATCCTGTTTTCTATAAATAGCGCAGGTCTCGCCCTAATCAAGAAATCCGCGATTTCTTCCGCCGTTTTTCGTCCCCGACGAAGGGTTTCGCTATTTCCCTTCATCTTCCACCATAGGGAGGTGCTCCGGGCAAGCTTTCAACGCCAAATCATAGCCGGAGCTTCCTCTCGGCCTCCTCCATCATCTCTTGGGCTTATTTCAAGCTTCAACGCCATGGCCATTAAGCAAAGGGAAGCTTGCAACTTTCTACCGCCATCGTGAGACGAAGAAGACGGGCCATTGGAAGGTGGTGACAGCCCTTCTCTACCCCAGAAGCAGTTGAGGACCGAGCTTGGACGCGGATTGACAACCCGACGACTCCAACCGTGAATCCTCAGCAAGACTTCGGATACGGTCGATCTCTTGTCTTGTTCTTCCTTTGTTGTTGTTTATGTGTTGTTGTAAACTTCATTTATAGATGATGTACGCTTAATTGTAGAATACGTTTATACGATATCATGTCTATGTGATTTGTATTTTCGTTACATATTGCTTGAGGTGCGCCTTGTTCCATCCACCTCCATCCACCCTTGCCGCACTAGCAATTGTTAGTGGCGCGCGTCGCGAAGAGGTGCTTATGACCCTCATTTCGCCATTTTCTCCACCTCATCCGCTAGCCTACTCGCCCATCCGCCTAGCGATTTGGTGCATAGTGGCCTGACTAGTCTTCATCCCGCCTAGCGAAGCTTTGCAAAGCGGCATTGCATAGGAGTAATTTGTAGCATTTATTTTTTGTTTCAGCAACTATCAAAACCCCCATCATTACCGCCGACCTAAGGACTTCAATCTCAATTTCTCCTCGAAATTAACTCCACCTTACTGTGTTCCTTGTGAGATCGATACTTGGGAAAACTCGCCCATTTTATATTACTTGTGCGATCGGTTCACTGTCGTGATCATTGCGCATCAGACCTCCGATCGACGATATTTGAAGAGTTCTTTGAGCGCAGACAAAAACTAAACTAGGTCTTCTCCATTGATAATTCCAAGCTGATTTACAAAGAAAAAGTGATTTCTTTCATCCAGGGGTTTGATGAAAATATCAGCTCTTTGTAAATCAGTGTAGATATAGACAAGTTTGATTTTGTTTTTGTCTACACACTCTAATGAAATGATGCCTAATGTCTATATGCTTAGTCCTACTATGATGGACCTGATTTTGTGCTATGGCTATAGCACTTGTGTTATCACATAGTAGAGTTGAATTATTTAAGTTGAACCCATAATCTAGGAGGTTGTTCTGAATCCACAACATATGGGATTAACAACTTCCAGCTGCAATGTATTCTGCTTCAGCAGTTGATGTGGACACAGATGATGGTTTCTTGTAGAACAAGGACACTAATCTAATACCAAGGAACATGCAAGTTCCTGAGGTACTCTTTCTATCCACTCTGCATCCAGCAAAGACAACATTTGAGTATCCAGTTAACTCAAACTATGACTCAGTGGGATACCAGAGACCTAGACTAGGACAACCCTTTATATATCTCAAAATTCTATTTATAATAACTAGATGAGATTATTTAGGGTTCACCTGGAACCTAGCACAAAGGCATATGGCAAACATGACATCAGGTCGACTTACTGTAAGGTATAGTAGGGACCCAACAATGCCCCTATATAGTTTCTGATCCACAGGTTTCCCTTGTGCATCAGAGTCTATTATAGTATTTATAGCCATGGGTGTTTTCTTTGCTGGGGCATCAACCATCCCAAACTTCTTGATAAGCTCTTTAGCATATTTAGTCTAGGAAAGGAAGATGCCATCAGGAAGCTGCTTCACTTGGAGACCAAGGAAGTAGGAGAGCTTACCCATGCTACTCATCTAAAATTTAGAATGCATTAGATCAGAGAATCTTTTGCAAAATTTGGGATCAGTAGACCAAAATATTATGTCATCTACATAAATTTGTACTAACAAAATTTTATCATGATGCATTTTAGTGAATAAAGTCCTATCTACTATGCCTCTTTAAAAACTATGCTCTAAGAGAAAGCTTGCTAAGGTCTCATACCAAGCTCTTGGAGCTTGCTTTAAACCATAGAGAGCTTTATGCAATTTAAATACATGAGAGGGATGAGTTGGAAAAACAAAACCTGGAGGTTGTTCAACATAAACTTCTTCTTTAAGTTCCCTATTTAATAAAGCACTCTTCACATCCATTTCATAAACTTTGAACTTTTTGAATGCAGTATAAACCAGAAATATCCTTATAGCTTCTAGCCTGGCAACTGGAGCAAAGGTTTGATCATAGTCAATTCCTTCCTCCTCCTTATATCCTTGAGCAACAAGCCTAGCCTTGTTCCTCACAATCACACCTTGGGCATCAAGCTTATTTATGAATACCCATTTGGTTCCAATTACTGGGTAGTCTTTTGGTCTTGGAACAAAAACCCAAACTCTACATCTTTCAAACTGATTGAGCTCTTCTTGCATTGCATTGATCCAGTGGGGATCTTGCTCTGCATCAGTTATGGATTGAGGCTCAATTTGAGAGAGGAAACAGGCATGCATCAAGTATTGGTTGAGTTGATGCCTTGTCTGTACACCTGCTATTATGTCTCCCATCACTTGGGATCTGGGGTGATCCCTTAGTATGATAAGATCAGTAGGTGGAGTTGGTTCAGCCACAACATTTTGATGGAATTCCTCTTATGGAATAGACTCTGTTGTTGTAGGAAGTTCAGCTATTTCCATAGTTTCTTCATCACTTTCTTCACTGACTTATTGAGAAGGATGTGATACAACTTTGGGGGTAAAGTGTAAGCCATCCAATTCCTCACACAATTTTTGTACCTGCAAGGAGTCTTTGGTAGAAATCACTTTCTCCTTATAAAACATGTTAGCCTCATCAAATATAACATGCATAGATTCCTCAATTTTTAATGTGGATTTATTAAATACCCTATAAGCTTTGCTGACTTGGGAATATCCTAGAAAAATTCTCACTGCAGTCTTTGCTTCAAACTTTCTAATGTGCTTTTTTATCATTATTATGAATATAACACACAGAAACAAAAACTTTAAAATAGTTGATTATTGGTTTCTTCCCTTTGAGTAATTCATAGGGAGTCTTATGCTTTAGTTTGTGTATCAAACTTCTGTTTAGGACATAGTTTGCTGTGCTCACTACCTCTGCCCAATAGGATAGGGGCATGTAAGCATCTGCAAGTAATGTGCCTGCAGCTTCAATGAGTGTTCTATTTTTCCTTTCAGCTACCCCATTTTGTTGAGGAGTTCTAGGAGCTGAGAAACAGTGCCTGATACCTTCCTTCTCACAGAACTCATGCATAAGAAGAGACTCAAACTCTGTACCATGATCACTTCTAATCAATGCAACATGAGTAGAGTACTCAATCTGTATGGTCCTGAGAAAGTCTGTAAGAACCTTGAAGGTATCTGACTTAGATCTCAGAAAGAATACCCAAGTGAACCTGGAAAAGTCATCTACAACAACTAAGGTATAAGATTTCCCTCCTAGGCTTTGTACAGCCATAGGGCCAAAAAGTTCCATATGTAGCAAGTACAATATCCTAGGTGAATCACTCTTATTAATGGATTTGAAGCTAGATTTAGTTTGCTTGCCTAGTTGACAAGCCCTACAGAGGCCTTCCTTCTTGTAGGGGCCAGAAGGTAAACCTCTAACAAGGTTGTCCTTAGATAGTCTAGCAATGTTTTTAAGATTTACATGTCCTAATCTTTTATTCCATAAGTCATTTTGACTACTAACTATATTGAGCAGGCATATGTCTGAAGTAACAAAATGAAAATTTACTAGGTATATGTTTCCTTGTCTACTTTCAATTAAAACCGGTTGGTTTTCTTTTGAAGTAATAATAAAGGAACTAGAGTTGAATGATACCTTATAACCTTCATCACATTGTTGGCTTATAGAGATGAGGTTATGCTTCAATCCACTTACATACGCAACTCTTTTGAAAGTTACTGCTAAAATTCTGACCTTGCCATAGCCTTCTGTTTGGGCACAATTTGAGTCACCAAAGATGACCTTTGGTCCTAGCTTTGACTTGTAATCAATCAGATTGTCCTTGCTGCCTATCATATGCTTTGAGCAACCACTACCCAGATACCAATGTTGATTGTATACTGGACATGTCTTCATCTGTAAACAAGACAGTTAGTTATTCCTGACCCAGGCAACCTTGGGTCCTTGTTGATTTACATAACTATAACTGGAGATGCAAGAGCATTCAGGTTGATCTTTATATCCTTTAGAATGGTATCTCCTAGGTGGAATTATCCATTGAGTGAAGGGGTTAAAGTTATTAGAATTTAAGTTTCTATTATTAAGATCTGGGTTCGATGATCTCTGGTTGAATTGTCGACCTGAGCTCGACGATGTTGGATGAGATCGTCGATCACTAATCGAAGAATGAGGGTATTCAATCTTGAAGTACCAAAGTCATCGATATCAGGTCGACGAACCATACTGGTATCTTCGATCATAGATCGAAGAATGATTATTACGGATGCTTGCGTTCAAAGATCGTCGTTCTGAGTTTGAAGATCTGTTCATATATCGTCGATCTGAGTTCGACGATAACTGCTGAACATTGTTATTTTTGTTATTCTTCTGGATATTGAGTTTATTCTTGGTTTCAATTTGTTCAAGAATCTTATTAACTTTATTTACCTATTCAATATTCTTCTTTCCCTTATCAAATATGAAGTTTACTGGCCTGGAAAGATTATTTTTCTACACAAGGGTGGATCACTAGAGGAGGCACCTTGTCCTAGTTTGCTATTATTGGTCCTAGCATTTACAGTATTAGTGATATCTAATAATTGAAGACTTATTCCATTCAGTGATTCTTTTAATAGTTTTGCCTTACTTAGTTAAGTTTTCAGAAAAGATATTGTTTATTAGCAGACATTAGTTCTTTGGTTAGTTTTGCATTTTCTGCAGTGATGTTGTCTAGGGTATTTAAATTTTCTCTGAGAAGTTTGATTTCCTTCTCAAAGCTTATCAAGTCTAAGCATAAGTTTTTGAATTCAAATTTAAATTCATCTAACTCAAAATCATAAGAAGCTATTACCTGATCTTCAGCTGATAGAGATTCTTCATTATCTGATTCATCTGTGTCAGATCTGCTACTGCCTGCCTCAATAGACATGAGGCATACTTCCTTTGCTTTCTGCTCTTCTTCATCCTCACTGGAGCTGGAGGATGTAGATTCTTCTTCAGTATCACTCCATGTCTCAGCAATAAAGCCCTTGTCTTTCCTCTTTTGCTTGCTTGAGGAAGGCTTGTTGTATTGACTCTTCCTTGAGTCCTTCTCCTTTCTTCTGTCCTTCTTCTGAGCTTCTGGACACTCAGAAATGAAGTGCCCAGGTTTCCTGCAGCCAAAACACACTACTTCTTTAGAGGGTATTTTGCCATACCTTGGCTTATCTTCATATTTAGAAGGTTTCCTCTGAAGTCCTTTCTAGCCATCTTGAAGAATCTCTTGGCAAAGAGACTCATCAGCTCTTCATTTATTGGAATTACTTCAGAGTCTTCTGTAGCTTTGAATATATGTTGTGCTCCTTCCTAGTTGGTGTAGGAGTCTTCACTTCAGCTGCTGCTTCCCTTGCTTTGATCAGCTGCTCATAGGACTTTAATTTTCCTAGAAGAGATTCTGTTGAAATCTCTGTCATTCTTTTGGCTTCTCTGTTGGGCCAGATTCTTGTGTCCCATGTGCTCGGAAAGCACATTAGGATCTTGTCATTCACTTCAGTTAAAGTGAATTCTTTGTCTAGAGTCCTTAGCTCACTGATGATGAAGCTAAGTCTTTTGTACATTACTTATACTGTCTCTGCTTCATTTCTCTTGAAGTTCTCATACTGAGTGATGAGATTTGACCTTCTGTCTTTCCTCTCATCTACTGATCCAGCCACCATTTAGTTCAGGGAATCCCAAATCTCCTTGGCTGATTGACACTCAGCAACATTTTGAAATATTTCATCAGACATAGTTTGAGCCAGTATATTCATGGCTTTGACATCAGCTATCTTAGCCTTCTTTTGTGCATCTATCCATCCATGGGGTGGAACTGCACTCAGGTCAGTTGATGTAGTTGAGGTTGAAGCCACTAGAGCTGGTGGTCCTGTTAAGATAGAATTAAATATATCACATCAATAGAGTTCATGTAAAACCTAATTCTTGCCTTCCAGATTGTGAACATGGAGAAGTTACACACTGGAGGTCTGGTGCTTGCATATTCTTTGTTCTTTGCCATGCTGTATGCATAAATCTAGTAATGATAAAAAAAATAACAGATCTAACTTAGGATCTTTGGTTCAAGGGTTAGCTTGTACAGCCAAAAGAACCTCCTCTGATACCAATTGAAAGTTTGGGTTAGATCTGATATACTCTAGAGAGGGGTAAATAGAGTATGTAGGTATAATTTAAATCTTTTTCTGAACTATAAGTAGTACTCCTAACCTTGGATACTATATCAAAGAAACCAAAGAGAAATAAGTGTAAACACAGAAAGACCTTAATATTACAGCCACAACAAGAACAAAAAGAAAAAGGGGAAACCAGATGACACAAGAATTTATAGTGGTTCCCCAATCCGGGTACGTCAACTCTTCTACCACCCTGGTAGGAATCCACTCAGAGTTTTGATCAAGTGCCTGACACCAATGAGCTTTTGAACAGGTGTTAAACAACCAAGCCTCAAGTCTTTTGATCAGGTGACTTGCAACCAAGAATCACTTTTGAAGGGAGATGACAACCCTTTTTACAGTGGGGGCGTGAGAGAATGATTGTGTCTTTTCTTTCTCAATTCAAACAACTGAGAAGACTTGTGGATTTGATAGTATCAAATGCTCCCCCTAAGATGTTGCTTATTCAGGATGATGGAAGCTTTGTTGCAGGGTGATAGACCTTCAAGCTTTCAATTTTGACAAGAAGAACTTCAGGAACTATTTTGCCAGATGCAATATTGTTGTCCTTCAGAGAGTTCCTGAGAAGAAGACACTTGATTTGGATGGTTGTTCTTCTTCTTCAGAATTGTTCTTCTTCTTGTCTAGTCGTTGTTGATTCTTGACTGGTCGATTTTCAATCACAAGAATTCTGTATGTCTCACAGAATGTTTTTGTCTGTATGTCATCCCATTCACAGGAATAATAATCTCTTTTTTTATATTTCCAACTTGAATGTCCATTTGAATTTTGAAATTCCTTCTGCAATTAATGCGGATGGCCTTGGGATAATTTTGGCATTTATTTGTTTCCCCAACTGTCCCTTATAAAAACGGCAGACAACAATTCTGATGAAGACCATAATTAATTCTATAGTCTAACCGTAATATTCAGAGAATATTAGAGCATTAATTACTCAGGAATCATTGCCACATAATTAGGATAAAAGAGGAAAACAACCAAGACTGGTTTCGTCGAGCTGAGAATAGCTGTTCGTCGAGCTTAGATCAAAGATCGTCGACCTTTGAATGTTGCTTGATAACTTTCTTCTTCTTTGCATATATTTCGTCGAGCTGAATCTAAGATCGTTGAGCTGAGCCCTGAGAACAGAGTTAGTATAGTTGGGGTCCAAGATCGTCGAGCTGAATCTACAGTCAGGACTTAGAATATTTTCTAATGTTGAGTGTTGAAGTATCATTTTGGCATTGAGTGTGATGTCCTATGGCTTTGAGTGTTAACTCACTATTCTGGCGTTGAGTGTAATGTAACCTGGCGTTGATTGTTGAATCACCTTATCCAGAATTAGTCGACTAGAGAACAGAGTTCTTCTAGCTAATGTTCTTAGTTTGTCGATCGAGGTTTGATTTAGAGGAGTTATTACTTTGTCCAGAGTTCGTCGAGCTGAGAGATAAGTTCGTCGAGCTGAGCTCAGCAAATTGTCCCTGAGTTCATCTAGCTGTGCTCGACTTTCATCGACCGGAGATCGACGAACGTAGAAATCCTTTTTCTAAGTCTTGAAAGTCTTGAGTCTGGCATTGTTGGAGGCTGGTCCTTTGTACTGTTGACTCAAGGGACTTGACCTAGACTCTAGGACACAACCATGACCCTGATCTATACATGTTGGGTCATATCCTAACTTAGTGAACCTAGCCCAAATCCAAGTAGGGATCCAACAGTTAAGTCTGGGGGTGGTCCTTTTTATGCACGCGGGCATGTGACTTCGCATGGTACTCTGTTCTGCAATTTCATTGTTAGCTAGTTCTTTTTCCTTGTCTACTTAGGTTGTGTTTGCTCGGGACGCGCAAACAGTTAAGTCTGGGGGTGTGATGAGTCCATATTTTATACTTAATTCCGGACTCATCTAGGCTTATTTTCTTATCTTTGCACACCGTTTTGCGTCATTTGCACTCCTTTTGGTTTGCTACGGTTTTCCATGTCTTGTGCACTTTATTAGCCTATTTCTGTGCGTGTGTGTATTTCCCTCTTGCTGTGCATTTTATATATTTCTGTGACTGCCATGATCGACAGTGCGTGCAGTTTTCCTGCAGGTTCGGGGATCGTGTGGGCGTCCGACATAGGACTTTCACCATTTTTTGGCAAAGGAGTCAATGGTCGTGCATTTTTACCCACGCACGACCATCGACCTCTTTGGCGCACGATCATCGGTCGTGCACAGTCATGCCCTCTTTTCGAAAGTTCTGTCCTGCCATATTGCACGATCACCTGCTATACCGCGCACGATCACTGCTCGTGCGTTGCCGATCGTGCGCAGTCATGACCTCTCTTGTGCAAGTTCTGCCGCCATATCGCACGGTCACAGGCCATAGCGCGCACGACCACTGGTCGTGCGTCTGTGATCGTGCGCAGTATTTAATCCTGTTTTCTATAAATAGCACAGGTCTCGCCCTAATCAAGAAATCCGCGATTTCTTCCGCCGTTTTTCGTCCCCGACGAAGGGTTTCGCTATTTCCCTTCATCTTCCACCATAGGGAGGTGCTCCGGGCAAGCTTTCAACGCCAAATCATAGCCGGAGCTTCCTCTCGGCCTCCTCCATCATCTCTTGGGCTTATTTCAAGCTTCAACGCCATGGCCATTAAGCAAAGGGAAGCTTACAACTTTCTACCGCTATCGTGAGATGAAGAAGACGGGCCATTGGAAGGTGGTGACATCCCTTCTCTACCCCGGACGCAGTTGAGGACTGAGCTTGGACGCGGATTGACAACCCGACGACTCCAACCGTGAATCCTCAGCAAGACTTCGGATACGGTCGATCTCTTGTCTTGTTCTTCCTTTGTTGTTGTTTATGTGTTGTTGTAAACTTCATTTATAGATGATGTATGCTTAATTGTAGAATACATTTATACGATATCATGTCTATATGATTTGTATTTTCGTTACATATTGCTTGAGGTGCGCCTTGTTCCATCCACCTCCATCCACCCTTGCCGCACTAGCAATTGCTAGTGGCGCGCGTCGCGAAGAGGTGCTTACGACCCTCATTTCGTCGTTTTCTCCACCTCATCTGCTAGCCTACTCGCCCATCCGCCTAGCGATTCGGTGCATAGCGGCCCGACTAGTCTTCATCCCGCCTAGCGAAGCTTTGCATAGCGGCATTGTATATGAGTAATTTATAGCATTTATTTTCTGTCTCCGCAACTATCAAAACCCCCATCGTTACCGCCGACCTAAGGACTTCAATCTCAAGTCCTCCTCAAAATTTACTCCACCTTACTGTGTTCCTTGTGAGATCGATACTTGGGAAAACTCGCCCATTTTATATTACTTGTGCGACCGGTTCACTGCCGTGATCATTGCGCATCAAGTTTTTGGCGCCGTTGCCGGGGAACACAGTCGTGTGAGTTGCTGGAGAGGGAGACCTGAAATTGCTGTCCTTTTCCTTTGTAAATCGCTTTTGTTTTGTTCTATTTCTGTTTAGCTTTCCTTTTTCTTGTTTGTTTAGGCAACTGTAGTAATATATTGTTGGATTTTGTAATTTGCACAATTTATTTTGAATCTGCTATTTCGATACCATGTGGGGATATTCTTATGCCCAATGCCGTTGGTGTGGAAATTCCTCCCATGCTAGTCATGAATGCCCTATGAGAGATATTGAGCATAAGCCTCAGCGCACAATGCATGAGATGCTGTATTCGTACAACCCTTCAAACACTGTGCCCCGAGCTTATGGTCACTTGTCCTCGCCACATACACCGTTCTCTTATGCTTCTCCGGTCTCACAAGGACCGCAGAATACTGGGAGAAAGTGTTTGTATTATCGTAGAACAGATCATGTCCTGAAGGATTGTGCCGAGTACCTCCGTGTTATGGAAGAGGATGATGAGCCGGACATCCGGATCATCCCGACTCCTACCGGCAGTGGCACACCTTCATCGTCTGGTTGTATGACCATGTCACCTTCAATTGTTGAAGGGAATGATGTGGACACAACCACCAGATGTGTGGCTGATCTAGGCTTCGACGTGGCTGAGCCCATCTCTTTTGTGCATACATCTCCAAGCGTGGAGCCGATTCTTTGTGAAGAACCTGCACTTGACTTTTATCCAAGCAAAGTTCTTCCGCCTTTTGTGCATTCTACTTCAGTCATCTCTTACGACATTTTCGACGATGCAACACAAGTTGAGGCTTGTGATACATGGATTGTTTCCACTCCCATGGAGGAGGACAACCTTCTTGGTGTCGAGGATTCTCCCTCAGCACTAGAGGAGGAAGTCCAAGTCTTGGTTGAGGCCTCTATGGATCCTGCCGAGCCTTGTTGCATTGTCAACGACGCTGACAATATTTTTCTACCTCAGCCTTTGGGGAGTGAGACCGGGACCACTCCCCCGATTATTTCCTTATGTTCTTCGTCTCTTTTATTACTTGATCCCCCTTCTTTATCTGAGCCTGTGCAGGTGGAATCTACACGAGTATGTGAGGTTGTCGATGCGCCTGGCATTTTTGCCGCTGCCGTCGCTTCCTACGAACCTGTGGTGGACGATACCTTGCTAGGCAAGGATATTTTTTGTGGTGGGATGAGTGAGGACTAGGCCTCCTCATCTTACTTCCTATTCCCTCTGCCTGCGAGGAGCAGGTATGATTATTTAGGCAGAGGGGTAACTGTGCTATCGCCGTATCGGTACCCGTTACCGACACGGATATTAGGACAGTTGCCTGTGCACTTTTCTTTTCATAGGCCCATTAGCTAGAACTATATAGAATTTAATAAGTCGTGCTTGGATGACAGTAACCCCAGTAGTTATCTTATATTTTCTGCATTTTCATTCTTTTTGTTTATTTTTCTTTTGTTTTTGCGGAGCTCACCCCTGCAGGTATTCATGGAAACTACGCATTGGCGGGGTTGTGATTCTTCGTTTGGCGGGCCTGCTTCTACTTTTCATGCATCTTCTGGTATGCTCACTAGCTGAGCATTGGGTAACCTCTTCCCTTAGCTCTTTTTGATTTAAATTTCTATATCAATTGATGTGTTGTTTAGTTTAAGTCTGGGGGAGAGTCAGTTTACCTTTCGCACGCACACATTTCATGTGCATACTAGAAGCTTTTATAGTTATTATTTTGTTTAGTTCATTTCTTGCACACCATTGCACCCACATGAGCGCGTGCTTAGCTGTTAGCGTGCCGCGAGTTAAACTCATTTCTTTTGTTTGATTTGAAAAAAATTATTGTGCTAGTTTAGGATTGCACGATAGAGTAAAATGTTGGCCTTGCTGTGTTCCTAGTCAATTGCTCTCGTTTTGTGTAGAAATATGTGTAGATTTAATTTTTCTGTATGCTTATAGTTTTATATTTTTCTATTTATGTAAAGACATTTTATTCTACTCAAAAGTTGGTGAATCCGGTGTGAATCAAACGGTAGTGTAGGAATGTGTGTAGCCGCTACTAGACTCGTTTTGCTCGAGTCGGGAGGAAGGATTATCTTTCTCGGTGGCTAAGAACTTACCCCTAGCTACTCTCGAAGCATGGGTACATGGTTACTCAAGCACGAGTGTGATGTAGGCCATCATTTTGGCCCGATTGAGCTTTGTACCGTTCCTAACGTCATATCCTCGCTAAACCCCGTTGTGCCTACCCTTCTTTTGATTCAGCTCCACCATTATTTCACCAAAGCTTCATAGCCGATCCTAGTCGCACACCCAAGTCGAGCTATAGTATTTTTCATTTTATGTTGGGATGTTGATGTGGTGATACTATTTGTGAAAATGTGGAAATGCCCCCAAGTTTTATTTGCTGAAATTGTATATTGTGAAAAGAAAAAGTTTACAAAGAAAAAATTATACAAAGAAAATGAGAAAAAAAATGATGAAAGAAAAAGTTTAATTGAAAATCTTTTGGAGATGATTTTGGTTTGGAGTAGGCGGTGCACACACCCATGTTGCAAAAATCAAGTCTGGGGGTGTGGTGCACCTGGTTATATTGTGGTTTGTTGAGGGATTCTTTTAGGCAAGCTCATTTGGGTTAGGTGCATAGCCATTCTTCTTATCATTGCTTACCTCACCGTAACCCAAGCCCCATGATTCTCCTAAAGTCCTACGGATTTGCGCTTGAGTCTAACTAGTGCCGTGGAGAGAGTGTGAACGGGCAAGCGTATGGTCCCCGACATTGGTGGATTCCTTTGGAGGTGATCCTGAGCCCCGATCTTTGGCAAAGCTCACCTTAGTGGCCTGTCTACTTTCTTCCTATGCGTGACCGGATGATTCACCGTGCTTCTATTTCTGAGTAGTAATAACTTGTTGATACACATTGTGGAAAATATAAACTATTTTGCATACTTAGAAATTTCTTCTATTGTATTTTTATGCACGCGGGCATGCGACTTTGCATGGTACTCTGTTCTACAATTTCATTGTTAGCTAGTTCTTTTTCCTTGTCTGCTTAGGTTGTGTTTGCTCGGGACGCGCAAACAGTTAAGTCTGGGGGTGTGATGAGTCCATATTTTATACTTAATTCCGGACTCATCTAGGCTTATTTTCTTGTCTTTGCACACCGTTTAGCGTCATTTGCACTCCTTTTGGTTCGCTACAGTTTTCCATGTCTTGTGCACTTTATTAGCCTATTTCTGTGCGTGTGTGTATTTCCCTCTTGCTGTGCATTTTATATATTTCTGTGACTGCCATGATCGACAGTGCGTGCAGTTTTCCTGCAGGTTCGGGGATCGTGTGGGCGTCCGACATAGGACTTTCACCATTTTTTGGCAAAGGAGTCAATGGTCGTGCGTTTTTACCCACGCACGACCATCGACCTCTTTGGCGCACGATCATCGGTCGTGCGCAGTCATGCCCTCTTTTCGAAAGTTCTGTCCTGCCATATCGCACGATCACCTGCTATACCGCGCACGATCACTGCTCGTGCGTTGCCGATCGTGCGCAGTCATGACCTCTCTTGTGCAAGTTCTGCCGCCATATCGCACGGTCACAGGCCATAGCGCGCACGACCACTGGTCGTGCGCCTGTGATCGTGCGCAGTATTTAATCCTGTTTTCTATAAATAGCGCAGGTCTCGCCCTAATCAAGAAATCCGCGATTTCTTCCGCCGTTTTTCGTCCCCGACGAAGGGTTTCGCTATTTCCCTTCATCTTCCACCATAGGGAGGTGCTCCGGGCAAGCTTTCAACGCCAAATCATAGCCGGAGCTTCCTCTCGGCCTCCTCCATCATCTCTTGGGCTTATTTCAAGCTTCAACGCCATGGCCATTAAGCAAAGGGAAGCTTGCAACTTTCTACCGCCATCGTGAGACGAAGAAGACGGGCCATTGGAAGGTGGTGACAGCCCTTCTCTACCCCAGACGCAGTTGAGGACCGAGCTTGGACGCGGATTGACAACCCGACGACTCCAACCGTGAATCCTCAGCAAGACTTCGGATACGGTCGATCTCTTGTCTTGTTCTTCCTTTGTTGTTGTTTATGTGTTGTTGTAAACTTCATTTATAGATGATGTACGCTTAATTGTAGAATACGTTTATACGATATCATGTCTATGTGATTTGTATTTTCGTTACATATTGCTTGAGGTGCGCCTTGTTCCATCCACCTCCATCCACCCTTGCCGCACTAGCAATTGTTAGTGGCGCGCGTCGCGAAGAGGTGCTTACGACCCTCATTTTGCCATTTTCTCCACCTCATCCGCTAGCCTACTCGCCCATCCGCCTAGCGATTTGGTGCATAGTGGCCCGACTAGTCTTCATCCCGCCTAGCAAAGCTTTGCATAACAGCATTGCATAGGAGTAATTTGTAGCATTTATTTTCTGTTTCAGCAACTATCAAAACCCCCATCATTACCGCCGACCTAAGGACTTCAATCTCAAGTCCTCCTCGAAATTAACTCCACCTTACTGTGTTCCTTGTGAGATCGATACTTGGGAAAACTCGCCCATTTTATATTACTTGTGCGACCGGTTCACTGCCGTGATCATTGCGCATCAGACCTCCGATCGACGAAATTTGAAGAGTTCTTTGAGCGCAGACAAAAACTAAACTAGGTCTTCTCCATTGATAATTCCAAGCTGATTTACAAAGAAAAAGTGATTTCTTTCATCCAGGGGTTTGATGAAAATATCAGCTCTTTGTAAATCAGTGTAGATATAGACAAGTTTGATTTTGTTTTTGTCTACACACTCTAATGAAATGATGCCTAATGTCTATATGCTTAGTCCTACTATGATGGACCTGATTTTGTGCTATGGCTATAGCACTTGTGTTATCACATAGTAGAGTTGAATTATTTAAGTTGAACCCATAATCTAGGAGGTTGTTCTGAATCCACAGCATATGGGATTAACAACTGCCAGCTGCAATGTATTCTGCTTCAGCAGTTGATGTGGACACAGATGATGGTTTCTTGCAGAACAAGGACACTAATCTAATACCAAGGAACATGCAAGTTCCTGAGGTACTCTTTCTATCCACTCTGCATCCAGCAAAGACAACATTTGAGTATCCAGTTAACTCAAACTATGACTCAGTGGGATACCAGAGACCTAGACTAGGACAACCCTTTATATATCTCAAAATTCTATTTATAAAAACTAGATGAGATTATTTAGGGTTCACCTGGAACCTAGCACAAAGGCATATGGCAAACATGACATCAGGTCTACTTACTGTAAGGTATAGTAGGGACCCAACAATGCCCCTATATAGTTTCTGATCCACAGGTTTCCCTTGTGCATCAGAGTCTATTACAGTATTTATAGCCATGGGTGTTTTCTTTGCTGGGGCATCAACCATCCCAAACTTCTTGATAAGCTCTTTAGTATATTTAGTCTGGGAAAGGAAGATGCCATCAGGAAGCTGCTTCACTTGGAGACCAAGGAAGTAGGAGAGCTTACCCATGCTACTCATCTAAAATTTAGAATGCATTAGATCAGAGAATCTTTTGCAAAATTTGGGATCAGTAGACCAAAATATTATGTCATCTACATAAATTTGTACTAACAAAATTTTATCATGATGCATTTTAGTGAATAAAGTCCTATCTACTATGCCTCTTTAAAAACTATGCTCTAAGAGAAAGCTTGCTAAGGTCTCATACCAAGCTCTTGGAGCTTGCTTTAAACTATAGAGAGCTTTATGCAATTTAAATACATGAGAGGGATGAGTTGGAAAAACAAAACCTGGAGGTTGTTCAACATAAACTTCTTCTTTAAGTTCCCTATTTAATAAAGCACTCTTCACATTCATTTGATAAACTTTGAACTTTTTGAATGCAGCATAAACCAGAAATATCCTTATAGCTTCTAGCCTGGCAACTGGAGCAAAGGTTTGATCATAGTCAATTCCTTCCTCCTCCTTATATCCTTGAGCAACAAGCCTAGCCTTGTTCCTCACAATCACACCTTGGGCATCAAGCTTATTTATGAATACCCATTTGGTTCCAATTACTGGGTAGTCTTTTGGTCTTGGAACAAAAACCCAAACTCTACATCTTTCAAACTGATTGAGCTCTTCTTGCATTGCATTGATCCAATGGGGATCTTGCTCTGCATCAGTTATGGATTGAGGCTCAATTTGAGAGAGGAAACATGCATGCATCAATTATTGGTTGAGTTGATGCCTTGTCTGTACACCTGCTATTATGTCTCCCATCACTTGGGATCTGGGGTGATCCCTTAGTATGATAAGATCAGTAGGTGGAGTTGGTTCAGCCACAACATTTTGATGGAATTCCTCTTGTGGAATAGACTCTGTTGTTGTAGGAAGTTCAGCTATTTCCATAGTTTCTTCATCACTTTCTTCACTGACTTATTGAGAAGGATGTGATACAACTTTGGGGGTAAAGTGTAAGCCATCCAATTCCTCACATAATTTTTGTACCTGCAAGGAGTCTTTGGTAGAAATCTCTTTCTCCTTATAAAACATGTTAGCCTCATCAAATATAACATGCATAGATTTCTCAATTTTCAATGTGGATTTATTAAATACCCTATAAGCTTTGCTGACTTGGGAATATCCTAGAAAAATTCTCACTGCAGTCTTTGCTTCAAACTTTCTAATGTGCTTTTTTATCATTATTATGAATATAACAGACAGAAACAAAAACTTTAAAATAGTTGATTATTGGTTTCTTCCCTTTGAGTAATTCATAGGGAGTCTTATGCTTTAGTTTGTGTATCAAACTTCTGTTTAGGACATAGTTTGCTGTGCTCACTACCTCTGCCCAATAGGATAGGGGCATGTAAGCATCTGCAAGTAATGTGCCTGCAGCTTCAATGAGTGTTCTATTTTTCCTTTCAGCTACCCCATTTTGTTGAGGAGTTCTAGGAGCTGAGAAACAGTGCCTGATACCTTCCTTCTCACAGAACTCATGCATAAGAAGAGACTCAAACTCTGTACTATGATCACTTCTAATCAATGCAACATGAGTAGAGTACTCAATCTGTATGGTCCTGAGAAAGTCTGTAAGAACCTTGAAGGTATCTGACTTAGATCTCAGAAAGAATACCCAAGTGAACCTGGAAAAGTCATCTACAACAACTAAGGTATAAGATTTCCCTCCTAGGCTTTGTACAGCCACAGGGCCAAAAAGGTCCATATGTAGCAAGTACAATATCCTAGGTGAATCACTCTTATTAATGGATTTGAAGCTAGATTTAGTTTGCTTGCCTAGTTGACAAGCCCTACAGAGGCCTTCCTTCTTGTAGGGGCCAGAAGGTAAACCTCTAACAAGGTTGTCCTTAGATATTCTAGCAATGTTTTTAAGATTTACATGTCCTAATCTTTTATGCCATAAGTCATTTTGACTACTAACTATATTGAGCAGACATATGTCTGAAGTAACAGAATAAAAATTTACTAGGTATATGTTTCCTTGTCTACTTTCAATTAAAATCGGTTGGTTTTCTTTTGAAGTAATAATAAAGGAACTAGAGTTGAATGATACCTTATAACCTTCATCACATAGTTGGCTTATAGAGATGAGGTTATGCTTCAATCCACTTACATACGCAACTCTTTTGAAAGTTACTGCTAAAATTCTGACCTTGCCATAGCCTTCTGTTTGGGCACAATTTGAGTCACCAAAGATGACCTTTGGTCCTAGCTTTGACTTGTAATCAATCAGATTGTCCTTGCTGCCTATCATATGCTTTGAGCAACCACTACCCAGATACCAATGTTGATTGTATACTGGACATGTCTTCATCTGTAAACAAGACAGTTAGTTATTCCTAACCCAGGTAACCTTGGATCCTTGTTGATTTACATAACTATAACTGGATATGCAAGAGCATTCAGGTTGATCTTTATATCCTTTAGAATGGTATCTCCTAGGTGGAATTATCCATTGAGTGAAGGGGTTAAAGTTATTAGAATTTAAGTTTCTATTATTAAGATCTGGGTTCGATGATCTCTGGTTGAATTGTCGACCTGAGCTCGACGATGTTGGATGAGATCGTCGATCACTAATCGAAGAATGAGGGTATTCATTCTTGAAGTACCAAAGTCGTCGATATCAGGTCGACGAACCATACTGGTATCTTCGATCATAGATCGAAGAATGATTATTACTGATGCTTGCGTTCAAAGATCGTCGTTCTGAGTTTGAAGATCTGTTCATATATCGTCGATCTGAGTTCGACGATAACTGCTGAACATTGTTATTTTTGTTATTCTTCTGGATATTGAGTTTATTCTTGGTTTCAATTTGTTCAAGAATCTTATTAACTTTATTTACCTATTCAATATTCTTCTTTCCCTTATCAAATATGAAGTTTACTGGCCTGGAAAGATTATTTTTCTACACAAGGGTGGATCACTAGAGGAGGCACCTTGTCCTAGTTTGCTATTATTGGTCCTAGCATTTATAGTATTAGTGATATCTAATAAATGAAGACTTATTCCATTCAGTGATTCTTTTAATAGTTTTGCCTTACTTAGTTAAGTTTTCAGAAAAGATATTGTTTATTAGCAGACATTAGTTCTTTGGTTAGTTTTGCATTTTCTGCAGTGATGTTGTCTAGGGTATTTAAATTTTCTCTGAGAAGTTTGATTTCCTTCTCAGAGCTTATCAAGTCTAAGCATAAGTTTTTGAATTCAAATTTAAATTCATCTAACTCAAAATCATAAGAAGCTATTACCTGATCTTCAGCTGATAGAGATTCTTCATTATCTGATTCATCTGTGTCAGATCTGATACTGCCTGCCTCAATAGACATGAGGCATACTTCCTTTGCTTTCTGCTCTTCTTCATCCTCACTGGAGCTGGAGGATGTAGATTCTTCTTCAGTATCACTCCATGTCTCAGCAATAAAGCCCTTGTCTTTCCTCTTTTGCTTGCTTGAGGAAGGCTTGTTGTATTGACTCTTCCTTGAGTCCTTCTCCTTTCTTCTGTCCTTCTTCTGAGCTTCTGGACACTCAGAAATGAAGTGCCCAGGTTTCCTGCAGCCAAAACACACTACTTATTTAGAGGGTATTTTGTCATACCTTGGCTTATCTTCATATTTAGAAGGTTTCCTCTGAAGTCCTTTCTAGCCATCTTGAAGAATCTCTTGGCAAAGAGACTCATCAGCTCTTCATTTATTGGAATAACTTCAGAGTCTTCTGTAGCTTTGAATATATGTTGTGCTCCTTCCTAGTTGGTGTAGGAGTCTTCACTTCAGCTGCTGCTTCCCTTGCTTTGATCAGCTGCTCATAGGACTTTAATTTTCCTAGAAGAGATTCTGTTGAAATCTCTGTCATTCTTTTGGCTTCTCTGTTGGGCCAGATTCTTGTGTCCCATGTGCTCGGAAAGCACATTAGGATCTTGTCATTCACTTCAGTTAAAGTGAATTCTTTGTCTAGAGTCCTTAGCTCACTGATGATGAAGCTAAGTCTTTTGTACATTACTTATTCTGTCTCTGCTTCATTCCTCTTGAAGTTCTCATACTGAGTGATGAGATTTGACCTTCTGTCTTTCCTCTCATCTACTGATCCAGCCACCATTTAGTTCAGGGAATCCCAAATCTCCTTGGCTGATTGACACTCAGCAATATTTTGAAATATTTCATCAGACATAGTTTGAGCCAGTATATTCATGGCTTTGACATCAGCTATCTTAGCCTTCTTTTGTGCATCTATCCATCCATGGGGTGGAACTGCACTCAAGTCAGTTGATGTAGTTGAGGTTGAAGCCACTAGAGCTGGTGGTCCTGTTAAGATAGAATTAAATATATCACATCAATAGAGTTCATGTAAAGCCTAATTCTTGCCTTCCAGATTGTGAACTTGGAGAAGTTACACACTGGAGGTCTAGTGCTTGCATATTCTTTGTTCTTTGCCATGCTGTATGCATAAATCTAGTAATGATAAAAAAATAACAGATCTAACTTAGGATCTTTGGTTCAAGGGTTAGCTTGTACAGCCAAAAGAACCTCCTCTGATACCAATTGAAAGTTTGGGTTAGATCTGATATACTCTAGAGAGGGGTAAATAGAGTATGTAGGTATAATTTAAATCTTTTTCTGAACTATAAGTAGTACTCCTAACCTTGGATACTATATCAAAGAAACCAAAGAGAAATAAGTGTAAACACAGAAAGACCTTAATATCACAGCCACAGCAAGAACAAAAAGAAAAAGGGGAAACCAGATGACACGAGGATTTATAGTGGTTCCCCAATCTGGGTACGTCAACTCTTCTACCACCCTGGTAGGAATCCACTCAGAGTTTTGATCAAGTGCCTGACACCAATGAGCTTTTGATCAGGTGTTAAACAACCAAACCTCAAGTCTTTTGATCAGGTGACTTGCAACCAAGAATCACTTTTGAAGGGAGATGACAACCCTTTTTACAGTGGGGGCGTGAGAGAATGATTGTGTCTTTTCTTTCTCAATTCAAACAACTGAGAAGACTTGTGGATTTGATAGTATCAAATGCTCCCCCTAAGATGTTGCTTGTTCAGGATGATGGAAGCTTTGTTGCAGGGTGATAGACCTTCAAGCTTTCAATTTTGACAAGAAGAACTTCAGGAACTATTTTGCCAGATGACATATTGTTGTCCTTCAGAGAGTTCCTGAGAAGAAGACACTTGATTTGGATGGTTGTTCTTCTTCTTCAGAATTGTTCTTCTTCTTGTCTAGTCGTTGTTGATTCTTGACTGGTCGATTTTCAATCACAAGAATTCTGTATGTCTCACAGAATGTTTTTGTCTGTATGTCATCCCATTCACAGGAATAATAATCTCTTTTTTTATATTTCCAACTTGAATGTCCATTTGAATTTTGAAATTCCTTCTGCAATTAATGCGGACGGCCTTGGGATAATTTTGGCATTTATTTGTTTCCCAACTGTCCCTTATAAAAACGGCAGACAACAATTCTGATGAAGACCATAATTAATTCTATAGTCTAACGGTAATATTCAGAGAATATTAGAGCATTAATTACTCAGGAATCATTGCCACATAATTATGACAAAAGAGGAAAACAACCAAGACTGGTTTCGTCGACCTGAGTCCACAGTTCGTCGAGCTGAGAATAGCTGTTCGTCGAGCTTAGATCAAAGATCGTCGACCTTTGAATGTTGCTTGATAACTTTCTTCTTCTTTGCATATATTTCGTCGAGCTGAATCTAAGATCGTTGAGCTGAGCCCTGAGAACAGAGTTAGTATAGTTGGGGTCCAAGATCGTCGAGCTGAATCTACAGTCAGGACTTAGAATATTTTCTAATGTTGAGTGTTGAAGTATCATTTTGGCATTGAGTGTGATGTCCTCTGGCTTTGAGTGTAAACTCACTATTCTGGCGTTGAGTGTAATGTAACATGGCGTTGATTGTTGAATCATCTTATCCAAAATTAGTCGACTAGAGAACAGAGTTCTTCTAGCTGATGTTCTTAGTTTGTCGATCGAGGTTTGATTTAGAGGAGTTATTACTTTGTCAAGAGTTCGTCGAGCTGAGAGATAAGTTCGTCGAGATGAGCTCAGCAAATTGTCCCTGAGTTCATCTAGCTGAGCTCGACTTTCGTCGACCGGAGATCGATGAACGTAGAACTCCTTTTTCTAAGTCTTGAAAGTCTTGAGTCTGGAATTGTTGGAGGCTGGTCCTTTGTACTGTTGACTCAAGGGACTTGACCTAGACTCTAGGACACAACCATGACCCTGATCTATACATGTTGGGTCATATCCTAACTTAGTGAACCTAGCCCAAATCCAAGTAGGGATCCAACAAGTGGTTTGACCACATCACTCATTTTGGTGAGGTCTATACCTAGGCTAGACCAGAGATTATTTTGAATGCCCCCATCAATCTAGCCATCCAAATGACTTGAAATTTGAGATGGGGGTCACAATTACCTATACCTAGAACTTATACAAAACTGGGAATTTTTGGAGAACATTTTTTATAGGTTTTGTAATTATTTAATAAACCATGACTAAATTAATTATGAAACCTAATGACCTCCAAATACTCCAAAATTTTTGAGAGAGGTTCTTGGGGTCAGAATGGGACTCTGTATAAATTTACATCCCATTTGGTGATGATTTGTTTTGGTTTTTAACAAACCCCAGCCTTGCTTTAAGAAGGGTAATTAGGTCATAAAACTCCTTGTGGGTTTAGGTGGTCAAGTCACCTCCAGAGGCAGGTACTTTGACCACTAGTTTGATATGACTTTAGACACAGTCCCATGGATGATGGGGTGGGTTGGGGTAGATTTGCCCTAGGATCCAAACTCGAACCCTAAGGATGTGCTTTGGAGTTTTGTGGAGGGCATGGGGTCAAATGCCCTCGAATGATTTTGAAACTTGGTGGAGAGGACTATAAGGTAACTAAGGTCCTCTGGTATAAACCTTATTGGATTTAGTGAAGGTGAAACCCTCAAAGCCCCAACCCTAGTTTAGGTCACAAACCTTTAAATGGTAAGTTGGACATTCAAGGTGTTTTGAAAAGTTGTAAAACTTGGGTGGTGTAGTCATAAGGTCAGTGAGAGCTTTTGGTAATTTTATTGGGAGATTTGGAAGCATATTTTTTGTATCTCCTTTGCAATACATGAATTAGCCTCTATTACTTATTTGTTTATTATAACCTCACTGTTCACTGGAATGTTATGAAATTGAGGCAGAGGAAGTTTTAGCCTATTATACACATACATGAATTTTGTTATAATTTTTAGATGTATAGTGCCAACACTTACTTCACAAGTGTATAGATATGGGTATATGTTCAATAATAAATTCAGAGCTCCACACTTGTTGAAAAATTGTGAAACTTGATCAGTAGTGATTCTAGTTCAACATGCTTATGTGGAAATTTTATTACAATTTTTAGATGAATAATTTCTGTACTTAGTGCATTAATTTATCAAATTAGATTATTGTTAAAAATTAAGTTTAGAGTTCTTTGTTCACTGGCAAATTAGGAAACTTAGGCTCCGTTTGGGAGGACATATTTTCATCGGTCAAGCGGTTACAACCACATGAATCCAACCTTGATTAAGGTCCGGTTCATGCGGTCGTAACCGCTTGACCGGTGAAAATAAGTCCCCCCAAACGGAGCCTTAATCTGGAGTGTTTAAAGGTCATTATGTTCATGCTTGAATTTTCTCATAATTTTTGGATGTGTATTTTCAACACTTGCTTCTTTATATTGATATAAATTGGCTATGTTCAAAATTATGATTAGAGGCCTAAATCTTGCTGAACAATTGGGAGATCTTGAATTTACTGTTAAATAGTCATCTTGTATTTATCATAATTTTGTGGAGCATTTTTCATACCTGAAAAAGGTCCTTCATGTTCAAACTAGGAGATTTGGATTTCTTAGAAAATTAAATAAATTAGGAAATTATGAATTTCTGGATTTCGCCGAATCATGTCATGATAGACTCCCAGTAAATAATCGAAGGCTTTTTATGAAGATTTGGATTAACTCCTATTTGTACATCATATAGTATAGGATGGTCTGCATATAACAAACTACTAAAATTGTGCTAGAATATGAATTGGGCTATGGGTCGGAGTTAGTGGATTTGCGGCTTATGATAAGGTATAATGACTTCATCATCGGGAGCTATAATGAGGAATAAAGAGGGGTTGACTAGTGTAGGTGGTGCTCGGGGTCGATGAAACATCGTCTTCCCTGGAGAGAGAGGAAGAGTCAAAATACACTAGGGTTAGATCTAGTACAACATTAAAGGGATTTGGAGTTGGGTAACAAAAAATTATAAAAAGTGCCTTGCGTATGGGAGCTTTGGGCTTCAACCCATCATAGTTCCTAGTGCCTTTTGAGAGCCCTTCATAGGGTATGCCGGGGGCAGTCCTGGGCTAACCTAAACTGTAGGGAAAACTAAATTGCAAGAGTAACTAGCATAAATAGGGATTCACTTTCACTCACCTCGATGTATCGTGATGTTAGGTTGGGTCACACGGCAAGTAGGATCAGTGGTTTGGTGATAGGCAGGATATCTCGGGGAGCTTTGGCTCGGTTGTTGGTTGTGATGGACGGGATAGTCCGGGGAGCTTTGGCTCGGTGGATAATACATTAATATTGCATGTGCATAAGATATAAGGTGGTGGGTCTTCGGTATTGTAGGGTCGTCGTACTGACACCAGTACGTTGACTCGGTAAGTGTGGTTTTGCATTTCACTAAATTAAGTCCGGTGCGCAGCTGGCAAAAGTACGCAGGAGCTCCGCTTAGTACACCAGCATTGAGGCATATGATAGGTCTGACTGGTAGTGCTGATACCAGTTTAGAGGTGGGCGAGGCCCAACCCACCGCTTCCGTTTGTCACTATGGAGGTATCCTTGGTGAGTCCCGATCGTTAGTAGTTATTTTAGTTTAGCTTCCGCAATGAGTGATTTGTAGTGAGGATTGTGATGTATCAGGCATGAGCCCTAATTCTTGTACTTCTAATATTGTTATATTGGACACTCCCTTCGTGGAGATTTATTTTATATACATGTGATTATTGTGGATGAGTTTTGAGTTCATTCTTACTTTTACACTTATTTCTATACTTCTGCGATCGATATGGCCGGCAGGATCGACGTTTTGTAGTGACAACCTTCCCGGGCATGATGGTATCACCTCAAAGCGACGGTTCTAGGCCTTAGACCCCGTGGTTTAAAAAAAAGGGGTCTTACAAGTGGTATAAGAGGAAACCTCGATCGGAAAAGTAGAAGTCCACTAACCCTGGGTCACCCCCGGGCGAGCATAGTTTGAGGACAAACTAGCAGCTGAAGAAGTGGTGTGCCCATAAGGGAAATCACATGTAAAAGTCCACTTCTTCATTAATTGGAATTCTTCTTTGTAGCCTTCAGCAAACCCTACCCAAACATGGAGCACCTCTAGCTGCGAAGATCTCATCTTATAGTTCTCTAGCCGACGAGTTAGACTCAACCAACTAGGACTCATGACTAACCAGGACAACTTATAGTATGCCCTAGTCAGAAATAGACCTTCGGTATGAACTTGGTTAAGGAAAGGAGATACCCAAAGAGAATCAAGGAGAAGTTTAACACGAGAATGACAACCTAAGAAATAAACTTCGGTGACCCTAAGGTCCATTACTCAAACTGGTAGGACTGCTTTTAAGAGATTTGAGACTAATAGCCATTAGTAGAATGGTAGAAGACACATAGTCTCAACCCTCGTACCAGTAACAAGATTACCTAGAGAAAACAACCACGACAAACACCGAGGGTTGGATAGGATTTCAAGTTCGAAAGAGGACCCAGTTGGGATTGGGAACATGTTGACCCGGATAAGGTTGTTGTAAATGTGACTCGGAGGGTTTAAAGTATAGAGTTTATCAACAGGTTTCAGGTTGGAACCCCAAGTCAAAGATTGATGCCCTAGGGATTGTACACCCAGCTTGGACGAATATAATAGGGTAATATCAAAGATACTTAGCCTAAGATAGGTAGGGTCTTATCTTTGATTTATTGGGGGCTTACCTTTTGTTTATTGGGGAATTGTCCTTTGTTTATTGGGCGAATTAGTATTGACTTGGGTTTCCTTAGACCTAATTTAGAGAATGAGGCATAATAAACATAATGAGATTGAAGTCAATATAATTCGACGTTATTCGGGCGAAGATAAGAATTTGTAAAAACATGTTTGGAATGATGACCTGTAGCATTACCAAGACAATGACTTGGTGATAAGATGTAACAATTATGAGGATTAACTATGATCACGAAAAATTAGATGATGGCTAACAAGATTCAAGATATCTGAGAATGTAAAAATTTAATCGCTATGATGTATCACTGGAAGTATGGTGTATCTCAGAACATGTATCTCCCCGGAGTGAAGAAAGAGGCACAATTACCATACACTGCCCGAGTTAGAGTGGAAGTTCGAGGGTATAATTAGGGATTTTCATACACAGGATTCCTCATCCCCATTCTGGGCACAATTATAAAGGGAACATCGAGGATAGACTGGCCGAGATAGCTGTGGTCACCCCAACCTGAAAGAAAATTACCGTGGGTGTTTTGTTAAGTTTGGGAGTAGAAGTCTATTATCATGGTGTGCTCAAGATGATCGCATCGAATCAGGATGGATAGTGTACGTCCAAGGAGAGAAGGTCAGTCCAGGATTATCTGAACTCTCGGCCGACTTTCAACACAGCTCCCCACCCTCGTACGGAGGTACAGGATTCCAATATCATGGATCTAAGATGAGGATCCAAAGGAACTTGACTCGGAGTTTATGCATAACCCAGATACCTAAGTGTGACTACTTCAAGATAGGATGCTGGAGGCCCAGAGCAGACCGACCAAATATTACGATGCACGACATTTCCAAGTAGAATCGCAAGATGGAGACTATGATTCCTGAATATACATCTTGTCCATGGAGTCTCGCGGGTACGCAGTAGGAAGAAGCTCAGTCCATGGAATATGGGGTGATACAGGATCCGGGAGCGGATCAACCCTTTGGCTTACAGGCTGGAGCTACCACCGGAGTGAGTTGGTTTGCATGACATCGTCCACGTCTCCTCTCTTAGGAAGGCTCTACTACGGCCAGAACAGTAAGTTCTTGGTATTTATGGCTGGGCAGATTTTGATCAATCGGTAACAAGATGAGCCAGTCAGGATAGATGGCACACTGGTGCGGGTCTTGCGGCGCAAGAAGGTCCCACTTGTCAAAGTCCTGTAGAGGAACCATGGGCAGGACGAGCATACCTGGGAGCCACCAGATCTAATGCAGCAAAAGAACTCGGATCTCTCCAGGTAAAGTATACATTCAACTTCCTAAGGGATGTTACACTAAGTTACTCTCAGTAGAAACCCCGCAGGCCTAACCTGAATTTCGGGGATGAAATTTTTATTTTGTTTATTGGAATTTGTAACATCCCATTTCTAATTAGACCCCTAAGAGTGGTTTTGCCATGACTAGGTCATGACAAAACCCTAGGAAGTCCAAGAAGACCAAGTGAGCCTAGGAAGGTAGGTGAGATCACAATGGTCTGCAAATAGTAGATTTCTAAACAATAGTTTAGGATGACCATAGAGCTTCACCATGACTCCATGACCCCACCACAACATCCCTAACCCATTAGAGGGTCCATTAGAACCATAAGGATCCATTGGGGTCAACCCAAAGTGGTCAAATTGACCTAAGACCACCATAGCCCTTAATTGGGCAAGGTGCCCTAACTAAGGGCAGTTGTCCTCTAACATGCCCAATTGACCATACCTAGACTTTCTCAAGCCCTAAGGGAGTCCAATGGGTCACCAAGGACCCATTGGGGTCAACCAAAGAGGCTAAGTTGACCCAAGTCAACCTTAGCCCTAAAAAGGTCAAAGTGCCCTAACTAAGGGGCAGGTCACCTCCAAGATGCCCAACCAACCATACCTAAGTCTTCCTAGACCTTAGGGGATGCCAATGGGTCATCAAGAACCCCTTGGGGTTAACCCAAATGGCCATGTTGACCAAAGCCAACTCTAGCCCTAACTTGGTCAAAGTACCCTTCCTAAGGGTCAAATGACCCCCAAAGTGCCAAGTCAACACTACCCAGCCCTACCTAGACCCCAGGGGAGGCCAATGGGTCACCAAGGACCCATTGGGGTCAACCCAAAAGGTCAAAATGACCAAGGTCAGCCCTATTCAAGTGTTAGGTCAACTTAGCTCAAACGAGCTAACCCAAGCTTGAGACCTTTTCATTTGGGCTAACCACCTCCTAATAATCCAATCTAATGGGTATATGGGCTTCCAATAGGCTAGGTATATGGACAAATTCGGCCTTGATGACTAGGAGAGAGAAAACTCCATTTTACCCTTTAATGGAGGAGAGAGAAAGTGGTTTAAAAGGGTCATTCTTTGCCAAGGTAGAGCAAGGACCTCTCCAAATGATGGGTACATTCTTCCTCATAAGTTTTGAGGAGTTGAATAATCATATTCAGCCACAAAAGTGGCTGAATTTAATTTCTCCCATAAGGAAGAGAGAGAAAGTGGTGAGAGAAAGCCATTAATGGCAATGGGAGAGCAAGAGTTCCTCTCCAATTTATTCCAATGCCTTGATTCATCTTCCCCTCATAAGTTAGAGAAGACCAGAGGTTTTCGGATTAAGAGGATCCCACCATGGCCGAAATTCTCATTCAAGGCCATAAATGGTGAAATCAAGTTAGACCCTCCCTCTCTCCCATTTAGCTCTTTTAAAAGCTTCCCTTGGCAAGGAGCAATCGTTTCCACCATCCCACTGAAGGATCCGAGGTAGTTGGATATACAGTTGCAGAGCATGAAAAGCTCTACCATCGGCCATGGAGCATAACCACCAAACCCGTCGGCAAGCACGGTTAAAAGTCCTCCTCTACTCCTCTCTTCGTGGGCTAGATCTTTAAATCTTTTAGGATAGAAATCGGGCTCAATCGAGCCGGATTGGATGAGAGAAATTTCAGAAATTTCATGGATTTTACACCTTGTGAGTTCGCCGGAAATTGCCCCTCCGGCGGCCGTGTCGCCGCCCGGCGATAGCCCCCACCTAACCGAAGGTGGTGGCGGTGGTGGCCGACCAGGGAGGTGGACGGGTGGCCGGGAACATGGCTTTGAAGAAGCTCTAGGTCGGGCTGATCCAAGCCCTTAGCTGGAGGAAGAAGATGACCAAGAGCCCCACGATTTTTCTTTAAGATCCGTGCTGGATCTGATTTTATTAAATCCTATTATTTTAATTTCTATCCAGTTTACTGGTCTATATTAAATTAAATATAAAAAATAGCTAGTTTCACCTAAAGAAAAAGTGGCAAACATAAAAAATGCAGATCGTGAAGTCTAGTTTAATTTAAAATTTATTTCAACTAATTTAGGTAATCGGTTTGACCACAACACTCATTTTGGTGAGGTCTATACCTAGGCTAGACCAGAGATAATTTTTAGTGCCCCCATCAATCTAGCCATCCAAATGACTTGAAATTTTGAATGTGAGTCAAGATTACCTATACCTAGAACATATCCAAAATGGGAATTTTTAGAGAACATTTTTCTACAGTTTTTGTAATTCTTTAATAAACCATAATTAAATTAATTATGGAACCTAATTACCTCCAAATGCTCCCAAATTTTGGAGAGGGTTTCTTGGGGTCAGTATGGGCCTCAGTATAAATTTTCATCCGATTTGGTGATGATTTAGTTTGTTATTTAACAAACCCTTGCCTTGCCTTATGAAGGGTAATTAGGTCATAGTACTCCTTGGGGGTTTAAGTGGTCAAGTCACCTCAACAAAGGCTGATACTTTTGCCACTGGTTTGATTTGACTTTAGACACCCTCCAATGGATTATGGGGTAGGTTGGGGTAGATTTGCCCTAGGATTCAAACTCAAACCCTAAGGATGGGCTTTGGAGTTTTGTGAAGGGCATGGGGTCAAATGCCCTTGAATGATTTTGAAACTTGGTAGATAGAACTCTAAAGTAGCTAAGGTCCACTGGTATAAACCTTAATGGATTTAGTGAGAGTTAAACCCTTCAAAGCCCTAACCCTAGTTTAGGTCACAAACCTTTAAATGGTAAGTTGGAAGGTCAAGGTGTTGTGAAAAGTTGTAAAACTGTGGTGGTGTAGTCATAAGGTCAGTGAGAGCTTTTGGTAATTTTATTGGGAGATTTGGAAGCATATTTTTAGTATCTCCTTTGCAATACATGGATTAGCCTCTATTACTTATTTGTTAATTATAACCTCACTATTCACTGAAATGTTATGAAATTGAGTCAGAGGAAGTTTTAGCCAATTGTACTCAAACATGAATTTTGTTATAATTTTTAGATCTATATTACCAGCACTTACTTCACAAGTGTATAAATAAGTGTTTATGTTCAGTAATAAATTCAGAGCTCCACACTTGTTGAAAAATTGTGAAACTTAATCAGTACTGATTCAAGATCAACATGCTCTTGTGGAAATTTTATTACAATTTTTAAATGAATAATTTCTCTACTTAGTGCATTAATTTATCAATTTGGATTATTGTTCAAAATTAAGTTTAGAGTTCTTTGTTCACTGGTAAATTAGGAAACTTGTTTTGGAGTGTTTATAGGTCATTGTGTTCATGCTTGAATTTGCTCAGAATTTTTTGAAGTGTATTTGCAGCACTTGCTTCTTTATATTGATATAAATTAGCTATGTTCAAAATTATGATTAGAGGCCTAAATCTTGCTGAAATATTAAGAGACTTTGAATTTATTGTTAAATAGTCATCTTGTATTTACCATAATTTTGTGGAGCATTTTTCATACCTGAAAAAGATACTTCATGTTCAAACTAGGAGATTTGGATTTCTTATAGAATTAAATAAATTATAAAATAAATTAGGAAATTTTGAATTTCTGGATTTAGCCTAATCATGTCATGATAGACTCCCAGTAAATAGTTGAAGGCTTTTGGATGAAGATTTGGAGTACCTCCTATCATATACATCATATAGTATAGGATGGTCTGCATATAACAAACTACTGAAATTGTGCTATGGGTCGGAGTTAGTGGATTTGCGGGTTATAATAAGGTATAATGAGTTCATCATCGGGAGTTATAATGAGGAATAAAGAGGGGTTGACTTGTGTAGGTGGTGCTCGGGGTCGACGAAACATCGTTTTCCCTAGAGAGTGAGAAAGAGTCAAAATACACTAGGGTTAGATCCAGTACAACATTAAAGGAATTGGGAGTTGGGTAACAACCAATAATAATAAGTGCCTTGCGAATGGGAGCTTTGGGATTCAGCCCATTGTAGTTTCTAGTGCCCTTTGAGAGCCCTTCACGGGGTATACCGGGGGCAGTCCTAAGCAAACCTAAACTATAGGAAAAACTGAATTGCAAGAGTAACTAGCATAAATAAGGATTCACTTTCACTCACCTCGATGTCTCAGGATGTTAGGTTGGGTCACACGGGCAGTAGGCTCGGTGGTTTGGTGATGGTAAGGATAGCCCGGGGAGCTTTGGCTCGGTTGTTGGTTGAGATGGATGGGATAGTCTGGGGAGCTTTGGCTCGGTGGATAATACATTAATATTGCATGTGCATAAGATATAAGGTGGTGGGTCTTCAATATTGGAGGGTCGTCGCACCGACACCAGTACGTTGACTCGGTAAGTGTGGTTTTGCACTTCGCTAAATTAAGTCCGGTTTGCCAGCCGGTAAGAGTACGTAGGAGCTCTGCTTAGTGCACCAACATTGAGGAGTATGATAGGTCTGACTGGTAGTGCTGATATCGGTTTAGAGATAGACGAGGCCTAACCAACCGCTTCTGTTTGCCACTACGGAGGTATCCTGGGAGGTTAGGATCCAGAAAGGGGGAACTATAGGTCTGTGTGCACAAAGTCGGGTGGGTGAGTTGCACTTGCATGATCACATCATAGGATATTTGCATGTCATAGCATCATCATTGAATAATAACCCTTGAAACCTATTGTATAAAGTGGTATGGGAAGCTTTATATAATCGGCCCTACAATACGACCCCTTGGTTTATAAGTTCGCGTGAGCGTGCTTATAAGTTAAGGTTCTTACTCCATAGATATATACATGCCTGCTAGAAAACTAACACCCTATCATATAAATTGGTATGAGACTTTTTATACGATATGAGCCTTGCAGAAGATCCTTTAGCTTATGTGTTTTCATAAAAGTTAAGGTTACATATTTCATGTTCTGTCTTTCATACTTTTATTACTGCTGCTTATTCTCATTGAACTGCTAGATTAGTTCCGCCGCCACCTGCTTACATTTGTTACTCTCCACCTTCAAAGCTTCCCTTTCCTTCTCCCCGCTCGGTGCCTAGGAGCCATGGGGGAGTGGTGGGGATGATAGGACTTAGTATTTTAGACTAACGGTTTTCGGACCGAATCATTTTAGGGGATCGTGAAGCCGAACTTGGATATGCAACCCCAGAGGTCTGTGCTTGTGGAGACGGGACAGTCTAGCACTGGAGTTCAGACACTTAGGACAGTGAGTCCTGATCGTTAGTAGTTATTTTAGTTTTGCTTCTATAATGAGTGATTTGTAGTGAGGATTGTGATGTATCGGGCATGAGCCATAATTCTAGTACTTATATTGTTGTTGTGGACACTCCCTTCGTGGAGATTTATTTTATATAGATGTGATTCTTCTGGACTAGTTTTGAGTTCATTCTTACTCTTATACTTTATTCTACACTTCTGCGATCGATATGGCCAGCAGGATCGGCGTTTTGTAGTGACGACCTTCCCAGGTGTGATTGTGTCACCGCAAAGTGGCGATTCTGGGCCTAAGACTCCGTGGTTTAAAAAGAAAACAAAATAGGGCCTTACATTTACGGTCTCACAATGATGAGTTTGCAGCTCGTCAAAACTTCTTCCGAGAAGCTGCCCGAGGAAGTCCAGCAAGATTCTTAAATTTTCAAGGAAGTGATCCCTACTCTTCAGCTCCTGCCTCTACTCCTCCCGCAACAGCTTTTCCCTTCTACCCTCCTACTCCTTCTATAGCTACAACTTATGATCCCTTTTTTCCTTATGCTTCAGGAGAGCAGGAAGAACCGTCACCATTTTCAAAAAAAGTTCAGCATGAACCAACTCCAGTAAACTTCAGAGAGCTGCAGTTGCCAACTTACACTGGAGAGACTGATCCAATGAAGCACCTTCAAGCCTTTAAATCAGCCATTGCTCTCAATGTTGGGTATTGCATCCATAATGAACCTGATTTGAAGAAGAGTCCAGTCAAGCAAAGATGGATTCATGATGTATTTGATATGCCGTTTCAAGTTGTGCTTGCAGCTATTTCATGCCAAGTACACACCAATGTCAGGGTACAGTGGGTCAATAATCACGGGCCTATGCAACGTAATCCCTCGTTGTATAGGTCAATGCGTTGATCCATGTGTGCTCTCTCTATTGGGTGTACTTATTCTCAAGTACAGGTTCAAGGAAGACAAAGAGCAGAAGAAGGAGCAAGGAAGAGTCAAAGAACAAGCTCTTAAAGGAAAGGAAGAAGGAAGAAAAAGGAGGAAAATTCTTCTAAGTATAAGTCGACGGGAATCGTGAGTCATACCCGTCGACATCGACGGGAATCATTGGTAATTCCCGTCGACATCAACGGGAATGATCAGCGATTCCAGCCGCATCTTCCAGCCGTCCAGAATTCTGCCAAGACAGAATCGACGGGTATCACTGCCGATTCCCGCCGATGTCGACGGGAATCACATATGATTCCTGCCGACTTTGCCTTAGGCAAACTTCCGCAGCTCTTTTATCCGTGCCGGGTCGCCATGCACTGTATGAACCGAAGTTCCGTTCTTTCCTTGGTGGGCCCGCCAACGACTATGTTTGGGCTGACTATGTATAAATACCTAAGTGATTTTTGAAATGAGTGAGAGACACACAGGAAGAAATTAAAAACCCTAATTTCACGTAGTCGGTTGAATCCGATAGGTCGCCTATCGCACGCAGATCGCAGCTTACCGCCGATCGCTCGAAGGCAGAACTGAAGCAAAGCCTCGGTCCCTCGCTTCTCTCTTGAGATCTCTTGTCTCTTCGATTCGTTGACTGAGACTAGTTCTCCATTCTGAATCGTTTAAAACGATTGATCCAACTAAGATCGATTGGTGACCTAGTATCTTGCTTCGTCAAGAAGTTCAGATCTACACCGCATCGCCACCGCACTTGCTTGCCGCCGTCGATCAAGTCAAGATCTGATCCAAGAGAGAAAAGCCAAGTGTGGATTCTTCGTCATTTTTGTGCAAGCTCTCTACGAACGAAGAAGGACATTGGGTTCTCCAAATTGCATTGTTTGTATTTCTTATTTACATTCAATTTTTGCAAGGAATTTTATTCCTAGTTGTAAGGGTTGGGTGTAACCCGCTTTGGTGGAGTGTTGACTCCTTGTTGTAGGAAGGGTTCCTTCCGAGTTGTAGGAGCGTGGCTCCGAGTGGAGAGATTGGATTTCAATCTCATTTTGGAGGAGTTTCCGAGTCGTCCCCGTGCGGGAGATAGGCGAAGGGGAGAGTGGACGTACCCAAGGTTCGGGAACCATTTTAAATTACAGTGTGTTTTCTGTGCTTGGTTTTTTTAATTGTGCCGGTAATTTTTAATTCCGTAAAAGACGTCACTGCACCTATTCACCCCCCTATAGGTGGATTAGGCTGACACTAGACACTTTCACTCAAGACACTCTAAAATGCTACCAAATGCAAACTCTTTGTGACGACCTTTGATGGTTAAGTGAGGGATTGGTTCTATGTACTACGTCCTCAGTCCATCTCTTCCTTTACTGATTTGCGAAGAGAGTTTCTGCTCAGGTTTTCTACTTCCACAAAGAGAAAGGGCAGTCCAGAAGCCCTCTTTGAGATCAAGCCGCGAGAGAGCGAGACTTGGTATCATTTTGTGGATCATTTTCAGAAAGAAATCTTGGACATCGAGATCGTCGATCAAGAATTGTATCGAGTGGCTCTTATTCATGGTCTCCGTGAAGGACCACTCAAGTTCGAGGATAATGTCCGAGCACCGAGGACATATCAAGAATTGATTGGCTTAGCAAACTCATATATCCGCGGTGAGAAAAGCAATCCCAGCTTCGTCTCAAGGCTTATAATAGAGAAATACTCTTCTTCTCACAAGCAGCCTACGAGGTCCCCTCAGAAAGATTTTCATCCCACTCAAGGAAGGGGAGGAAATTTCAATGTCATCAAAATCCTTTCCAAGGCCAGGATCGTGCCCGAGATCAATTGTTACTATTGCTAGCCCAACCTCCGCAAACAGATTTGGTTCATTATCCGCAAGATGATGACTTATCATACTATGTACTTGATGAGGCCATGCTAGAAGTAAGCCAAATCTCTAAGGATAGGGCAAATTTCAAAATGCTTTACTAGCTGACAAATCAAAAATCATAAGATTCAGATCCATTTTGTGAGTTCCACAAAGAAAGCGGACATTTGACTGAAAACTGTCGAGCGCTTCGTCAACTTGTGCAAAAAATGCTGCGGCAGGGAAATATGACCGATCTGTTCACGAAGAATGATCACTCTGATCCGCCAACTTCAAAAGGCAAAAAAGTATCAGACATTCCTTGCAGTTTAAAGGGAGTGAATCAAATCAACAAGTATAATGACCTCGTTATTTTTTAGGCCATCGATGCCGATGACGAGGGTGCCCTTGGAAGACTATTCTAAAGCAAAGAGGACATCACAGCTCCTCAAAGCTCCTCCTAACAAATAACGGTTACTTTTACTGTATCTTACTTTTCAAACATTCTCTTTACAACACTTCTAAGTGTTCTTTCATTTTCTTTTCAATAAAGTTTATGTCAGAGATCCCATACTGACACATTTCCCTTTATGGAGTGCTTCCTCTACTTTTCTCTTTTCTAAAGAGATCATTAAACCAATGAGATCTCACCAAGTCTTGTTGTTCCCTCTATAGATTGTTCTCCAGCGTAAGACCACGATGACCACATATAGCGGGGAGTGTTCGCATATGTGTAGTGGGGGTCGTTCAATCTATGATGGTGAACTTCAAACTTCGGATCCTAGTCGGTATCTAACACAAAGTGTGCGTCAACGGAGGTCCCATTTGTTAGCTCTACTGTGCTCTAATTAGGTATACGTTATAGTTACGATGATCTTTGATGGACAAGCAATGGAGATCAAGTGAAATCTTGTCTCTTCAATCTTCTCACAACTTTAACGGACGAACAATCTAAGGTACTCTCAAACCGTGCCTTCGCGTGACCCACAACTCAGCTGATCAATCCATAGATAAGCAATAGGCCACTTGGCGCATCTAGTCTAATTGATCAGCGATACTTGTAACCCGAGGCATAAGAGTAGTGTATCTGTCGATCCTTCTTAGGATTTTTTGTGCTTGTTTCTTTTGTGCCCTTTTAAAGGATGCGCGACCAGCTCGCTTTAGGTAGGACTACACCCTGGATGATTTTTTGTCAAGTGATGCATAAGGCCCACGGGTGCTCTCCTGTGGCAACATTCAACCTTTTTTAGATCATCCTCAGGGTGTAGCCCTCCTTTGTCTTTTTGTCTTCTTACAGGTTAACAAGTTAAATCCTGCCTATTATAAGGATCTGCAATATTTTTTGCTTATAATCATCTTATTTGCGCTGCCTACATGAAGTTCTATAAGAGAATGATCCACAAATTTTTCTTATCGGATGCTAACAACACAAATCATTAATCAGAGTATCTGGTTCTCCTTGACTGACAAACAATGCTATTATAAGTTTAAATTAAGGTGGTTTCATCTTGCTGATCTGGATTTCATGTTGGGGACCTTATACCTAATCACGCAAGACGATTATTATCACGTTTTGATCTTTATTAAGTTAATATCAGAATTTGCCGGGTATCTCCTCGTCTATCCAACTATATCTTTTCATATCTACATCTAACTCTTCCGTTGCAGAGATTAACAGATATTAGCAAGTCCTCTTCAGGTACTTGCGGCTTAATCTTCTTTCATATCTGCTTACTCACTCTTCTTTTGCAGAGACTAGCAGATATTAACAAGTGCTCTTCAAGAACTTGCAGCTTAATCTTCTTTCATATCTGCTTGCTCAGTCTTCTTTTGTAGAGACCAGCAGATATTAGAAAGTCCTCTTCAGATACTTGCAGCTTAATCCTCTTTCATATCTGCTTGCTCACCCTTCTTTTGAAGAGACTAATAGATATTAGCAAGCCCTCTTCAGGTAGTTGCGGCTTAATCTTCTTTCATATCTTCTTGCTCACTCTTTTTTTGCAGAGACTAGAAGATATTAACAAGTCCTCTTCAGGTACTTGCAGCTTAATCTTCTTTTATATTTGCTTGCTCACTCTTCTTTTGTAGAGACTAGTAGATATTAGCAAGTCCTCTTCAGGTACTTGCAGCTTAATCTTCTTTCATATCTGCTTGCTAACTCTTCATTTGTAGAGACTAGCAGATATTAGCAAGTCCTCTTCAGGTACTTGAAGCTTAATTTCCTCTTATATCTACTTACTCAGTCTTATCTTGCAGAGACTAGCAGATATTAGCAAATCCTCTTCAGGTACTTGTAGCTTAATCTCCTTTCATATCTGCTTGCTCACTTTTCTTTTGCATAGACTAGCAGATATTAACAAGTCCTCTTTAGGTAATTGCGGCTTAATCTTCTTTCATATCTGCTTGGTCAATCTTCTTTTGCAGAGACTAGCATATATTAGCAAGTACTCTTCAGGTCCTTGCAGCTTAATCTTCTTTCATATCTGCTTGCTCACTCTTCTTTTGCAGAGACTAGCAGATATTATCAAGTCCTCTTCAGGTATTTGCGGCTTAATCTTCTTTCATATATGCTTGCTCACTCTTCTTTTGTAGAGACTAGCAGATATTAGCAAGTCCTCTTCCGGTACTTGCAGCTTAATACTCTTTTATATCTTCATGCTCACTCTTCTTTTGCAGAGACTAGCAGATATTAGCAAGTCCTCTTCAGGTACTTACAACTTAATCTTCTTTCATATATGCTTGCTCGCTCTTCTTTTGCAGAGACTAACAGATATTAGCAAGTCCTCTTCAGGTACTTGCAGCTTAATTTCCTCTTATATCTGCTGACTCACTATTCTCTTGCAGAGACTAACAGATATTAGCAAGTCCTCTTTAGGTACTTGAAGCTTAATTCCTCTTATATCTTCTGACTCACTCTTCTCTTGCAGAGACTAGAAGACATTAACAAATCCTCTTCAGGTACTTGTAGCTTAATCTCCTTTCATATCTGCTTACTCACTCTTTTCTTACAGATATTAGCAGATATTTGCAATTTGAAAGTGAGGGATAGATCTGGTTTACTCTAGAGGGGGGGGGGGGTGAATATAGTATAAAAAACTTTTAATAAATTTTTATAGCGGAATTAAGATAAGTGTTACTTATAATTAAGAGAAGAAAATAAATCACAAGCAAACACAACACAACAGAAAAAAAAGAAAGATGAGCAACCAGAGGACACAAGAAAATTATAGTGGTTCCCGAAATCTTGGTACATGCACTCTTCTACCACCCTGATAGAAATCCACTTAGGTTTTTGATCAGGTGCCCTATCACAACAAGATCTTCTTCAAGTAGATCTAGAGACCCTTCAGGATTTTGATCAGGTGCCTAAAAACCAATAGGTTTTTGATCAGGTACCCTATCACCAATGAGATCACTTTTGAAGGGAGTAATAACCCTATATAGGAAAGATAAAAGAAAAGTTGATGGAAGTCTTCTCTTTCTCAAAGCAAATGAGAAGACTAAGTTTATTTTGATGATGCCAAAGCTCCCCCTGAGATATTGAGTAGGTTCATGAAGATGGAAGCTTTGTCCAGGGTGTAGGTCTTCAGAGGACTAAAGTTCTTGCTCTTCAGAATCTGTAGATTGATGTTGATTAACTGTCTCTGTAGATTCCTGAAGATGAAAACTGAATAAGACTCAAGATAGTTGTTTTTTTGTTCTTCTTCTGTTTCCTGAGAGCAATAAGAGTTCTGAAGACTGAGTGAAATCTGAGAGAGAAAATGCTTTAGCTATATCATGAATGTTCTCTCTGTGTGTATTTTTCTGTATATATTTCTCTGTGTCTTGATCACTCTCAATATCTGTCTCTTTTGTCCTTAAAGAATAGAATAAAAACTATCTCATTTGAAATTCAAAGACATTCCATAAATTACTGCAGAAATCGAGGAGAGAAATGGCTACAATTTCTGACATTTAATTGTCTCCCCAACTGTCTCAGCAAATAAGTCAATATAATAACTCTGTGAATTCCATAGTTAATGCTGCAAAGAAACGACTATATGCCTTGAGAATATCAACATTAACTACTAGAGATTATTTGACAAAAATAGAATCAATAAAATAGGAATTAAATCTTCAAGACAGCTGCTGAAAATAAGTAGTCGGACACAGAATATGATAATCGATATGAGCTGGGAGATCATCGAGCTGAGATCAAATATCTTCGATCTGAGTATACTGTGAATAAATATGAAATCGTCGACCTGAGCTCGTAGATCATCGAGCTCAGTTCAGAGACTAAACTCTGAGATCGTCAATTGGAGATCAACGATCATCGAGCTGAGTTCGACGAAAGTCGAACTGATATGTATTTCATAGATTTCTTCTAAGTCTGAGTTCTTGAGTGAAATCCAATGCTGGTCTTTAGAAGTCTGATTTATAGAGACTAACTTAGACCTAGACCTTGACCCTGACTATACATTTGGGTCAACAACCTAAGAATGGATCTAGCCCAAATCCAAATAAGGGTTCCAACAATTTCCCCCTATTTGGGTGAGGTTACTCAACATAGAATAAAACTGAATACACAAGGCCATAGATATCTAATAGAATTTAAATTATCAACAGATATAATATAGCAATGTAAAGCACATATAGTCCAGGTAAAATAGTAAAGTGCAGAAAATAAATTAGGGATTAGCAGGAGGAGGAGCAGAATAAGTTTTAGCAAAAACAATCTTCCTTGTTGGGTCTTCTGTTTCCCTTTTTGACATCTTCAAGTCTTGCTCACCATGTATTTTTTGAGTAGCAACTCTAGGTACAACTGCTTCAAGATGATGTGTCATATATTGTGCTGGAATCAACACTTTCTTACTGACCTGCAGTCTTTCAAGTTCCTTTTCTCTATAAGATGACATAGTAGAAAACTGTGAGGGGTCTTGACCTTCTTTTCTGGATTTCTTCATCTGAGATAATTCAATTAATTCATTTAGCCCAGCCATTCTGAAATTGGGATCCATCTCTTGAACAACAGGAGGAGAGGGAGGTCTCTCTGGATTAGCATCCTGAGATATCTTCTGAGAAAGATTCCTGAATTGAGTGGACTGAGCTTGGAAATTAGTTGAAACATGATTCTGCTTCTTTTGACTGGAGTAAAGTGACTTTGGAGGAGGAGCCTCCCTAAACTTTCCTTTAGGCTTATAGGAAGAAACATGCCTTAGAGACTGAGAGGGGGCTGGCTTCTGACACCGAGAAGCTACTGATCTTGATGGTTGAGAGATATTTGATCTTTGAGATACATTCACTGAGGCTCATACACTAGGAGGAGGAGGAGGTGGATCTTTCCTGAATCTTTTCACAGGAGAGGATCCAGACTTCTTCTTCTTCTGTGCTTTAGCTTGATTTCTGGACAGCTTCATCTATTGAGGCATACCTGGGTAAGGTTGGATATTATTCAGAATGTAGTATGGTGTATCATTTGAGGGATTAGGTAAAGGAGCAGCCTTGGGAGGTGTTTTTTCTTCTTTCATACTTTCTTTTTCTTAGAGAAAGAATAATCAGACTCATCTTCTTCCTAATCATCATCAGATATAAGGGGATGATCATACAAATCATCAAGCTGTTTAATAAGCTTGGATTGACCTTTATCATGAGAATTCTCTTGAGCAATGGCCTGAGCAATCAAGTCATCTATACTTAGCATAGGACTGTCATCCATAACATAAGTATGGCAAACAGGTTCCACAACTATGTTAGAAACAAAGCTTGCCGTAATAGCCTGAATAGTTTCTGTACTAACTAAAGCTGTACAACAAATGATATCTGAGAAGTACTTGGGAAAAAAAATAAAAGAATATTTATATATAAGAGATCAAAAGAATTTAGAATTGACTTTAGCTTAATTGCTGGAGAAACACTACTGTCTTCAGAAAGAATATCCAAAGAAGAAACTAGATCAACTGTCTCAAAATCAGTATCCAAAACTCTAAGAGATCTGCATCTGATATCTCAGTATCAACAACCTCTATCTCTGCTACTGTTGCTGGAATGAACAAAGCTGGAACTGAAACTATTGCTACTGCTGTACCTAGAACAACTTCATAGGACATCTCCCCCTGCCTAGTTTCAGTGACAACTAGAACAAAGCCCCTGGATGAATAAGGGCTAGAGGAGGCAGCAAGAAGGGCAGCAAAGGATAAGATAGAATAAGCAAGAGGTGAAATGGCCTCTCCTATGAGTTGTTGGAGGAGGGGTGTGATGGATTGCATAATGGAAGAAATGGAGGGTGAAACAATGTCCATGAATTCAGGTGGGGTCTGAGTAGATATAGATGGATTGAAGGAGGAAGAGGAGGGATGAGAATCTAGCATTTGCTCATTTGGAGGGGATGGAGAATGACTAGGGGATGAAAGAAGATTGAATGAAGGTAGGGATGATAGATTTTGAAGAGGAGGAATTTCAGCAAGATAAGAATGAAGAGGGGACTGAGGAGGAGTAACATGCTCTAGAGAATGATGTTGAGGGGATATAAGTACTGGAGATTGAATTGGTGAAGAAATATGGATGGGGGAAGTAGGAGGAGTAGTATGAAGTACTGGAGATGATGGAGGTGTTTGAATTAAGGTGGATGGTTGATGGACAGTAGAAGGGTTGGCTGGAGGAGGAGGAGCAGGGAATGCTTCATCAGGCTGAGGAGAGGTTGTGACTGCCCTAGTATCCTCAGCTGGTCTAGAAGAGGTGGAGACCTCAGATGGCTTTGGGATAGTTCTTGGCCATTTACCAAATAAGGAGGAATCCAACCTCTTACTGGCATTAATAAATATTGTCTGAGAGACCATTAGTTCTGAAGCCTTAGACTGAAGGAAGATTCCCAGAATCCTCCCCAAACAAACCTCCTTCTTGGAGTTCTTCCTCTTGATCAATCAAAAATAACCTCAGCCCAGTTGACTGATTTCTTATTAACCAAAGCAGACATTATTGAAAACTACTGCCTATTAATATTATCATGGGTGGAGTGCTTGCCCAATAGTACCTTGCCTACAACATCTGCTAAGAACTTGTATTCTATAGACAAGTTCTTCTTAAGCAGCTTGGATGGTATTCCCTCAGGATGACCCATCCTAACTAGCATACTGCTATATTCAGAACTATCCTATTCTCTCAATTTACTAACTCAAAAAGTTCAGAAATAATTGCTAGGGTAAGAAGAACCTGTTGTCCTGAGATGGTCTCACCCATGGATGAGTCATCAGGCATTGTCGATGTATGGACCCATTCTTTAATTTCTATTACTGGTAACTTGATCCTTTGAGTCATGATCTTCCTCAGACCCTGATCTTCACAAAGCTGAAGAATATCTTGGAAAATCTAATCGCAATGCCTAAATGATTCGAAGTCGATATCAAAACCTATATCGAACTTCATTGTTTAAAGGATAGCTGCTGGAATTGCCATAGGTTTCTGTAGACTCAAGAGAAAGATGATCAAGTGCAAGAGAAATTGGAGAGCACGGGATAGAGCTCGAAGAGAAACCTCAATATAGGTTTTTGGAATGCGAAAGGATGAGCTCTATCCTACAATAAAATAAAGAAAACTATGATCTTAGGTCGACAACAGATTTATAGACAAATGCTATCGTCGACCTCTGAATGAAGAGGGAAAAACAGATCGTCAATCTCAAGTCGATGATTTATTTTCTGATGTAAAGTCGTCTAACTCCGGTCGACGATTTTTAACTTCACACAGAGCTGTCGTCGATCTCAGGTCGACGATAGAGCTCAAGAGGAGTTCGCAGATCGTCGATCTCAGTTCGACGATTTGTGATCAGATCTTCAAACTCAGACAGAAATTAAATTAATCCATTCCTTTTATCATTCCAAGCTGATTTAGGAAGAATAGTTGTTTCTTTTCATCCAAAGGCTTGGTGACTATATCTGCTCTTTGAAAATCAGTGGAGATAAAGTTAAGATTAATTTTATTTTTGTCTACACTATCTCTAATGAAATGATGCCTTATTTCTATATGCTTGGTTATAGAATGATGAGCTAGATTCTGAGCAATAGAAATTGCATTAGTACTATCATAAAATATAATTGAATTATTTAGATTGTATCCATAATCCAACAATTGGTGTTGAATCCATATTATCTGTGAACAGCAACTGCCAACTGCAATGTATTCAGCCTTTGCAGTTTAAGTGGACACTGATGTTTGCTTCTTATAAAACCAAGACACAAGCCTATCACCAAGGAACTAGCATGTTCCTGATGTGCTTTTCCTATCTACTCTGCATCCAGCATAGTGAGCATCTGAGTATCCAGTTAACTCAAACTTTGACTCTGTTGGATACCAAAGTCCTAGATTAGGGCAACCCTTTATATATCTTAAAATTATTTTTAGCAAAATTAGATGAGATTCTTTAGGGTTCACTTGTAACCTAGCACAAAGAAATGTAGAGAACATGATGTCTAGTCTACTTGCTGTGAGGTATAATACGGATCCAACAATAGCCCTATAAGTTTTCTGATCAACAAGTTTCCCTTTTTCATCAGAATCAATCACAACATTGGAAGCCATGGGTGTTTTCATTGCTGAGGCATCAACCATCCCAAATCTTTTCAATAGTTCGTTAGTATACTTGGACTGAGATAAGAAGATTCCATCAGGTGATTGCTTCACTTGGTGACCAAGGAAGTTGAAAGTGAGTGTAAGATCAATCCTTCACTTTAGAAGGGGGCTGAATAGAGTGTATTAAAATAATTTTGCAAATATAAAAATTATTCTAGCAGGGAAGACTTAATTTAGTTAGTGTAGAGTGCTTGACAGAAATCAAAATATAACAAACAAAAGAGCAAATCCACAACACACAGCAAATAAGATAGCAAACACCCTGAAGACACAAGGATCTATAGTGGTTCCCCAAAACCGGGGTACATCCACTCTTCTACCACCCTTAGTAGGAATCCACTGCAGGATGAGTTGATCAGGTGTCCCTGGCACCAATGAGCTTTTGATCAGGTGCTCAAAAACCTAACCAGATTTTTTGATCAGGTGTCTTGCCACCACTGAGTTTTTATCAGGTCTCAGAAACCAAAGCAAAACTTTTGAAGGGAGTTTAAAAACCCTTTTAAAGGAAAGGAAAAAGAAAAATGGTTAAGTTGACTTCTCTGACAACAATTAAAGAGAAGCATAAGTGGATGAGATGTTGTCAAAGCTCCACCTGAGATTAGCAAGAGTTCAGGAACTGGAAGCTTTGCAAGGGTGATAGGCCTTCAGTATAAAGAATTCTCCAGCAGAAGTTGATTCCAGTAAGAACTGAAATATGTGTTGTCTGGAGTGAGAATGATGAAGACTTTTAAGACTTTGAATCAAAATCAATCAGAGGAATAGGAGCTTGTTCTATGTTTTGTGTTATTGAGCTCCTTCTCTTTGTTTTCTTCTGTATATCTATTTGTTTCTCCTTTACTGAAGGATAATATGAAATCTAGTCATGAAATCTTCTAGATAGCCGTTAGCAAAGTCATAAAAACTTTTCTTAAATGTCAACTGTCTCTGGAGGAAATAACCTAAGAACATTCCTTCTTTGTTTCCTTGAAACTTGCTCTAGATTTATTATAACGGATAGAAATCTTCTTCAATAAATGCTCTGATTTGAAGACATTTGAAATCCTTAACAAACTTACAAAATTCCAGAAATCATCGATCTCAAAAGATAATCATCGATCTAAGCTCAACTATCGTCGAACTGAGCTCAGAGATATTGGAATTAGTCTAAGACAGAAAACATCGATCTGAGCTCAGAGGTCGTCGAACTGAGTTCGACGCATCATCGACCTGAGCTCAGAGAGATAGTCGAACTAGGTTCGATGCTTCGTCGATCTGAGCTCGACGATAAGTTGAATTCTTCTTCTAGGCTTCTAATCTGAACTAAGAGGACTTGGGGAAAGCTTCCAACCAAAGTCCTAAGCCTTAGACCTAACTAGTTGACCTTTACTCTATACAACAAGGTCAAAACAACAATCCTATAGACATAGTGATCTTGACCCAAATTAGTAATAGGGTGTTCCAACAATCTACCCCTATTTGGGTTAGGATTACTATTTACATGAGTTATAGGAAATAAAAACATATATAGAAATAGAAATAAAAAAAAAGCATTGTAGAACCACATAAGTATAATTATATCACACCAAATAGTTCAGCAGAGATATGAAAGAGTTTTCAGCTTACACCAAGATTAATGCTTATCATCAGTTCTTTTCTTGAAAATGATTTCTCTGTTTTGATTTTCTGAATCTTTCTTTGATCTGAAGTAATCAGCAGCACCAAGAGTCTTCTGGCTTCTGTTTCTAGGAACTATAGCTTCAGGATGTAGCTGCATGTACTCCTCAGTATTGAAGAATTTCTTGGAGCTGTATCTTTCAAGTTCTTGTCTTCTTTGATCTGATAGAGTAGAGATATTGAAAATATCTTTGCCTTTTTCTCTTGCTTTCTTGATTTGATCTAGAGCAGCCATTTATTTTAGTCTGGCTGTCTAGGAGATTGAGTTATTCTCTGGATCTTCAAAAGGAACTGGTGGCTCATACTTATTGATGGTGTCAGTTGGAGGAGCTTTTCGATGAAAGCCTTCATTGAGCTTATAAGGAAAAGGACCAGAAGTGGAATCACTTGGGCTTTGTCCTTTCCTTTGATAAGGTTGATGTCTTAACTGTCCTCTGGAATAAACTTGATAATCTCTTTGATTGCCTCTGTACTGACTTCCTTTTGACTGATTGACTCTTTGCTGATATCCTCTGGATTGAAATCTTCCTTGAAACTGAGAGGATCTTTGAGATGAAGCATATGAGGATTGATGAGCTGAGTTTCCACCAGATCCTGCACTTGGAGAAGGAGGAGGAGGAGGATTATTATGAGAAGTTCCTTGGTCATATGTCCTTTTCTTCCTCATGGCCTTCAACTGGTTCATAGAGAATTGCATCCAGTGCTCAGTTATGGGGCAGTTTTGCAGAATATAATTGGGTATATCAGGATTAGAAGTAGCTTTGGACAATTGAACTCTTTTCATGGCTTTACTTCTAGCTTTCCTCTTCTTTGCAATAGTTGCAAAGGAATCATCAGAGTCAGTCCTGAATTCATCATCATCAGAGCTCTGAGGCTCATCAAATAAAGCATCTATTTACTTTAACACTTCTTTAGAGATAGCAGGAGTTTAAGTAAGAGGAGCAGTGGTAGAGATAACAACATCAGCAGCATCTGAAGCAGTAGGAGCAGAAACTGAACAAACTGGCTCTACTGGCTCTATAAAAGCCTCTGAAAAAACAACATCAACAGTAGTAGAAGGAACCAAAGGAATACTTTCCACAGATTTAGCATAATTTATATACATTTCTATCAGATTTGGATCACAGCAGAAGAAGGGAACTATAACCCTGGTTAGATCTTCAGCAGGGAGAGGTGCTTGAGGATAATAGCTATAAAGTGAATAAAATAAGGATAATAAAGAATGCATATCTACTGCTGGACTGATGGTTGGAGTTAGAGCTGGAACTGAAACTAAAACTTTCTCTGAAGCTGGAATCTCTGAAGCTAGAACTTCTGATATATGCATTTCTGAAACAAAATCCTCTGAGGGCAGCACTTCTTCATAAGGCATCTCCTTCTGCCTAGTTTAAGCGATAACTGAATCTAGGCCCCAAGAAGAAGGGATGGCCTGAAGGGAGAAGGAAGAAGATATTCTAATAGACAAATCTTTCAAAGTATTGACTAGGGGAGCCCAGGTTAAATCCAGTAAGAGAGTTAGCCTGGGTACCAACAACTCACATAATTTATCTGCCAGAGGAAGAAGATCTACTTGCTCAAGATTAACTTGAGTAGAGGTAGAGGGATGGGCTATAGACAAGGATGGAATTGATGCTGACAGAAGTGGTATGGATGGTTGAGAGATGGGGATGGATGTTATGGATGGAGCTGGGATAGTGACTGTTGGTAGAAATGAGGAGATGGTAGGGGGAAAGGATGGTTAAGATATGATGTCATGTAGGATTTGTTGAAAGGATGTTGAGGTGGATGGAATGCCTTGGGGTGAAGATGAAGGATCATCCATGAAGGAATCATTTAAAAGGTTGAATGATGGAAGATGGGAGGATGATTCTAAATCTATGGATGAGAAGTAATGTAGTGGATGGAAAACTTCTTGATGGGTGGCTGGAGGAGGTGAAGAAGCTATTTGAGATGGACATGGAGGTGAAGGTATGGAATATATAACTGGATGTGGAGAAGGAGGAGAGGATATGGAAGGCGATGACAACACTTCTGCTGGGGCAGTAGACTAAGGAGGAGTGACTGATTCAGACCTTGTGCATGAAGAAGCTTTTGCTGCAAGAGCCCTGCTGGGTTTGATAATTTGTCTCTCCTACTTGCCAAATAGAGCTGAAGAAAGCCTATTTGAAGCATTGATGTGCATCCCATTGGACACTAACAACTGAGGGCACCTATTCTGCACGAATAGGCAAATTTTTTTTTTCCAAAATTCACAAAATATTTATTGATCTTTTTCTTAATCAAGTCAAAGAAAATGGCTCCCCAATTCAGGTGCTTCTTATCTACAATTGTAGCCATTAAATAGAATTGATGTCTAGATATTGTATCATAGGCTGAATGTTTGGCCAATATCACTTTGCCTATAACATCTGCTAGAAATCAATACTCCATAGATAGATTTTTCTTCAGCAACTTATTAGGGTTCTCAGAATTATGACCTATTCTATCTAACATTTCAGAAAATTCTACCCCTGATAGTTCTATGCTATCATTTCCAGTACTTAATCCAAAAATCTCTATAAGAATGGCTAGGGTTAGGGATACCTGTGTCCCTGAGATGGTTCCAATAACTGTGTTTTGATCCATATTGTGGGCAGTATAGACCCATTCATTAATCTCATCTGCTGCTAGCTTGATTCTGGAAGTAATAATGGTCACAAGTTGTTACTCCTTGAAAAGTTCCAAAATGTCTTTGAATATTTGATATGTACCCTCAAATGATTCCATGTCGATATCAAAGCCAGTGTCGAACTTCATTGCGGCTAGAACGGCGACTGACACTGACATATTTCCTGCAAAAACAAACAAGATCAAGTGTAGAAAAGTTTGGAGGGAAAGAAAGTTCTTGTAGAAGGTATGAAAGCGCAAAGGAGAACGACGCCTAGAAAATGATTTTATATCAGGGTTCGAAACCGAAAAGGAAAGATCATTGAACTCAGTTCGACGATCTACGGCTCTAGGGGAAACTGAAAGGTCTCAACATCGTCGATCTCCGTTCGATGATATTTAACATCGTCGATCTTCGTTCGACGATAATTGAGATCGCTGACCGAGAAGTATAGTTTAGCACTATCTGGAAATGTCGAGCTCCATTCGACGATTCCTAACATCATCGATCTCCGTTCGACGAAAAATGAAAGATAGTTGAATACTATCTAGAAACGACAAGCTCCATTCGACGATCTTCAGGAGAATCGTCGAGCGCAGTTCAGAGATAGAGAAAACCTATAGACACTAGGAAATTTAAAATTTTTAACCTAGTCTTTTGTCTCTTTTTAGGTTTAAAGATCTTTGAACTTAATTAAGACTTCCTCCATCTAACATTCCTAACTGATTAAGGAAGAAAGTATGTTTCTTTTCATCCAAGGGTTTGGTGAAAATATCTCCCCTTTGTAAATCAGTTGAGATGTATTCCAATTCAATTTTATTTTTCTCTACATTATCCCTTAAGAAATGATGCCTAATCTCTATGTGTTTGGTCCTACTATAGAGGACTGGATTTTGAGCTATGGAAATAGCACTAGTATTATCACAAAATATTTTGGACTTCTCTAAGTTATAGCCATATTACAGGAGCTGATTTTGAATCCAATATATCTGTGAGCAACAACTACTTGTTGTCATATATTCAGCTTCAGTAGTTGATGTGGACACAGATGTTTGTTTCTTACAAAACCAGGAGACAAGTCTGTCACCAAGAAACTGACAAGTTCCACTAGTTCTTTTCCTGTCTACTCTACATCTAGCATAATCAGTATCTGAAAATCTAGTTAAATAAAATTCTTAATCTGCTGGATACCAGAGACCTAGATTTGGACAACTTTTCACATACCTAAGAATCCTGTTAACTAATGTGAGGTGTGACTCTCTAGGGCTGATTTGGAATCTAGCACATATGCATGTAGCAAATATTATATCAAGTCTACTAGCTGTAATATACAATAAGGAGCCAATCATTGCTCTATATGTGGCTAATCAACTGGTTTCCCATGTTCATCCGCATCTAATACAACATTAGTAGGCATGGGTGTTTTCATAGAGGATGTATCAGACATACCAAACTTCTTAACCAATTCTTTTGCATACTTGGTTTGAGAAATAAAGATGCCATCAGCATTTTGTTTGACTTGCAATCCTAGAAAAAAGGATAGCTTACCCATGTTACTCATTTCAAATTTGGAGTGCATTAGGTTGGAGAACCTTTTGCACAAATTTGAATCAGTAGAGCCAAAAATAATATCATCTACATAGATTTGAGCTAGTAGGATATGGGACTTATGTGTTCTAATAAAAAGAGTTTTGTCTACTCTACCCCTTTTAAAATCATTTTCCAAGATAAAGCAAGCTAGGGTCTCATACCATGCTCTAGGAGCTTGTTTGAGACCATATAATGCTTTATGCAATTTATAAACAAAGTCAGGGTGAGTTAGAGAGATAAAACCTGGAGGCTGTTTTACATAAACTTCTTCCTTGATATCACCATTGAGGAATGCACTTTTGACATCCATTTGATATACTTTGAACTTCTTGTGAGTTGCATATGCTAGGAATATTCTTTGTGCCTCTAACCTTGTAACTGGTGCAAAGGTTTGGTCATAGTTTATGCCTTCTTCTTGAGAATATCCTTGAGCAACCAGCCTTGCCTTGTTTCTTATAATAACTCCTTGATCATCTAACTTGTTTCTGAACACCCATTTTGTTCCAATAATGGGATGATTCTTTGGCTTTGGCACTAGCTCCCAAACTTTGTTTATTTAAAATTGATTTAATTCCTCTTGCATTGCAATAATCCAGTTTGGATCTTGTTCTGCATCTTGTATGGATTGAGGCTCAATTTGAGAAAAAAATCAAGTGTGCATCAGATTTTGATTGAATTGGTTTCTGGTTTGCACACCAGCTGAGATGTCTCCAATCACTAGGGAGATTGGATGATCTCTTGATGTTAGTAAATCAATAATGGGTGTTGATTGTTCACCAGCCTGTGTTGTTATTTCCTCTTATGGAACAACAACTGGCTATTCATTTGGATTGTTACCATGTCTTGCTAAAATCTGACTGTCATCTTCATTTTCACTGCTTTCAGCTTCTTGTTGAGTGGATGAGGGTGATGGATCTTTTTCAATGATATTTAGCTTGTCCAAATTCTCTGATAGAGAATGTACCTTCAAAGGGTCTATGGTAGAAGTGCTCTTCTCCTTGTAAGACAAATTAGTTTCATCAAAAGAGACATGCACTGTTTCTTCAATTTTATGAGATGATTTATTATAAACCCTATAGGTCTTACTGATCATGGAGTATCCCAGAAACACTCCTTCATCAGCTTTGGCTTCAAATTTTGCTAAGTATTTCTTGTTATTGTTATGAATATAGCAAATACAACCAAAAATTCCAAGATAATCAACTTTAGGTTTCTTCCCTTTGAGTAATTCATAGGGAGTCTTGCCCTTTAGATTATGTATCAAACTCCTATTCAAAACATAGTTTGAAGTGTTCACATCCTTTGCCCAAAAGGATAGAGAGAGGTGAGCATCTGTCAATAATGTTGTAGCAGATTCAATAAGGGTTCTATTCTTCCTTTCAGCTACCCTATTCTGTTGAGGAGTTCTAGGAGCTGAGAAAGTGCGCCTGATCCCTTCCTTCTGACAGAATTCTTACATAAGAAGAGAATCAAACTCTGTCCCATGATCACTTCTTATCAGGGCTATGTGAGTATTGAACTCAATCTGTATACATTTGAGAAACTCTATCAAACATTTGAAGTTATCACACTTCTTCCTCAGAAAGAACACCCATGTGAATCTAGAGAAGTCATCTACAACTACTAAAGTATAAGATTTCCCTCCTAGGCTTTGTACAGTAGTGGGTCCAAACAAATCCATATGTAACAAGTACAAAATCCTAGTTGAATCACTCTTATTAAGTGACTTAAAGCTGTTTTTAGTTTGCTTGCCTAATTGATAAGACCTGCCAAGTCCTTCCTTCTTGTAGGGGCCAGAAGGTAGTCCTTTAACAAGGTTATCCTTGGATAGCCTAGCAATAGTACTAAGTTTGATATGTCCTAACCTCTTCTGCCATAATTCATTAGGTTTGCTAAGAGAATTAAATGAACAGATATCTACCTTGGTTGAATGAAAATCTACTAGATAGATGTAACCTCTTCTGTTACTTGTCATCCCAGTTGTGTTGTCTTCTAATTTGATGATGCATGAAGACTTGTTGAATGTAACCTGGTAGCCTTCATCACATAGCTGGCTGATACTGATAAGATTGTGCTTCAGTCCTTCCACATATGCTACCTTCTTGAATGTTACTGATCCTATTTGGACTGCAATGTATCCTTTGGTCTGTCCAAAGTTTGAATCTCCAAACATGACTTTGGGTCCATGTTTAGCCTTGAAGGATATTAGGTTATCCTTGCTTCCAGTCATGTGCTTGGAGCACCCACTATCCAGATACCAATGCTTGTCCATGGTTGGATAGGTTTTCACCTGCACAAATAAAAGTTCATTTGTTTTTGACGCAGTTTACCTTGGGTCTAGCTTGATAACCTTTGAAATCAGAAATGAAAGACTTATCTGGTTGACTCTTATATCCTTTAGGATGATATCACCTAGGAGGAATTATCCATTCAGTATAAGGGTTGAACCCTTGAGATGTAGGATATCTAGATTTAATTTTTGACATACCTCTTGAGAACTGGTCGTATCTCTGAGCTCCGTACGATGATCGTGGAGCTGAGTTCGATGATCTTGGGTCAGATCATCGAGCTCCATTCAGCGATCGATCTTACCTGTGTTTAGAGATCGTCGACCTTAGTTTGACGATTCAGCATGAAATCGTTGAGCTCCGTTCGAAGAACGTTGAGCTCTGTTCGAAGATCGTCGAGCTCTGTTCGACGATTTCTTTTGAACTTTGTTCTTTTTGGGTAGATCAGAATTTTTTTAGCTACCTCCACAACTCCTTTTTATTTATCAGAGATAAATTTAATGGGAGTTGTTAACACAATAGCTTGGCTGGATGAAGCACCCATGCCTAGTGTACTATTGAGTCTTGAGTTCACTGTGCTTGTGATGTCCATCAGTTTGATACTTCTCCCATTGAGGGTTTCTTCAAACTTCTTGGCCTCATATAGTTCACTTTTCAGTAAATCTATCTACTCCCTACAACATTCTAACTCATCTGAGAGTTTGAGATTATCTGAACTAAAGGTACTGTATTCAGATAACTGATTTCTGAGAGAGATAATTTCTTTTTCAGAATTGAGTAGATCTAAACACAGTACTTTAAATTTAGACTTGAAGTCCTCAGAATTAAAATCAAATGAATCAATTACCTGATCTTCTTCTAGCTCTGGTTCATGTTCAGATGCAGATTCATGTTCTGAATAAGTGTTGTTCTGAGATGTATTGATTGCCATCATACAAAATTCTTTTTCTTGTGCATCATCTTCATCATCAATTGAGCTTGATGATGCATCAGATTCTTCTTCTGTTGCACTCCATGTTTCAGCAATAAATCCCTTCCTGGTGTGCTTGTTCTTGCTAGAAGAGGATCTTTCATAGTGATTTCTTCTGGAGTCTTTATCTTTTCTCTTTTCTCTCTGGTCCTTCTTGTCCTTATTTTGAATTTCTAGACAATCAGGCAGTATGTGGCCTGGTTTCCTGCAACCATAACAAATAATCTCTTTATTATTTGATTTATCATACCTTGGCTTTTCTTGGCCTCTGGATGACATTTTTCTGAAGTCCTTCCTGGCCATTTTGTAGAACCTCTTGGCTAGGAGGCTCATCAGTTCTTCATTTCCTATGACTTTGTCCTCAGGCTATTCTTCTATTTCCTTGAAAGCAATTGACTTCTCCTTCCTGACTGCTGGATAAGTTGTCTTCTGCTCTTCTTCTCTATTCTTGATGAGCTGCTCATAGGATTTGAGCTTGCCCAATAGAGCTTCTATAGTGATCTCATTCAGACTTCTGGCATCCTTGATGGGCAAGATCCTTGAATCCCAAGTGCTGGGGAAGCACATTAGGATTTTGTTATTTATCTCTGTGAGAGAGATCTCCTTATCTAAGGTCTTTAGTTCACTAACAATCAGACTTAATCTGTTGTACATGTCAGCTACTGATTCACTTTCTGCTTTCTTGAAATTCTCATACTGAGTGATGAGATGAGATCTCCTATCTTTTCTCTCACCAGTTGATCCTGACATAAGCTTAGATAGCTTGTCCCAAATCTCTTTAGCTAAGTTGCATTCAGATACCTTCTTGAAGATGTCATCAGACATTGTCTGAGCTAGGATGTTCATAGCTTTAGCATCAGCAACCTTCCATTTCTTTATATCAGCATCTGTTCCTGAATGTAGTGGAACATCATTTGTACTTGTGCTTGCAGGAGGCTTGGGACAATCTGTCAAAAAAGAATTAAAGATATCTTCATTAATGGAATTCATGTATAATCTGATCCTTGCCTTCCAAAGTGCAAACTTGGAGAGATTGCACACTGGAGGTCTGGTGCTATTATAATCTTTGTTCTGTGCCATGGATTTAGATTAAAATAAATATAATAAAATAACCCTCTATTAAGAATGGATCTCAAGAGAGATCTTTTGGTTCAGGTGTTAGCCTGTATGAACAACCAACCTCCCTCTGATACCAATTGAAAATGAGTGTAAGATCAATCATTCACTCTAGTGGGTGGGGGTGAATAGAGTGTATTAAAATAATTTTGCAAATATGAAAATTATTCTAGCAGGGAAGACTTAATTTAATTAGTGTAGAGTTCTTGACAGAAATCAAAATATAACAAACAAAAGAGCAAATCCACAGCACACAAAAAATAAGATAGCAAACAACCAGAAGACACAAGGAGCTATAGTGGTTCCCCAAAACATGGGTACATCCACTCTTCTACCACCTTTGGTAGGAATCCACTGCAGGATAAGTTGATCAGGTGTCCTGGGCACCAATGAGCTTTTGATCAGGTGCTCAAAAACCAAACCAGATTTTTTGATCAGGTGTCTTGCCACCAGTGAGTTTTGATCAGGTCTCAGAAACCAAAGCAAAAATTTGAAGGGAGTTTAAAAACCCTTTTATAGGAAAGGAAAAAGAAAAATGGTGAAGTTATATTCTCTATCAACAATCAAAGAGAAGCATAAGTGGATGAGATGTTGTCAAAGCTCCCCCTGAGATTAGCAAGAGTTCAGAAACTGGAAGCTTTGTAAGGGTGATAGGTCTTCAGTACAAAGAATGCTCTAGCAGGATGATTCTAGTAAGAACTGAAATATGTGTTGTCTGGAGTGAGAATGATGAAGACTTTTTAAGACTTTGAATCAAAATCAATCAGAAGGAATATGAGCTTTTTCTCTATTTTGTGTTGCTGAGCTCCTTCTCTTTGTTTTCTTTTGTATATCTATTTATTTCTCCTTTACTGAAGGATAATATGAAATCCAGTCTTCAAATCTTCTAGATAGCCGTTAGCAAAGTCACAAAATCTTTTCTTAAATGTCAACTATCTCTGGAGGAAATAACCTAAGAACATTCCTTCTTTGTCTCCTTGAAACTAGCTCCAGATTTATTATAATGGCTAGAAATCTTCTTCAATAAATACTATGATTTGAAGACATTTGAAATCCTTATCAAACTGACAAAATTCAAGAAATCGTCGATCTCAAAATATAATCATCGATCTGAGCTCAACTATCGTCGAACTGAGCTCAGAGACATTGGAATTAGTCTAAGACAGAAAATGTCGATCTGAGCTCAGAGATCGTCGAACTAAGTTCGACGCATCGTGGACCTGAGCTCAGAGAGATAGTTGAACTGGGTTTAACGCTTCGTCAATCTGAGTTCGACGACAAGTTTAATTCTTCTTCTGGGCTTCTCATCTTAACTAGGAGGACTTGGGGAAAGCTTCCAACCTAAGTCCTAAGCCTTAGACCTAACTAGTTGACCTTTACTCTATACAACAAGTTTAAAGTAACAATCCAATAGACATAGTGATCCTGACCCAAATTAGTAATAGGGTGTTCCAATAGAAGTAAGAGAGTGTTGGTACCCTAGTTTGGATTTGAGTTTAGTCTTCTCAATTAGTTTCTTGACCCAAGATTTATCTATGGTCAAAGGTTAGTTGTTAGATTAGTTTTTCCTCAGTTGTAGAGTTGCCACTTATCCAAATGAAGATTTGGTTAAGTTGTTTTTGGTTTGACTATGGTCGAACGCCACTCGACTATCGTCTATCAACTGTTCGACGATCGTCTATCAGTTGGTCGACTATCGTCAGTCAGCAGATCGTCTATCTCTTAGTTAGTTCAACTCTTGTTAGCTCGATGATCTGTGGTATCTGCCTCGTCGATTGTCGAACCCCGCTCGACTTCTTTTGACCAGACAGATTTCTTGATAGTTCAACTATCTGCTTGCATAGTTCAACTATCTGATAGCTCGACTATCTGTTTGATAGTTCGACTATCTGTTCTGTTTGATAGTTCGACTATCTGCCTTGGATAGTTCAACAATCTGATTGCTCGACTATCTGTTCTGATAGCTCGACTATCTACTGTGGTAGTTCGACTATCTGCTTTGATAGTTCGACTATCTGTGTTGTTCGACTATCTGTGTCGTTCGACTATCTGTTCTGATAGTTCGACTATCTCTGTAGTTCGGTCGACGATCTCCGTGGGTCGTTCGACGTTCTTTTGTCTGCCTTTAGTAATTTTGTACTCCTTCTGTTCTATGATTTATTTCCTATTTATTTGGCATATTTTATTAAAGATTATTTCATTGATTTTGTGCATACATCTCAAGGAAATCTTTTCCCCATCCTTTGTGCATAAGTCAAGCTTTATCTGACAAAGTTTTTTGTCTTATTAGTTGAAATATCTTTTTGCTTTATCTGCCATGCTGTCCTTTATAGCCATTAGACACAAAAGTCTTCTCTGGCCGTAAAGAGTTTGTTCTGATGTGACTTTCTCTAGTACTCCTTCTATCAGATTGGATTTGCAGCTTCTCAGAAAGCGTTATCCCTTTATAGGATGTCTGTCTGCAGGATATGTTTTGTTTTGTGCTATTTGTAGCCCAGATCGCAGATCTCAGAAGAAGACAAAATTAAAACAAAGTTTAGAGCAGTTACAAAGGCCATATATATAAAGTGCTTTCAAAAGACAGAGACAGATAGAAGAGAGATACATACATATATACTAAGCAAGCAAACCAGACGACACAAGGAACTATAGTGGTTCCCTCTCAATAGGTACGTCCACTTTTCTACCACCCTGGTAGGAATCCACTACAGGTTTTTGATCAGGTGCCCTGCCACCAATAGATCTGATTCAGGTAGATCTAAAGACCCTTTGAGCTTTTGATCAGGTGCCCAAAAACCAAACACAGGTTTTTGATCAGGTGCCCTGCCACCAAAGTGGTTTACTTTTGAAGGGAGTAATAACCCTGTACATAGTTTAGAAAACTAGGAGTTGATGATATTCTACTATGTTCTCAAATCAAATGAGAGAAGACTAGTGGATTCAATAGTTGATGATGATGTCAAAGCTCCCCCTGAAAATATGTATTAGTTTAGGAATTCTGGGAAGCTTTGCTTCAGGGTGTAGTCCTTCAACTAGATGAAAATCTCCAGCAATCTCTGTAGACAAATTTGAATATGTTGTCTCTTGAAAGCCTGGATCAGAAGGAAGAAGATGAAGTTGATTTCCTCTGTCCAAAAACTTGTTGCAGAGTTCATCTTTTGTAGAGAGAAAAAGTCTTCCTGCTTTTTCTCTCTCTATCTCTTTTATCTTCTGTATATAATATATATATGTATCCACTAGGCTGAGGAAAGTCATTTTAATTCTTGTCTGATACGGCATAGACATTTCCAAGAAAGGAAACTGTCTTGGAAAGATAACTGACAATAAATCTCTGAATTGATTCATATTTAATGCAGCCTCCCAACGGCTATATTCATAAGAATATTTAGCATTAAATATATTAGCTATATATTCCTTTACTTAAGCCTTGAATAACTCTAGCCAGCTGTCACCAATAACTGCATAGGAAATCACCAAAAATTTAATCTAAAAGCTTCTCCAATCTGCGTTCGACTATAGTTGAACTCCGTTCGACTATCGTTGAACTCCATTCAGCTATAGTTGACTTGCATCTGAGATTTCTGTTTTCTTAGAACTGAACACAGAAATAGTTGAACTCCGTTCGACTATAGTTGAACTCCGTTAAGCTATTTTTGGACTGCATCTGACTGAGCACAGAAATAGTTGAACTCCGTTCGACTATAGTTGAACTCCGTTCAGCTATTTTTGGACTAGAATTCTGAACTTCAAAACTGAACTTCTCTGGAATTTTTTTGCACTTTCTTCTTGGATTCTTTTGATGTATACCTGGAGAATCTTATGACCCTTAGACTATACATTTTGGGTCAAACTAATTATCCTAATAGTGATCCTAACCCAAATCAGAACCTAAGGTTCCAACAATCTCCCCCTATTTGGGTGAGGATACTATTTATAAAAAAACAAAGCAAATATAAAATGTGTGCTTTTACAGAGAAACAACAATGTTTTGAAATATAAATCTAAGAATAAAAACTGATATGTTCGGTAGCTGTTCTGATGTTAATCTTCAACTGAGCTCATTTCCTTTCAATTGAAATGTGGTTCCAATAATTTCTCTAATATCTTCCCCAGATTTTTTAATAACTTAAACTACTACTGCAATAACGTCTGATTCAAACTCCCCCTATTGTTGTAGCATTGATTGCTGTTTGAACTGGTAGCCTTCTAAACAATCTCCCCTTATATACTTACCCCTGCACTGAAGGGTCTTTTCCTGAAAATAAGAGGTTAGAAATTCTTGACCCAGGTCACCTTGGGTCCTGGTTTTATTTCATGATAATAAGAAATAAAAGAGCATGTAGGTTGATCTTTATAACCTAATGAGTGAAATTTTCTAGGGAGATGTACCATTGGGTAAAAGGATTGATACAATTTTGAGATTGATTATTATTTTCAAAAGAATAAAAATTTCTGTTTTGAAAATCTGAGTTCGACGATTTATATTGAGATCGTCAATCAACGTTCGATGACCTGCATTGATATCGTCGATCTCGGTTCACAGATAAATGTTGACTATTATATGTGTTCCATGATCGTCGACCTCTGGTCGACGATTCTTGATGATATCGTCGATCCCCTTATGCTGAGTGTTTAAACTCAAGATCTGGGTTCATAGATCGTCGATCGGCGTTTGACAAGAAATGCAGAGATCGTCGACCAAGGTTCAATGATTTTTGTAAAAACATATTTTTATTAAAGTTTTTATGTTTATTTCTCTTTCTTTTTGGTTTCTGAATTATTTCAGAATGTTGATTATTTTTATCTAGTTTTTCTTTCCCTATAGTTGATTCTAGAGAATTTATTTGTTCTAGAGCAATTTTTAAATCTTCTTTAATATTTGTATTTTCAGAAGATAAATTATTCAATTTTTCTCTGAGAAGTTTTATTTCCTTCTCAGATTGAATTAAATCATTGCATAAATCTTTAAAATCATCTTTAAAAAGTTTTGAGGAGAAATCAAAGGAAGAGATAACCTGATCCTCTCCTGATTCTGCTTCTGATTCTTCAAAATCTGATTCATCATCAGATTTGCTACAGGAAGTATTTATTGCCATCAGGAAAAACTCTCTTGCTCTTGTTTCTTCTTCATCCTCAGTTGTACAGGATGAAACTTCAGAGTCACTCCAAGTTTCAGCATCATATCTTCTCTTTTTAGCTGATTCAACAACCATTGCTGTGAGGGAGTCCCAAATGTCCTTTGCTGAAGTGCATTCAACCACTTCCTGAAAAATATCATCTGACATAGATTGAGCCAGTATATCCATTGCTTGAGCATCAGCCATCTTTAGCAATTTTTGAGCTTCTGTAGCTGCAGATGGTGTAAAGGGACCTGACAAGATAGAATTATAAATGGCTTCATCAATAGAGTTCATAAAAAGCCTAATCCTTGCCTTCCATAGTGCAAGCTTGTCCAAATTGCACTTAGGAGGTCCAGTGCTTGACCATTCTTCATTTTGTGCCATGAAAAACTCTTAAAAACAATAAGATCTATCAAGAATCTTTTGATTCAAGTGTTAGCCTGTACAAACAATCAACCTCCCTCTGATACCAATTGAAGGATCAAGCGCATACCCAACTGCACCAAAAGCCCGGACTGTTGGAGAGGGTGCTACTTAATTTTTTATATAAGTAGCAGAGCGCCACGGGTTTTGCTGGACGCCGGGGGGGGGGTGATTGTTGGGTCCGACGTTCCTTCACTTGACCCGTGGCGCTCTGCTACTTATATAAAAAATTAAGTAGCACCCTCTCCAACAGTCCAGGCTTTTGGTGCAGTTGGGTATGCGCTTGATCCTTCAGAGAGTTCACCCATGCTACTCATTTCAAACTTAGAATGCATCTGGTCAGAGAACCTTTTGCATAGTTTGGAATCAGTAGAGCCAAAAATAATATTATTTACATAAATTTTTACTAACAAGATTCTATCATGATGATGTCTAATAAATAAAGTTCTATCTACTATGCCTCTAGAAAATTTATGCTCTAAGAGAAAGCTTGCTAAGGTTTCATACCAAGCTCTTGGATGTTGCTTTAGACCATAGAGAGCTTTATGCAATCTAAAAACATAAGAGGAATGAGTTGAAGAGATAAAACCTGGAGGTTGTTCAACATAAAACTCTTCCTTTAGCTCTCCATTTAGAAAGGCACTTTTGACATGCATTTGATATACTTTGAACTTTTTATAAGCAGCATAAGCAAGAAATATCTTGATTGCTTCAAGCCTTGCACCAGAAGCAAAGGTCTGATCATAGTCAATTCCTTCCTCTTTCCTATAGCCTTGAGCTACTAGCCTTGCTTTGTTCCTTATGATAGATCCTTGGGCATCAAGTTTATTTTTGAATACCCACTTAGTTCTAATGACTGGGTAGTCTTTGAGTCTTGGAACTAAGTCCCAAACTCTACATCTCTCAAATTGATTAAGCTCCTCTTGCATTGCAATAATCTAGTGTGGATCTTGCTCAGCATCTTTAATGTATTGGGGCTCAATTTGAGATAAGAAGTAGGCATGCATCAAATCTTGGTTGAGTTGATGCCTTGTCTGCACACAAGCTGATATGTCTCCAATCACTTGAGATGTAGGGTGATCTCTAAGTGTGACAAGTTCAGTTGGTGGAGTTGGTTCAACAACAACATGGGGAAATAATTCCTCTTGTGGAATTGTATTAGCTGTTGGAGGAAGTTCAGCCACTTCCAAATTTACTTCTTTACTTTCTTCATCAAATTATGAGGAGGAATGAGATGTAACCTGTTGGGTATTGTATCCACAATTACCCGGATTTGAAGAAGACTCTAGTCAAGCTAAGATGGATTCATAATGTATTTGACGTTCTTCTATCAAGTTGTGCTTGCAGATATTCCATGCAAAGTACACACCAATGTCATGGTGCAGTGGGTCAATATACACGGGTCTGCGTAACATAATCCCTCGTTATGTAGATCAGTGTGTTGATTCACGTGTGCCTTCTCTATTGGAGTGTATTTACTTTCAGGTACATGGTCAAGGTAGATAAAGAGCAGAAGAAGGAGCAAGGATGAGTCAAATACCAAGTTATCAAAAAAAGGAAGAAGGAAAACTCTTCTAAGTCAAAATCGACAGGAATCGCTAGTGATTCCCGCCGACTTCGACGGGAGTCGCTAGTGATTCCTGCTGACTTCGACATGAATCGTTAGTGATTCCCGCCGACTTCGACGGGAATCAATTAGTGTATCCCGCCGACTTATTCCAGCTGGCAAATGTCAAAACCGAATTTCTGCCAAGGCCGAATCGATGGGAGTCGAGAGTGATTCCCGCCGACATCAATGGGAATCACCAACAACTCCCGCTGATTTTTACTTGGGCAGAATTTGCCGCTCGCTGGACCAGATCAAGGTTGTCGTGCTCTATTTGACCAGATGTCGGGATATCCGTGGTGGGCCCCACAATGGTCTTCTAGGATTTGCCTTTGGGTATATATACAGACTTATCTCCGTTGTCTGCAGGACACTAACTGATCGGAATTCAAAATACGAAAAAGAAGCCGACGCCGTGACCTAGCGAATCGCGAGTTCCGCCCGCACGTACGCCGCCGATCGGAAGTCGTCATCGCCGCTGATCTCAGTTCTTCTCTGATCACTGGTCGACAGAACCGAGGCAAGCAGCCGGTCTCACGTATCTCTCTCGAGATCTCTTGTCTTCCGATTCGTTGAACGAGACTTTTTCTCCCTTCCGAATCGGTCGAGACATTTGATCCGATTGAGATCGTTCGAAGACCTAGCTTGCTTCGTCAAGAAGTTTGGATCTACAAAGCATTGCCGCCACACTTACTTGTCGTCGCCGATCTTGACAAGATCCATTCAAAGTGAGAAATCCGGTAGTGGACTCTTCACACTTTTCGTGCAAGCTTCAACTAACGAAGAAGGACGTCGGAATCTCCAAAGCATTGTTTGTATTTTCTTTTGCATTCAATTTTGTTGTAAAGGAATTTTCATTCCTAGTTGTAAGGGTTGGGTGCAACCCATTGTGGTGGAGTTGTGACTCCGTTGTAGGAAGGGTTCCTTCCGTGGTTAGAGGAGCGTTGCTCCTAGTGTGAGGATTGGATTTCAATCCATTTGAAGAAGTGACCGAGTCATCACTTGGTGGGAGATCGGTCGAAGGGGGAAGTGGACGTATAAAAATAGGGGAACCACTATAATTCTTTGTGTGTTTTCTGTGTTCTGTTTGCTTAATTGTGCAGGTTATTTTAATTCCGCAAAAGACTGCAATACACCTATTCCCCCCCCCCATAGGTGGATTAGGTTGACAGTAGATACTTTCAAGTGGTATCAGAGGGAGGAGGTTACTCATCAATAAGGTTAACACCTTGAGTAAGATCCTGTGTCTAGTGTCGAGGAGAAAACAAGATTCAAGCATGGAGCTATACCCAAATGTCTCTCCCCTGAGACTGCCTGCATGCACAAAAGAATATTTTCCCATCTGGAAAATGAGAGTTTAGTTTCATCTGGAACCCATTGACACCCGTGCTTTATTCATTTTTGAATAGGTTCCCTTCATTCCCATGAAGGCTTCTGACTCTGGAGAAGATCTCTAAATCCCTAAGAGTCCCGCAGAGATGTCTGAAACTGAGTTCTCACTATTCAACTTAGACAAGCTGATTCTACAGATCATCTCTGATATTTTGTCAGGATCATCTCTTACAAGATTGGATAAGTGTAAGACTGCAAAGTCCATGTGGGAAACAATCTCTGACCTCATGGAAGGAAAGAAGACTGCCTGGAATGAATGCCAGCAAGAAGATGAAGCATATGTGGGGGTCCTCATCTCTGAAGATGAAAGTCAAGAACAACCCGTCAATATCAGGGCTCCCGTTTCTCTATCAGAGACTGAAGAAGAGATTGAGGAATGCAGTTGTGATAAAGCTGAAACATCAGCTTCTGCAGACCATAACTCTAACCCTGATCAGCCAAATCAGGATCAGGTATCTTCCTCCTCTTGCTCTTTCCCTCATGTATCTCCTGAAGACAGGAGAAGCTCGGAGGATTGTCCATCAGTTGATGCAAGAGATATTGACAGCTTCAATCAATAGATTGAAACTCTTGATTCCCTTCGTAGAGCCCTTAAGGAGAGCAACTTGCTTGTTGAAGTACAAGCTAAGGAAATTGCTCAGTTGAGGACCATGATGGACCACCAATTGGAATCCATCAAGGTGAAGGACTCAAAGATCTCAGATCTAGAGTTTCATCTAGAGACCGAGAAGAGGATAGTATCTAATTTTTCCAAGGTAGATGCTATTAAGAGAAAGGGAGAAAACGGGTGGATCTCGCGAATTATAAAATCGTGGAGAAATGGGGAAATTGTTTACAAAATCCCCACACCGAGTAGGAAGGGCACACATCATTCCTTTAGGTATGACCATAGGAACAACTATGGTCACTGTAAGAATGATCGGCCCTCATGTGGAAACACCCATAATACAAGTGTTGTTATGGCTACCTGTTGGGTATTGTATCCACAATTACCTGGATTTGAGGAAGCCTCCTATCAAAGCTAAGATGAATTCACTATGTATTTGATTAATTTCTTCTAGTTGTGCTTGTAGTTATTCCATGCTAAGTACACACCAATGTCAGGGTGCAGTGGGTAAATATACACGGGTCTGTGCAACGTAATCCCTCGTTGAGCAGATCATTGCGTTGGCCTACATGCACTCTCTCTATTGGGGTGTACTTAATTTCAAGTACAGGGCTATGATAAAGCAAGAGCAGACAAGGAGCAAGGATGGGCCAATGACCATCTCACGGGTTGAAAGACGAGAATCGTCTAAGTATAAATCGTCGAGAATCACTAGGTGATTCTCACCGATTCGACGAGAATCACCAGTGATTCTCGACGAGTCGTCAAGAATCACTAGTTGATTCTTGCCGGGTTGGGCCGGCTGTCTCGACGCAGTAAGAAATATCATCTAAGGCAGAATCGTCGAGAATCACCAAGTGATTCTCGCCGATTCGTCGAGAATGACTTTGCATTCTCGACGAGTCGGCGAGAATCCAAGGTGATTCCCACCGATTCTCCCCGGCCTCTATAACCTGTGCAGCCAGAATTCTCTAAGTAGAATTCGGCGAGAATCGTAAGTGATTCTCGCTGATTCGTCGAGAATCACCCACGATTCTCGCCAAATTTGACTTGGGTATTTTTCCGACTCTGTCTGGACCGGTCCACGTTATCTACGGGATTTTGAACCGGACTTAGGTCTTATTGCTGGTGGGGCCCACAACGGTCATCTTCATGACCTAAGGTATAAATATGCTGTATTTTGTGAACAGTAAAAGCAAGGATTACCGATAAAAGATAAAGAAGCCGCCGTCAAGCCTAAGATATGAAGCGAGCTCGGCCGACCTCCTCCGCCTCTCGCTAGTTGCTCGCCACCGTTGATCGGAGTTTCGTTACCTCTCCCGGCGACAGAAGCCTAGTCGGGCACAGCGTCTCACGCGTCTATCCAGAGATCTTTTGTCTCTTGATTTGTGATCGGGAAACCTTCCCCATCCGAATCGATCGAGACGATCGATCCTAGTGTGACCGTTGGTAGACCTAGCGTACTTTGCCAAGAAGATTGGATCTACATAGCATCACCGCTTCTCTTGTTGAAGCCGTCGATCTAGAGAAGATTATCTCCAAGTGAGATCTAGGGTTGTGGACTCTTCATTGACTTCAAGAACACGTCGTCGAACGAAGAGGGACACCTTAGTCTCCATACGTTGTTTGTATTTCTTACAAGCTATTTTCAATTCTTTGTAAAGGACCGTTTGGTCTCTAGTTGTAGGGTTGGGTGCAACCCGTGCTGTGGGAGTGTTGACTCCTACGTGTGGAAGGGTTCCTTCCGTTAGTGCAAGGATTGGATTTCAATCCTGTTGGTGAAGTGACCGAGTCGTCCCTGGTTGGGAGATAGGTCGAAGGGGGAAAGTGGACGTACCCAAATCGGGGAACCACTATAAATTGCTTGTGTACTTTCTGTGCTGTGTGGTTTTTTTTTCTTGTGCAGGTAAAACTTTAATTCTGCATATACGCTGCAAGGACACCTATCCCCCCATAGGTGTAAGTAGTTGACACTAGGTGCACTTTCAAGTGGTATCAGAGGGAGGTTACTCATCAAAGGGGTTAACACCTCGAGTAAGTTCCTGCATCTAGTGTCAACAAGAAGATCAGACTCAAGCATGGAGTTGGATTATGATGTCCTTCATCTAAGACTCCCCTCTTGTACAAAGGAGTACTATCCTGTATGGAAGATGAGAGTACTATTTCATCTGGAGGCCATCGACCCTCAAGCTTCACTCATTTTGGAAGAGGGCCCCTTCATTCCCATGAAGGCCTCCTGCTCTGGAAAGGATATGCAGATCCCCAAGGAGACTACTGAAATGTCTGAGATTGAATTCTCTCTTTTCAACCTGGATAAAATGATTCGTAAAATCATCCTGGATGTCTGGACTGGACCTTCCCGGTCAAGACTTGAAAAGTGTAAGACGTCCATGTCCTTGTGGCAAACTGTATCAGACCTCATGGAGGGATCAAACAGAACAGGGATAAGTCATCAGCAAGAGGATGAGGCATATATGGGGGTCAGTATTTCTGAAGAAGAAAGTGATGACCAATTTCTCAGTATCAGGGCTCCTGTGTCCTTATCAGAGACTGAGGAGGAAGTTGATGAAGACTGCACAGCTGAAGATGACTCAGCTGCCCCGGTCAGTCCTAACACTATTCCTGATCAACTAAGTCAGGACCTGGTAACTTCTTCACCTTGCCCCCCTCTTCCCCATGTTCCTGAAGACAGGAATATTTTGGATGATTGCCCTCAAGAAAATCCTGATGCCCTGAAGAGTGTCCTTCAGAAAAGAAACCTGATTGTTGAGAAGCAAGCTCAGGAGATTGCTTGGCTGAAGATCTTATTGGTTCTCTAATTGGCATCCAATAAGGTTAAGGACTCTAAAATCTCAGATCTAGAGAGTCGTCTAGAGACCGAGAAGAGGATTGTTTCTAACTTTTCCAAGATAGATGCTATCAAAAGCAAAGCAGAAAATGGGTGGATCTCCCAAATCGTCAATTCATGGAGAAATGGGGAAACTGTGTTCAGACCCCCCACCCCAAGCAAGAAGGGCACAAATCATGCATTCAGGTATGACCATTGGAACAACCATGGTCACTGCAAGAATGATCAGCCCTCTTGTGGAAGCACCCAGAATGCAAGGGCTGTCATGGCCACCCAGAAGAGGATACCTCAGGCTTCCACCAAGCCTTTTGTATTCTCGGCCACTGCTCCTACTCGTCATGAGTCTGCCAGCATCAGCTCACAATGCGCATCTCACCTCCCTAGGACTCAGGAAAGGGGGGTTAGAAATCATGTTAGTGGCACACCTGGGGACCTTGGAAGGGGGCTGACTGAAAGGAAGGCACCACCTCCCAGGCCTCATGACGCCTACCATATGCATTCTTTCCACCCTTCCATGAGTCACGGTGGAAGAGACAATTCGGTTAGCAGATTCGGCACTATCCCGTTTAGACCTAGGACTATGACTACCTCAGTCACCAGTTCAGGTCACAAACGGCGGTACAACATTCATGAGTGTTGGTGTTGTGGCAAGGTGGGTCATTTTGCCATAGATTGTTGGCACAACCCTTCTGTGTCAAAGGCAAGGGGACTTCCATATCCTCGAGGCAATGTTAGTCCTCCCTCCAGGATCCCTGAGGGGAGGCATCCCAATTATTATGCTGACAGGAACCTAGGACCCAATACTTATTGGGTTCCTAAGGCAAGATAACTCTTTTGCAGGGTAGTCTAGGTTCCCGTAAACCTCATGGGAACCAGACAGGAGATGTTCCAAAAATGACGTGGAACAAGTATCTGGAAAAGGAGCAGTGCCATCAACGCGGGCACGTTCAAGTTGACCACCTGGTGTGCCTTGAGCAGAAGTTCTAAATAATACATCTTTTAATCTCAGGTAATTGCAATCAGCTTCAATATATGAGCTATAGTGCATCGATTTTTACATATATGTATATATGTATGTCTACATATCCACACTAAGTCATGAATTCCCTCTCTCAAAAGTAAATGGTTATGTATAGACTTACACTTATATGCTTGTTCATCTAAGGAAAGATTAAGATTTTAAAAAATAACCCTTAGATACATTGTTAAAGATTTATCTGTAAATACACTGATAGATTCGAGAATGAACCTCAACAGGCCTAAGTCAGCCCACTGAAAATTAATGAAGATACGCCATTGGAAGTCACTAAAACTTACAACTGACATCAAGAAGATTGTGTATATCTTGATCGAGAAATAATCCATTAAAGTTGCTTGCCACGGTTATTGTCTTGGGTATACCAAAGCTGATATGCCTCCTAACTCTGTGTGGAAAACTCCTTCCAAACCCTCTATAGATTCATGTATTAAAAATACTTAAAGTTGCTTGCCACGGAACATATCAACTTGATGCCACGGTTTAGTACATATCCATTAAAGTTTCTTAATCTTCGGAACATATACATATATTCCGAAGATTAAGAAATATATATATTTAGAAGATTTCTCAACCCTTTGATAACAGAAGATTCTGAAAATCCGGTATGCCTCCAATCCCGTCGATTTCTATCTAGAAAAACTCCCGCAGACTCTTCATCTTCCGCATTTCGCAGAGAAACCCGTCAATATTTCTCAGGAATCCCGCCGACTCTTCCTTCCCTCCTCTTGGCGACTTCCCGCATCTTAGGTTCCAAATCTCGTTGACCTCGTTCCGGATTCCGTAGACCTCTCCTCTCGCGTCCAGGGCACTCGTCCGAGTTTTCATTCTCTGCGGTTTCGATCAAACAAGGGCACGAGCTCCTCCAGGCTTTCCTTTGTCTCCGTCGACTCTAGCTTCCTCCGCATTTGGGTAACCATTTCCTCTCCCTTTTAGGGACTCACTGTTAGAATAGCTTCCCGTTTGATCTCTGATTAGGCATAAACTTGGGATTCCCTCCCTAGGTTTGCTATGGCTCCAAGGACCACCGTCGGCCTGGTCACTGGATGTGAGTTGGTTCGAACTGGGTTCTCACATGCCTCGGATGAGTTCAGAAACATCATCATCATGCTGAAGGAGGCTGGACTCACGCTTGTACTGGAGCACCCCTGCAAAATTCTGGATAAGGAAGTGATGGAGTTCTTCGCAGCCGCCAAACTTCGGAATGAAGACTCTATTATCAAAAGTAAGGTTACAGGTGCAAGGATCAAGATGTCTGCAAAGAAACTGACTCAATGCTTGCAGCTCTCCAGTTCGGAGCACGATGATTATCTGGAGGAACATGATAGAGCCAGGACCCTATTATTCTGTGGGCTAGCTAGGGGAACCAGATCGATAAAGAGAAAAGAAATGAATGAGGAGGGGAAACTCTTGTCCGACATCATTGGGAAAGTACTGATATGCAAACCCGGCTCACACGACCACATCTCAGCTGACATGTTCAAGATTCTTGTGGTGATAGTCTGCCGAAAGAGATTCAACTGGGGGGCCATGCTTTTTGAGAAGATTAAGGACGCTATCAGATCTCCAAGTTTTGGAAGAATCATCAGCCTATTTCTCAATCAGTTGAACGGAGATAGGTTCGACATGAGCAAAGGAGTCCCTTTGCATTATTTGAAGAAAATGGACTCCAGCGTATTTGATAAATGGGAGCGACTCATAGGGCAAGCTGCAGTGGTAATTGAACAAGAAGAATCTCCTGCCGAGAACAACAGAACTTCAGCAGATTTCGTGGCAACACCCAGTGAAGTTCCTGACGCCCTGATTGCAGGAACTGAGGGGGAGCCTGTAACCAGTTCTGCAAACATCTTATCTGACATTTCTCTGATAGCAAAAGAAGCTGTGGAGATGGTGGCAAATGAAGTCGCAGATGATGAGGAGGTTGAGAACGATGGGGCAGCTCTTATCGACAATGATCTGGGAGATGACGTGGCTGATGAGGAGATAGAGGAAGAAGTAGAAGAAGATGTCCACAACTCTGCCGATAAGCATGATCACTTGGAGACTGAGATAGAGAAAGAAGTACCAGAGAATGAGAAAGCGGCAGATTCTCAGGAGGATGCTGAGGTTCCATCTAAGGAACAAGCTCCTAAGCAGTCAGATGCAAGGATAGAGGGGGAGCAATCCTTTGTTCCCCCTGTGGACTCCATACTACTATCCAGTTCTCCCAGTGCTTCTGTGGGGGAGCCTGACCAGGGTCTGCCTGCAGCTCATCCACTTCAAGCAAACCTAACAAACCATACTGTAAATTTTGTCCAAGGAATACTTGATGAGCTCAAGGATACGTTTGAGAAATCGCACAACAAAGTGCTCAAGAGACTGCGGGAGTCTGAGGATCTCATGCTTAAGAATGTGGTTCAGATTAACCACAAACTAGATGTGATGGAAAAGAAATTTGATGAAAAATATACAGAGGCAGGCACAACCGTATCTCTTCTCATGCAAGGACTGAAGAAGAATACTGACGATCTAGCTGTAGTCAATAAAAATGCACATATTGTGGCAGACAGCATACGAAAATTCGATGGCAACATGGTAACGCTGAACGCAAATCAGAAATCTCTGCTGGACGAATTCAGTAAAACCGTAAAGCACATTGATGCCTCTCTGCATTCCTATACAAACTCTATAACCGCCGAAGCCAAAAAGGGGGAGGAAGCGTATAACGCTAAGATGGCAGGGCTTCAAGAGTTAGTACTTCTAAACTTCGATCAGTCCAATAGGTATGCCTTTCAAAACTACCACTTCATAACTGCACCTTTAATCAACTTAATAAATAATAATTGACAAATACAAACTCGATAATTCGAATAGGTACGTGTTTGAAACGGCCCACTGGCTGGTAACAGAAGCATCGGGAATACATGTCCCTGTTGCTCCACCTGAGGATGAAGGTCGTGCTGGTACTACTGAGGGTGATACACGGACTGAAGAAGTACAACTAGGCGAAGTCGAGTTGAAGAAAGCTGCGGAGAGGGCTGAAAGAAGAAGCTGGTTTGACCAAGATGCCTTAGCAAAGGCCAAAGGAAAAAGGCAAATCAAAGAAGGAACTTCAAAGGAAACACCAGCTGAAAAGAAGATCAGGTTGTCGGAGGAGGATGTGAGAAACGAAATATGGAGTCCTGTATCAAAAAGTATCATCTTGGACACCTTTGCATTACTACAAGGAGGGCAAGTAAAAAGGAATGATGTATATAGCCAATACGAGTGGGAGCAGCACAAAATGTATGAAGCCAAAAGAAACTTGTTCTTCAGGAGCAACGCTGTGGCAAACAAAGCTCCCCCTCCGAGATACTATCCTAAGCCCAAGGAGTATTTTGAGCGACAAAGCAAAAAATTCTTAGCTCAGCAACTCAAAGAAGGCATAGCTAAGGACCAAGATCTGTAGGAAGTTAGCTCTTGTGGTTATCTCATTTAAACTTTTGATTAAGTAAACTGTAAACATTTATGTGTGGATTTTCACATTTATATATTCATGTGTGTGGTTTATTAATTGACTCTCATATTGGCATGATTACGTTTGTTATTCACTCTTCTCGTTTATGCATATTTTATCTAGAATGTTGAAATTCATCTTAGCTTAGTAGGATTTTGGCTTGGTCAAATAGGAGGAGATTGTTGGGTATTGTATCCACAATTACCTGGATTTGAGGAAGCCTCCTATCAAAGCTAAGATGAATTCACTATGTATTTGGTGAATTTCTTCTAGTTGTGCTTGCAGTTATTCCATGCTAAGTACACACCAATGTCAGGGTGCAGTGGGTCAATATACACGGGTCTGTGCAACGTAATCCCTCGTTGAGCAGATCAGTGCGTTGGCCTACATGTACTCTCTCTATTGGGGTGTACTTTATTTCAAGAACAGGGCTATGATAAAGCAAGAGCAGACAAGGAGCCAGGATGGACCAATGACCATCTCACGGGTTGAAAGACGAGAATCGTCTTAGTATAAATCGTCGAGAATCACTAGGTGATTCTCACCGATTCGTCGAGAATCACCAGTGATTCTCGACGAGTCGTCGAGAATCACTAGTTGATTCTTGCCGGGTTGGGCCGGCTGTCTCGACGCAGTCAGAAATATCATCTAAGGCAGAATCGTCGAGAATCACCAAGTGATTCTCGCCGATTCGTCGAGAATGACTTTGCATTCTCGACGAGTCGGCGAGAATCCAAGGTGATTCCCACCGATTCTCCCCGGCCTCTATAACCTGTGCAGCCAGAATTCTCTAAGTAGAATTCGGCGAGAATCGTAAGTGATTCTCGCCGATTCGTCGAGAATCACCCACGATTCTCGCCGAATTTGACTTGGGTATTTTTCCGACTCTGTCTGGACCGGTCCACGTTATCTACGGGATTTTGAACCGGACTTAGGTCTTATTTCTAGTGGGGCCCACAACGGTCATCTTCATGACCTAAGGTATAAATATGCTGTATTTTTTGAACAGTAAAAGCAAGGATTACCGATAAAAGAAAAAGAAGCCGCCGTCAAGCCTAAGATATGAAGCGAGCTCGGCCGACCTCCTCCGCCTCTCGCTAGTTGCTCGCCACCGTTGATCGGAGTTTCGTTACCTCTCCCGGCGATAGAAGCCTAGTCGGGCACAGCGTCTCATGCGTCTATCCAGAGATCTTTTGTCTCTTGATTTGTGATCGGGAAACCTTCCCCATCCGAATCGATCGAGACGATCGATCCTAGTGTGACAGTTGGTAGACCTAGCCTACTTTGCCAAGAAGATTGGATCTACATAGCATCACCGCCTCTCTTGTTGAAGCCGTCGATCTAGAGAAGATTCTCTCCAAGTGAGATCTAGGGTTGTGGACTCTTCGTTGACTTCAAGAACACGTCGTCGAACGAAGAGGGACACCTTAGTCTCCATACGTTGTTTGTATTTCTTACAAGCTATTTTCAATTCTTTGTAAAGGACCATTTGGTCTCTAGTTGTAGGGTTGGGTGCAATGCGTGCTGTGGGAGTGTTGACTCCTACGTGTGGAAGGGTTCCTTCTGTTAGTGCAAGGATTGGATTTCAATCCTGTTGGTGAAGTGACCGAGTCGTCCCTGGTTGGGAGATAGGTCGAAGGGGGAAAGTGGACGTACACAAATCGGGGAACCACTATAAATTGCTTGTGTACTTTCTGTGCTGTGTGGTTTTGTTTTCTTGTGTAGGTAGAACTTTAATTCCGCATATACGCTGCAAGGACACCTATCCCCCCATAGGTGTAAGTAGTTGACACTAGGTGGACTTTCACTACCCCTGAGAAAATACACACGGCTCATCATGAACCGTTTGTATTTATGGCCTCAGCCCCCATACTTCATGACATTGCAGGAACCAGCTCTCACGGAACATCTTCCCACCCTAGGACAAAAGAAAAGGGAGTTGGCAAACATGTAGCAAGCATCAATGGGGCCCCTGGATGTGTGCTGGCTGAAAAGAAAGCATCACCTCCCAGGCCTCATGACACTCACCACATGTTCACCATCAGAACCCCCTCGAGTCTCGGTGGAAAGTGAAAATCTGAGAGCAGAACCAGCTCTGCCCCTTTCAGACCTAGGATCGTGACTAACTCCGTTAGTAGATCTGGTAAGAAAAGGAGGTACAATATCCATGAGTGTTGGTGCTGTGGCAGAGTGGGTCACTTTGCCATAGACTTTTGGCACAATCCTTCTGTGTCAAGGGCAAGGGTATGTCCACATCCTTCGGCAAGAGACAACCTTCCTGTTAGAAATCCTGTGGAAAGGCATATTGTATTTTATACTGACAAGAACCTAGGACCCAATACCTATTGGGTTCCTAAGGTAAAGTAATTTTATTTTGCAGGATAGTCTCGGTACCCATGAACATGATGGGACCTGGATAAGAGATGTTTCAGGCTAGCTCTGGAACAAGGATATGGGAAAAGAGATAATGCTAACTACAGTGTCCTTCTTGTACATGACACTCTTCGTGCTTCAAATAGTGGATCCGAATGATCATCCTTGTAATCCCAGGTATGCGCATTCAATTTAGAAAATTGAATTGCATTACGTAGATATATATATATATACAGAGATATATGTAGATACTTTCAAGATATATATATATATATATATACACTCCTTGAATGGAAGGACACGCAAGCAAATAAACATATGATCCTCATTTTGGAAACTGAAAAACTTTCAAAACCTTGATAATTTGTGAAAGTGAGTGTCAATTGGTCCGATAAATCTCAAGGGACTTGTACCAGTTGTTGCAATTATAATTATTACATTTTGAACTCACTAAGAAAAGGCCAGTTATTAATTCTAGTGTTAACCTTCCATCTAACTCGACTTAGCTATTATGACCTGGAAATTTTTATTCCATCATTTAGAAGAACAAAGAAATCACCAACCCGTCGACTCTATGATTATATGGTAGCTGAAATTAGCGGAAATCATTAGCGGACATTAGCAAAATTCCCGTCGACTCGATCATTATACATTAGCGGAAAAGTGTGTAAGCATTCCCCGACCCTTCACATTCCCGTAGAATCATTACAAGTTAGCAGACATTGCAAAAAATCGGCCCCTGACCGTTCTGCTTCTCTGCGAAAATTTGCGGAAACCCTTCTGCCTCTCGTCGACCCTGGCCTCCCGCAACCGTAGATCGTCAACCGTCGCCTCCTGTCGACCCCTCAGCGTCCTGAAGATCATTTAGTCTGCAAGTGTCTCGCCAGCCCAGTCATCTGCATCCAACTCCCGTCGATCGTTGACCGTCGCCTCTCGCCGACACCGGCCTCGCTAAATCCCTTCAGCCCCGACGCACACATCTCTTAGGCCTCAGTCTGCACGTACCCTAGGGTATCAACTACTCACCGCCTGCTACCCGTCTCCGTCCTTGCACCCTCCGAGAGAAAAAGGTAAATAAAGTTGATTCCTTGAAGTTCAAATTTGTAAGTTCCACTTTCACTGGGATCATCCCACTTTCTAGTTCAATTCCTACAAATTATGAAGTTAGAAAGAGTTAACCCTTTGGGTTTAACTCGCTTAGGTTCAAATTGCTCCTCGAACAATAATCGGGCTACTCACTGGAAGTGAATTAGTGAGGACAGGCTTTGCTCATGGCTCAAATGAATTCAGACACATATTTCTGATGCTGGAACAAGCCAAACTCTCCTTCATTCTCGAGCACCCGTGTAAGGTTCTCGATAAGGAAGTTCTAGAGTTTTTCGCCAACTCCAAGCTACGTCACGAGGACACAATGATAAAGAGTAAGATAGCAGGCCTCAGGATAAAGATGATGGCTGCACGACTGTCCCATCATCTCCAGCTCTCCAGCTCCGAGCAAGAGGACTATCTTGACGAAAATGATCGTACCAGGACCTTGCTATTCTATGGCTTGACTCGAGGGACTAGGGCCATTAAACACAAGGATATGAATGACGAAAGCAAGCTCCTTTCAGATATCATAGGGAAGGTACTGATCTGCAAGCCTTGCTCCCATGATCACATCTCCGGTGACATGTTCAAGAGCCTGATAGCCATTGTGTGTAGAAAGAAAATGAACCAGGGGGCCATGTTGTTTGAGAAAATAAAAGATACTCTACGCACCCTAAACTTCGGACGAATCATCAGTCTCTACCTTAACTAGATGGATGGAGATAGATTTGATATGACTAAGGGAGTTCCCCTTCGATATCTAAAGAAGATGGACTCCAATGCCTTCGACAGGTGGGAAAGAAGAATTGTCCAAGGGGGATCTCCTGCAATACGTGCTGATGAGGAAGACAGAGCACCTGAGTTCACAAATCCTTCGGATGAGCCCAATGAAGTTCCTGATCTGTTGAGTGCAAGAACTGAGGCGGAGTCACTACCCAATCCCTCTGCTACCCTCAGTATGGAAGCCTCGGTCCTAGAACAAGTAAATGCTGCTACTGATATTTCCCTCATCGCTAAGGATGCGGTAGAAACCCTGGCTACTAATCAGACTGACGAGGAGGAAGAAGAGGATGATGTGGACAATGGTGCTGATAGTGACCATGATGTGAATTCCCCTGAAAAGTGTGTCGCTGAGGATCTTGAGGATGAGCAGGCTGTAAATGATATGGCGATGAGGGAGGTTGATTCTGAACTCCTTTCTGAGGAATAGATTCAGGTAAAGGTTCCTTACGTGACTGGCACTACAATTGAGGGGGAGACCTCAAGGCCTCAGGAACAACTTGATACTCTACTGGATGGGGAGATGAGAATATATGACAACATTATAGATGAGGCTTCAATTCCTTCACAGGAGACTGTAAATTTATTGAGCTCCACAAGTGAATCTGAAGGGGAAAGTCATGACTCTCAGAACCCTATCACTCCAGAACATGACTAGGCCATACATCAAGAACATCAGTTAGGACCTAGCCTGGCAAATCACACTGTGAACATCATTAAAGGTATAGTAGATGAGCTGAAGATCTCTTTTAAATGCTCTCACAACAGTATACTCAAACGAATAAAGCAATCAGAAGATCTGATGCTAAAGAACATTGTGGAGATAAATCACAAGATGGATAAAATGGAAGAAATATTTGAAGCTAAGAATGCTGAGGCTGGCAATGCCGTCACTCTTCTTATGCAAGGGCTAAATAAGACCATAGCTAACCTGGCGGTGGTCAATCAAAATGCTCATGTCATGGCCAACAACATCAAACTTTTCGATGCCAGCATGGTCACCCTCTACTCAAATCAACAAACCTTGCTGGCCGATTTCACTCAAAATGTGAACCATATAGATGAGTCACTGCACTTTTATGCAAACTCAATAGAGCTAAAAGCCAAACAGGGGGAGAAGGAATATGTAGCTAAGATGACGGGGCTAGAGAAAGTTATAGTTGACAACTTCAAACAAACAAACGAATATGTATTTGACAGTTGTCATTGGCTCGTTAAACAAGCATCAGGTATTCCTATTCCTGTTGATCCTGAGGTTGATCCTGCTGATAATGTTACTACTGCTGCTTATGATGTTGCTATTGCTGAGGAGTTTTCCTTAAGTGAAGCTGATGTCAAAAAGGCTGCTAAAGCTGCGAACAGTGCATTCTTTGATCAAGAAGTGATTGTGAAAGGGAAGAGAAAGCTTCAAGAAGGAACCTCTAATGATAATCCAGCAGGGATGAAACTAAGAAGAAAGGAAAGTGAAGTTAAGAATGAACGATGGAGTACCGTCTCTAGAAGCATCATATTTGATACATTCGTGTTACAACAGCGGGGAGAGCTTAACAGAAATGAAGTCTATAGTCAGTACGAATGGGAAAGGCACAAAGAATTTGATGCAAAAGAAATATATTCTTCAGGACAAACATAGTTGAAAACAAAGCTCCTCCCCCCAGGTACTACCCAAAGCCAAAGGAATATTTTGAAAGGCAAAGCAAGAAGTTCATGGCAAAACAACAAAGAGAAGCTGAGGCAAAGGAGGGAAAGACATGAAACCTAAATGTTTAATTTTCATTATGCGTGTACTTTCGTTCTTGTAATTAAAAATGAAAAACACTTTGGATATATATATATATATATATATATATATATATGATCATATACTGATTCAATTTCTGGTTTGAATGCGTGAAATTTTATTACCTTGATTTCTTGTCTCGCATACATTTATATATATCTTGACGTTTGGTGTAATTTATCTTAGCTAGTAGGGTTTTGGCTTCTTCAAATAGGGGGAGATTATTGGGTATTGTATCCACAATTACCTGGATTTGAAGAACACTCCAGTCAAGCTAAGATGGATTCACGATGTATTTGATATTCTTCTATCAAGTTGTGCTTACAGCTATTCCATGCTAAATACACACCAATGTCAGGGTGCAGTGGGTCAATATACACTGGCCTGCGCAACGTAATCGCTCGTTGTGTAAATCAGTATGTTGATTCACGTGTGCTCTCTCTATTGGAGTGTATTTATTTTCAAGTACAGGGTCAAGGTAGATAAAGAGCAGAAAAAGGAGCAAGGATGAGTCAAAGACCAAGTTATCAAAAGAAGGAAAAAGGAAAATTCTTCTAAGTCAAAATCGACGGGAATCGCTAGTGATTCCCGCCGACTTCGACGGGAGTAGCTAGTGATTCCCGCCAACTTTGACGGGAATCGTTAGTGATTCCCGCCGACTTCGATGGGAATCAATAAGTGTTTCCCGCCGACTTATTCCAGCTGGCAAATGTCAAAACTGAATTTCTGCCAAGGCAGAATTGAAGGGAGTCGAGTGTGATTCCCGCCGACATCGACGGGAATCACCAATGACTCCCGCCGATTTTGACTTAGGCAGAATTTGCCGCTCGCTGGACCTGTCAAGGTTGTCGTGCTCTGTTTGACCAGATGTCGGGATTTCCGTGGTGGGCCCCACAACGGTCTTCTAGGGTTTGCCTTTGGGTATATATACAGACTTATCTCTGTTGTCTATAGGACACTAACTGATCGGAATTCAAAATACAAAAAAGAATCCGATGCCGTGACCTAGCGAATCGCGAGCTCCGCCCGTACGCACGTCGTTGATCGGAAGTCGTCGTCTCCGCTGATCTCAGTTCTTCTCTGATCGCTGGTCGACAGAACCGAGGCAAGCAGCCAGTCTCACGTATCTCTCCGAGATTTCTTGTCTTCTGATTCGTTGATCGATACTTGTTCTCCCTTCCGAATCGGTTGAGACGCTTGATCCGACTGAGATCGTTCGAAGACCTAGCTTGCTTCGTCAAGAAGTTTGGATCTACAAAGCATCGCTGCCTCACTTACTTGCCGCCGCCGATCTTGACAAGATCCATTCAAAGTGAGAAATCCGGTAGTGGACTCTTCGCACTTGTCGTGCAAGCTTCAACTAACGAAGAAGGAAATCAGAATCTCCAAAGCATTGTTTTTATTTTCTTTTAAATTCAATTTTGTTGTAAAGGAATTTTCATTCCTAGTTGTTAGGGTTGGGTGCAACCCGTTGTGGTGGAGTTGTGACCCCTTTCTATGAAGGGTTCCTTCCATGGTTAGGGGAGCGTTGCTCCTAGTGTGAGGATTGGATTTCAATCCATTTGAAGAAGTGACTGAGTCATCCCTTGGTGGGAGATAGGTCGAAGGGGGAAGTGGACGTACCCTAATCGGGGAACCACTATAATTCTTTGTGTGTTTTCTGTGTTCTGTTTGCTTAATTGTGCAGGTTATTTTAATTCCGCAAAAGACTGCAGTACACCTATTCCCCCCCATAGGTGGATTAGGTTGACACTAAAGACTTTCATAACCTTTTGAGTAAGGTTGAGATCATCCAATTTTTAACAAAGTTGGGGTACCTACAAAGAGTTACTGATAGAAGCTTCCTTATCCTTGTAAAACATATTGGCTTCATCAAAAGAAATATGGTTTGACTCTTCCATTTTCAAGGTTGATTTATTAAATACCCTATATACCTTGCTGACTTGGGAAAATCCTAAAAAAATTCCCATTGCAGCTTTGGCTTCAAATTTTCTAAGATGTTTCTTGTTATTGTTGTGAATATAACAAATGCAACTAAATACTCTAAAGTAATCTATTTTTTGTTTATTCCCTTTGAGCAATTCATAGGGAGTCTTGCCCTTAAGTTTGTGTATCAAACTTCTATTCAGGACATAGTTTGCTGTGCTCACAGCTTCTGCCCAATAGGATAGTGGCATGAAAGCATCAATAAGTAATGTACCTATAGCTTCAATGAGTGTTCTGTTCTTCCTTTCAACAACCCTATTTTGTTGAGTAGTTCTAGGAGCAGAGAAACAATGCTTGATACCTTACATGTCACAGAATCTTTGCATGGGATGAGATTCAAACTCAGTATCATGATCACTTCTGATCAAAACAACGTGAGTAGAATACTCAATCCTTTTGCCTTTAAGAAAGTCTGTAAGAACCTTGAAGTTATCAGAATTGTGTCTCAAGAGGAAAACCCAAGTAAACCTTGAGAAGTCATCTACAATAACTAAAGTATATAACTTCCCTCCTAAGCTCTGTATAGCAATGGGTCCAAAAAGATCCAAATGAAGCAAGTACAGAATCCTAGGTGAATCACTCTTATTAACAGATTTAAAACTATTTTTTGTTTGCTTGCCTTCTCGACAAGTCCTGCAAAGGCTTTCCTTCTTGTATGGGCAAGATGGCAATCCTCTAACAAGGTTGTCCCTAGATAATTCAGAAATGTTTTTAAGGTTTACATGACTTAGCCTTTTATGTCATAATACATTATTATTGCTAATTTGATTGAATAAACAAATTTCTGAGCTAGCAGAAATAAAATTTACTAAATAAATGTTACCTTGTCTAAATCCTGTTAGAGCAGTTTTGCTGTTTATAGAAATAATACATTGGGATTCAGAAAAGAAAACCTGATAGCCTGCATCACATAGCTGGCTTATTAATATGAGGTTATGTCCCAAACCATTCACATAAGTTACCTTGCTGAATGTAACAGCTCCAATGTATAAATCCCCATATCCTTCTGTCTGACCAAAGCTTGAATCACCAAAGATTACCTTTGGACCTAGCTTGGACTTATAATTGATTAGCTTGTCCTTGCTTCCTAGCATGTGCTTTGAGCACCCACTATCAAGATACCACTTATCCAGTGTGGTAGGATAGTTCTTCACCTACAAGAAAATAGATTATTTATTCTGGACCAAGGTAACCTTGGGTCTTTGTCTCTTTTCATAACTAAAACTGGAAATGAAAGAGCATTCAGGTTGGCATTTATAACCTAAGGGGTGAAATTTTTTAGGTGGGATTACCCAATGTGAAAATGGATTAACATGTTTTGGTTTCATGTTATTATTATTAATATTTTTGTTGCAGTTATGGTTTTTATAAAATTGATCTGGGTTCGACGATTTATATTGAGATCGTCGATCTGCGTTCGACGACCAGTACTGATCTCATCGATCTCGAATCACAGAATAATAATGGCTATTATCTATGTTCCACGATTGTCGATCTCTGCTCGACAATGTTTGATGATATCGTTGATCTCCCTTTGCTGAGTAATTAAACCCAAACTCTGGGTTCAGAGATCGTCGATCAGCGTTCAAAGAATAGTATTGCGATCGTCGATCTTGGTTCGACAATTTCGTTTTAGACTTATTTTTCTGAGATTGTTTCTTTTTCTTTTCTTGTTCAATTTGTTCTAATACCTTATTAACTTTCTCTACCTACTCTGTATTCTTTTTTACCTTTATCTGAAATAAAATTTATAGGTTGAGATAATATATTTTTCTTGATTATTGGTGGTTCACTAGATGATGCACCTAAACCTTGTTTACTCTTGTTTAACCTAGCATTTAGGGTACTAGTGATTTCAATCATTTGTAGGCTTCTTCCATTTATAGTTTCTTCAAGTTTTTTAGCTTTGCTTAGTTCAGTTTTTCAGAAAATGATTTGATTGCTATACTCAATTAATTCATCTTTCATTTTTAAATTTTCAGAGATTAAGTTTTCATATTCAGGTTGTCTATCTCTGAGAAGTTTGATTTCCTTCTCAGATTTTATAAGATTATTACATAGTGATTTGAATTCTATTTTTAAATCTTCAGAATTAAAATCAAAGGATGATATTACCTGATCCCAGTTTGAGTCTTCTCCTGAATCTTCTGCTTTTGATTCAGGACTTGAAGCATTAATGACCATTAGACATAATTCTCTTGACTTGGTTTCTTCTTCATCCTTAATAGAGCTAGAGGAAGAAGATTCTTCTTCTATCTCACTCCAGGTGTCAGCTACAAAGCCCCTTTCTTTCCTCTTTTGCTTGCTGGAGTATGGCTTGCTGAAGTGTTTCCTGGATTCCTTTTCTTTTCTCCTTTCTTTGTGTTGTTTCTCTGGACATTCTGTTAGAATGTGTCCAGGCTTCCTGCAACCAAAGAATATAATTTATTTAGTTGGAGTTTTATCATACCTTGGCTTGTCTTCATTCCTTGATGACTTCCTCCTGAAGTCTTTTCTTGTCCATTTTGAAGAATCTTTTGGCAAACACACTCATCAGTTCTTCATTTGAGGGTGTTTCTTCTGATTCTTTAGAGGCTTTGAAGGACATGCTTTGTTCCTTCCTAGCTGGTATAGGGGTTTTTTGTTCATCTGACTCTCTTGTCTTTAGGAGCTGCTCATAGGACTTGAGCTTTTATAATAGAGATTCAGTGGAAATCTCATTTATAATCCTGCCTTCTTTGATTGGCCAGATTCTGGAGTCCCTTGAGCTGGGGAAAAACATGAGAATTTTGTCATTAATCTCAGTTAGTGAGATGTCCTTGTCCAAGGTTTTCAGCTCATTTACAATTATGCTGAGTCTATTATACATCTCAACTACTGGCTCAGTTTCAGCTTTCTTAAATTTTTCATACTGAGAGATAAGATGAGCTCTCTTATCTTTTCTTTCATCTGCAGATCCAGCAACCATCTGGTTTAAGGAATCCCAGATGCCCTTGGATGAAGAGCATTCAGCAACCTTCTGGAAGATTTCATCTGACATGGTTTGGGCCAGAATGTTCATGGCCCTTGCATCAGTAATCTTTGCCTTTTTCTATGCATCAGCATAATCATAAGGATGAACAAAATTCAAGCTTGTTGATGCTATTGAAGTAGTTGCCACTGGAGCTGGTGGACTTGTCAAATAGAGTTGAAAATATCCTCATCAATAGAATTCATATATAGTTTGATTCTTGCCTTCCAGATAACAAACTTATTCAAGTTGCAGACTTGAGGTCTAGTGCTTGCATAATCTTTATTCTGTGCCATGAAAAAAGAAAGAGAGAAGGAGATCTATCAAGGATCTGTAGGTTCAGGTGTTAGCCTGTACAACCAAGAGAAATGACCCTCTGATACCAATTGAAAGTGAGGGGATAGATCTGATTTACTCTAGAGGGGTGTGAATAGAGTATTAAAAACTTTTAATAAATTTTTATAGTGGAATTAAGATAAGTGTTACTTATAAGTAAGAGAAGAAAATAAATCACAAGCAAACATAGCACAGCAGAAAATAAAGAAAGATGAGAAACCAGAAGACACAAGAAAATTATAGTGGTTCCCTAAATATGGTTACATCCACTCTTATACCACCCTGGTTAGAATCCACTTAGGTTTTTGATCAGGTGCCCTATCATCACAAGATCTTCTTCAGGTAGATCTAGAGACCCTTCAGGATTTTGATCAGGTGCGAAAAAACCAATAGGTTTTTGATCAGGTGCCCTATCACCAATGAGTTCACTTTTGAAGGGAGTAATAACCCTATATAGGAAAGATAAAAGAAAAGTTGATGGCAGTTTTCTCTTTCTCAAAGCAAATGAGAAGACTAAGTGGATTTTGATGATGCAAAAGCTCCCCCTGAGATATTGAGTAGGTTCAGGAAGATGGAAGCTTTGTCCAGGGTGTAGGTCTTCAGAAGACTAAAGTTCTTTCTCTTCAGAATCTATAGATTGATTTTGATTAACTGTCTCTGTAGATTCCTGAAGATGAAAACTGAAAAAGACTCAAGATAGAAGTTTTTTTTGTTCTTCTTCTGTTTCCTGAGAGCAATAAGAGTTCTGAAGACTGAGAAAAATCTGAGAGAGAAAATGTTTTAGCAATAGCAGGAATGTTCTGTGTGTGTGTATTTCTCTGTGTCTTGATCAGTCTCATTGTCTCTCTCTTTTGTTCTTAAAGAATAGAATAAAAACTGTCTCATTTGAAATTCAAAGAAATTCCTTCAATTACTGCAGAAATTGAGGAGAGAAACGACTAAAATTTCTAGCATTTTATTGTCTCCCCATCTGTCTCCCCAACTGTCTCCGTAAATAAGTCAAAATAATAACTCTGTGAATACCATAGTTAATGCTACAAAGAAACGGCTATATGTCTTAAGAATATCAGCATTAACTACCAGAGATTATTTGATAAAAATAGAACCAATAAAATAGGAATTAAATCTTCAAGACAACTGCTGAAAATAAGTAGTCGGACACAGAATAAGATCGTCGATTTGAGCTGGGAGATCGTCGAGCTGAGATCAGCTATCTTCGATCTGAGAATACTATGAACAAATATGAAATCGTCGACCTGAGCTCATAGATTGTCGAGCTCAATTCAGAGACTAAACTCTGAGATCGTCGATCGGAGATCAACGATCATCAGGCTGAGTTCGACAAAAGTCGAAATGATATGTATTTCACAGATTTCTTCTAAGTCTTAGTTCTTGAGTGAAATCCAATGCTGATCATGAGAAGTCTGACCTATAGAGACTAACTTAGACCTAGACCTTGACCCTGGCTATATATGTGGGTCAACAACCTAAGAATGGACCTAGCCCAAATCCAAACAAGGGTTCCAACACAAGTCCTCTTCAGGTACTTGCAAGTTATTATCCTTTTGTATTTTCTCTCATCTGTATTTTTGCAGAGCTCAATGGAAGACATTTACCCATCTTCCTGATTTATTAAAGCAACTCAGGTACACACAAGATGTACCTCCATTTACCAGCATTGACTTTTTCTTCGTAGGGGAAAGATAGACATTGATAGATTTTTTCTGAGGAGAGACATCAGGTTCTATCTCTCCCAGTCTTTAGTTTTTTTTCCTAATTTCTGACGGGAGGATCACGATTTTCATGGGTCTCCTACTTTTTTGAAGATCCCTTCAGAACTTAAAAAAGTGCAGGGATTATGTTAACCCTAAAATCGGCGATCCCTCCCAATATATCTAGCTCGCAAGTCGCGGCCCACTAAGGGGTTCCCCCCAAGGGTTGTGATCCTCCTCACCCCTCCTTTTCTTGGCCAGGCGGATAGAAACTCTTATCCGCTCAGGCCACACGGCTAGGGCGGTCTGTAACGCCACCGATTTTTCGATAATTTTGTTTAAATGGGAGATGTCATATTTATGACGTCGTGGCATTACTTTTAATGTCAAGTTGACGGTGCAATGCTGTTAAGGCATTTTCGTGTCTGTGCGTTCGAGTCGGCCGAATTCTTGTTGTAATTGGGAAAATTTTAGCATTTTAAAATTTAAGTTAAATAATCTTGACTTGCTTGTCAAGTTTCGTCAAAATCGAGCATTTTGGAGTCTCAATGCGTGATTTAATATCTCGAGAATGGTACGTCGGATTTTAAGGTTGTCTACGCTGCTAATTCGTAGAGTCAGCGATTCATTCTAAAATATTAGTCAATCGGAACTTTTGCATTTTGTCCTGCTTGTACTTGAGATCCCCCCTTTCGTTCTCGAGAACTCCCAGTTGTTCTCGAGAAGTCACGACTTAATGTTTTCGAGAAGTCTACTCTAGTTCTCGATAAGTCTATCCTAGTTCTCGAGAAGTCTGTCCTAGTTCTCGAGAAGTCCTATGCTGTTCTCGAGAAGTCCTTTGCTGTTCTCGAGAAGTCCTTTGCTGTTCTCGAGAGGTCCGTTTTGGCCTGAGTATGGGCACCGTTTTGTGTGTCAAAAAGACATCCTATCAAAAAATAGTAAACATAAAATTTGTTCGTATCGATGATATCTACAACTTTTATGTTGAACACTTTTTTATTTAAAGTCATCTTAGACTCCTATTTTCAATTTTTCCAAAATTGCTCGGAAATAAGCTGCATTATTGATTTCTACCTGAGAACCCTTGTTGTTCTCGAGAACTACTGTTTATTCTCGAGAATTATGGTCTTATTCTTGAGAAATACTTAATTCTCTCGAGTCCTGCTATTTTGTTCTCGAGAACTATGATGTTTCTCTTGAGAACTATGAGTGTCTCTCGAGAACTTTGCTCTATTTCTCGAGAAGCCCCCTTTCCTCTCGAGTAGTCCTATATAGTCTACATTCGGGCGCATTTTGGAGGGTCAAAACGGCACTGTATGGAAAAATAGTAAACATAAAATTTGTTCATTTCGATGAGAGATAGAACTTTCATGTTGGGCACATTTTGATTTGGAGCCATCTTAGACCTCTATTTTTGATTCTCCCGAGACTGCTCATAGGTAGCCTGTTTGATTTATTCTCTCAAGTTCCAAGCCTTTATTCTCGAGAACCAATGTTATTCTCGAGAGCCTTAGCCTCTCCATCTTGAGAAATGATGTTACTATCGAGAACCATAGCTTTTGTTCTCGAGAACCAATGTCATTCTCGAGAGCCAAACTCTCCCTCTCGAGTAGGTCTGTTTCCTCTCGAGTGGTTCTGTACCGTATGTGTTCGGACACCATTTTGAGGGTCAAAACGATGTCATACGAAAAAATGGTCAACATGAAATTTATTCATCTTGACGAGATATACAACTTTCATGTAGGGCACGTTTCGATTTAGAGCCATTTTAGATCACTATTTTCTATTTCCCCGTAGCCGCTCATAAATCACACGTTTTCTTGTATTTAGACAAAAAAATTTATAAGTACTTTTACACATATATATATATATATATTCTTGGACTTATGTTTGAACATAACTTCATATTCTCCGATTCTTTTTCCTCCCGAACCAGAGCGGCGTGAGCGTCAGAGAGAAAATACTTCGTGAACCTTCCGATGGCCGCCGACGGTGCTCCGGTGCTCGAAATCTTCATCCGAATATAGATCCAGAAGCTCTCACCGAGAGCTGCACTATCGTGGTAAATTTTTCCCCTTTCCTTCAGTTTTCTCGTTAGGGTTTTTCAGCCCTAACCCCCTTTTCGACCATTTTTGTTTAGATTTCAACTCCTCCCGTGTTCTTTTGCCCCGATCTACAACGTGGAATGATTCAAAGGACTTTTCCGGTAAAACCAAGGCAAGTGGTGGTTTCCCCTCGTTTCTCCTTGTCCGATTTGATGATAACGGCTATGTTTTCATGTTCCTTAAAATTTTCTACGCTTATTCTTCCAAATTATAGTTATGATTAACCTTCTCAATGATCACATGAGGTTGTAACATTTTGTCATGGTGAACTCGATTTTTGTCCGGTTATGTTTGATCATTCTTGAAGTGTCTTATTGATGGCTTTAAATGCCTTAGATTCCGTTATTGAACGGATTAGAGTTATTTAGGATTGTAAATTGTTCTTAAGGGTTGATCAACCATGTCATGTATCTAGTAATGTCAAGTAGAATCCGACGAGCCAAATCTCGAGATATATATATGTGTTGTGGTTTCTTTGGATTTCTAAAATTGCAGGAGTTAGTGGATAAAACCGCCTCCGCATTGTCTGACTCCTTTATTGTACCTTGTGGAAGTCTACCAGGTTCTTGGGCATCTGCGGTGTCTGGTGGAGAGTATGAGACTCCCTCGCAGTTAAGTGGATAAATTATTCGTGAGGGGTGTGTCCAGTTGAGTGACCATCTTGCCCGTGTTTTTGGGGTAGAGTCGACCACAGGTGTTTAGTAAAGGTAGTTAAATTTCTTCCTTATGTTTTTACTTATTTTTGTTCCCTTTTTGCCTTGGGAAATCTGGTGTATTTGTTGGAGTATGTCACGATTCACGTAAGTATTTCTTTTTTTTCGTGTTCGATGCTTTATTTCAGTACTGTTGGTCTTGGGTTGGTACTCCTCGTTCTTTGTTTATTTTGGCTTATTTATTCTCTGCCACCATTTATACTTTCTTGCTGAGGTGTTCCTTCTTTGGAATGACCCAGGTTCAGAGCAGTAGCAGGTAGCTAGTTTTGGTGTTTCTTGGCGGCAGTGTTGGTCATGGTTGTTACCTTGTCTCAACGAGGTAGTCTGTTGTTTATTTTGTTACTGGTTCAGACTTACTTTACTGTAAGTGGTTTCGTGTCAATTGTTGGCGCCCACATTTTTGTTATTTGTTTGATACTTGCTAGTTGCTTTTTTCTTTCTATGTGGATGTGGATTACTTGCGCTCTGGGAGGATTTATGCTAGGAATGCATGTTAGAAATTTTTAAGAATAAAATCTATTACTATTACTTCATGCACTGCATAATTAAAAAACTCTAACTTGTTATATTTAGAGACCATAAAAGCTATCCTTACTACTATTATAAATTTAGAGTCTTGCATAGCATGAGTTGTCCTTCGGGGACGTTTATACTCATATAGGATGTTTGAGTCAATCTAAATAAGTATTTTTCCGCAGTGTATAACTATATTTTTATTCTTGGACTAAATGAGCCATTAAGCTGAGGGATACGGATAAATATTGCACTTAACTAATTTTTTCCTTAAAAATAACTTAAACAATTTTTCTTCATGATTAAGTAGGTGTCTACCTGAGCGTCCGCAGTTATCCCATGCTGACGTGGCATCATGACACACATTTTACCCTATTATGATATGTTTTTATATGCGGTGAAAATGTGGGTTGTGATAGTTGGTATCAGAGGGAGGTTCCTTGACAATTGGTTGGGCAACCTTCCCTTGTTAGTGTTAGTTGTTTAGTGTCATATCATACACACACCGATGTGTCATCAGTATGTCTTGGATTAAGCATGAACACTATACTCATAAGCATGATTAGAAGTATACGAGACATATTATGTAGTATGGGATGCATAATATGTGTTTGTATATGGATCCACCATAGGTGGCAATGTGTGACGGTTATGTAGTATGGGATGCATAACCTCACCACATGAATGTCCATTAGAATGTTTTTCTTTTTTTGTTTCATGCAATGTTATGTAGTATGAGATGCATAACATTTCATGGGTATGCCGCTCATAACATGCATTAAGGCCTTTTAGGATGCATAACACTACATACATAACATAACATAACAAAAGCACAACATGCCAAGCTAAAGATTTACATGATGACATATGTACACACATGATTTTAAATAAGAGTAAAGAAGCCTTGCATTCATATCATAGGAACCTGAGAAAAAAAGATGATAGGATATCATCCTGAGTAGGACATATCATCATCATATAATCCCAGAGCAAGTGATAGCTTAAGCAAGTGTCTTATAAGTATGGTCTGAACTATTTTTGTTTGCCCTAGTCATAATCTAGGATTTTGATGGGTTATTTGTTTGCCTTTTTAGAAATGCCGCCAAAGTGTATTGTGACGAGGTCGACTCCCCAGTTGGAGGGTGAGTCGTCAGGTGCGCAGAGTGATGCGTTGATCGAGAGTTTGCGCCAGAGCAACGAGGCTCTGTCAAGGCAAGTAGTTGCGATGCAATCGAAAATTCAGACCTTGTTGTCTACCCCTCCCATGTAACAACCCTTAGTGTAAAATCCTATCGTGGATCAAGCCATACCTGATTCCCCTGCTCCTTTCTTGCCCCCGGTGACGCTACCACCAGAGTTGAATTTCATCTCACATTTCTAGCGATTGAGACCTCCTACTTATGACAGGAGTGCTTACTTCATGATTTTAGATGATTGGATCATCTTCATCGAAGAGATGTTTTCGTATTTCGGAATTCTAAAAGCCCAGAAGGTTATAATTGCAGCCTATCAGTTAAAAGGCCTAGCAAAGAGTTGGTGGATTCGTAAAAAGGAGAGTCTAAAGGACGGCTGTTCTTGGGACTCTTTTAAGAAGATGCTGCTGAAAAAGTTTCGGACCTCGATCGAGCAGGACCATCTCATGAATAACTTTCTGCATCTGAAGCAGAGATAGCTCACGGTGAGCGAGTACGAGATTGAGTTTAGCAAACTGAGTAGGTTTGCTTCTGATATGGTAGCTTCTGAGGAGGGTAGAGTGAAACGTTTCTTAGGAGGATTAAGAAGCGATGTCCAGCAGTTGGCATGCGCTTACCGAGCTGAAAGTTATGCTGAAGAAGTGGAAGGTGCTTTGAAAGTTGAGGCGATTGAAAACGCTAAGAAACGTGGTGCTGCGACAAATAAAGAGAAAAGGAAAGGTGTTGAGGATGGTAGCTCCAGGGCGTCTGGCCCTTCTTCGAAAAAGAAAAGTAAGGAAGTGTGTAGCTTCTATGGTCGTCCTTTCCACCCTTACGAAAGGTGTTTCAAGAGGACTTCCACCCTGAAGCAGCAGCAGGTGCACACCATTCAAGGTGCACCCAAGGGAGAGCTTGTGTGCTCGTTCTGTGCAAGGAAGGGTCACGATGTGAGTCGTTGCTAGATGAAGGTAAGGACATGCTTCCAGTGCGGGCAGAAGGGACACTAGAAATCTTCGTGCCCCGAGGCTCAATCACCACTACAGCCTGCCCCGCTTCGAGCTCTACCACCGCCACTGATAACTCTATTTATTTCTTTCTTTTTACTTATTTTTCTATATTAATAGTTAGTTATTTTATATTAATTTTATAATATTAAGTTTATTTTAACTTGTTTTTATAATTTATATCTCTTTGTTCAAATAAAATCAATTTTAATCTTGCAGGGCTGATCTACAGGTTATCTGGAGCAAAAAGATGGTTTTTCATTTTTTCTGCCTAGACACGTCCTGTGACACGCCCTACCTGGGCGTGACACAGGGGCGTGACATGTTATAACCAAGCCTGCAGCCAGAGCTCGTCGACCGCGCCAAAAGATCGTCGACCGGTCCAGACACGCCCGTGTCAGATGAAGACACGCCCGTGTACTCCTTACACGGGGCGTGACGGCCTGCGACATCACAGCTGCCCGTGCCACGTCGGATTAAAATTACACGCCTGGGTCACGGGCGTGACCCAGGGCGTGTCGAAGAAGTTTCCAATCATTAACGCGCCGTTCCAGCCGTTGCCGCCAGATTTACGTTCCTGCTTGACACGCCCCTAGTCACGGGCGTGACTAGGGGGCGTGACACCTTCTTAAAGACAACTTTCACTCCCGCCGTTTCAGCTTCCTGCCGTTTCCAGAAATAGCCGTGACACGCCCTAGGTCACGGGCGTGACCTAGGGGCGTGACCCGTCAGTTAACCAATTTTGGCGGTTTCTCCTCCAACGTTCCCGGGCTTTCAAGACGACGGTTCCGAGCCTGACACGCCCTAGGTCACGGGCGTGACCAAGGGGCGTGACCAAACAGAAATTTTTCTATAAATTCCAGACAGCTTCAGATGCTGAAGAGGAGGAGAATTTGGGGAGTTGGAGTCTTGTAATGTTCTGTTTATTTTGCTGTATTTTCTCATTTCTAAATTAGATTTACCTTTGTTGCAACTTTAATTTTAGTTATTTCTATTTCAATCATGTCTTTTCCTACTTTATTTTGTATTTTCCCAATCATGATGAGTAGCTAATCTTCTTTTAGCACTTGATCATGATGAACCTTAGAATAAAATAGATCTTTCTTCTTCTTATTAAATGTCTTGTTCTTAATTATTCTCGCTACGATTTATCTTTGATTTTCATTTCGTCGAATTCATATTACGCGGATATGATCTTCGATCTAAGATCCGTATCCTAAATGACCGAGAGGTTGCGGATACGAGGAGATCACTCAAAGATAAAAGGAGTTGAACGCACTCCTCGAGAGAGGACGACGTAAATCTTCCGGATTGGAGTCAAATCCAATAGTGGGGTTCACCGCATAAAGCAAGCTTAGGGGTTTCGACTGGCCGAGAGGTCTTAATCGATCAACCTAAGGTTAGTTAGAAGCACGAGCTCGAGAGAGACGCTTCTATACTTTAGGAACCTCCACGGTCGAGTGAGTATAATTAAGAATTCGCATTTCATTATTTACCAAAAAGATTTATTTTAGTCAAAGGGGATTCTAGATCAAGTGCTAGCTTTCTTATATTTGAATTTCTCTTTAGCTTCAGCTTTATTTTTATTTTCCAGTACAATCAAACTCACTTTTCCGTTAGATAAAATAATAGCTCTTCCTTGTGAGTACAAGTACTCAACAGGCCCCGAATCGCAATACGACACTTCCTATACTGCATTTCGATAGGTACACTTGCCTAATCGAGATTCTAGTTTGGACGTAATTTAACTTCTAGAAAATCATCACCAAGTTTTTGGCGCCGTTGCCGGGGACTTTTATTTGTTGATATTTCGAAAGCAAGGATCTATTAGTTTTATCATTTTTCTTTTTCTTTTATTTCAAAAAAAACAAACTTTTTCTTTCAAAGGTTTTATCTTTAAATTTTTATATTTAAAATTTCTTGCGAAAGGGCCGTGTCGGGTTTTCATCCCGCAATACCGCCTAGTACCTTGCGAACCCGTCACTGGGTAGCCCTTGGGAAGTCCGGGAAATTTTATCTTATAAATTTTTAAAACCTTAAAACTTTTATCTTTTGTTTTGTTCTTGTGTATGACCCGAGGGAATCCGTCACCTCTTTTTGATTTGGATCCGGAAATCGAGCGAACCCTTCGACACCGCTTACAATTTCGAGTTCCGAATTTTCAAGATACGGAATCCTTAGGAGACACTCCTAATCCTTCTTTAATTCTATCTCCGTCACCCTCTTCTTCTCCTCCTTCTTCATTAAGTTCTTCTTCTCATTCTCCTAGATCTCTTTCTTCTTCTTCTTCCAATATGGGTGAGCCAAATGCGGTCGAACAACGAACTATGTCTTATTATGCCCGTCCAAACTTGGACGAGGCTCAATCTAGTATTGTTCGTCCCGCTATTGCTCCCAATAATTTTGAGTTGAAGCCAAGCATCATCCAAATGGTACAATAATATGTACAATTTGATGGGCTTCAAGATGAAGATCCAAACGCGCATATTTCTAATTTCTTAGAAATATGCGATACTTTTAAAATTAATGGTGTATCCGATGATGCCATCCGGCTAAGGTTATTTCCATTTACATTGCGCACTAAAGCCAAGCAATGGTTGAGTTCTCTACCAAGAGGATCAATCACAACATGGGCTGAAATGACGGAAAGATTTCTTACGAAATACTTTCCGCCGGCTAAAACGGCTAAATTGCGCAATGATATTACTTATTTCTCCCAACTTGATTCGGAAACGTTATATGATACTTGGGAGCGTTTCAAGGAATTGCTTCGTCGATGTCCTCATCATGCAATTCCGGATTGGTTACAAATCCAAACCTTCTATAACGGCCTAAATTCTCAAACTAGGCAACATATCGATGCCGCCGCTGGTGGAACGCTTAATAACAAAACACCAGCGGCCGCCCAAGAGCTTATAGAAGGTATGGCTTTGAATACCTATCAATGGAGTACACCTCGGTCTAAATCACCTAAACCGGCCGGGATGTATGAAATTTATACGGTCTCCAATCTATCTCTCCAGGTTGAGATGCTAAACAAAAGATTAGAAGAGATGACTGCTCCCTCTTCTATACCCACCTGGGATCCTACTTCTTCCCCCTCTCCCACTACGTTGGCCGAGCATGTGGATTATATGGGAAATCCGAATCGGCCACCTTTTAATCCGGGTAATACTAATTATGGTAATACCTATCACCCGGGTATAAGGAACCACCCCAACTTCTCTTGGAGTAATCCGGGGAACGCGGCTCGCCCACCAAACACGATCCCACCAGGATATTTTCCACCATAAGCTCCAAAAGCTCCCAATCTCGAGGAGTTGTTCTCCAAATATACGAGTACAAATGATACCAATATCCGGAATCTCACCGGATCTCTTCGTAATTTGGAGACTCAAATTGGGCAAATTGCAAAGATGCTCTCCGATCGACAACAAGGAGCGCTACCGGGCAATACAGAGCCCAACCCAAGGGAGCAAGCCAAAGCCATCACTTTACGGAGCGGGAAGGAGGTAACCACTTCTACAATTCCAGTTGAAACTTCTCCAATTCCGGTTGATACGGAGGTTACGATTTCTTCATCTTCTCCTCCGATTAAGCCTTCTAGTTATATTAAACCAAAACCTTATCAACCACCTCTTCCCTATCCGTCTAGAATGCAAAAAGACCGGATAGATGAGCATCACGGTAAATTTTTAGACATGTTTAAACAAATCCAAATAAATTTACCGTTATGCGAAGTGATAGCACAAACGCCAAAATATGCTAAGTACCTCAAGGATCTTTTATCAAATAAAAATAAACTTGAGGATATCTGCACGGTTCAATTGAACACGGAGTGCTCGGCGGTTTTACTTAATAAATTGCCTAAGAAATTACCTGATCCGGGTAGTTTCTCTATACCTTGTTCATTTGGCGATTTATTGGTAAAACGTGCGTTAGCCGATTTAGGTGCCTCAATAAATTTAATGCCTTATTCTTTAGTTAAGAAATTGGGTTTAGGAGAACCTAAACCCACAAGAATGAGCATTCAATTGGCGGATCGGTCTATAAGATATCCGATGGGTATTATTGAGGATGTGCTTGTCAAAGTTGACAAATTTATCTTTCCGGTAGATTTTGTCATCTCTGACATCGAAGAGGACACCGAGGTACCACTCATTCTCGGTCGCCCATTTCTTGCCACCTCGCGCGCCGTTATAGACGTTAGTAACGGTAAACTTCTCCTTAGAGTCGGAGATGAAGAAGTTACCTTTACTATTGACGCGTCTATGAAAAATTCGCTTTCCAATGACGACTCATGTTACTATTTAGAAGCTTCTCCCGAAGAAGATTTCATTTCTTTTTCTGAACATTCTTTATCGTCTATTGATCATAACGCTTATTTTGAAAATTTAGATTTACTTACTTATGAAAATAGTGATAAGGATTCGATCACTCGCACACCTACTTGTGAAATTTTGGAAATTAGTAGTGATCGTTTGAAAACTTCCTATGATGAACCTCCCACGCTAGAATTAAAACAATTGCCTGATCATTTAGAATATTTATTTTTAGCGGAGGGTTCTAAACTTCCTGTAATCGTGTCGGCCTACTTGACCGATGATGAAAAATTTAAATTATCTAATATTTTAAAACGCCATCGCCGCGCAATTGCGTGGAAGATCACGGATTTGAGGGGAATTAATCCCTCCTTTTGCACCCATAAAATTTTATTAGAAGAACATTCTCACAAAACAATTCAACCTCAACGCCGGCTAAATCCTAACATGAAGGAGGTAGTCAAGGCCGAGGTGATTAAATTATTAGATGCGGGCATCATCTATCCGATTTCGGATAGCTCTTGGGTGAGTCCGGTCCAAGTGGTGCCTAAGAAAGGAGGCTTAACAGTAGTTCCTAATGATAAAAATGAATTAATTCCTACTCGAACCGTTACCGGATGGCGGGTTTGCATCGACTACCGTAAATTAAATGATGCAACCCGAAAGGATCATTTTCCTTTACCGTTCATTGACCAAATCCTTGAACGGTTATCCGGGCACTCGTTTTATTGTTTTCTTGACGGTCTCTCGGGATATTTCCAAATCCCAATTGCGCCCGAAGACCAAGAGAAAACAACCTTCACTTGTCCGTTTGGCACCTTCGCCTATCGAAGGATGCCTTTTGGTTTATGCAATGCGCCGGCAACCTTCCAAAGGTGTATGCTAGCGATCTTTGATGAACTAGTGGAGGATATCATGGAGGTCTTCATGGACGATTTCTCCGTCTTTGGAGACTCTTTTGATTTATGTTTAGCAAATCTTTCCCGTGTACTCCAAAGATGCGAGGACACGAACCTAGTCTTGAACTGGGAAAAGTGCCATTTTATGGTGCGGGAAGGTTTGGTTTTAGGCCATAAAATTTCTAGCAAGGGTATAGAGGTAGATAAAGCAAAAATTGAAACTATAGAAAAATTACCTCCACCCTCAAATGTTAAGGCCGTTCGTAGTTTTTTGGGGCACGCCGGTTTCTATCGCCGGTTTATTAAAGATTTTTCTAAAATCACTAAGCCCCTTACACACTTATTAGAAAAAGACGCGCCTTTTATTTTTGATGAAAATTGTTTGCGCGCTTTTTCTCTTATTAAAGAAAAATTGATAAACGCACCAATCGTAATAGCTCCCAATTGGGAACTTCCTTTTGAAATTATGTGCGATGCTAGTAGTTTTGCCGTTGGTGCGGTCTTAGGACAACGCATCAATAAAAATTTTCATCCGATATATTATGCAAGCAAAACACTAACCACCGCACAAGAAAATTATACAACCACCGAAAAAGAACTTCTTGCCGTAATTTTTGCTTTTGATAAATTTCGTTCTTACCTTACTTTATCCAAAGTTATTGTTTTTACCGATCATTCGGCTTTGCGTTATTTACTAACCAAAACAGATGCCAAGCCTCGATTGATTAGGTGGGTATTGCTTCTCCAAGAATTTGACTTGGAGATTCGGGATAAAAGAGGAGCGGAGAATCTAGCGGCGGATCATCTTTCTCGGTTGGAGAACCCCAATTCAGAGGAGCTCAAAGAGGAGGACATCGATGACACATTTCCAGAAGAGCGCCTCCTCGCTATGCATAAGGTAATCACTTTTCCCACTCCTTGGTTCGCCGATTTTGCAAACTTTCTTGTTGCAAGATTCCTCCCGAATGGTTTTTCTTATCAAGAAAAGAAGAAATTCTTTTCTGATTTGAAAAATTATTTTTGGGAGGATCCATTTCTCTTCCGAGTTTGCGCGGACCAAGTAGTGCGGAGGTGTGTTTCTCATGAGGAGGGCGCAGAAATTTTAAAACATTGTCACGAGGGACCCGCCGGTGGGCATTATAAAGCTAATCGGACGGCTCGGAAAGTACTTGAAGCAGGCTTCTATTGGCCGAGCATCTTCAAGGACGCTCACGCACATGTAAGTCGTTGTGAACAATGCCAACGCTCAGGTAATATTTCCCGCCGAGATGAAATGCCCTTAAATTTATTTATAGAAATTGAAGTTTTTGATTTATGGGGAATCGACTTTGTCGGCCCGCTACCAACTTCTTTTGGAAATAAATATATTCTGGTAGCGGTTGACTACGTGTCACGGTGGGCGGAAGCACAAGCTCTCCCCACCAATGACGCCTGAGTCGTGACCCGATTTCTTAAACAATTATTTTCACGATTTGGAGCACCGCGGGCAATAGTTAGTGATAGGGGCACCCACTTTTGTAACGCACAATTTGCTAAAGTATTATCTAAATATGGCGTTACACATAGGTTAGCCACCCCCTATCACCCTCAAACTAGTGGCCAGGTAGAAGTAGTTAACCGAGAAATTAAACGAATTTTAGAAAAAACGGTTTCTACTAATAGAAAGGATTGGTCGGTCAAGCTTGATGATGCTCTATGGGCTTATCGGACCGCGTACAAGACCGCTATCGGTTGTACGCCGTATCGATTGGTCTATGGGAAAGCATGCCACTTACCGGTTGAGCTTGAACATCGTGCCTTTTGGGCTCTTAAATTTTTAAATCTTGATGAAAATTTGTCCTCCGAGCTCCGCAAATTCCAACTTAACGAGCTCGATGAGTGGCGCTCCCTCGCTTATGAGAGTAATAAACTCTATAAAGAGCGCACCAAATTTTATCATGACAAGAAAATTAAGCACCCAAAGGACTTTAAACCGGGAGACCAAGTCCTTTTATTTAACTCGCGCTTACGCTTATTTCCGGGTAAACTTAAGTCCCGTTGGTCCGGCCCCTTTGTCGTAAAGGAGGTTTGGCCTTACGGGACGGTTCTTATTTCACACCCGGAAAAAGGCAACTTTAAAGTGAATGGGCACCGGCTAAAATTATTTTTTGCCGGTGATAATATTAACGAAAAATTAGACAACATAATGTTGTCAAACCCATAATAAGATCGCGTTACTATGGTCGAGCTCACCGACCATAAACAAAGCGCTCATGGGAGGCACCCCACGGTTTTTTTTTTTTTTTTTTCTAATTTTCTTTTTAAGTTTATTTTTACAGGCTTGAAGGACATCGCTGCATGACGATCGGGTGGAGACGAACGTCGAATTTCTTCAAGTCGGTAAATTTTAATATATTGTTCTTAGATTATTTAACATAATGATGATATAAAAAAAAAGCAAAAAAAAAACAAAAAAAAAACAAAAAAAAAACAAAAATTTAAAATAAAAAAATATAACAAAAATATAATTAATTAAAAAAATAAAAAAAATAAAAAAAAATTTCTCGTACACGCGTCCGTCACGCCCGTGACCCAATGGTCACGGGCGTGTCCCGGACGTGTTTTGCCAAGACTGTGGGAGGTTCCTCCTCCCTCGGTTTTCCCGCCCGTCATTCGGACATGACACAGGCGTGGCATGTTTTGTCACGGGCGTGTCGAGCTCGTGTCGCGGGTATCCGAGGCGTTGACCAGTCACGCCTCGGATTCCTTTTTAGTCAGTCAAATTTGACTGACACGCCCAGAGTCACGGGCGTGACTCTGGGGCGTGACCGAAGAATCCGATGTCTTAGCATCGGATGCTCCTTTGGATTCCCACTACACGCCCCCGTAACGGGCGTGTTCCTTAGAGTCACGGGCGTGACTCGGAGGCGTGACCCCGAATCCGAGGCAATCCGCCTCGGATTCCTTTCCGCTTTGACCCGGGCTTGTCACGCCCCTGTCACGGGCGTGACAGTGGGGCGTGACTAACCCGAAAAATTCTATGAATAGAATTTTTCCTTCCCTTTTCTCTTCACACCTCCACCCTTCAACCCTTCTCTTCTCTCCTCCCTTTGGCCGAAATTTCCTCCACATTTCTCACCATGCCTCGCCACCACGCTCGATCTACCGCTTCCTCCTCCGAGCACCCCGCTGATCCAGCCTCGGCGGAGGCCATGCTTCTTTTCGAGAATGCTACCCAACAAGATCGAAGCGAGAGACTGCGCGCCAAACCCTTTGGCGTGTTCAGGATCTTGGATTGGGCCATCCTCGCCCAATTCGGAGCAGCGGAGCTAGTTCGGGAGCTCATCTCTACCCAAGGGTGGGATCCCCTTTTTGCCATTTCTGAGCCTGCTTTCCTCGAGCTCACCATTGAGTTCCTGGCCTCATTTGAGTTCCGTTGGGCGGCGCAAGATGATTTCATCGTCTTTCGCCTGGGCGGGATGATGCACCAGCTCACCATCCGCCAACTCAATGTTGCCATGGGCTTTTGCTCGGAGGCCTTATCCACTTCCCCCGCCTACCCCGACCTAAAACTGATTTCCCTCCCGACTTCAGTCTCCCCACTTTTTGGTCGGAAATTAGTAATGACGTCGCCCCCTACACTCCAAAGAAATCTAAGGGTAGCCACCTCATCTCCCCCGCCTTACGTATTCTACACAACCTTCTCTCTTTTACCATTTCCGGGCGCGGCGATAGCCACGGCGTGGTGACTCGGGCGGACTTACTATACTTGTATAGTATGTTTTACCGTGTCCCACTCAACCTTGGTTACATGCTCGCCATTTTCTTTCGGCACCAGGCCGAAAATGTGAGATTGGGAGCGGTGCACGGCGGGAATTTCATCACTTTCCTCGCCAAGCAGCTCGGCGTGTGGGCAGCTCTTCCGCGGCGCTTGGTTTAGCTCGCCGACGCGACGGCGAGTTTGAGGCTGTTCCCCCGTTCGTTGGTGGCGGTGATCTTGATCTTGATCATGGTGCCGGTCCCAGCGGTACTCATCATTCCCCGCAGATTCCGCCACCACCGCTGCACTCTGCTCCAGCGCCCGATCCTGCAAATTATTGGGACCGACAATTTGGGTTGCTCCATACTCGCATAGACCAGATGCAAACCCATTTTGACGGTCGCTTCGCTTCTTTTGATGCGCGCTTCACCGTGCTCGAGCGAAACCATACTTCCTCCATAGCGCATATTACTCGGGAGTTCGCAAACATGCGGACTTTCTATCAGGAGCACGAGAACGATTCTGACCAGGAGTAGCTGCCTTTTTATTTCTTTGGATTTGTAGAGGGTCACCTCTTTGTATCTGTATCTTTATTTTACTTTCATGTATCTATTTGTATTAAAAAAAAAAAATCTATAAAATATTATGTTTTGCTTTCATCATCTCTTACAGGTATCTTTTGATGCTGCTTTGCGCTTCTCAGGGCAGTCTCCTCTCTTCTTTTTCTTCTTCATTTTTACATTGGGGACAATGTATAGTTTAAGTATGGGGGGAGGGATATTTCTCAAGCAAAACATATAAAAATGTTTCAAAAAAAAAAAAATTTTATAAAAACAAAAAAAAAATAAAAAAAAAATAAAAAAAAAATAAAAAACTCAATTTATAAAAAAAAAAAAAAATTTTATTTCATCTTAAAATTTTGTTTTCCAAAATATAAAAAAAAAAACAAAAATACAAAAAAAAATTAAAAAAAAAATGAAAAAAATGAAAAAATCAAAAAAAAATTAGAGAAGTCTTTATTTCTATATTTATTCACATGCAAAATTCCTAGTAATTCAACTTTTTTATAGTGTTTAGAGAATTTTGATGTTTTAATTGAATGTTGAATTTTGGAGTAGAACTGTTGGCCATGCTGTGTTTCTAGTTAAGTGCACGTGTAAGTAGAATTTTTAGTAGATCTAAATATTCAGCATATAATTAGATTTTCATTTTTCTAAATGCGTAGAAACAACTTATTTTACTTCAATTTTGAAAACCGGTAAAACTCTAAAATAATTTAGGTGAGTAAGTAGAAGTTTGCTAGAGAGATATTTCGCGGACTAAGAGAGAGTTATTCTTTTTCGATGTCTAGAACTTGCCCTCTAACTATTCTCAAGACTTTGCATAAGTTAAACTCATTAGCATAAATATGATTTAGGCACTTCTTTTGGCAAGTTTGAGCTTTTGTACCCGCACTTAAAATTTTAACATTGCTTAGCCAATTTGAGCCTATTACCTTTTCCTTTTGTTTTAGCTCCACCAAATGATTTACCAAAGCCTAAAAAGCATCCTAATTACACACCTAAACCCGAGCTTGAAAGAACAAATATTTTGTGAGTAATTAGGAGCCTTTTCATTTTTTGGTGGCTCTTTTCTTATAAAAAAAAAAGTTGATTTATTCTCCTCTTCAAATTAAAGAAAAAAATTATCATTAAAAAAAAATATAATAATAAATGAAGAGGAAGAAAAAAATCAATATGATGAGAGAGTTAAAAAAATAAGAAAAGAAACAAAGGAATTTAGGAAATTGGCTACGTTCCTTAAGAGCCATAGCAAATTTTTATGTACAAGCTTCTCTAGGTTTTGGTGTGACTAGCCATCATGTTTATCTTTGATTACCCTCACCAAAAACCTAAGCCTACATTTCAACCTAATTAAGCCCTATTGATTTATGTTTATAAGTTAGACTAGTGCCGTGGCGAGAGTGTGAAAGGGCAAGCCTATGGCCATCGACATTGATGGATTTCTTTGGAGGGTATCTTAATCTTTGTTTGTGCAATGTTATCTTAGTACGCACGCTACACTCTCCCTAAAGATAATTTTAAGATTTACCGGATTTTCATCTTAAAAGTAAAAATAATAGTGAAAACGCATTTTAAGAAAAATAAAAACCTAATTTGTATGCTGAGTAAGTCTTTCTACAAAAGTATCTACAAACATAGGCATAAGACTTCGCATTTTACTCCTTAGGTTCAATTTTCTTTTCTAGCATTTAAAATTTTTCTACTCCCTATAGAAAGTTGTTTGCTCGGGACTAGCAAACGGATAAGTATGGGGGTATTTGATAACTCTATTTATTTCTTTCTTTTTACTTATTTTTCTATATTAATAGTTAGTTATTTTATATTAATTTTATAATATTAAGTTTATTTTAACTTGTTTTTATAATTTATATCTCTTTGTTCTAATAAAATCAATTTTAATCTTGCAGGGCTGATCTACAGGTTATCTGGAGCAAAAAGAAGGTTTTTCATTTTTTCTGCCTAGACACGTCCTGTGACACGCCCTACCTGGGCGTGACACAGGGGCGTGACACGTTATAACCAAGCCTGCAGCCAGAGCTCGTCGACCGCGCCAAAAGATCGTCGACCGGTCCAGACACGCCCGTGTCAGATGAAGACACGCCCGTATACTCTTTACACGGGGCGTGACGGCCTGCGACATCACAGCTGCCCGTGCCACGTCGGATTAAAATTACACGCCTGGGTCACGGGCGTGACCCAGGGCGTGTCGAAGAAGTTTCCAATCATTAACGCGCCGTTCCAGCCGTTGCCGCCAGATTTACGTTCCTGCTTGACACGCCCCTAGTCACGGGCGTGACTAGGGGGCGTGACACCTTCTTGAAGACAACTTTCACTCCCGCCGTTTCAGCTTCCCGCCGTTTCCAGAAACAGCCGTGACACGCCCTAGGTCACGGGCGTGACCTAGGGGCGTGACCCGTCAGTTAACCAATTTTGGCAGTTTCTCCTCCAACGTTCCCGGGCTTTCAAGACGACGGTTCCGAGCCTGACACGCCCTAGGTCACGGGCGTGACCTAGGGGCGTGACCAAACAGAAATTTTTCTATAAATTCCCGACAGCTTCAGATGCTGAAGAGGAGGAGAATTTGGGGAGTTGGAGTCTTGTAATGTTCTGTTTATTTTGCTGTATTTTCTCATTTCTAAATTAGATTTACCTTTGTTGCAACTTTAATTTTAGTTATTTCTATTTCAATCATGTCTTTTCCTACTTTATTTTGTATTTTCCCAATCATGATGAGTAGCTAATCTTCTTTTAGCACTTGATCATGATGAACCTTAGAATAAAATAGATCTTTCTTCTTCTTATTAAATGTCTTGTTCTTAATTATTCTCGCTACGATTTATCTTTGATTTTCATTTCGTCGAATTCATATTACGCGGATATGATCTTCGATCTAAGATCCGTATCCTAAATGACCGAGAGGTTGCGGATATGAGGAGATCACTCAAAGATAAAAGGAGTTGAACGCACTCCTCGAGAGAGGACGACGTAAATCTTCCGGATTGGAGTCAAATCCAATAGTGGGGTTCACCGCATAAAGCAAGCTTAGGGGTTTCGACTGGCCGAGAGGTCTTAATCGATCAACCTAAGGTTAGTTAGAAGCATGAGCTCGAGAGAGACGCTTCTATACTTTAGGAACCTCCACGGTCGAGTGAGTATAATTAAGAATTCGCATTTCATTATTTACCAAAAAGATTTATTTTAGTCAAAGGGGATTCTAGATCAAGTGCTAGCTTTCTCATATTTGAATTTCTCTTTAGCTTCAGCTTTATTTTTATTTTCCAGTATAATCAAACTCACTTTTCCGTTAGATAAAATAATAGCTCTTCCTTGTGAGTACAAGTACTCAACAGGCCCCGAATCGCAATACGACACTTCCTATACTGCATTTCGATAGGTACACTTGCCTAATCGAGATTCTAGTTTGGACGTAATTTAACTTCTAGAAAATCATCACCAGCCACCAACCCTGGATAAAGGAAAAGGAAAGTTGAACGTGATGACCAACGAGGAAACTCAAACCTCTACGCAAGTGATATCAGGTTAGCCCAAGTTTAAAATTTACTTATTATTTATCATTGTTGCCCTAGTTATCGTTCGTTTAGTTATGTATGTTATGGTTTTAGGGGAGTTTAAGGTGCGGAATAGGTGGGAGCGAGTTCTTTTCGATTCAGGTGCCACCCATTCCTTTGTGGCCCGAATATTTGTTGATTAACATCGCCTAAATGTGGTTCAATTAGGAGACTCCTTCAATGTCAAGTTTCCCTTCAGTGATTCAGTGATATCTAGCCAAGGAGATTTGAGATGCCCTATTTATCTTGGCAATTTTCTGGCCTTCGCTGATTTGATGATTTTAGATCTGGCTGACTTTGACGTGATTTTGGGCAAGGACTGGCTTTCCAAGTATATGCGGTCATCTAGTGCAAGGCTAAGCGACTAGGTTTCAAGATGGACGACGACCAACCTATGTGCGTCTATGGATTTCAGGACAGAGTTTCCCCTGTCATTTCTGCTGTACGTGCTTGTCGTGCAATAGAGTCTGGTTGCGAGGCGTTTTTTGTTTCTATTTCTGCTCTGGAAACAGCCTTTTTTACATCACATCTTAAGGATGTCTCGATGGTGCGAGAGTTTCCAGATGTATTTCCTGATAGTCTTCCAGGACTTCCTCCTGAAAAGGAGATAGAGTTTGTGATAGACCTCGAGCTAGGTACTCATCCTATTGCCAAGGCACTGTACCGTATGGCTCCGCGTGAGTTGGATGAGTTGCGTACTCAACTCGATGAGTTTCTGAGGTGTGGTTTTATTAGACCAAGTTCTTCTCCATGCATCGATTATAGGGAATTTAATAAGGTGACCATTAAGAATAGATATCCCCTGCCAAGGATTGATGATCTGTTCGATCTTCGCTTAGGCTACCACCAGTTGAGGATTCGTGTGGCAGATATTCCTCGAACCTCTTTCCGTTCGCGGCATGGACATTATGAGTTTTTGGTGATGTCTTTCGGTTTAACCAATGCACCCTCTATTTTCATGGATTTGATGAATAAGGTGTTTAAGGATTTCTTGGACCGATTTGTTATTGTTTTCATAGATGATGTCTTGGTATATTCCCGCAATATTGAGGAGCATACTCAACATTTGCATTTGGTTTTGTCGACCCTGAGGGAGCATAAGCTATATACAAAGTTGAGCAAATATGAGTTTTGGCTACCTCAGGTGTCCTTTCTGGGTCATGTGGTAAGAAAGGACGGTATTTCCGTAGACCCGACCAAGATTTCTGCTGTGATGGAATGGGAGAGACCTTCTACAATAAAGGAGATTAGGAGCTTCTTAGGCCTGGCTGGCTATTATAGAAGATTTGTGGAAGGATTTTCGGTGTTGTCTGCTCCTCTAACTAGACTTACTCAAAAGAACACTGCATTCATTTGGAGTGGTAAATGTGAATAGGCTTTCCAAGAGTTGAAGAAGAGACTGTGTACTGCCCCAATTTTAACCATACCTACTGAAGGAGTTGAGTATGTTGTATATGTCGATGCATCACACATCAGACTTGGTTGTGTTTTAATGCAAGATGGTAAGGTGATCATGTAAGGATCAAGGCAACTAAAGACTCATGAGAGAAAATATCCTATGCACGATTTGGAGTTTGCTGCCGTAATTTATGCGCTGAAGCTGTGGAGAAACTTATTGTATGGCGTGATGTGCAAGATCTATATGCATCATAAGAGTTTGAAGTACGTCTTCACTCAGAAGGAACTAAATCTGTGCCAACGTCAGTGGTTAGAATATATGGTGGATTATGAAGTGGAAATTCTTTATCATCCAGGAAAGGCAAATGTAGTAGCCGATGCTTTGAGTAGAAAGACCGCTAAATTTTTTAATCTATCGGTACAGTCCTTAGTAGAAGAATTTTTGCTGATGGATATTGAGGTTGGGAGTCATACTGTGCCTGCTAGTTTGGAAGCGGAAGAACCTTCTTGGATTTCCCTTACTCGAGCACACCAGATGGATGATCCTGATTTGTTGCACCTCCGAAATAGAACTGTGAAGGGAGAGCTACATGATTTCTCCTTGGATGAGTTGGATACCTTGAGGTATCAGGTTAGATTTTGCGTCCCCACCTTTGTCGATGTTCGAGCTAAGATCTGTGCTGAAGCTCATGGTTCCAGTGTAGCCTATCACCCTGGTTCCACTAAGATGTATACGGATCTAAAACAAATTGTTTGGTGGTCAGGGATGAAGAGCGATATCACAAAGTTTGTATCGGAATGTTATATGTGTCAGCGTGTCAAGGCTGATCATAGAAGGCCTGGTGGTAAATTGACACCGTTTAATATTACAAGTTAGAAATGGGAGAGTATTTCAATGGATTTTATCACCGGTCTACCAAAATCTCCTCGTGGGCATGACTCTGTTTGGGTGATAGTCGACAAATTGATAAAGTGTGCTCACTTTGTTCCGTTTAAGATTGGGTATTTGATAAAGAAGATAGCTGAGCTATATCTTGAAGAGGTCATCAGGTTACATAGAGTGCCTGTTAGCATTGTATCAGATCAGGACTCCAAATTTACGTCTCGCTTTTGGAAGAGCTTGCAAGAGGGGTTGTGTACCGACTTGAGGTATTCCACCGCCTACCATCCGCAGACGAATGGGCAAACATAAAGAGTAAATCAGATCGTGGAGGACATGATTAGATGTTACATATTGTACTACGGTGGAGCGTGGGATGAGCGTCTGAGGCTAATGGAGTTTGCTTACAATAATAGTTATCAAGAGAGTCTGTAGATGGCCCCGTTTGAGGCCTTATATGGGAGTCGTTGTAGAACTCCATTGTTTTGGGGGTGAAGTTTGTGAGTGACCGTTGCTCGATCTGGAAGCCCTTCAGGAGATTAATTGTGCCGTGACTCATATTCGAGAAAAGCTCCGTGTGGCTCAAGAGTGCTATGACAAGTATGCCAATCAACGAAGGGTTGATCTGGAGTTTACCGTTAGAGACTTTGTTTTTCTGAAGGTTTCTCTAATGTCTGGCGTTAAAAGGTTTGGAAGGACCCACAAGTTAGACCCCCAGACCTCGGTACATGGGACCTTTCTAGATTCTTGAACGCATCAGAGTGTTAGCTTATAGGCTGGATTTGCCTGCGATCTTCCCTAGTGTCCATGATGTGTTCCATGTGAGCCAGTTGCGGAAGTGTGTTCGTAATGATCGTCAAGTCCACGACTCGATGCCCTAGATTCAGCCCAGCCTTACGTATGTGGAAGAACCTATTCATATTCTTGATTCTCAAGAGCGTGTGTTGCGAAGAAAGACCATCCCCATAGTCAAGATTCTTTGGAGAAATCAAGATGTTGAGAGCGCGATGTGGGAATTGGAATCAGCAATGAGAGAATCTCATCTGCACCTCTTCTCTTAGTTTCAGGTATGCTGTTATGTTTGCAGTGATGTTTGATTTATCATCTTGATTTGGTTTTGGAGTTGTGTTAAGTTTCGAGTCGAAACTTCTTTTTAGGGGGAGTGACTGTAACGCCCCCGATTTTTCGATGATTTTATTTAAATGGGAAACATCATATTTACGACGTCGTGGCGTTACTTTTAATGTCGAGTTGATGGCGCAATGCTGTTAAGGCATTTTCGTGTCCGTGTGGTCGAGTCGGCCGAATTCTTGTTGTAATTGGGAAAATTTTAGCATTTTAAAATTTAAGTTAAATAATCTTGGACTTGCTTGTCAAGTTTCGTCGCAATCCGAGCATTTTGGAGTCTCGACGCGTGATTTAATATCTCGAGAATGGTACGTCGGATTCTAAGGTTATCTACGCTGCTAATTCATAGAGTCAGCGATTCATTTCAAAATAGTAGTCAAATCAGAACTTTTACAATTTGTCCTGCTTGTACTCGAGATCCCCCCTTTCGTTCTCGAGAACTCCCAGTTGTTCTCGAAAAGTCACGACTTAATGTTTTCTAGATGTCAGCTCTAGTTCTCAAGAAGTTTATCCTAGTTCTCGAGAAGTCTGTCCTAGTTCTCGAGAAGTCCTTTGCTGTTCTCGAGAAGTCCTTTGCTGTTCTCGAGAAGTCCTTTGCTGTTCTTGAGAGGTCCATTTTGGTCTGCTTTCGGGCACCATTTTGAGTGTCAAAACGGCATTGTATCAAAAAATGGTAAACATAAAATTTGTTCTTCTCGACGATATCTACAACTTTCATGTTGACTGCTTTTTGATGTGAAGCCATCTTAGACTCCTATTTTCAATATTCCCAAAACAGCTTGGAAATAATATGCATTATTGATTTCTACATGAGAACCCTTGTTGTTCTCAAGAACTACTGTTTATTCTAGAGAATTATGGTCTTATTCTCGAGAAATACTTAATTCTCTCGAGTTCTGCTATTTTGTTCTCGAGAACTATGATGTTTTTCTCGAGAAATATGAGTTTGTCTCGAGAACTTTGCTCTATTTCTCGAGAAGCCACCTTTCCTCTCGAGTAGTTCTGTATAGTCTGCGTTCGGGCACATTTTGGAGGGTCAAAAAGGCACTGAATTAAAAAACGGTCAACATTAAATTTGTTCATTTCGATGAGAGCTACAACTTGCATGTTTGGCAACTTTTTGATTTGGAACCATCTTAGACCTCTATTATTTATTCTCCCGAGACTGCTCATATGTAGCCTGTTTGATTGATTCTCTCAAGTCCTAAGCCTTTATTCTCGAGAACCAATGTTATTATTTGAGCTGTCACGGTTCCGGTTCGTTTCTGGTTCTACTAAAATAATGAACCGAACCGTTAAGGTAACTATTCTTCAAGTTAGAACCAAAACCTTATTTGGTTTGACCAGTTCCGGTTTTGGTTCCATCATAATTTTTGGAACCGTCGTGTCAACGGTTCCGGTTTCGGTTTAATGAGAACCAAAACCAAACCGGTCACTAACGGTTCGGTCCGATTCTATGCGGTTCGATCCGGATCCAATCGGTTCCAACTAAAAATAAATCCAAATTTGACAGAATGAAATAAAAGTGGTCTGCAAAAAAGTCAAAACACCATTAAAATAGAAATAATTAAGTTGCACACTCCTCGACAGTCTTTTCTATGATTGGAGGGCTAGTATATGTCGCCTTTTCATTGGTGGAGGTTTTTGACCATGAAAAGGTATGCACACCTATATCTATATACGTCTTTAATTTTTGACCAAAATCTAGGCTTTGAATTGATATGGATATAAATACACAGTAGAAGAAAACTACAGATCGCAATGATCCGAAATTCCATACATTATGTTCACTGTTATTTAGTTTTTGGTAATAGATTCCTAAGGGTGTGCAAGCTCTGAATACTATCATTCATTAAATTGCAACTATTAATGTTTGATCAAGAGTTTTATTAGCATATTCATAAATTATTGACTCGGGTGGAGAGATTATTTTATATGCATACATTATAGTAATTATCTCTTGTTGTAGTAATCAAAACAGCATATAATTTTGTATGCAAACGGGATATGCTAGCGTCGCAGAGTTCATAAAGAAAATACATGTCAACTGTTGCGAACATCTTCTATCACGAAGTATGAGCTCAGAACAAACGACAGTATAAATTTTCGACACTTCAGTTACCGTTTATTTGAGCTCTATTTCATTTGTCCGTTCATAAATTAATTTGACTAATTAGAAAAGTTAATCTTACATATTACTCCAATAGATATTATTAGATTTTAAATAAGACGATTTTTCATCCGTTGTCGCTACATTCAACGTTTTGTAATTATCATAAATTTTTTATAATACAATTGCGTAACGACGCACCTTAATTTTTTTAACATAAATATTATAGATAGATTATAAAATTGTAATAATATTATAATAAAATTGATAATAATAAACGGGTTGCGATTCAGTTCTACTTCGGTCCGGTTCAGATCGGGTCAAAAAATCTTGAAACCGCTTGAGACTTGTATGTTTCGGTTCCGGTTCCGGTTTCCGGTTCGGATAATAAAATGTAAGAACCACACCCGAACAAAAGTTGTTAACGGGTCCAAAATTAAAACCAGAACCCGAATAATTTGTAAACGGTTCCGTCTGGTTCTTTGCGGTTCCAGTTCGATCCTGGTTCGGTTTACGGTTTTCGGTTTTAAGTGACAGCTCTAGTTATTCTAGAGAGCCTTAGCCTCTCCATCTCGAGAAATGATGTTCCTCTCGAGAACCATAGCTTTTGTTCTCGAGAACCAATGTTATTCTCGAGAGCCATCCTCTCCCTCTCGAGTAGGTCTGTTTCCTCTCGAGTGATTCTGTACCATATGTTTTCGGACGCCGTTTTGAGGGTCAAAACAATGTCGTACGAAAACGTGGTTAACATAAAATTTATTCATCTTGATGAGATCTACAACTTGTATGTTGGGCACTTTTCTATTTGGAGCCATCTTAGATTACTATTTTCTGTTTTCCTGTAGCCACTCATAAATCACACGTTTTTATGTATTTAGACAAAACATTTTATAAGTACTTTTACATATATATATATATATATATATATATATATATATATATATATATATATATATATATATATTCTTGGACTTAGGTTTGAACAAAACTTCATCTTCTCCGATTCTTTTTCCTCCCGAACCATAGCGGCGTGAGCGTGAGAGAGAAAATACTTTGTGAACCTTCTGGTGGCCGCTGACGGTGCTCCGGTGCTCGAAATCTTCATCTGAATATAGATCCGGAAGATCTCACCGAGAGCTACGCTATCGTGGTAATTTTTCCCCTTTCCTTGATTTTTCTCGTTCGAGTTTTTCGGCCCTAACCACCTTTTCGGCCATTTTTGTTTAGATTTCAACTCCTCCCGTGTTCTTTTGCCCCGATCTACAATGTGGAGTGATTCAGAGGACTTTTCCGGTAAAACCAAGGCAAGTGGTGGTTTCCCCTCATTTCTCCTTGTCCGATTTGATGATAACGGCTATGTTTTCATGTTCCTTAAAAGATTCTACGTTTATTCTTCCAAATTATAGTTATGATTAACCTTCTCAATGATCACATGAGGTTGTAACGTTTTGTCATGGTGAACTCGATTTTTGTTCGGTTATGTTTGATCATTCTTGAAGTGTCTTATTGATGGCTTTAAACGCCTTTGATTCCGTTATTGAACGGATTAGAGTTATTTAGGTTTGTAAATCATTCTTAAGGGTTGATCAACCATGTCATATATCTAGTAATGTCAAGTAAAATCCGACGAGCCAAATCTCGAGATATATATGTGTTGTGGTTTCTTTGGATTTCTAAAATTATGGGAGTTAGTGGATAAAACCACCTCCGGGTTGTCTGACTCCTTTATTGTACCTTGTGGAAGTCTACCGGGTTTTTGGGCATCTACAGTGTATGGTGGAGAGTATGAGACTCCCTCGTAGTTAAGCGGATAAATTATTCGTGAGGGGGTGTGTCCAGTTGAGTGACCACCTCACCCGTGTTTTTGGGGTAGAGTCGACCACATGTGCTTAGTAAAGGAAGTTTAATTTCTTCCTTATGTTTTTACTTTTTTTTGTTCCCTCTTTGCCTTGGGAAATCTGGTGTATTTGTTGGAGTACATCACGATTCATGTAAGTATTTCTTTCTTTTCCTGTTCGATGCTTTAGTTTAGTACTGTTGGTCTTGGGTTGGTACCTCTCGATCTTTGTTTATTTTGGCTTATTTATTCTCTGCCACCATTTGTACTTTCTTACTGAGGTGTTGTGTCTTTAGAATGCCCTAGGTTAAGAGCAGTAGCAGGTAGTAGAGCTAGTTTTGGTGTTTCTGGGTGGCAGTATTGCTCGTTGTTGTTACCTCATCTCAACGAGGTAGTCTGTTGTTTATTTAGTTACTGGTTCAGAATTACATTACTGTAAGTGGGTTCATGTTAGTTGTTGGCGCCCACAGTTTTGTTATTTGTTTGATACTTGCTAGCTGCTTATTTCTCTCTATGTGGATGTGGATTACTTGCTCTCTGGGAGGATTTATGCTAGGAATTCATGTTAGGTATTTTTAAGAAAAAAATTTATTACTATTACTTCATGCACTGCATAATTTAAAAACTCTAACTTGTTATATTTAGCGACCGTAAAAGCTATCCTTACTACTATTATAAATTTAGAGTCTTGCATAGCATGAGTTGTCCTTTGGGGACGTTTGTACTCATGTAGGATGTTGGAGTCAATCTAAATAAGTATTTTTCCGCAGCGTATAACTATATTTTGATTCGTGAACAAAAGGAGCCATTAAGCCGAGGGATACGGCTAACTATTGCACTTAACTAATTTTTTCCTTAAAAATAACTTAAACAATTTTTCTTCATGATTTAGTAGGTGTCTGTCTGAGCGTACGCAGTTATCCCCTACTGACGTGGCATCATGACGCGCATTTTCCCCTACTATGATATGTTTTTATATGCGGTGAAAATGCGCGTTGTGACACGGTCTCCCCAGTCTAACCACCTCGGTCGCATAGCTACCGCGTGCCCTGCAGGATAGTGGGCTACTTCCATAGCTCACCCTCGCAGGCCGCACGGTTAGGTCTGCAAACTGCGCAACATTCTTCCTTGCAGGAGGCGATCTAAAGCAGCAGGGGATGATCTGCGCGATATATTCCTTCAGTCTGCCAGGTCGCCCTACCGATGTCAACCATACAGACCAACTCAACCGTCGCGGGCTCGGCGGACTCACTCCCCGGCTCACCATCAGAGACGGATTCCATTTGCCCACAAGGGGCGGCCTACTCCTCAGACCTCCCCCCATGCTACCTCAGCAACCCAGAAGGGGCGGCCTGCTCCTCAGGCTGCCCCCTCTGCTGCCTCAACCACCCACAAGGGACGACCTGCTCCTAAGGCCTCCCCCTCTACTGCCTCAGCCGCCCACAAGGGGAGGCCTGCTCCTCAGGCTGCCCCCTCTACTTCCTCAGTCGCCCATAAGGGGAGGTCTTCTCCTCTCGTCCGCCTAAAGCTCCGTGATGATGTCCCTAATACCTCTCATCTGAGGGCATGCGGGAGGAAAACTACCACTGCCAGCAAGACCTGCGGACATAGTTTTCCAGTCCTCCACATCTGATCATCAAGACCTGCAGACTCAGTTTCCCAGTCCTCCACCACTACCAGCAAGTTGATCATAGAGCCATGCAGCCTGCTTGCAGCCACTTTTTACTTAGCCTCTGATAACTTCTTCCTTAGGCACCAGCTTCCCCCTTTTTACCCTTTATGGCTTTCTCATGTAAAGGTGCAATAACAAGATGTAATCTTGTATCTTGATTAAAGGAAAAGCCTGTCGCAAGAGTTGCATTCAATCCGCGGCGGGCGAAGTCTATTATTGCCGCTATTAGTGGCCCCCTCTGTTCTTCTCCTCTCTTAGTCTCAACCAGCAGAGATCAACTGTCAAAGTAACCGTCTTCTCGACAACTCTTGATCAGCCTTCTCCGTTGATCATCAGCCTTCTCCGTTGATCATCAGCCTTCTCCGCTGATCATCAGCCTTCTCTGCTGATCATCATCCTTCTCCGCTGATCAACAGCCTTTTACGCATATCATCAACCTTCTACACTGATCATCAGCCTTCTCCGTTGATCATTAGCCTTCTCCGCTGATCATCAGCCTTCTCCGCTGATCATCAGCCTTCTCTGCTGATCATCAGCCTTCTCCGCTGATCATCAGCCTTCTCCGCTGATCATCAGACTTCTCCGCTGAACATCAGCCTTCTCCGCTGATCATCAGCCTTCTCCACTGATCATCAGCCTTCTTCTATGATCATCAGCCTTCTTTCCCTTCTCCCCACAATCCTCTTTTTCACCTAGCTTGTGAGATCGAACAACTAGTTAACTATAGGGCACATTTCTTGCATCAATAAGTGTGGCCATTGTGTGAGTTACGAGCTCTTAAAGGCCAGTATGCCGAACGGGTAAGGTGAAAGCTAACCCGCGTCGATTGATGACTTGAGCAACGGGCAAGGCTGAACTGTAACTGCGTTATGTCTGACCGACTGGTAGACCAAAGTTATTGGTCTCGTTGGAGCGCATAATGAGAGTCTTAGGACTGCACGCCATTAAGACTAGAATGCTCAAACTTGCCGTTATTTCTGGGACCTCTGAACGGTGGTGGGACCCTAGTTTTTCAGTAAACCGATAATGTGCCCTGAGTGCACGAAGCATCAGGCTGTGCGGCCGACGCTTGTGATTTATTGAACTGTGCGTGAGTGCACGTTTTGGTTATATATCTGCTTGTGAAAATACTATGCCTGCAGGGAAGGAATACCACTGCCCCGGGAAAAGGGGTAGGGTCGTTATAAATTGTCAGCTGAATGATGAATGTTGCCATGTTTGCCATCTTTTGGGTGGATTGTTTCTGTGTAAGTGTTGGAGAGCCGAGCAGGAAATAGCGGGCTGAAGCCCATACTGCTATGCTGGCCATTGAAGGCCGAATGGACAAGTTTTACTGTTTTCATGTGTGGTTGGACTGCGTTCCAATGTTTGTAATCCACACCTATGAAGTTTAACTGTAAGGCCTTAAGGACAAACACTATTGTGTATTTTTGTTTACATTCCTATTACATATATAAATGTTACTGTTTATACATAGTGGACATTCATGATTGTTGAGTTGAGTAATAACCCCAGAAGCTTCCGCTAGTATGCTCTAAGTTAGGATGCGTCTACTGGTTTTGATATTTATTAGTAACATCACCGACTATCTGCGGAATATGGCACGGAACCCCTGCTGGACCTTCTGTTATATTTTGTGTGATGGACAGAGGTGTCATTATTTAGTATCAGCTTGACTTGGTCTTCCTCCTTCGAATTCGTGGTCGAATCCTTTTGAGGGATAGCGAGCACGTGTATGTGCTTACCGTGATAACATAAATGAACTCAAGAATGTCCACTTAGGAATGAAAATACACAAGTTTGCGGAACCTACGCGTTCCTAATCATCAATGTTGCGTTTACAAAGTCTCTAAAGTGTGTCTCGTATGCTTATAGGTGACTCTAAGTGGTGCGGGACAGTCTGAGCCCCAACATTCTGTTGAAAGTATGACACAAGCTGAGGTGCCCACACCTCCTTCTACAGAGATAGTGCATTTAGTTGCTGAGGCATTATTTGCAATGATACACACACGACCTACTAGGCAGGCGGAGCCTGCAATGGTTCCAGAATAGGTGGGTGTGAGGCCAGAACCTATGGAGGTTGTTGTAGATGTACGAGTAGCGAAACGACAACTGAAGCAGTTCATGAGTTTTAGTCCTCCTACGTTCGCAGGAAAAGGATCGCCAATGCAGGCAGAGGACTGGATTGCCCGAGTCAAAAGAATTTTTATGGCTTTATGAACTAAGGAGGAACAGAAAGTCACCTTGGCCACTTTACTGTTGGAAGGAGAGACTCGGATTTGGTGGGACGAAATGGAGCTGCACCACTTAGCAGGCAGACAATTGACGGAGGTCTCGATAAGGGAGTTTTCGAGACTGTTCTTGGCTAAGCATCAGCCATCGGCGTAGCGCATAGCCATGGAAAATTAGTTCCAGCATCTAACTAAGGGAGAATGTAGCGTTGATACCTACTTGCATGAGTTTACAAGATTGGGACGCTATGTGGGGTCTACCTTCGCCGAAGAAGAGCGTAAGACCAATAGGTTCTATGAAGGGCTGCGGGATGCACTTAGATTTATGCTATCGAGTTCGGTGAACCAAGGGTTTCAAATGTTGGTAGATATGACATGTGCATTGGAAAATGATATGAAGATGGTACAAGGTAAGAGGGACTTAGCGGTGACAAAGTCTGAGTTCAAAGCGCCGCGTCCTGAAAAGTCGGGTTACTACAAGAGATGGGGTAAGAGGTCCAATTCTTCTGGACAGGATCCTTCTACAGTTGCATTTGGAGAAACTTCTAGGCAAGACCCTCATGCATGTTATACATGTGGAAAGGTGGTTCATCTAACCCATGACTGTCGGGTTAGTCTGCCAAAGGTTGAGAAGAAGGCAGGAGCTACATATGGTGAAAAGGGAAAGGCGGTGGAGTACACTGCATCCTAGTACGCTCTAGCCGAACCAAGGGTGTACAACCTTGGACAATAAGAGGCCATCAAATAGGTTGATGTGGTCACAGGTATGAATAATATAGATTCATGCTTTATATACTGTATATCTTGTGATTTGCATGTTTGTAACTTCAGTGTTCTAAGCTTTATCCTTATTCGGGACTGTCCGGCGAGAGCACTGTTCGATACAGGTGCTTTGCATTTGTTTCTATCTGAGGACTTCGTGTCACGGATCGGAGTGCCTACTAGTATGATGATAGATTGTGTGAAGGTGTTATTGCCTAACGGATGCGTGATGCATGCAGATAGGTCTTGCTTTGTGTAGGTGCAGTTAGGAAGTCGGGATTTTGGATTGGAAGCATCCGTACTGCCGATATCTGAGTTTTATGTGATCTTTGGTATGGACTGGCTCTCGGAGCAGCGTGCCTATATTGATTGAAACTCAAAGGAAGTCACACTGGGTCAGAATACTGAGCTAGAGACTACATTCACTGGTACGCAACGATCGAGCAAGATATTGATGTCTGCTCTCCAAGTAGTCAAGTCTGTTTAAAGGGCGCGGAGTTCTTCTTCACGCTTATTGAGGCTGTTGGGACATAGACCAGTTTGAGTGATGATCCGATTATATCGGAGTACGCCGATGTGTTTCAAAAGGATCTTCCAGGGTTACCGCCTCAGCAGGAGATTGACTTCTCTATTGAGTTGGTGTTAGGTGCAAAACCTATGGCCCACTCACCGTACCATGTAGCGCAAAAGGAAATGGCGGAACTGAAGGTTAAACTGCAAGAACTACTAGAGAAAGGATACATGCCACCTTGGAGCACTCCAGTACTTTTTGTGAAAAAGAAGGATGGAAGCTTGCGGCTATGCATGTACTATCGAGAGTTAAATAAGCTGACGGGGAAGAACAAGTACTCGATTCTACAGATTGATGACTTATTCGATCAGCTAGTGGGATCAACTGTCTACTCAAAGATGGACTTAAAGTATGGCTATTATCAGTTAAGGATTCGGGAATGTGACATTCCCAAGATAGCGTTTGGTACACGCTATGGTCATTACGAGTTCACTATAATGCCGTTTGGGCTAACAAATGCGCCATCGATATTCATGGACAATCTATCGAACATTTCAAAAGTACTTGGACTTATTTGTCATCGTCTTTATTGACGACATTTTAGTGTACTGTCAGTCTGAAGAAGACCATGCGAACCATTTACGAATGGTATTACAAACCCTGAGAAAGAATAAGCTATATGCCAAGTTCTCGAAGTGCGAGTTCTGGATATCATTAGTGGCCTTTCTTGGCCTTGTGGTTAGTGGAGAGGGCATTGCGGTGGATCCTGAAAAGATAGTTATGATACGGGAATGGCCGGCGTTGTCTTCTGTGGCTGAAGTTTGGAGTTTCTTTGGACTTGTGGGCTACTACAGGCGCTTCGTACATAAATTCTCGCGGATAGCCCCGCCTCTCGCAACACTGATGAGGAAATATCAGAAGTTTGTTTGGATGCCGGAGTGCGCACGAGCTTTTGAAGAGCTAAAGAGTCGTTTGACCACGACGCCTATTTTAATGTCGCCATGTGGTACGGACGGCTATGAGATTTATAGTGATGCGTCAGGGAGCGGCTTAGGATGCATTCTTCTTCACTTCAAAGTGATAGCTTATTGATCATGCTAGTTGAAGGTGCATGAAAGGAACTACCCCATCCACGACATGGAGTTGGCGGCAGTGATATTTGCACTTAAACTGTGACGTCATTACTTATATGGCGTGAAAGTTGACATCTTCACGGACCATAAGAGCCTTAAGTATCTTATGGATCAAAAGGATCTAAATATGCGACAACAGAGGTGGATGGAGTTCCTTGGGGACTATACCTTCCAGATTCACTATACTCCCAGGAAGGGAAATGTGGTCGCAGATGCCTTGAGTCGTAGGACTCTAGCAAGGGCTAGTTGGTTGCAGATGCATGATGAGCGTATGATCAAGGAATTAGAGAACTTAGACATTTCTTGTGTTGACAAGAATACCACTACGAATGCATGCCTGATATGGATAGAGGTTTAATATGACCTTGCAGATAGGGTACGACGAGCAACGGAACTCGATAAGAGTTTACAATGTTATATGATAGATGCGTCAAATGCCCAATTCTCCTTGGATGATAGACTTTTGCGAAAAGCTGGTCGTTTGTGCATCCTGAATGTGGGTAAAATTCGCGAGGAATTGATGTACGAAGCATATTTTACAAAGTACTCAATTCACCTAGGGAGCACGAAGATGTATAAGGACATGAAAAAGGTGTTCTGGTTGCCAGGTTTAAAGAAGGACATATCCCATTACGTGGCAAAATGTCAAACTTGTGCCTTAGTGAAGGCTGAATGCCAGAAACTTTGTGGTTTCCTGAAGTCGTTAATAATCCCGGTATGGAAGTTCGACGACATTTCTATGGATTTTGTGCAAGGTCTACCGAGATCTCAGAGCGGAAATGATGTCGTGTGGGCGATCGTTGACCGATTAACTAAAGTGTCGCACTTCATATCAAACAGGAAGGATGATTCAGTGGAAAAATTGGCCAAGCTATATGTGGGTAATATCATTCGATTGCACGGTGTGCACTGTAGCATCGTATATGATTGAGATGGGCGTTTCACTTCAAATGATTGGAAGCTAATCCATCAAATGTTGGGGAATAAACAAACGTTCAGTATGAACTTCCTCCCCCAAACAGATGGCCAGACTGAGAGGACCAATAGAACAATGGAGGATATGCTCCATATGTGCGCCCAAGATTTCGAGAAGAGGTGGGAAGATGATGAGTTGTAAATATACCTATATTTTTGTATTTTATTTAAGTCATTTTTGTTTATTTTTGTCTTTTTAGTTTGTTTTCTTTAATAAAATTGCTTCTTTTTGTAGAAATATATTCTAACTTACCTTATTTTTATTTTCTGAATTTTTTCAGGAAAGGTCAATTTTTGACCTGTCACGCCCGTGACCATGCCCGACACGCCCGTGTCAAGCACTCAACGCCTTCCGCCAGTCGACACTCAATGATTTTACTGTTCAATACTCAACACCGTCAAGACACACCCCAGTCACGCCCGTGTCCAAGACCCGTCATGCCCGTATCGATGTCGGCACTCAACGTTTTTTCAACACTCAACGCTGTCGACATCAGGACTTCCAGCTGTCCAAGTCACCCCCCCATCACGCTAGTGTCTGAAGCATGTCTCGCCCGTGACCGACACGTGTCACTCCCCGACCTTCCAGAATTTCGCTAGCTCGCCAAAGTTGCCAAGTCAAACACGTACCTGACCGACACGCCCCCTATCACGCCCGTGACCTAGGGCGTGTCAAGCCCGAATTTTTGTCTACAAATAAAAACTTTAAGAAAGCTTTTCTGGTCCACCTTTTTGGTCCAAATTGCTAGGTGTTATGCTGACCAAATGGATTCCAAATGCTATGTAAGGGAATTTTATCCCCCCTCTCTCTCTTAGTTTGTATTAGGGTGTTTGTTTTAGCTTTTCCTGTAATAGCTTTTTCATAAATGAAATGTTAGCTTGTTTTCTCTCTTTGCAAAGCATGAAGTCTCATTTGGAAGTCCTACTCTAAGCAATTTTTAGTTCCTTTTTTGTGCCTTTTTTTTATGTCTTCATTTTATAGCTTTTATAACTTAGTTTAGCTTAGGATTTCTTTGCATTTCTAGCCGTTATGCCGATGATTTTATTTTCATACTCATAACTTGTTTAGGTTTAGATTTTCTTCTTTATTATCTTCATTCTTATAGCTTTATAAAATTCTCTTTCAAAGTATTTGTTTTTTACTTTCTTTAGCTTAGACTTTTTATTTTCGTAAAACTTTTTCATTCGTTTTAATATATTTTCACTTTTTAGGAGCTTTTATAAAACATAAGAATGAAAATGTACTTATTTTAATTTTTCGCCAACTTTAATTTTGCATTTATTTGCAAAACTTTTCGCCCCGTTTAATTTTTATTTTCTCTTTTTATGCATTTCTACCGCATTCTAGCGGTAGAAATGTAGTTGTTTTAATTTTCTGAGCACTTAGTTTTTCCTTTTTTTGCAAGTGTGCATGCGTGTATGAGTTAGTTTTATAGCTTTATTTCATTTCTATAGAGTGCGTGTGTGCGTATGCATTTATTTCCGCCTACTCGTTAAGAGTTAAATGGCGCTCTGCTTTCATTTCCAGCCCACTCGTTTGAGTGGGACTTGTCTTTTCATTTCTTTCATTTTCTTCCTACTCACTTGAGTAGGAACACTTTGTGTGAGTGTGTGTGTTTTCATTTATATAGAGTGCGTGTGTGTGTTTTCATTTCAGTAGGGTGCGTGAGTGTATGAGATAGATTTACCCCCGCCCACTTATTTGATCCGGGATTCGCATTTACTACTTTCTTCTCCCGCCCACTCGTTTGAGTCGGGACTGGCAATTTTCTGCTTTCCTTTACTGCTTTATTTCCTGTTTTCTTTACCGCTTTCTTTACCGCTTTCTAGCTTAAGTGTCCCCATTTCGATGAGTGGCTAACCACCCTTAGCCCTCAATATCGAAGAGCATTGGGACAAATAAAGTAGCTTTAAATAATTAAAGGTCCCGTTTTTCAGTTTAATTACATTTCTTAAGGTTTGCCCCGGGTTAACGACGCGTAGGACCGCACAATCGATGTGCGGGCTCTATTTCCGTTATCCATACGCAACGCCGAGAGGCCGTGCGTATGGACCGATCACCCTTGGGTAAAGAGAGCTCCGCGCTAACCCTCGAGAGAGGAGGCGCGTGACTCTATCGGATTGGGTTCCCCACCCAATAGCGGGGTTCTTAGCGTAATGCGGGCGTTAAGAGGAATCCTTCGTCGTTCTAGCGATCAGTCGAATAGTCTTAGCGTTCAGGTGAGCGATATTACCTAAGGATAGGTGTGCTCATTTTTGTGGAACCTCCACGGCCAAGTCTCCGCCTTAATTAATTTGAAATTTAGGATCTCTTTTTATTAAAAGTTATTTTAGTTCAATTATCTTTCGTATATCATCGCGCTGAGTTCTTCATCGGCTTTCTGCACTTCATTTCCTGCTTTATTTAATTTCCTGCATTTTTTCATGTTTTATTATTACGCTTTATTATTATGCTTTATTATTATGCACTTTTTATATTTTTTAGGTCATTTTTTCTTTTTAAACATCCTAAAATATTATCGGTAAAATAATAGGCTTTCAGGGAAAGAGTAGAAATAGCTAAGCCGACCCCGAGAACAATACGACCCCGATATTCCACACCGGAATATCCTGTACTACACGCGATAGGTGCACTTGCCTCCCTTTCGTTAAAACTCGGTTTATAACAAAATAAAACCCCGCCTTTTTTATAAAATAAACACCTCCACTTTCATTTCATTAATAAGAAACCTAGGAGTTTTAACCATCAAGTTTTTGGCACCGTTGCCGGGGACAATTTTGACTTACTATTTTGAATTCTTGAAAACTATTAGTTTTACCTTTTATTTCTATATAAAAAAAAAGAAAAACAAAATGGCCACCAAAAAATTATATTCATAATAATAGTAGTAATAGCAATAATAATAATAATTATTATAAAACAACTTAAAAAAAATCTTAAAAACTTAAAAATCAAAAAAATAGAAAACATAAAAAACTTAAAAAAATAAAAATCAAAAAAAATTTGATGCAAAATTTTATTTTAATCCAAAAATTCAAAATTCAAGAAAAAAAATCAAACTAAAAAAAAAATCAAAACTAATATATATATATATATATATATATTATTTTATTTGCCTTCAACTTATTTTCATCTTATTTTCTTATTTTCTATTTTAAAAAAAAAGTAAATGCAGAAAATCAAAGCTAAATAAAAAACATAAACTTTGTTAGTTTCATTTTATTTTATTTATTTATTTTTTTTAAAAAAATCAAAGCTAAAAAAAAGAAAAAAAAAACATAAACTAAAAAATCTAAAAAAAATCAATCAAAAAACTAAGAAAAAATATATAAAACAAAAAAAATTAATTATATAGTTATTTTGTCATTTTGGCATGCTTCACTATTCTGAGCGCTAGGGGATCACACATCTGTCACACTCACTTGCCCCCTATCACCCGCACATTTTTGCCGAATTTATATTTTTCATTTTTTCTGTTTTATTCTTTTTTTGCTTTTACTTTAACTTTTGCAGGGCTATCCTCAACGGGCTTCCCCGAATGCGGTTTAGGGAAGATTTCTAAACCCCTATTTTTTTAATTTTTGTACATATTGCTTAGATATATATATATATATATATATATATATATATATTGTTCTTCATACTTAGTGTAACATTGGGGACAATATTGGACTTAAGTATGGGGGGTGTTTCCTATTTTCTATTTTTTTATTTTCTGCACCCAATCAAAAACACAAAAAAAATTGAAAAAAATTAAAACTCCAAAAAAATTTCATGTTTTTATAATATTAAAATTTTTTTTAACTCCCAAACAAAAATATTAATCATCGCTCCGCAATGTTCGACTCATCGAACCAACCACAAATAAGAGTCTGTTCGCGGGCGATCCTTTTTTTTTACTTTGTAAATATTTTGTAAAAATTCTCGTCTCTTTCCCCTTCTCTTTCCTATCTTGTAAAAATTCTCTCTCTTTTCTTGTAAATATTTCTGTAAATCAAAAAATTAAAAAAATTTGTATAACCCAAAAAAAAAAATTTAGTATAAACCTTTAAAAAAATTCCAAAAAAAAATTAAAATAACCCTAAAATATAAAAAAAAATATATAGAAAAACTCATAAAAATAAAAAAAAAATTTATCTTGAATTAAATAATTCGAATACCTCATTTCTTAACCACTTTGCTCTCCAAAATAATCGTTTCGAGTTTATTTATAAGCGAATTTTTATTAATTCTTTATTTACTATTCGTTTATTAATTGTAGCTCGATAGACTTAAATTTCTGGGGTTACGATTTTAAAGAATTTTTTATGTCTTTTTCTTATTATAGGGAACTTATATTTTTCATTTCACTTCTTATTTTTTTAAAATAAAGCACATTTTTATGTTAGAAAATAACATTTATGGATTTCATATTATTCCTACTTATGCTTTTAGAAACTTAAGAACGTTCAAATTAAAGAGGTTGCTCTCAAAATTTTTTATTAAACTCTAGTTTTCTTTTAGAAAAAAATCCCTTCCACCTTTTTTCCATGCCTTAATTGGTATGATTCCCCACTCACCCTTAAAAGATCTTATGTCAATGGGGAAAATATTTCGTCCCATAAACATAGACACCCAATAATTAAAAATATTATATGTTACGGAGTAAGAGGATAAAATTCATTACTCCTATACATATTCATTGAGTTTATTATTATTTATGAAGAAAGAAAAAAAAATTATATGTTAGGAAAATAAGATTTCATTTTCCTAACTATTCAAAAAAAATTTATGGAGGTTCGAGAAAAAATTACCTCGCCTCAAAAATCAAAGCCCTCTTCATAACCGCCAATCCACTTTAGCCGTATTTTCATGATTTTAGAATTAATCTAATTATTTTTGAGAGCATAATTTTTAAATTGAATTATTTCCTATCAATTTCTTTTTAGCTAATGTTTTTTCTATAATTTCAATCTACTTTTGTTAAACTAACAAAAAATTTTTCGCTTTTTATTTTTCTCGTTTAGAAGTATTTTTTTGAAACAGTTCCTCTATTTATAATAATTTCATAATTTAGGATTTAATTTCGAAACCCCAGAAAATTATTTCGATCTTTCTTATAATTAACTTAAGCGTTAGTTAAATTAAGGATTCTTTTTTATTCCTTATAGGATCATCTTCAACTTTTACTCTGGAATAACAAAAGCTTAAGTATGGGGGTATTGGATGAGTTGCAAAAATTCCTATATTTTTGTATTTTTTTAAGTCATTTTTGTTTATTTTTATCTTTTTTAGTTTGTTTTCTTTAATAAAATTGCTTCTTTTTGTAAAAATATATTCTAACTTACCTTATTTTTATTTTCTGAATTTTTTCAGAAAAGGTCAATTTTTGACCTGTCACGCCCGTGACCATGCCCGACACGCCCGTGTCAAGCACTCAACGCCTTCCGCAGTCGACACTCAACGATTTAACTGTTCAACACTCAACGCCGTCCATACAAGCCCCAGTCAAGCCTGTGTCCAAGACCCGTCACGCCTGTGTCGATGTCGGCACTCAACTCTTTTTCAACACTCAACGCTGCCGACATCAGGACTGCCAGCTGTCCAAGTCACGCCCCCCCGTCACGCCCGTGTCTGAAGCCTATCACACCAGTGACCGACACGTGTCACTCCCCGACCTTCCAGAATTTTTCCAGCTCGCCAAGTCAAACACGTCCCTGACCGACACGCCCCCTGTCACGCCCGTGACCTAGGGCGTGTCAATCTCGAATTTTTGTCTATAAATAAAAGCTTTCAGAAAGCTTTTCTGGTCCTTCTTTTTGGTCCAAATTGCTAAGGTGTTATGCTGCCCAAATGGATTCCAAATGCTATGTAAGGGAATTTTATCCCCCCCACTCTCTCTCTTAGTTTGTATTAGGGTGTTTGTTTTAGCTTTTCCTGTATTAGCTTTTTCATAAATGAAATGTTAGCTTGTTTTCTCTCTTTGAAAAACATCAAGTCTCATTTGGAAGTCCTACTCTGAGCAATTTTTAGTTCCTTTTTTGTGCCTTTCTTTTTATGTCTTCATTTTATAGCTTTTATAACTTAGTTTAGCTTAGGATTTCTTCGCATTTCTAGCCGTTATGCCGGCGATTTTATTTTCATACTCATAACTTGTTTAGGTTTAGATTTTCTTCTTTATTATCTTCATTCTTATAGCTTTATAAAATCCTCTTTCAAAGTGTTTGTTTTTTACTTTCTTTAGCTTAGCCTTTTTATTTTCGTAAAACTTTTTCGTTCGTTTTACTTTATTTTCACTTTTTAGGAGCTTTTATAAAAACATAAGAATGAAAAAGTACTTATTTTAATTTTTCGCCAACTTTCATTTTGCGTTTATTTGCAAAACTTTTCGCCCCGTTTAATTTTTATTTTCTCTTTTTATGCATTTCTACCGCATTCTAGCGGTAGAAATACAGTTGTTTTAATTTTCTGAGCACTAGTTTTTTCCTTTTTTTGCAAGTGTGCGTGCGTGTATGAGTTAGTTTTATAGCTTTATTTCATTTCTGTAGAGTGTGTGTGTGCGTATGCATTTATTTCCGCCTACTCGTTAAGATTTAAATGACGCTCTGCTTTCATTTCCCGCCCACTCGTTTGAGTGGGACTTGTCTTTTCATTGCTTTCATTTTCTTCCTACTCACTTGAGTCGGAATACTTTGTGTGAGTGTGTGTGTTTTCATTTATGTAGAGTGCGTGTGTGTTTTCATTTCAGTAGAGTGCGTGCGTGTATGAGATAGATTTACCCCCGCCCACTCATTTGAGCCGGGATTCGCATTTACTGCTTTCTTCTCCCGCCAACTCGCTTGAGCCGGGACTCACAATTTTCTTCTTTCCTTTACTGCTTTATTTTCTGTTTTCTTTACCGCTTTCTAGCTTAAGTGTTCCCATTCTGATGAGTGGCTAACCGCCCTTAGCCCTCAATATCGAAGAGCAATTGGATAGATAAAGTAGCTTTAAATAATTGAAGGTCCTGTTTTTCAGTTTAATTAAATTTCTTAAGGTTTGCCCCAGGTTAACAACGCGTAGGACCGCAGAATCGATGTGCGGGCTCTATTTCCGTTATCCATACGCAATGCCGAGAGGCCGTGCGTATGGACCGATCACCCTTGGGTAAAGAGAGCTCCACGCTAACCCTCGAGAGAGGAGGCACGTGACTCTACCGGATTGGGTTCCCCACCCAATAGCGGGGTTCTTAGCATAATGCAGGCGTTAAGAGGAATCCTTCGTCAGTCTAGCGATCGGTCGAATAGTCTTAGCGTTTAGGTGAGCGATATTACCTAGAGATAGGTGTGCTCATTTTTTTGGAACCTCCACGGCCAAGTCTCCGCCTTAATTAATTTGAAATTTAGGATCTCTTTTTGTTAAAAGTTCTTTTAGTTCAATTATCTTTTTGATATCGTCGCGCTAAGTTCATCATCGGCTTTCTGCACTTCATTTCCTGCTTTATTTAATTTCCTACAATTTTTTCATGCTTTAATATTACGCTTTATTATTATGCTTTATTATTATGAACTTTTTATATTTTTAGGTCATCTTTTCTTTTTAAACATCCTAAAATATTATCGTTAAAATAATAGGCTTTCAGGGAAAGAGTAGAAATAGCTAAGTCGACCCCGAGAATAATACGACCCTGATATTCCACACAGGAATATCTTGTACTGCACGCGAGAGGTGCACTTGCCTCCCTTTCGTTAAAAATCGGTTTATAACAAAATAAAACCCCGCCTTTTTATAAAATAAACACCTCCACTTTCATTTCATTAATAAGAAACCTAGGAGTTTTAACCATCAGAAGATCACCTTTATACGGTTGAATTTGCTTACAATAATAGTTATCAATCTAGTATACAAATCACGCCTTTTGAAGTATTATATGGTAGAAAGTGTCGTACACTGTTAGCTTGGGAAGAATCAGGTGAAACTAAGTTGTATAAGTAGAAGGAAGTTAAAGAAGCTAATTCAATAATGCGAACTATCCGAGAGAGGTTAGTGATAGCTCAAGATTAGCAGGCAAAGTACTACAATGCCAAACACCGAAACATGGAGTTTGCGGTGGGCGATTGGGTAAACTTGAAGATAAAACCATTCAAATGCGTGTCCTTGTTTCAGCGCTTGAAAATGTTAAGTCCGAGGTATCTTGGTCCGTTCGAGGTGGTGGAGCGAGTAAGAGAAACTTCCTATCGGCTAGCTCTTTCAGCCGTATTGAGTGGTTTACACGATGTGTTCCACATATCGGAGTTTCAAAAAGCTGTGAAAGAGCAAACTCACGTGGTTGAGGATGATCGAGTACCGGTATATAGTGGGCTAACAACGAAAGTTAGGCCCATTTGGATCGAGGAAATGGCGATCAAGCAGATACGAAATAAGACAATCGGGATGGCAAAGGTCCGGTGGGACAACTGTGGCCGTGATGAGATGACATCGGAGCGAGAGCAAACCATGCGTATTGAATATCACGAGTTGTTTGTGTAACGTTGCTATAATAACGTTCTTATGAATAAAAAGTTGTTGTGACATTTAAGTTCTGTCTTTCTTGTAGCTGTATGTAAAGTTCAGGACAAAATTTCTGTAAGGAGGGGAGGATTGTAATACCCCAAAAAGGAGTAGTGGTCATTGGATACTACCGCGCGGCGATAGTCTTATCGCAGGCGGTAGCTCAGTGAATTAAAGGCTAAGCGCTCAGGTTTTTACCTCCTGGCGATAGTAAGATATCGCGTCGCGCTAGCCGCTCGATGAATATTGAAGCCACTCTATGCTTTTGAGGAATCATTGAGAGTGCTACTACCAGACGATAGGCATTATTGCGTCACGCTAGCCTCTCGACGAATGTCGAACAGATTTCTCGAGTAACCAGTCTACCGCCAAGCGCTAAAGAGTTATCGCTCGGCGATTGCTCTGGATAGCGGATCCAGCTGGTCAAAGCAATTACCGCCTGTATTACTGCATGGCGGTAGGAGTTACCACGCGGCGGTAGCTTTCAGATAAAGGCTAGACATGAGAAATCATTTTCATTTTCTCTCACACACTCTCTTGTTTAGTTCTGGAGAGGGAAGAGGAGGAAAGGTCCAGGAGCTCTGTGGAGATCTATCCATGGTGTGCTTGTGCTTGGAATCAAGATCCGTTACTAGATCCATGAAGAGGAAAGTGACGTGCTCATTTCCAACCAGATAGAACGCTAACACCATGGCTCCAAAACGAACTATAAGGGTAATGATCTGCCTTCTTGGACAAGTGAAGTCCTTCTTTTGGCATATGCATGGAATCCCCCACCAAAAGGTGGAGAATCGAGGGAATTCCTTTGGGTTGATTCATGAGATCCCCAGTGAGTCTTGCATATAGATTCATAAATATGTAGTATGAAATAGATATGCTATGTGAAGCCTATCTAGACAGGTTGGTCTAGAATTGTGATATTTTTTTGCGTGCTGGAGAAGACTCTGAGTATAAATGAGTAATATACAGGGTCTGCGGGGTACTAGAGTTGCATTCCAGGAAAATACCCTAGAAATCCACGGTTGAAGACTAGTTGGATACCACCGGGCGACAGTGAGTATCGCCAATGGTGAGCTCTTGGTGAGCTATTTGTGCTGAATGCTATGGAAAGACCAGTATTTCTGGCACTGTAGGATGCTGCAGGGTTTGGAGTGAGTTTTAGCGTAGAAAGAGATCTTTTTTTGGTCCCACCAAGTGATCGTGATGAAAGCTGGCACTAACTCCCTTTTTTTGATTGTGAAGCCAGTCCTTGGAGGACAGTGTGGCTATTGTGTGAGCTATGACTCTTAAAGGATAGTGTGCCGAACGGGTATGGGGAAAGCTAACCCGTGTCCATTGACGACTTGAGCAATGTGCAAGGCTGAAGTGTACTCGCATTATCTATTACCGACTAGTAGACCAAAGTTATTGGTCTCGTTGGCGCACATAATGAGAGTCTTAGGCCCGTGCGCCATTAAGACTAGAATGCTCAAACTCGCCATTTTGTCTGGGACCTCTGAATGGTGATGGGACCGTGGTTTTCCAGTACACCGATAATATGGCCTGATTGCACGGAGCGTCGGGTCGTGCGACTAACGCTTGTGATATATTGAACTGTGCGTGAGTGCACGTTTTGGTGATATATCTGCTAGTGAAAATACTATGCCTGCAAGTAAGGAATACCACTGCCCCGGGAAAAGGGGTAGGGTCATTATAAATAGGTAAGTTGAATGCTGACCGTTGCCTTGTTTGCCACCCTCGAGGTTGATTGTCTGTGTGCAGGTATGGGAGAGCTGTGCGGGAAATAGCGGGCTAAAGCCCATACTGCTATGCTGGCCCTCAATGGCCGAATGGAAAAGTTTTATTATTTTCATGTATGACCGGCCTGCGTGCCGATGTTTGTAATCCACACCTGTGATGTTTAACTATAAGGCCTTAAGGCCAAATACTTTTGTGTATTTCTGTATACAATAAATGTTATTGTTTATATATAGTGGACATTCATGATTGTTGAGTTCAGTAATAACCCCTAAAGCTTCCCCTCGAATGCTTTGAGTTAGGATGCGTCTACTGGTTTTGATATTCATAAGTAACGTCATCGATTGTCTGCGGAATATGGCGCGGGGCCCCGACAGGACCCTCTGTTATATTTCATGTGACGGACGGAGGTGTTATAATAAGGATAATACATCTTTATTCTGTCTTACTTGGAGGCCCAATAGGAACTAAAGTTCACCCATACTTCTCATCTCAAACTTCCCTTGCATAAGTTTGGCAAACTTCCTGCAAAGGTTGTCATCAGTAGATCCAAAGATTATGTCATATACAAAAATCTCGAATAGGATGATCTTGCCCTTAGATTCCCATAGGAATAGGGTCTTGTCTATCTTCCCCCTTGAGAATTTATTCTCAATGAGAAAGCAAGACAATGTCTCATACCATGCTCTAGGGGCTTACTTCAGCCCATATAGTGCTTTCCTAAGTCTATAAATAGAATCAGGTGAGTTAGGAACAACAAAACATAGAGGTTGTTCAATATAGACTTCGTCCTTTAAGTCACCATTCACGAAGGCTGACTTCACATCAATCTGGTAGACTTTAAATCCTTTGAATGCAGTATATGCAAGGAAGAATATGATGGATTCCAATCTTGCTACAGGGGCAAAGGTTTGATCAAAGTCATTACCTTCTTCTTGTATGTACCCTTTAGTTCCTAGCCTAGCCTTGTTCTTGATTATAATGCCATTTTTCATCAAGTTTATTTCTGTAGATCCAGTTGAATCCAATGACATTATGTCCTTGTGGTCTAGGAACCAGCTTCCGGACCTTACACCTCTTGAACTAGTTCAATTCCTCTTGCATTGGTACAATCCAGAACTGATCTATGGTTGCCTCTTCAAATTTCTTGGGCTCTACCTGTGACAGGAAACTTGCATACATTGGTTTTTTAAGGCTCTTTCTTCTAATCACCACTCCTTAGTTTGCATCACCAATAATCTAGTGTCTTGGATGATCTCTTAGATGCCTGACAACTGGAGGAAATCTTCTTTCAGCATCAGTGTAAAACTCGTATTCGATGAGTGGGTCCCCCCTAGGACAATTGCTTCGCGGGATCTTTAGGAGCGGGACCCTCCCGGTGCTCACCAGGCAAGCCGTGCGAGCAAGCTCCTTGGCATTGAGTGAAGCCGAGTGCACTCATGGTATTGAGTGGAGTCGAGTGCACTCGATTCCTTCTACTCCTTGGCGTTGAGTGGAGCCGAGTGCCCTCAACGCCTTTTGCTCCTTAGCGTTAAGTGGATCCGATTGCACTCAATGCCTTCTGCTCCTTAGCATTAAGTGGAGCCGAGTGCACTTAATGTCTTCTATTACTTGGCGTTGAGTGGAGTTGAGTGCACTCATCGTCTTCTTCTCCCTAGTGTTAAGTATAGCCGAGTGCACTCAACCCCTTCTGCTCCTTGGTATTGAGTGGAGTCGAGTGCACTAAGCCCTTCTGCTCCTTGGCATTGAGTGGTGCCGAGTGCACTCAATGCCTTATGTTCCTTGGCATTGAGTGGAGCTGAGAGCACTCGATGTCTTCTATTCCTTGGCATTATATAATGCGGGACCCCTATAGAATAATTCCTAGTGGAGTGCCGCGGAGGCGAGTGCTTGGCTTCCCCAGCAATCGCCCCCTTTGGGCAAGTGGTTCCCTCATGGACCACTCGCCCAGTGGGGCCCAGAGACAAAATTACTTGGATACCGCTAATGGGCTGCAAATAGCCTTCCAGGATGGAAGAGTTTGGTTGTTTGCAGACTCAATTGGGTTGCATATAGCCGTTTCGAATAGTGGAGTTGCGCTATTTGCAGGCCAGGCCTAGGAATCTATAAATAGGCCTAAAGAGGTACCTCAGAAGGCATGCTTACTTGTTCTCTGATCTTCTAGCGCTTTCTGAGGTATCCTTAGTTCAGCACTTGGCTAAGGAGGGGAAGTACTCTAAGATCTTCTAGGTGTGTGGTGGGACCTCCGTGCTGGAGCATTGGGTTCATTTCTGGTTCTAAGTTTTTGGTCATTTGAGCTTGTAAGGAGAAGTAAGTGCGCGATCACCCCTTCCACAAGGGTTCAGACTCCACAAGAACCCGGTATTCAGTTTCAACATTTTTGGTGCGGTGAGCGTGAAGAGTGATCAACACCAAAAATCTTCTGTGAGTTCGATGGCTGGAGACGAAGGACGAGGTTCGGGCAGGGCTGACTCGACACCTCCCCCTCCACTCACCACCCTCGGGATATTCGAGGATTTCAGGCAAGAGATGAAGAATCTAGTCATGTTCGGACTCGGCATGCGCTCCGAGTGCTCGACGCCAGAGGTCCCAGTTCTCGCAGCCCCAACCTGGGCGAGAATGCCCCCGATAGACAACCTGGGAAGGAGGTAGTAGAGGAGAGGAGGGAGAGAGATCTGCCGAGGCAAGTTCTGTTCCCCGGCTCGGTGAGTGCGGGTAGGTTTTGAGAGATCGACGCGCGAGATCGCCCGACTCGTCCGGTAGGGGGTGGTAGCCCCTTTAGCGAGTTGGTCTCATCCGTCATTTCTAGAGGGGTTACGAGAGCTGGAGATGTCCTACTACACCGAGAAGGATGATCAAGTTCAACACATCTAGTGGTTTGAGGATGTGGTCTCCATCCGACAGATGTTGGAAGTATTTAAGTGCAGTCTCTTCACCATCACCCTCAAGGAGAAGACAAGAGACTGGTTCCACCAACTATCGACCAGTTCTATTTACTATTTTGAGGACCAATACTAGGTGGTTTATGTTGAGGTTCACCACTTCCAAGAAGAGGAAGAAAGAGTCCGAGTCTCTGTTCCACATCAAGCAGGGGGGGGGGGGACGAGACCCTGGGGAGCTATGTGAACCGGTTCAAAGAGGAGGTCCTCCAGGTCCAGGAGATGTCAGGGCATACATTGATGATGTCCTTCACCCTAGGGATGCAACATGGATTCTTTAGGATGGAGATGATGAGGGCATTGCCTCTCTCCTTCGAGGAGCTGATGGAAAGGGCAGCAAGGGAAGTCGACGGGGAGGCGCCAAACCCCGAGTTTGCGAGGAAGTTGTCCAGATGGGCCGCTGAAGAAGAGTAGAGAGGTAGCAAGGGACAGGAGGTGCGGAGGCCCGAGCCTAGGAAAAGGGAGTAGCAGTAGCGGCTGAGGTGGGGCCAGCCGGAGTCGAATAATCAGCTAGGCTGGAGGCAGCCAAAGCGGTAAGACCAAGGGTCGAGGAGAGGTTTCCATGAAGGAAACTACCGCTAGGGGGCCAGGGTCAGTTTAACCCTCTAGGCTGGAGTCAGGGCCAGAGGCCTCCTCTCCCCGATCAGCATCAGGATATTGAGATATCCTTGTGGAGGAGGAGGAGTGCCCAACTGAGGAGGAGGGAAGGAGGAAGGGCGGAGATGCCCTATTATGACTTCCATCAGGAGGAGGAGGGCCATGCCACGATCATATTCAAGGAGTTCCTTGAGATGAGGGGAAATAAGGAGAAGCAACAGCAACTACGCCAGGAAGTGCGGATTGATAAGGTCCTGCCCGGGGCAGAGGAGGACAGGTGCGAGGACCGGTCCGATGTTGGAGTTCGCAGAGGGATCGGGTTGATCTATGGGGGATGGGAGTTGAAGCCGCCCGGAAGGCAAGCCTCCATAATATGTACCATCGGAGCATCGCTTCGACGTCTTTAGCTCCACCTGATCACCTTCTCGAGGAAGGATATGCCTGATCATACGGCTCCATTTTGCAACGTGCTGGTCATCTAGGCCGCGGTCAAAAATTTCACTGTCTCTCTGATCCTCATTGATAACGGGAGCCCGATCAACATCGTCTTCATGAAGGCATTCGATGCGATGAAGGTAGGGGCTAGGAGGGTGTTGGCCTCTAATGATCTTCTCTTCGTGTTCTCCGGGGAGAGGAAGGAGGTGGAAGGAGGAGTGGGACTTCAGGTCACTTTAGAGGGGCAGTCTCAAAATTGTAGGTTCATCATTGTGGACGCTCCCAATAGTTACAACACCATATTTGGACGACCCCTCATCTGTGTCTTTCGCTACGTGCCCTCCTCCTTCCATCAGTTCTCTAAGTTCAATGTCGAGGGCATGAAGGTCTGGGTCTGGGGAGACCCCAAGGTATCGAGGGAATGCTACGTGATCGCAGTCAACTCCATCTCCTGGAAAGGAGGAGCTGAGGATATGGAGAGGAGGATGGAGGAAGAATCCAAGCAGGAGGCTAGATGGGGAGCTGAGAAGATAGAGATAGATGAGGAAGAGATCCGTGCCTAGGTGGAGGGGGCGAAGGAAGTTCTGGAGGAGCTGGCTGAGGTGATGGCCACAGAGGAAGATGAGGAAGAAGTTCTGGCCCCAAACGAGGGGGTCGAAGGCGAGTGGGTAGATCAGTTCCAGCTGGAAGCTATAGAGAAGGTGGTAGAGATGGAGGTTCTCACTCGAGAAGACAGGGTGGAGAAGGCACGGATCAGCGGGGGGCTAAGTATAGAGGACAAGGGGAGGATACTGGAGTGCATCCAAAAGAACGTCGACATCTTCACATGGAGCGCGACCGACATGCCGGATATTGATGCGGACATCGCCTATCACTGCCTTAACCTGGATCTCGAGGCTTGCCCCATTCGACAGAAGAAGAGGTCTACCGCCGAAAAGCTGGATTAGCCCATCTGGTAGGAGGTGGGTAAGCTCCTCAAGGTCAGATTTGTTTCAGAGATCTAGTATCCAGGCTGGGTCACTAATGTTATAATGGTTAAAAAAGAAGACTGCCGCTGGAGGATGTGTGTAGATTTTTCTCTTCTTAATAAATTATGTCCTAAAGATTGTTACCCCTTGCCTCGGATCGACGTGCTTGTTAACTCACCCGTCAGTTTTTCTGTAATGAGTTTTCTAGATTCTTTTTCATATTATCAACAGATCAGGATGCACCCGCCCAATATCAAAGATGTCTCCTTCATCACCGGGGATGGGTGCTACTGATACAAGATGATGACTTTTGGGCTAAAAATGCAGGGGCAATGTATCAAAGGATGATGGACAGGGTCTTCCGGGAGAAGAAGGGGAGGAACCTGGAGGTGTACATAGATGATCTCATGATCAAGAGTCGGGATATTGAATCTCACCTCCGGGACCTGAAAGAGACCTATGCCACCCTACGAAAATACAAAATTAGGCTGAAACCCTTAAAGTGTGTCTTTTGTGCAAGCAGGGGTAAGTTCCTAGGCCATCTCCTTACTCCTGTATGTGTAGAGCCTAAACCTGACAAGGTAAGGGCCATCATGGAGTTGGGATTGCCTCGGAATGCCAAGGATATCCAACGGCTAATGGGGAAGTTGACAGGTTTGAGCAGGTTCCTCTCTCGGGCATGAGAGAAGTGCTTCCCCTTCTTTAAGGCACTGAGAGAAAATCAGAAGTTTGAATGGTCCGAGAAGTGTGAGGGAGCCTTCCAGCCTTGAAGAGGCAGCTGACCCAGGCTCTGCTTCTCTAGGGTTTTAAGGAGGGGGAAGATCTATCTCTGTAACTTGGGGTAGGGGCCGAGGACCTGAGTTCCATCTTAGTTCGATAAGAGGGAAAGAAGCAACTACCCATCTACTACGTAAGTAGGGTCTTGAGGAAGGTGGAGCTCCGGTATCCAATTCTGGAGAACCTGGCCTTTGCTTTAGTCATTTCCGCTCGGAGGCTCCGACCCTACTTCTTTGCACACTCCATCCGAGTGGTGACTGACCATCCCCTCCAAAACATCTTTGAGGTGGTGGAGAATTTGGGAAGGTTAGAGAAGTGGTCGGTGGAGCTGAGTGAATTTGATATATCTTTTGTTAACCGCCTCTCGATCAAGGCTCATGCGATGGCTGACTTTTTGGCTGATTTTGTGGTTGAAGTAGTTGAGGCCGAGCTCAATCACCAAGTTCCTTGGAGGGTAAAGGTGGATGGTGCGTCGTGGAAAAATTCCTTGGGGGTAGGAGTGATCCTGGAAAGCCCCCAGGGAATGAAGATCGAGCAAATAGTGGCTGTTCACTTCCCCATTACTAACAACTAGGCCGAATACGAAGCAGTGATCGCAGGGCTTTGGCTGGCTAGGGAGCTAGGTGTTCAGGATGTGGAGGAGCTCACGGATTCTATGGTGGTGGCCTCCCAGATCAAAGATGAGTTTTAGGCCAGGGAACAAACTCTCCAATTGTACTTAGCCAAAGAAAAGGGAGTTATCAACATGTTCCAGAAATTTGCCATCAAACATGTGCCGTAGGAGGAGAATAAGAAGGTAGATCAATTGGCCAAGCACGGACCCCGAGTGGGAGCTACCATCACTGACTTGTTCCGCCCTTCCATCGAAGAGGGAGAGCTAATGTAGGTAGATTAACTCCCTTCATGGATGGACCCCTTCTCCACCTTCCTATCCACGGGGTAGTTCTCGGAGGGAATGGATAAAAAATGATTCAAGCACTAATCAACATACTACCTCATGCGCGAGGGGAAGTTGCATCGCAAGGCCCTCTTAGGGCTCCTAGTACATTGTGTGGCCAAGGAGGAGGTCCAGAGGATCTTGGAAAAGTTCATGCAGGGGAATATAGGAGTCACTCGGGAAGCCGGACTGATAACTCTGATTATTGTTATTTTTCATTTACTATTTTCTAATTAATAGTTAGATATTATATATCAATTTTATAATATTAAGTTTATAATTAACTAGTTTCTATATTTTATATTTATTTGTTCTAATAAAATTATTTTTAATCTTGCAGGGCTGATCTATAAATTATTTGGAGCAAAACAGGGATTTTCGTCTTTTCTGCCTAGACACGCCCGGTGACACGCCCTCCATGGGCTTTGAAAGTGAGGGTAAGATCTACTATTACTCTAGAGGTGGGGTGAATAGAGTATATTAAAATAATTTTCCAATTTAAAAATTAATTGACAGTTGAAGACTTAATTTATTTATAGGTGTATTGCGCTTGCAGAGAATGAAACAAACTAAAGCAAGAAGTAAAAAACACAGCACACAGCAAATAAAACACAGCAACCAGAAGAAACAAGGATCTATAGTGGTTCCCCAATCAACCTGGGTACATCCACTCTTCTACCACCCTAGGTAGGAATTCACTACAGGAATAGTTGATCAGGTGTCCTGGGCACCAATGAGCTTTTGATAAGGTGCTCAAAAACCAAATCAGATTTTTTGATCAGGTGTCTTGCCACCACTGAGTTTTGACAACGTCTCAGAAACCAACCACAAAACTATTGAAGGGAGTTTTGAGTAACCCTTTTACACCAAAGAAAAATAAAAGAGGTGAAGTTGTTCTTCTCTATTCAACAGTCAAAGAGAAGACTAGTGGATTGTTATTATTAAAGCTCCCCCTGAGATTTGTACTTGTTCAGGAAAAGAAGCTTTGCACAGGGTGATAGGCCTTCAGTATGTTTGAGATCTCCAACAAAGAATGATTTAAATAAAAGCTGAAATGTGATGTGTCTAGAGTCCTTGATTGATGAAGCCTTTGAACACTTGAATCAGAAGAGATCTTGAAAGAGTAGAGAAATTCTTTTCTGTGTGGTGATCTCCTTCAGTGTTGTATTCCTTGTGTTCTGTAAGACTTCTAACTTGTGATCCTGTAGACTTGGTGTCTCAAAAACTATATCTTAGAATGATGATATTCTTGTCTCAATTACTCTGAGATGATATATTGAAAATACGTCTCCTAGATAGCCGTTAGCCAGTCATAAATGACTTCCTTAAATGATATTTGTCTCTGGAGGAAAGTCCTAAGAGACATTCCATTTTGTATTCCTTGAAACTTGCTCCAGATTAGTTGAAACGGCCACAAAATCCTTTGAAATAAATGCTGGATATAAATCAGATTGAATTCCATAAATGTCTGAATTTGAAATCCTGAAATCGTCGATCTCTTCAGAAAATCGTCGATCTGAGCTCAACTAACGTCGACCTGAGCTTAGAGACTGAAGATAGACTTAAAACAGAAATCGTCGATCTGAGCTCAACTATCGTTGACCTGAGCTCAGAGATTGGATTTTGGCTAGAGACAGAAACGTCGATCTGATCTCAGAGATCTTCGAACCGAGTTCGATGACTCTTTGAACTGAGCTCAGAGATAGTCGAACTGAGTTCGACGCCTCGTCGACCTGAGCTCGATAATAGGTTGCCTTAGACTTCTGCACTTGAATTCTGAACTAGAAGGTCTTGGGGGCAGCTTTCAAACCTTTGTTCTAAGCCTTAGACCTATTCTAGTCGACCTTTAAAACTATACAATGAGGTCAAGACATTTTCCTAAGGACATAGTGATCCTTGCCCAAATCAGTAATAAGGTGTTCCAACAATCTCCCCCTATTTGGGTTAGGATTTCTATTTACATGGCATAGGAATTAAAAAGCATATAAGCAGAAACAAAAGCAAATACAACATAGCAGAAGAATGAATTGCTGCATTGCAAAAGCACATATAGTATCACATCGGATAGTCAGAATTAAATATATACTGTCAGCTTACACAGTTACTCCTTATCTTTGCCCTTTTTGAATAAGATTTCTCGGTTTGGATTGAGAGCTTCCTTCATGGATCTCCTGTCATCAACAACACCTAGAGAGGTTTTTAGATTTAGGTCTGGGAACAACAGCCTCTGGGTGCAGCTTCATATAACTTTCTTGATCAAAGAATTTTCTGGAGGAGTATCTTTCAAGTTCTTTCTTCCTTTGCTCAGATAAAGTAGTGATATTTGAAGTATCTGTTTCCTGTTCCCTTGCCTTCTTTATTTGATCCAAAGCAGCCAACTTTTTCATCCTTGCAGTCCAAGAAAGGGGATTGTTTTCTGGATCTTCAAAGGGGATAGAAGGTTCATATCTGTTGATTGTATCTACAGGAGGAGGTCTTGAAGTAATAATTTCTTTCAGCTTGTAAGGTAAAGGACCTGAAGTTGAATCAATGGGGCCTTGTCCTTCCCTGTGATAAGGATGTTGTCTTGATATTTCTCTGGAATGACCTCTATAACCTCTTTGGTTTCCTCTGTACTGGCCTCTCCTGGATTGGTAGCCTCTTTGTTTATACCCTCTTGATTGGGATCTGTCTTGAGCTTGAGAGGAACTTTCAGTTTTAGCAAATGAGGAGTGTGAAGTAGAACCTCCACCAGTTCCTGCATCTGGTGAAGGAGGAGGAGGAGGATGATGATGGTGAGATGATCCTTTGTCAAACTTTCTCTTCTTCTTCATTGCCTTCAGCTGGTTCTTTGAGAATTGCATTCAAGGTTCAGTTATAGGACAGTCATGCAGAATATAATATGGAATGTCATTATGATCCTTTACTTTCTCTGGAGGAACACTCTTCAAAGCTTTGCTTCTGTCTTTCCTCTTCCTTGACAATGGTTGTAGAGGAGTCATCAGAATCAGTTCTGAACTTGTCACTGTCTGAGCTCTGAGGATTGTCATATAATTCATCAATCCTTTTAATGTATTTTTTTTGTTGTTTGGATTGTTCAGTTGAAGCAGCAGCAGCAGTAGTGATAGAAGCAGCACTAACAGACACACTTGTAGAAGTAGTAGTTGCAATAGAAATAACCGGGGCAGCAGGAGCATCAGATACAGAAACAATAACATCAGTAACAATAGGCTCATCAACATGAACATCAGGCTCTGAAACATTAGCCTCTGTCAACAACAAATCAACAGCAATATCAGAACAGACTTCTTTAACAGCAGTAGCAGAATCAGCATTCACAATATCTGCAGAAATAACACTTTCCACAGCCTTTACAGAATTGATATATGAGGATATCAGGCTGGGATCACAACTGAAAATAGGCACAATGGTCTTAGTAAGGTCTTCAGCTTCTTGAGCTGGAAGATGTCTGCTGTGGAGAGCATCAAATTCTGAAAGGAATATCTTGAGGTCAGCTGCTAGAATTGGAGCTGGGGCTGGAATCTCTAGCACTTCTAAAGCAGGCGTCATTTCTTCTTCATGTGGCATCTCCCCCTGCCTAGATTCAGTATGCAGTGGATCAAGGCACACCACAAAATGGATTTCCTGAGGAGGACAGAAGGAGGAGAGCTTGGCAGATAAGTCCTTGATAGACTAAAGGAGTGGAGCCATGGAGGTCTCCAGCAAGAGTGTTAGCCTGGGAGCTAACAACTCATAGAGCTTATCTGCTAAAGCTGGAAGATCTACTTGCTCAAGTGATACTTAAGTAGAGGTAGAGGATAGGGTTACAGAAGTAGATGGTGTTGGAGGAGCTGCTGAGATGTGGAGAAATGATGTGAATGTCAGAGAGATGGATGGTTGTGATATGGGGATGGTTGTGATGGAAGTCACTAGAATGGAAATGGATGGAGTGAAGGATGGTTGAGCTAGAATGTCTTGAAGTAATTGTTGGTAAGAGGTAGTTGATGATGGGGGCTCAAGGGGTGAGGAATGAGAATCATCCAAGAAGGAGTAATCTAAGAGATTGAAGGATGGAAGATGGATGGATGAGTTAATGTCAAGGTGTGGATAGTAGTTTAGAGGATGGAAATGGTCTACAAAAGTTGCTGGTGGTGGTGAAGGAGTTGAGATTGGAGATGAAATGGTGATGGGGGATGAAATTGAAGTGATGATGGTTGAAGAAACAATTGTTGAAGATGGTGGAGATGAGGAGGAGGCAGGCAATTCTTCCAAGGGGGTAGTTGCCTGAGGGGAACAGTATAGTCCTTGTGCCTGAAGTTGAGACAACTGCAGGAGCTCTGCTTGGTTTGGCAATTTGCCTGTCCCACATTCCAAAGAGGGCACATGATAGCCTCTTGGAGGCATTGATGTGCATGCTACTGGAAACAAGCAGCTGAGGGCATCTGTTATGATAAAACAGTCCTAGAATCCTCCCAAAATTAACAAGATTCTTGTTTATCTTTTTCTTAATTAAATCAAAGAATATTCCCCCAATTCAAATGTTTCTTATCTACTAATGCACCCATTAAACAAAATTGATACCTGGATATGGTATCATGAGCAGAATGCTTTGCCAACAACACTTTTCCCACAACATCTGCTAGGAATCTATATTCTACTGACAAATTTTTCTTAAGCAGCTTGTTAGGGTTTGCTGCTGAGTGACCCATTCGATCCAGCATACTAGCAAATTCCTCTCCAGATAACTCTGCAGATTAATGCCTAGTACTCAACTGAAAAACTTCTGTTAGGAGATCAGGTGTTAGGGATACCTGTATGCCGGATATTGTTCCAACCACTGTGTTCTGATCCTGGTTATGCGCAGTATACACCAACTCCTTGATCTCATTTGCCGCCAGTTTCATTCTTGTGGACATGATATAAACAGACTGTTGTTCCTTGAATAATTCCAGAATGTCTTTGAAGACTTGATCGCTGCTTTCAAAAGAGTCCATGTTGATGTCGAAACCCGTGTCAAACTTCATCGCTGCTAAGACTGCAATAGAGACAGCCATTGTTACCTGCAAAAATGAACAAACATGATCGAGTGCAGAGATGTTTGGAGGGAAAGAAAATCTCTGCAGAAAGTATGAAAGCACAAAAGAGAACGATGGCCGAAAAATGAGTTTTATATTAGGGTTCGACGCAGAAAAGGAAAGATCGTTGAACTCAGTTCGACGATTTGGGCTTCTAAAGGAATATGAAAGCTCTTAAACATCGTCGATCTCCGTTCAACGATATTGGAGAGCGCCGAACTCCGTTCGACGATCTCTGACCGGAAAGAGATAGCCTAGCACTATCTTGAAAACGCTGAACTCCGGTCGACGATTTCTAAGAACGTCGACCTTCGTTCGACGATCTTGGGGAAAAATGTCGAGCACAGTTCAGAGATCAAAAACAGCCTATAGACACTAGAAAAATCAAGTTTTTAGCCTAGTATTGGTCAATTTTAAGGTTTTAAAATCTTGGATCTTAGTTTAAACTTCCTCCATATAACATTCCTAACTGATTCAGGAAGAATGTGTGTTTCTTTTCATCCAAGAGTTTGATGAAAATATCTCCATTTTGCAAATCAGTTGGGATATATTGAAGTTCAATTTTATTCTTCTCAACATTATCTCTTAAAAGTGATGCGTAATCTCTATATGTTTTGTCCTACTATGGAAGACTGGATTTTGTGCTATAGAAATTACACTGGTGTTATCACAAATTTTTTTTGACTTATCTAGGTTGTAACCATAGTCTAGGAGCGGATTTTGAATCCACAAAATCTATGAGCAACAACTACCTGATGCCATGTATTCAGCTTCAGCAGTTGATGTGAACACAAATGTTTGTTTCTTACAAAACCAGGAGACAAGTCTGTCACCAAGAAACTGGCAAGTTCCACTAGTGCTTTTCCTGTCTACTCTACATCCAGCATAATCAGAATCTAAAAATCCAGTTAATTCAAATCCTGAATCTTTTGGATACCAGAGACCTAGATTTGGACAACTTTTCACATACCTAAGAATCTTTTTTACTAATGTTAGGTGTGAATCTCTAGGGCTTACTTGGAATCTAGCACATATACATGTAGCAAACATTATGTCAGGTCTACTAGCTGTAAGGTACAATAAAGAGCCAATCATTGCTCTATATGTTGTCTGATCAACAGGTTTCCCATGTTCATCAGCATCTAATACAGAATTAGTAGGCATAGGTATTTTCATGCAGGATGCTTCAGACATACCAAATTTCTTAACCAACTCTTTCGCATACTTGGTTTGAGAAATGCATATGCCATCAGCATGCTATTTGACTTGTAATCCTAGAAAGAAGGAAAGCTCATCCATGCTACTCATTTCAAATTTAGAATGCATTAGGTTGGAAAACCTTTTGCACAAATTTCAATCAGTAGATCCAAATATAATATCATCTACATAAATTTATACTAGTAGGGTATTGGACTTATGGGTTCTAATAAAAAGAGTTTGGTCTACTCTACTGAAAGTCACTCTAGTGTCAACTACCTTCACCTATGGGGGGGGATAGGTGATTTGCAGTCGTTTTGCGGAATTAAAAATTTACCTGCACAATAAAACAAAACAAGCACAACACAGAAACACACAGGCAGTTATAGTGGTTCCCTGATTTGGGTACATCCACTCTCCCCCTTCGACCTATCTCCCAACAAGGGACGACTCGGTCACTTCACTAACAGGATTGAAATCCAATCCTTTCACTATGGAAGAAACCCTTCCACCCGAAGGAGTCACAACTCCTCCACCACGGGTTGCACCCAACCCTTACAATGAGGAACCAAAGTTCCTTTAGAACAAAAGTAAAAATAGAATGTACAAAAATACAAACTACGTTTGGAGCGCTTGGTGTCCCTCTTCGTTCGATGAAGCGTTCTTGAAGAAGACGAAGAGTCCACGACCTAAGCACTCTCTTGGAGAGGATCTCCCCGAGATCGACGGCGGCAAGGATTGCAGCGGTGATGCTTTCGAGATCCAAACTTCGTAACAAAGCTAGCAAGGTCTACAAACGATCTTACTTGGATCGGTCGTCTCAATCGATTCGAAAGGGGAAAGTATTCCCGTTCAACAAACAAAGAGACAAAGGATCTCAAGATAGAAACGTGAGATGCGTTGCTTGGCTGAGTTTCTTTCGCCAGGAGATCAAGAGAAATCCAAGACTAGCGGCGACGATAACCTTTCGAGCGGCGACGGAGGCGGAAGAAGTTCCACGATGAGCTAGGTCAAGTCGGCGACTCGTTTCTTTTTTGCGTGTAGGGATGATCTGTAATGTTCAAAATAAGCGAGTATTTATACTTTAGATCATCCTTTATGACTGTTGTGGGCCCCACCAGAAGAAACCCTAATTTCGGTTCAAACAGCGCCTAAATATTTGGTCCGGTCCAGCTAGCCAACGGAATTCGCCTAAGGCAAATTCGGTGAGAATCATTGGTGATTCTCGATGAATCGGCGAGAATAACTTATGATTTCCGTCGAATTCTCCTTAGAAGAATTCTAGCTGAACAACAAGCCATCCAGAGAGAATTGGTGAGAATCACAATCCATTCTCGACGAATCGGCGAGAATGCAAAGTCATTCTCGACGATTCGGAGAGAATAACTTAGTGATTCTCGTCGATTCTGCCTTAGCTGAATTCTAGACGGCATTAAAATAGCCGGATGTATTCGGTGAGAGTAGGCTAGTGATTCTCGACGATTCGTCGAGAATCACTTAGTTATTCTCGTTGAATTTTCCTTAGACAATTTTTTGTCTATCTTCCCGTGAGCTGGTCTTTGACCCATCCTTGCTCCTTGTCTGCTCTTGATCTGTCTCAGCCCTTTACTTGAAAATAAGTACACTCCAATAGAGAGAGTACATGTAAGCCAACACACTGATCTGCTCAACGAGGGATTACGTTGCGCATACCCGAATATATTGACCCACTGCACCCTGACATTGGTGTGTACTTAGCGTGGAATAACTGCAAGCACATCTTGAAGAAAATGATCAAATACATTATCTATTCAACTTAGCTTGTTCAGGGGCTTCTTCAAATCAGGTACATTGTGGATACAATACCAAAAATCTCCCCCTATTTGAAGAAGCCTAAACCCTATAAGCTAAGGTGAATGGAGCATATTACTAATTCAGTTGAGAGAGAAATTCATTACCACTTTCCTGAGAGCATACTTGGAGCCACCTTAGCCTTAGCCGAGTGGGTAATCTCCCCCTTTTCGGCTTCTACAAATCTGGGACTTTACTTGGAGCCACATGCTCCACCTCAGATCTTGCATCCATGCTCGAGCTTGAGTTCCTTGCTGATGCTCCCCCTTGATCCAAGAGCCTTGAGCCACACAGTCTTCATTCTTCATAGTTCAGCATGCCGAGTTCAGTTTTGAAGAGATTGAACTTGGCCTCGTCTAGGGGCTTTGTGAAGATATCTGCAACCTGCTTATGCATGGGGACATAGCAGAGAGATATGTCTTTGTTTTTCACATACTCCCGAATGAAGTGATAGCGCACTTCAATATGCTTCGTTTTGCTGTGCGACAAAGGATTATTCGCAATTGCTATTGCGCTCGAGGAGTCACAATACATCGGAACTTCGCTGAACTACAGGTCATAATCTTTGAGCTGATTTCTGATCCATAGAAGTTGTGCGCAACAGCTGCCTGTTGAGATTTACTCAGATTCAGCCGTGGAGGTTGCGACACAATTCTGCTTCTTACTGTTCCAAGAAATAAGCCTTCTTTCGAGGAATTGACATGTCCCGGAAGTAGTTTTCCTATCATCCCTGCTTCCTGCAAAGTCAGCATCTGAAAAGCCTATCAGCTCGACATCATTGTTTCTTGGGTACCACAAGCCAAGATTTGGTGTACCTTTAAGGTATCTAAGAATCCGCTTTGTAGTGATATAATGAGATTCCTTAGTGTTCACCTGATATCTGGCACAAATGCATGTGGAAAACATAATATCCGGTCTACTAGCAGTAAGATAGAGCAGGGATCCAATTATGCTTTTGTACTTGGTTTCATCAATAGGTTTCCCTTTCTCATCCTTGTCCAGAGACACAGTAGATCCAATTGGAGTCCTCATAGAGGTTGCACTCTCCATTCCGAATTTCTTGAGGAGTTCATTTGTGAACTTCGTCTGAGAGATGAAAATCCCATCCTCAGACTGTTTCACTTGAAGTCCCAAGAAATACTTCAGCTCTCCCATACTACTCATTTCAAACTTCCCTTGCATAAGTTTGGAAAACTTCTTGCAAAGGTTGTTATCCGTTGACCCGAATATTATGTCATCGACATAGATTTGCACCAGCAAAATCTTGCCTTTGAATTCCCTAAGAAACAATGTCTTATCTATTTTTCCTATAGAGAACTTGTTCTCAAGAAGAAAACTAGACAGAGTCTCATACCAAGCTCGAGGAGCTTGTTTTAAGCCATATAATGCTTTATTTAGAAAATAAACATGATTGGGAAATGTAGGATTAACAAAACCTGGGGGTTGTGCGACATATACTTCCTCTTTATGGTTTCCATTGAGGAATGCAGATTTAACATCCATCTGATAACAGTGAATCCTTTGTGCGAAGCATACGCTAGGAACAACCTGATCGCCTCGAGCCTTGCCACTGGTGCAAAGGTCTGGTCGAAGTCAATCCCCTCCTCCTGTCTGTAACCTTGAGCCACCAGCCTGGACTTATTCTTTATGATGACACCATGTTCATCCAGTTTGTTTCTGAAGATCCACTTTATGCCGATCACATTCTGGTTCTTTTGTCTGGGAAAAAGCGTCTAGACGTTGCATCTTTCAAATTGATGCAGTTCATCTTGCATGGCCAATATCCATGCCGCATCTTTGTTCGCCTCATCGAACTTCTTTGGCTCAACCTGTGACAGGAAACTAAGGTGCAAAATCTCGTTAATTGTACCTCTTCGAGTTTTGACACTGTCACGAGGATCTCTGATGATCTGATCTCTAGGATGATCCCTCACGCGTCGGAGCTCTAGGAGTCTGGCATCTAGAGCTCTGACGTCTTCTCGGGCTTCTTCTTCTTCCGGCAGATTTTCTCCATCCTGCTCGTCAACTTCTCCAGCTGACGTCGAGGTGGAAACATTGACGTACTTGGGAGTTTCACCTTTAGTAGTCTCATCAAGACTTTGCTGTTCAAGCCGTGCACTTGCATCTTCAAGAATGCCACTGGAAGAAGTGCTATGAAACAAGCTTCCTTCATCAAAAACAACATTAATGGACTCTTCCACCACTAGGGTTTTCTTATTTAAAACCCTATATGCCCGACTATGGCTACTATAGCCCATGAATATACCTTCGAAGCATTTTTCACAAAATTTAGTATACGGTTACTTCCCGTTATTGAGTACATAGCATTTGCAGCCAAAGATCCTTAAATAGGACATGGTTGGTTTCCTGCCTTTCAGTAGCTCATAAGGCGTCTTACGATGACTCTTGTTGATCAAGGACCGGTTTTGTACATGATAAGCCGTATTGACAGCCTCTACCCAGAAGTATTCTGGGAGAGAAGCGTCATTCAACATTGTCGTGCAAGCTTCAATGAGAGTTCTATTTCTCCTCTCCGCAACTCCATTTTGCTGAGGAGTACGCGGGGAGGAAAACTCATGAAAGATACCATGTTCTTCACAAAATTCTGTCATAGCCCCAGACTCGAATTCTGTTCCATGGTCACTTATGATTTTTACCACTGAGCAGTTAAGCTTGTTCTGAATTTGCTTAACAAAACTCGTGAAGATGTCAAACGTATCTGACTTTCGTTTTAAGAAGAACACCCATGTAAACCGAGAGTGATCATCAACAATCACTAGCGTATAGGTCTTGCTTCCCAAGCTATGAACTTGCACTGGACCAAACAAGTCCATATGCAGAAGATAAAGACATCTTGAAGAGTCTTTGTCTGCAATGCCCTTAAAGGTAGCCCGAGTCTGTTTGCCCTTCTGGCACACAGGACAAGGTCTATCTTTGATGCACTTAATAATGGGAGCATCCCTTACTAAATTTTTAGAAAATAACATACTAATCATCTTGAAATTAATATGTGACAATCTCTTGTGCCATTGTTCACAAAGAGATGCACTGCCTTTTGCTACCAAGCACACGGGGGTAGAAGAATCTAAACTAAGAAAATCTAAACAAAAGATATTTCTGCTCCTAATGCCAGTTAATACCATCTCCGAAGAGGCACACGATATTATCAAGCATTTATCCTTGCAGAATTTAACGTCATATCCTTTATCACATAATTTACTTACACTGATCAGGTTATGATTTAAACCTTCAACATAAGCCACGTCGGTGATAGAGATTATTCTATTGGAAATCATACCATAACCTCTGGTGACACCTCGATCTGATCCCCCAAAGATGACTTTGGGTCCATTTTCGACTGGAGAGTAATCACGCAGCAGGCTTCTAGTCCCAGTCATATGCCGGGAACATCCACTATCCAAGTACCAGATTGGAGTTTTGGTGGCCTTTGGACATTCCTGCAAAACCGAATTAATTTCCCTTAGGAACCCAATCGAACTTGGGTCCTAGATTCCTTGTTAGCACACTCCCCATCGGATGGTTAACCCTACGAGTGGTCGGTCTCGCATTGCTAACATGAGGAGTCTCGTTATATCTCGGATTAAACCAGCAATCCACAGTAAAGTGACCAACTTTGCCACAGCACCAACAGTCAAATCTATTATACCTTTTCCTAGGCTCCTGCTTCACCCTTGGAACGGTGGGTCCAGCCGGGGCCTTGGATCTGGATGTGGAGCCATCATGATGACAACAGTCACATGATTTCTTCACCTCCTATTCCTTCAGTATAACAGGCTTGGCTTTTGGTGCCTGCTTCCTATTATGGCTGCAAGAGAAGTGACCATAATCCTCCACTTGGATTTCCTCATAAGGTGCCTTAAAGACACTCTCACCGTAATTGCGGGGGAAGGCCCAACCATTATACCGGCTCTTGGGCTTTTCAACCGAGGGCTAGAAGAAGTGGCCATAGGTTGACTCAAAGTCCTGTTAATTGCAGGGAAAGCCCGGCTTCCTGAATTCAATAGGGTTGAGTGGGGCCTTTCCCTTTTCTGCAGCAGAGGCCTTCTTAGCAGCCTTATTTTTCCTCTGCTTTCTGTTTCTCTTGGATGATTTACCAGGCACAGCCAGCCCCCTTAGCCTGAGTAGAGAAGGTATCAACCAGTGGAAGAATAGTCTTTGTCATAGAGATGCTTTTGACAATCTTCCTTTCTGCCACAAGTTGTTCTTCTAACTTATTGATTTATTCCTGTTTAAGGTCAAGGAGACATAGAGACTAAGAGTGCTTAGAGACCAGGTCCAGGTGCACCTGGCGGAGAGAAATCAAGCTAATGATCTCTTCCCTTAGGGAGACACCCTCGACCTTAAGGAATTTGACTTCCTTTTCTGAGCCCTCAATCTCTTGCGGCATTCCTCGAAGGTGTTGAGCAGAAGCTCATACTTTTAGAGGAGCTCGGCTTCTCGGGCAGAAGGGCTTTCCTCGAGATCATCATCAGGAGACTCATAGTCAGAGTCAGAGAGGGGGGGTACGAGCTTTTAACTTCCCAGTAAATGGGGGGCAGTCTCCTTCTGAGTCAGAGCGACCCACTATCCCGAAGTAGGCTTCTTCATCATCACTGGAGTCTGAGGAATCAGACTCACTCAGTGTCTTTGGCTTCTTAGCGATGTAGCTTCTCTCCTTCTTTTTATCTCTAGAGGGTCTGTGCTCTCTCCCTTCCCCTTATCTCTCTTGCCTTCATGGCAGTCAGCCACGATGTGTCCTGGCTTATTACACCCAAAACAAATGATGTCAGCATGACGATGTTTGTTCGGTTTTGATTCATACCTGTCAGAAGAATAATTCTTCTTCTGATTTCTGGAGGAGGAGCCGTCTCTCTTTCTTTGATTCCTCATCTTGAGGAACTTCTTGAATTCTCGGGTGATGAGGGAGAAGTCTTCTTCATACAGCTCTGAGCCTGAGGAGCATGGCTCGGAGTCTTCCTCCTCATCCTTTTTCCACGAACGGGATGGGGCAGCCCCCTTGCCTTTCCTGGAGTGAATGGCTTTCAGGGCCACAGTCTTTTCTTTTGCTGCAGCTTTCTCAGCTTCTTCTTCTGCTTTCCTCGTGTTCAGCTGAAGCTCATAGAAAATAAGCTTCCCAAATAGTATCTGAGGATCAGTTTCTGCTAATTTGCCAAACTCTCGGATGGAGCAGATCTTCGTGTCCCATTCCTTAGTAAGGGACCTAAGGAATTTATCATTCAGTTCACCATTAGTGAACACTCTTCCATATCCCTTTAGGGAATTGACGATCTTGAGGAAATTCTCGAAGGTAACTCCGATCTCTTCCTTACGCCCTTGTCTGAAGGCCTCATATTTTTGGTTCAGGAGGGATCTCCGATCATCCCTCACTTCATCTGTGCCCTCCATCAGAATAATCAGGCAGTGCCAGATATCCTTAGCTGTCCTGTAGTTGTAGAAGTTCTGCATCATGGAGTCATCAACTGCACTGACTAGAATGTTCTGTGCCTTCTTGTCAAGCCCGACCAGCACCATCTCGTCCTTGTCCATTTCAAAAAACTTCTTAGGCACCATTTTGGTAGGATCAATGGTGGAGGCCTTAGTGGGAATATAAGGTCCCTCCTCCACGATCATGAAGAGCCGGGGGTCGACTGCTTCGATGTAAAATCTAATCCTTTCCTTCTAGATAGGAAAGTTTATCCTGGTGCACACTGGGATCTTGCCTGAGTACTTGAGTCCGTCCATAGTAGATATCTGCCTTCTTCTTGACACTAGTGGCAGGAACATACTCAAGGTGTTAACCTTTTTGATGAGTAACCTCCCTCTGATACCACTTGAAAGTCACTCTAGTATCAACTACCTTCACCTATGGGGGGATAGGTGATTTGCAGTCGTTTTGCGGAATTAAAAATTTACCTGCACAATAAAACAAAACAAGCACAACACAGAAACACACAGGCAGTTATAGTGGTTCCCCGATTTGGGTACGTCCACTCTCCCCCTTCGACCTATCTCCCAACAAGGGATGACTCGGTCACTTCACCAAAAGGATTGAAATCCAATCCTTTCACTATGGAAGAAACCCTTCCACCCGAAGGTGTAACGTCACAATTCGCGCTAGGCCCCTCGCACGATTTTTGAGTCAAGAGACTTGACTCGGGCTCGGGGCGCACTGGCAAAAGGTGTCAAGTGCGTTGGATGGAGTGTATGGTTGAGTGATATCCAACGGATCGAAAGGGAATGGCCTAAGGGAAAATCGTCGAGAATGCTTGGTGATTCTCGCCGATCGTCGAGTATCGATGAGAATACTCAACGCTCTCAACGCCAGATTTCCGATAAGAATGGCCCAAGGGAAAATCGTCGAGAATGCCTGGTGATTCTCGCAGATCGTCGAGTATCGATGAGAATACTCAACGCCAGATTTCCGATAAGAATGGCCCAAGGGAAAATCGTCGAGAATGCTTGTTGATTCTCGCCGATCGTCGAGTATCGATGAGAATACTCAACGCAAGATTTCCGATAAGAATGGCCCAAGGGAAAATCGTCGAGAATGCCTGGTGATTCTCGCCGATCGTCGAGTATCGATGAGCATACTCAACGCTCTCAACGCCAGATTTCTGATAAGTTAGGCTAAGGGAAAATTGCCGGGTATCATTGTTGATACCCGACGAATTCGTCAAGAATGACTGACGATTCTCGCCGATCGTCGAGAATGACAGATGATTCCCGCTGAATTTGACTTGTGCATTTTCTTCGCCCAGGCAGATTCGCCGGCTTGTACAGGCGGGCCGAACCGGATTTCGGTATTCACGCTGGATGGTTCCTTGGACCGGGTCACTTCAATATGACCCCTTATGGGCGGTCCAATGAGGCGTTGATACGTGGCAGAAGATGCAACCTAATACATCGGCTTATAAAAAGGGAGTTAAAGCCGAACCCTAGCTTTTTGCGCCGATCAACCCTTGCCATCATCGTGGATCTCGAGAAACCGACGGAGCCGGCGGAAGCAGGCGGAGCTTTTGGAGGCGACCTTCTTTCTCGCTCTCTCTCCCTCTCATTCCTTTGCCATAAAGAACAACCGCACCAAGCGAGAACGACTAAATCCATGGCCGCAAAGGAGAACGACTAAATCCATGGTCGGGAACGGTGGTACCGCTGGAAACGAGGTGAGCTTCCTCCCCTCTCCCTTAGTGCTAGATCTGTAGATATATTTTAGGAGAAATATCGACTCCGTAGAGTCTTGATGGTGAGGAGGAGATTTCCTAGGAAAGCAATGCCTAGGTTTGTTTTCTAGGCTTAGCCCCCTCCAACCTATTCATCCTTCAAAGTGAAGATGAGAGAAGGATTCGTGGAGAAATATTGCTTCGTGAATAAGGGTGGACGATTTTCTGGAGGAGATTTTGGGAGTTTGGTGCAAGGAGGAAGATGAATGGATGCCGTTCACCTCGCCTTAAGATGCGTGCAGAAATCTGTTTTATTCACGCAGCGACCTTCGTGGCCAATTTCAGGGGTGTTCTGGTCATATCTTGGTTTTCGACTAAACACGAAAGTCGTAGCCATAAAAATTATCTTTCCAACTAGTGGTTGCACGTTCCCAGGCGATACCTGTAGCCATAGGAAAGTCTGTTCGAATCTGCTGCGGTTGGAGGAAATTCCACCCAGGAAATTTGTACCCTGTACGCAGCAGGCTTCGAGTAGATTTCTGGTGCGATGCGATAAAATCTGGGCTTTAGACTAAACACGAAAGTTGTGTCCCACAAAATTATCTTTCAAACGAGTAGTTACTCGCACTTGTCGGATTTCTGTAGCCTCAGGAATCCTTGGTCGAAGTGGCTGCCTGGATTAAGGCTGCACCTAAATTCTGGGCTTGTGTAACGTGGAATGCGATGTGGTGGAATTCAATGTTGCCATCCAACTCGAGGCTTGGGTGGACTCTTTTGACATAATCATCATAGTGACGTGATAAGTTGAGGTTATGAATCCAAATTCATATAACGAGTTGTGGACAAGTTTAATTGAAGGAAAGAACCTGATATAATTGGGTGGATGTAATTGGATAAATGTCTAAACGATTTAACTATGGCCATGATACATGTTGGATGGATAAAAGGGAATTAGTAACCTAATGCTTAGAGTGTCATCTCCCTACGGGTAGCATTGTGGAAGTAACAAGTGCGGTGTTGACTATCATTAGTTGGAATGAGATTGAGATGGGTAAAGTTGGTGTTGGTACCCTAGATGTGATTTGGCTTATGTAATCCCTTTCCAGCCCCTCTTGATCCATATAAAGATATATGATCATGTTTAGACTTTGCTTAGTCTCCCTAGGGCAGTATATGACTGACCTAGAGTTTAGGCTAGTAGTTTTAGAATGTGTTTTGGTTAAGGCTTTTTCCGTTCGACTATCGTCGAACGAGGCCTCGCGATCGTCGATCATTGATCGACGATAGCAGGGCTATCGAATCGTTGAGTCAAGACAATTATCGTCGACCGATGGTCGACGATCTCAGAGCAAGCCTCTTATGCTCTGAAGGTTGGTCGACGATCTGCCATCTGCAGTTCAACGATCTTGTTCTTGTTCGACGATATCTGTCTCAACAGATATTTTGTCTTAGTCGTCGACATCTTGTGATGTTCGACGATATCTGTGTCGACAGATTGTTGCCTTAGTTGTCGACGATTTCTGGTCGACGTTTTCTGTCTCGACAGCTTTCTGCTTCAGTCGACGATATCTAGACCTGGTCGACGATTTCTGGTCGACGTTTTCTGTCTCGACAGCTTTCTGCTTCAGTCGACGATATCTAGACCTGGTCGACGATTTCTGGTCGACGATATCTGTCTCGACAGATCTTTTGCTCTGGTCGACGATTTCTGGTCGACGATATCTGTCTCGACGGATCTTTTGCTTTGGTCGACGATAGTTTGAGCTGGTCGACGATTTCCGTTCGACGATTTCTGTTTCGACAGACTTCCGTTTTTAGTCGACGATCTGTTAGTAGGTCGACGATCTTCGAACCCCTGTTCGACGATTTCTGTCTGCCTTTATCTTTTTGTATTTATTCTATTCCTTGGTTTATTTCCAAGTGTTTTAGTTGGTGGTTAGATTGATTCTCTGATATTATTGTTGCTAAATTTATGGTTTAAATTCAAATAAATTGATTACAAATTCTGTCAAGCATAAATCACGGGATTCAGTATTCTTGATAAAGCATTTTGTCCTATTATACAAATTGCGTTGACTTTATCTTTCCAGCCTGTTTTCTAGCCGTTGGTACTATGTACTATTTCCAAGAATGATACGTCTTTATGCTGAGATATTTTTCCCGCTTATTTTATTCCTTATTGGGACTGACAGAAAGTTAATAGGCCATTCTATTCCTATTGCTATATTCTATTTTGAGATAATCTATTGCAGGGCTCGAGAATTCAAATCAATAGAGCCGTTCCAAAGGAAAAACGTGAAGACATATTTAAAAGAGATTCTTCTCTCAGAAAAGAATAAGTTACAGACACAGAGAAATATTATTCATTCGCTCAAGCATCATCAGAGCAGCACTTCACAATCTCACAACAAGAAGAAGAAAAGTTTTCCTGAAGCAAAAGCCCAGAGCAATCATCTTTCATTCTCAAGTCTCCTAAGCATCTTCTTAGAGTTTTCAAGACTTCAGAAAGAGCTTCAGTTCTGCTTCAAGTGCTCCAGAATCTTAAGACCTGATAAAAATCAGTCTTCAGATCTCTGAGGATTTAGTTTCAGTTTATCTGAAACTCCTTCATCCTGAAGCAAAGGCTTTCCCTGGACTTCCACTGAGCCAGGGGGAGACTTTGATTCTTTAGAGAATCCACAAATCTTCTCTAATCTGTATTTAAAACAGAGAAGATAATCTAACCCTCTCAACCCCTTTGTAAAAAGAGTTTGTTCACACCTCTTCAAAAGTGAACGTTGGTGACAGGGCACCTTATCAACAACCTGTGGTTGAGCATCCTTATCAAAAGCTCAAAGGGTCTGTTTGATCTACCTGAATCAGATCATTGGTGGCAGGGCACCTTAGCAAAAACCTGTAGTGGATTCCTACCAGGGTGGTAGAAGAGTGGATGTACCTATTTAAAGGGAACCACTATATATCCTGTGTCTCTCTGGTTCTTGCTGATTTGTTTATTCTGTGGCTGTGATAGAACTACCTAGGATTGCTAGTTGCTGTGATAGGCTTGTAGTTAACTGAAATTTCAGTCAACTTCTTCACTTGTGCACTTCACTGTGTTAGGCTCTTAGGGTTCAAGTATCAGATTTTTTATTCCGCAAATAAACTCCAAGGGAGCTGACTAAGTGTTCATAAAATTTTGAATACTCTATTCACCCCCCCTCTAGAGTAGTTTACAACTTATCCCCTCACTTTCAATTGGTATCAGAGGGAGGTTAGCTGTTCATACAGGCTAACACCTGAGTTAAAAGATCCTGTGATAAGTTGTTTCCTGATACCATTCACAAACACTTTCACACATGGCCCAGTCTAAGGATTATTCAAGCACCAGACCTCCTGTATGCAACTTGTCCAAGTTTGGCATATGGAAGGCCAGGATAAGACTATACATGAATTCTATTGATGAAGATATTTTTTCTTCTATTTTGACAGGACCACCTGCTAGGCCTGCTGCTGCTTCCACTTCTGCTGATCTCAGTGCTGTGCCACCACCTGACTACAATGAAACTTACAAGAAGGCAAAAGCAGCTGATGCTAAAGCAATGAATATCCTAGCTCAGACAATGTCTGATGAGATATTCCAGAAGCTGGCTGAATGTACCTCAGCCAAAGCTATGTGGGATTCCCTCAACCACATAGTTGCTGGCTCAGCTGATGAGAGGAAGGACAGGAGATCCAATCTCACCTCTCAGTATGAAAATTTCAAGAAGGATGATGCTGAAGACATTGACACCATGTACACAAGACTCAGTTCAATAATAAGTGAACTGAGGTCTTTAGACAAGGAAATAACCTTGTCAGAAGTCAATGACAAGATCCTGATGTGCCTTCCCATCTCATGGGACTCAAGGATATGGCCCATCAAGGATGGAAGAAACACTGTGGAACTCTCCACAGAAGCTCTGTTGGGAAAGCTCAAGTCATATGAGCAAACTCTAAAGAGCAGAGCTGCTGCAATTGAAGTAAAAACTCCAACACCAATAAAGAAAGAGCATTCTCTAGCTCTTAAGGCTGCTGAGACTTCTGAAGGAAGTCAATCAAATGAGGAGTTACTGGCACTCATTGCCAAGAGGTTCTTCAACATGGGAAGAAGAGACCTCAGAAAGAAGTTCTCCAAGCATGAGGACAAGCCAAGGTATGACAAGACTCCATCTAAAGAAATCATTTGTTATGTTTGCAGCAAGCCTGGACACATTGCTCCAGATTGTCCAGAGAAGAAGTACAAGGAGAAGAAACATGAGAAAGAATACAGGAAGCACCACTCCAAGTCCTCATCACACAAATACAAGAAGAAGGACAAGGGATTTGTGGCTGCTACCTGGAGTGAAACAGAAGAGGATACCTGCTCCTCTAGCTCCAGTGATTCAGAAGAAGAAGAAGAGAAGAAAGCCAAAGAGGTCTGCCTCATGGCCATTGATGCCTGCAGCTCTCTGTCAGCTGCAGAGAATTCTGAAGAAGAAGGAGACAATGAAGAAGATTCCTTTATGGAGGACCAGGTAATCGACTCATTTGACTTCTCATCTCCTGAGTTCAAACTAAAATTTAAAACTCTATGTTTAGACTTACTATTATCTGAAAAAGAAATTAAGTCACTTAGATTAAAAATAATGGAACTAGACATGGAAGGCACTGAAATAATCAGATTAGAAAAGGAATTAGAAAGCTCAAAAGAAGAAGTAACATTCCTAAAATTAGAACTAGCTAAATCTAAGAGGTTAGAAGAACAATTAAATGGCAGAAGCCTCAAATTATCTGAAATAACCTGTATAGCAAACACTAGGGTTGGTAATGATAAACTAGGCTTAGGTGCTACACCTAGTGAACCCATCCTCCTCACAAAGGAGAGATTTAGCACTCCAGTAAAATTTGTTTCTGAATCAGGAATAAAGAATACTGAGGAAATTGAAAAATGCAAGAAAATTCAGAATAAGATTAAGAAAGAGAATAGGAAGAAAAAATTTCTAGCTTTACAAAAATCGTCGAACATTAATCGACGATCGTCAAACCAATCGTCGAACGACTATCGACGATCGCTGAACACCTACACTGAGTATAATAGCTTTGGTGCAGGAGGTCGACGATCTCATCTTGAGTCGTCGACCAGTGATCGACGATCGTGGAATCCAGAACATCGTTCTACCATAAATGATCGACGATATGGCTTGCGATCGTCGACCATTGATCGACGATCTGGACTTAAGCTGGAAAATAAAAACCAAACTTCCAGAACTTCAAATCCTAATCACCACCCCAGGTTGTTTAATCCTTCAACTGAATGGATTATCCCACCTAGGAGATCACACCCTTTAGGATATAAATCTAAGCCTGCAAAATCTTTTATATCTAGTTTTTCTTTTGTGAAGAATACTGGACCCAAGGTAACCTGGGTCCACAATATATAACTGTTCTTTCTGCAGGTGAAGACCTATCCAGTCATACATGACAAATGGTATCTGGATAGTGGATGCTCAAAGCATATGACAGGAAAGAAGAAGAACCTGTCAGGTTTCAAAGCCAAGCTGGGACCAAAAGTTGTATTTGGGGATTCCAGCTGTGGACAGACTGAAGGGTATGGCAGCTTCACCATAGGAGCTGTAACCTTCAAGAAGGTTGCTTATGTCTCAGGACTAAAACACAACCTGATCTCTGTAAGTCAATTATGTGATGCTGGATACAAGGTATGGTTCACTGACACTGCTTGTAATATTGCTTTAAATAATACTGTGGTGTTAGTAGGCATTAGAATTGGAAATGTTTATGTTGTAGATTTTAATTCCTCCAAATCTGAAATATGCTTATTTAATGAAGTAACCAGTAATAATACCCTTTGGCATAAGAGACTTAGTCATGTAAACTTGAAAAACATTTCTAGGTTGGCTAAATACAATCTTGTAAGAGGATTACCTTCTTGCCCCTACAAGAAGGAAGGCCTTTGCAAAGCTTGTCAACTAGGAAAGCAAACAAGAAATAGCTTTAAATCAGTTAATAAAAGTGATTCTCCCAGGATTCTGTACTTGCTACATTTGGACTTATTTGGTCCTATTGCTGTGCAGAGTCTTGGAGGGAAGTCTTACACTCTAGTAATTGTAGATGACTTCTCCAGGTTCACTTGGGTATTCTTCTTGAGAACTAAGGCTGATAACTTCAAGGTTCTTACAGATTTTCTAAAGTGTATACAGAGTGAGTATTCTACTCAGATTGCCTTGATCAGAAGTGATCATGGTACTGAGTTTGAGTCTCTTCTTATGCAAGAATTCTGTGAGAAGGAAGGTATCAAACATAGCTTCTCTGCTCCTAGAACTCCTCAACAAAATGGGGTAGTTGAAAGGAAAAACAGAACCCTAATTGAAGCTGCAAGTACATTGTTGGCTGATGCTAACATGCCTCTGTCCTTTTGGGCTGAAGCAGTTAGCACAGCTAACTATGTATTGAACAGAAGTCTGATACATAAACTTAAGGGTAAGACTCCCTATGAATTACTTAAGCAAGTGAAACCTAAAATAGACTATTTTAGAGTATTTGGCTGTGTTGCTTTTGTTCATAACAATAACAAAGAATACCATAGAAAATTTGAGGCAAAAGCATCAATGGGAGTTTTTCTAGGATACTCTCAAGTAAGCAAAGCCTATAGGGTCCTTAATAAATCCTCTCTTAAGATAGAAGAGTCTGCACATGTCTCTTTTGATGAGACAGTCATGTATTATAAGGAGAAGGATTCTTCCTCTAATAGTACAGTGCAAGTCCTAGGAGTAAGTAAGGATTTGGAAGGTTTGAGACTCACACAGGAGAATCATCCCCAACAAACTCCTCAGGTTGCTCCCTCAGATTCTGAATCTGATGTAGAACTGCTTGAAGTTAAAGCACCTGCTCCAACAGTTGATCAGATTCCACATGAGGAATTAAATCTTGAAACTGTTGAAGATCAGATCATTGTTGAACCTACTGATCTTGTCACACTTAGAGATCACCCTGTATCTCAAGTGATTGGAGACATTTCAGCAGGAGTCCAGACAAGACATCAACTCAACAAAAATGTGATGTTTGCTTGTTTCCTTTCTCAGGTTGAGCCCCTAACCATTAAAGATGCTGAGCTTGATCCCCACTGGATTATAGCAATGCAAGAGGAGCTTAACCAGTTTGAAAGATGTAAAGTTTGGACCTTGGTTCCAAGACCAAGAGGCCAACGGATCATAGGCACCAAGTGGGTGTTTAGAAACAAGCTTGATGCCCAAGGCATAGTAGTTAGAAATAAAGCTAGGCTAGTAGCTCAAGGCTATAGACAGGAGGAAGGCATAGATTATGATCAGACTTTTGCCCCTGTAGCTAGACTAGAAGCCATTAGGATTTTCCTAGCCTATGCTGCCTATAAAAGATTTAAGGTCTTCCAAATGGATGTGAATAGTGCCTTCCTCAATGGAGATTTAAAGGAAGAAGTGTTTGTTGAACAACCACCAGGGTTTGTTTCATCAACCTTACCCACTCATGTGTTCAAACTCCAAAAGGCTCTCTATGGACTTAAGCAAGCACCTAGAGCTTGGTATGAGACCTTAGCAAATTTTCTTCTAGAACACAAGTTTGTGAGAGGTGTAGTAGATAGAACCCTATTCATTAGACATCATAAGGACTCACAACTGTTAGTTCAAATCTATGTAGATGACATTATATTTGGTTCTACTGATCCCAAACTATGCAAGAGGTTCTCTGAACTAATGCACTCTAAGTTTGAGATGAGCAGCATGGGTGAGTTATCCTATTTCCTTGGTCTCCAAGTGAAACAGAGTGTTGATGGCATTTTCATTTCTCAATCAAAATATGCCAGGGAGCTGGTTAAAAGATTTGGAATGTCTGATGCTTCATCAATGAGCACACCTATGGCCTCAAATGCAGTTATTGATTCTGATGTTAATGGCAAGCCTGTTGATCAAAAGAACTTTAGAGCCATTGTTGGTTCCCTGCTGTATTTGACTGCAAGTAGGCCTGACATAATGTTTGCTACATGCCTATGTGCTAGGTTTCAGGTCAACCCAAAGGAATCTCACTTAACTCTTCTCAAGAGGATTTTGAGATACCTTAAGGGATGCCCTAACTTAGGACTGTGGTACCCAGCTGAGTCAGGATTTGAATTAATTGGATATTCAGATGCTGATTATGCTGGTTGTAGAGTTGACAGGAAAAGCACCTCAGGGACTTGTCAGTTCCTGGGAGAGAGACTTGTCTCTTGGTTTTGTAAGAAACAGGCATCTGTGTCTACTTCAACTGCTGAGGCTGAATATATTGCAGCAGCTAGTTGTTGTTCACAGATTCTGTGGATTCAAAATCAGCTAGTGGATTATGGGTATACACACTCAAAAACAAAAATTCTGTGTGACAGTACCAGTGCAATATCAATTGCTCAAAATCCTGTGCACCACTCCAGAACCAAGCACATTGAGATTAGACATCACTTTCTGAGAGATAATGTGGAAAAGAACAAGATAGCAATGGAATTTATATCCACAGACCTGCAGAGAGGAGATATTTTCACTAAGCCCCTTGATGAACAAAGGCATTTGTTCTTCCTGAACCAGCTTGGTATGATTAATGGTTCAGAGTAGTGAAAATTAAGATAATTTTGTTTTCTGTCTAAAATCGTCGAACGACTGCTCGACGATCTTCGACCAAGTCAGAACTATCGTCGACCAACCGTCGACGACAGCTCGTTCTGTAGTAAGGCAGAAATCGTCGACCAACTGGTCAACGATTTCTCCTTAGGTATCTATCGTCGACCAATGGTCGACGACAGATTTTCTGTGCTGGGTGGAGAATCGTCGACCAACATTTATTGATCGACGATCGTGGTGATTGCTTGTGGTCGGTCGATATTTTAACGATTAGTCAAACATTGACTATCGTCGATCTTTATTCGACGACCGATTTTATTCCGGGTTCGACGATCGCAGATTTGTTTCTAATAGTCGATTTAGGTCTGAAGATCGTCGTCCTTCCGCTCCGTCTTTTCATATTCCTTCTCCTGGCTTAGAATTCGCTCTCGAACTCTAATCCCGCGCGATTCTCTTCTCCCCTGTTTTGCTTCTCGATTCGCCATTTTCTCTCAAATCCTATGGCGATTCCTTCTGCTGTTCTCTTCGGAATGAAGTTCGACACTGGCTTCTGTGTCGACTTCGATTCTTTCAGCCGATGCGATCAACCAATCCAAGATATCCTGCAGCTGTGTGAAGAGCAAGGCCTCAAGAGATTCATGTCATCCGCACCTAAGATTAACATACCGGAGATACGAGAATGGGTATACACTTCGTCCTCCAGCGACGATGCCATGACAGGAAAGATAAATGGCGAGGAGGTCACTCTGACTCCTGAAGTATTGACTGAGCTGTTTGGACTGCCAACAGGAACTGAGGAATATGAGCAAAGCACAGAGGAATATGGCCGCATGCTCACTGTGATGGGCCATGCCGAAGGGATTCCGGCTAAGTTGTTAAAGATAAACCTGTCTCCAGAGTACAAGTTTCTGGCCGACCTGGTGGGCAAGGTCGTTTTGGGAAAACATTCTGCTCATGACAACATCAACAGGCAACAGTTTGCCCTGATGTCAGCTTTGGTGAATAAGGCACAGATTGCCTGGGGAAAAGTTCTGTTTGAACTAATAAGGAGAAAGAACAATCAGAAAGAAGTAAATCTTGCCAGGGTACTGGGTATGTTTCTGTATGTGAAAGCACCCCTGCTGCTTGTTTCTGCACCGTCCGCAGTCAACGCTAGCAAGAGGTTGGACCCTTCTCTATTCAAGAAATCCCAGAGGATTATCAAGAAGTCAGCCAGGGTTGATCCTAACCCTCCTTCAGACACAAGGGCTGATTCGGCCGCTCTCCCGCTTACTGGGGAAGGCTCAGTAATCCCTCCATCCTCTCTCTCTATCCCTGCATCCTCTTCCCCTGCATTACTTTCCTCTACAACACCTGCAGTGCCACCACAACATGCATCCTTCATTCCACCTGCATCTCCACACCAGTCACCAACACCACAACATCTGGCAGCTTCAGCCAGTGTTGACATGGTGACTGCTACCATCATCACAAACCTTTCTCAACATGAATCCCACACTCATGTTGATGACCACCTATCTCCACATGACTCATTTGATCATGTGGCAGATCATCCTGCCTCCATTCCATCCACCTCCACATCATCAGCATTTCAGATAACTCCTGAATTGCTTGCACATATTGTCGAGCTCATTACTCCCTCCATCCAAAAAATGATTGAGGCTGCCAATGCCCCTCTCATTGCCTCCATCAATTCTCTCACTGATGCCATCAAATCCATCTCATCTTCTGCTGAGCCCCCTTCTGTAAGATGCATGACTCCAGTCCCCACTGAAGTCATGCAGGGGGAGATGTCTGTTGAAGTGGTCTCAGGTGATGCCCTGACCCTTCAGGACAATTCTTCTCTTCCCCTTCAAGGAACTGTAGAAGAACCTCAAGCGATTCCAGAGAAAGAACCAGAAGGTAAACCTTAAAATTCTTCCTCCAAAGGTTATAATCAGGACTTCAATTTGATATTTGTATCTAACAAAGACATTCACTCCCTAGTGAATCTAGCTTCTGAGGAAGAAGTTCCTGAAAAAGAAAATGAGGAAGTCCCCATGGACACTTGTGAGTATGATGCTGCTCAACCTGATGGTATAGCTTTATTTAAGATTCTAATTAATTCTAACTCCAACTTAGAGTTAATTTCTTATCCCTTCCTTTCCATCACAGCTGCTGATGACCTTACATCAGTATTGCAAGTTGATGCTGCTAAGTCCTTTGATTCTGATAAAGACTTGGAATCATTTCTTAACTCAGACTGTGAGTTCTCACTCACATCTACTCCTTTTGTTCCTCCTCCTCAAGAGATAGTGGTCCCTTATAGACCTGAGTACCTTGATGACCCCTTGGTCAAAGATACTCTTTTCTTTTCCTGTATGGCACTCCTCTTGTGCCTTGCAGAGGTGTCTATCCCTGATGTCACTGAACATCTAGAAGGAATTATAACCTCCTTCCTAGATGCAAAGTGGTATCCTGTGTAGATCTTCAGGTAATCCTATCTATTACCTGTTGTTTGTTCACCTTGGGGGGAATATTTTATTCCCACTTGGTTGTTAACCTATCTTTCTTTGCATGCAGGCACAACCATAAATGCTGCTGCTGCTGAAAACATCAACATCCCTGCTGATGCTGCTGCTGAAGAAATTGAAGATGTGCAAGATAGGGCAGACAATGCTCCCAAGATGACTGAAATGGACTCAAGCTCAGGTACTCTAAACATTGACCAATTTATAGCCTTTGTGGCTGAGAATATTGCCTCTGAGTACATTGAAGGGATAGCTAATTATCATCTGGATTCCCTAGCCATCTCTCTAGAGAAAGCATCTGCCCCTGCAGATATCGTCATCTTTTCTCCTCCTATCCTTACCTATCCTCTATCCATTCCTTCTATTGCAGAACTGGTCCCCAAGACAGTTCCTGAGTTGTATCCAGAATCAGAACTCTGGAAGAGGTCTCCAAATGTGGATCTTGATGCCCTCCTTAGGCAAGATGCCATTGAGGAAGCTAAAGAGAAAGAAGAAAGAGAAAAGAAAGACAAAGCTGAACCTACTGCCAAGGATCCTTCTGAACTTGACTTTGATGATTATGCTGGGAAAGACTCATCTCATTCTGATGATGATGATGATGATTCTGATGATTCTGACTCCTCTAAGAAAAGGAAAAGAGCTGCTTCCAAGAAAAGAAAAGCTCCTGCTCCTCCTGCTGCTAATCCAGACAAGGATGTTCCCTATTTTATTCTGAAGGGAATTGATCCGAAGAGCAAAGAATTTCAGCCTTGGATGAGACTTTCAAAGAATCAGACAAGAGAGAATAAGAGAAGAAAAAGGTATGACACTCCCGTTCAGAAATTCCCCCCCAGAGGTCCTCCTCCACCTCCTGGTGCTGGAGCCTCTGGAAGTCTCTCTTCTGTCCCCTCTGCAAGGTCAGCCAGTTCTAACACTTCTCAGACCTACCAAAGAAGGAGTAATCAAAGCCAGGGAGGCCAAGATGTTTCAGGACAGGGAAGAAAAAGAAATGACAATGCTCTCGTGGAACAAATAAAGGAAATGACTTTTCAGCAACCTACATTCTTTCCTCCTCCTTCTCCTAAGAAGATAATCCCAGAAAGGAAACCTTCTCCTCCCAGGAGAGGTCCCTCCTCTTCAAGGAAACCTGCTGCAGATGAATCAAAAGGAAAAAGAGTGGTCTTTTCAGAAAAATCCCACAAAAAGTTCATTGAGCTTGCACCTCCAAGATCTCTATATGCTCAAACTGATCCTAAGAAGGCTGTGCAGATTCCTCTTGATTCAAGCAAACTTGCTACAGCTCTTCAAAGAAACATAGAGATTGCAGCTCATACAGATATTGATAGACCTCCCTCTCCATCAGATAAAACTGAAGCTGAAAGGATTGCCTCTATGGCAAGATTCAAAGAGTCTATTGCACTAAGCATGATGGAGAGAGCCAAATCTCAAGGACTAGATCCTACAGCCTACTCAACAATGTCAGAATTCAGAGAAAAGGAACTCAGCAGAATTCAAGTCAATCCAGAAGCCTTTGACACTGAGGAATACATGAGACTACATCCTGCTGCAGTTCTACCAAGTTATGCTGAAAAGAAAATCATAGGTGAACATGATCTAATGCTATCCAAGAGACAAGCAGCAAACCCTAACAGAGAAATTATTTTCAAACCAGCTGCAATACCCAAAAACTCATCTGATGCTAAACATGCTGATAAATCTGCTTGATACATTCCATTTCTGCTGATTTATGCTTGTTATATTTTCTGTGTATTGCCTGTGTTTTAACATTCTGGTTAATCTTTAGATTTGTTGTTGTCTGCTTTAGCCTTTAAATTGGATTGGATAACATAACCCAAATAGGGGGAGATTGTTGGTACCCTAGATGTGATTTGGCTTATGTAATCCCTTTCCAGCCCCTCTTGATCCATATAAAGATATATGATCATGTTTAGACTTTGCTTAGTCTCCCTAGGGCAGTATATGACTGACCTAGAGTTTAGGCTAGTAGTTTTAGAATGTGTTTTGGTTAAGGCTTTTTCCGTTCGACTATCGTCGAACGAGGCCTCGCGATCGTCGATCATTGATCGACGATAGCAGGGCTATCGAATCGTTGAGTCAAGACAATTATCGTCGACCGATGGTCGACGATCTCAGAGCAAGCCTCTTATGCTCTGAAGGTTGGTCGACGATCTGCCATCTGCAGTTCAACGATCTTGTTCTTGTTCGACGATATCTGTCTCAACAGATATTTTGTCTTAGTCGTCGACATCTTGTGATGTTCGACGATATCTGTGTCGACAGATTGTTGCCTTAGTTGTCGACGATTTCTGGTCGACGTTTTCTGTCTCGACAGCTTTCTGCTTCAGTCGACGATATCTAGACCTGGTCGACGATTTTTGGTCGACGTTTTCTGTCTCGACAGCTTTCTGCTTCAGTCGACGATATCTAGACCTGGTCGACGATTTCTGGTCGACGATATCTGTCTCGACAGATCTTTTGCTCTGGTCGACGATTTCTGGTCGACGATATCTATCTCGACAGATCTTTTGCTTTGGTCGACGATAGTTTGAGCTGGTCGACGATTTCCGTTCGACGATTTCTGTTTCGACAGACTTCCGTTTTTAGTCGACGATCTGTTAGTAGGTCGACGATCTTCGAACCCCTGTTCGACGATTTCTGTCTGCCTTTATCTTTTTGTATTTATTCTATTCCTTGGTTTATTTCCAAGTGTTTTAGTTGGTGGTTAGATTGATTCTCTGATATTATTGTTGCTAAATTTATGGTTTAAATTCAAATAAATTGATTACAAATTCTGTCAAGCATAAATCACGGGATTCAGTATTCTTGATAAAGCATTTTGTCCTATTATACAAATTGCGTTGACTTTATCTTTCCAGCCTGTTTTCTAGCCGTTGGTACTATGTACTATTTCCAAGAATGGTACGTCTTTATGCTGAGATATTTTTCCCGCTTATTTTATTCCTTATTGGGACTGACAGAAAGTTAATAGGCCATTCTATTCCTATTGCTATATTCTATTTTGAGATAATCTGTTGCAGGGCTCGAGAATTCAAATCAATAGAGCCGTTCCAAAGGAAAAACGTGAAGACATATTTAAAAGAGATTCTTCTCTCAGAAAAGAATAAGTTACAGACACAGAGAAATATTATTCATTCGCTCAAGCATCATCAGAGCAGCTCTTCACAATCTCACAACAAGAAGAAGAAAAGTTTTCCTGAAGCAAAAGCCCAGAGCAATCATCTTTCATTCTCAAGTCTCCTGAGCATCTGCTTAGAGTTTTCAAGACTTCAGAAAGAGCTTCAGTTCTGCTTCAAGTGCTCCAGAATCTTAAGACCTGATAAAAATCAGTCTTCAGATCTCTGAGGATTTAGTTTCAGTTTATCTGAAACTCCTTCATCCTGAAGCAAAGGCTTTCCCTGGACTTCCACTGAGCCAGGGGGAGACTTTGATTCTTTAGAGAATCCACAAATCTTCTCTAATCTGTATTTAAAACAGAGAAGATAATCTAACCCTCTCAACCCCTTTGTAAAAAGAGTTTGTTCACACCTCTTCAAAAGTGAACGTTGGTGACAGGGCACCTTATCAACAACCTGTGGTTGAGCATCCTTATCAAAAGCTCAAAGGGTCTGTTTGATCTACCTGAATCAGATCATTGGTGGCAGGGCACCTTAGCAAAAACCTGTAGTGGATTCCTACCAGGGTGGTAGAAGAGTGGATGTACCTATTTAAAGGGAACCACTATATATCCTGTGTCTCTCTGGTTCTTGCTGATTTGTTTATTCTGTGGCTGTGATAGAACTACCTAGGATTGCTAGTTGCTGTGATAGGCTTGTAGTTAACTGAAATTTCAGTCAACTTCTTCACTTGTGCACTTCACTGTGTTAGGCTCTTAGGGTTCAAGTATCAGATTTTTTATTCCGCAAATAAACTCCAAGGGAGCTGACTAAGTGTTCATAAAATTTTGAATACTCTATTCACCCCCCCTCTAGAGTAGTTTACAACTTATCCCCTCACTTTCAGTTGGACGATTGGGCTTGGCCCTCAGTGTTCATGTCCCGAGGCTCCTTCCGCATTCGATGAATGGTTGGGCTTGGTCCTCGGTGTTCACGTCCCGAGGCTCCTTCCATGTCGCGATATTGTGAAATTGCATGTGGTGTGAGTCGACACACGGTATCGTAATCCCGGGTTAAGGATAGTGTGGCAGGTCTACGGGCTCGCTAATCGTCACACCTATGGGAGTCGGCAGTTAGACCTTGGACAGTTGGGCTTGGTCCTCGGTGTTCATGTCACGACGCTCCTTTCGTGCCAAGTGAACAGTTGGGCTTGTTCCTCGTGTTCATTTTTGAGGCTCCTTTCGTGTCACGCATAGGCCAGTTTGGGGCTAGGATCTGTGTGCTCACTTACCCAAGAGAACCAGCTGAGCCGTAGTACGCATGTGAGCTCCGCTGTTGTGTCCTTGGCGTTGAGGCGTACGGAGGCCTTGGCCAGGTAGTGTGGAGACTATCCTAGTAGTGGAGATGCCCGCTCTACTATCACCGTTTGGCCACGACGGTTGACGCCTGAAAGGTTAGCTACCCGTTCGAATAGTGGGAACTATAAGTCTGTGTCGGCATAGCAATTGCATGTGCCTGATCATGGGTGTGTCATTGCATTGCATTCATAGCATTACACTTCATTGCATACATAAGACCCTCATCGTATTAGTTTGTATGGGCACTCCTATACGATGAGTTACTTATTGCTGAACGACCCTCAACTTATATGCTTGTATGGGCATCCATATAAGTTGAGTTACTTACTGTCTTAGCTATGTACTCTCTTGCTGCTGTAGATAGTAGATTTGTAAAATAAGAGCTTGTTTATTATACACTACTGATGTTGCTGCTTATGATATGTATACTCACTTCACCTGTTGTACTACTGTTATTTATATATTGTACCTGTTCCTTTCTCCGCCCGGTGTCGAGGAGTCGCCGGGGGAACGGATGTGAAGCCACTTAGTCTTTATGACTAACGGTTGCTACGTCTTCCTTTTTTAGGAGGAAACCCCGCAGGTGGAGTAGCAGGCTATGTAGCTGGACAGCCAGGTAAGGACGACAGGGCCTGATGGGACGGTACCGTTGCTACAGTCGGTCACAGATGTAAGTGAGAGAGATTTTGTTGTAGCCCTTCGAGGCAAATATATTCACGTACTCTGATTATATAGAAGCTTGTTAGCTTCTCTTTTGTTATGCCTATGGATATATGCTTAGTGTGGATTGACTTTCTTATAATTATTATGGTTGGGTTGGCAATTATGTGTTGATATTGGTTATTGCCGGTCAGAATAGGCATCTTGTGGTACAGGCTAGCCCGAGCGCTAGTGTTACCGCAAGGCGGCTGTTCTGGGCATAAGACCCCTCTCGTGTCGTGTCTTGTGTTCCGGGAGGGGGGGGTCTTACAAATGGTATCAGCTTGCTACGATCCTCCAAGGCGAAAGTCACATAACAATGGTGCCACCCCCGTTTGATTAGTCAGTTTGGGGACAAGCTGACTTAGCGGAAGCAGTGGTGTGCCCATATGAAATTCACACTAAGTTGTCCATCTTTAACCTTAGATTAGCCAACCTAACCCTAGGTTTGTACCTTATGTGTAGATCCCAGCACATGCTGAGTTAGTAAGGGGCACCCCCGCCCCGTCCGTACTTACACAATTCCAATAATCAGAGCTGGGGAAGACGCTCACAGCTATTCTGGACGCCTTTAGGTCCCAATCTTAGCAGGCACCTGTACAACAACAGGGTCCGGGATCTAGTTGGTTAAGCGATTTCTGAGCTCTCTCCCCTCCCGCTTATATTGGGACAGAGTCGGCAGTGCGTACGGAAGAGTGGCTCGACACTATACAAGAGTTGTTGGCAGGAATAAGATGTCCAAACAATAAGGCAGTGACCCTTGTGGTGACACTCTTAGAGCTGCACGCCAAAAGGTGGTGGAAGTCCCTCATGGGCTCCACTTTTCGTGGAAGAGTGTACACGGACATTAGTTGGAGCGAATTCTCCGAAACCTTCCTAGAGCATTTCATCCCCTCGGCCGCTCAGGATGGCCTGGAAGATAGATTTTTGCAACTAAAGCAAGGGTCCATGTCAGTGACGGAGTACCAACGGGAGTTTTAGCACCTGGCTAGATTCGCTGACTCCTATGAGCTGGATGATATAGGGTACGCCAAACGATTCTACAAAGGCTTGCGAGATCCCCTAAGGCAAGCCCTTTTGTTTATAGCGGACTCTAGTCTGGCGGAGATTATTGATATGGCGAAGAGATTGGAAGCGGACCACTTGGGAAGTTGTAAGAGGCCAGCAGAGGGAGTGATGGAAGCCGGCCCCAACAACAGAAGGAGATTCGATAATAAAAGAGGAAAAGGATATCGGAGGGGTGGCGGGCGTTTCCCCTAGAACTTTAGAGAGGAGCGCCCGGTTCCGCAACCGCCTGCATTGCCTCCACCTCCACAATTTAAGCAACATAGCGGAAGGCAGGAACGGGTGTGCTTTGAATGCAACCAACCGGGCCACATTCGATGCTACTGCCCGCAACTGTTTGGGGATGCGCCTTTCACTCTCCCTCTAGCAGCCCCGCGGGGGAGAGGGTATGCGCGTGGTCGAGGACGAGGACCACGAGGAAGAAACCACGGACCCGCTCGAGATCAGGTGTATGCCTTGGACATGACTCAAGAGAGGAATCCTCAAGAGATGATTGCAGGTACGATTTGAATTAGTCATTTTGCTTCCATTAATATTCTCTAGTGGCTTAAGATATACTAGACGTTTAGCTTGAGTATTATTAAATGACACTTAGGCACCGTGATGATCGGCGGGAAACCAGCTTATATGTTATTTGACACCGACGCCTCACATTCTTTCATGTCCGAAGACTTCATCAAGAATATACCCGGAGTGCAATATTTCACCGGTATTGCCCGAAGAGTACGCCTCCCAGACGGATATGAGATGACGGCAACCGCGAAGTGTGAGTTAGAGATAACCATTGGGGGAAAAACCTTTGATACCCCTGCCACAATTTTGAGAATACCAGAATTCGATCTCATCCTGGGTATGGCGTGGCTGGATTGGCACCATGCAAGAATCGACTGTGCGGAGAAGCGTATCTATTTGAGACATGGGGATACTGATGTAGTCTTCCAAGGTATAAATTTCGCACCACGAATATTGTTATCCTCAATCCAGACCTTGAAAGCTCATATGAGAGGGGATGAAGTCTATATGATACGTTTCGAACTAAAAGAGATGAAAGTAGATGTGAAGGATGTGCGGGTAGCACGGGATTTCCCTGAGGTATTTCCTGAGAAATTGCCAGGGTTACCCCCGCATAGTGAAGTGGATTTTCAGATTAAGCTTGTACCAGGAGCTAAGCTTGTCTCCAGGACCCCTTATCGGATGGCCCCAAAAGAACTCGCGGAGTTTAGAGTTCAACTGCAGGAGCTGGTAGAATCAGGGTTAGTTCTCCCCAGCTCGTCACCTTGGGGAGCCCCTGTTCTATTCGTCAAGAAGAAAGATGGAACCTTGCGTTTATGTATAGACTATCAGGAACTCAACCGACTGACAGTACGGAACACCTACCCATTACCTCGGATCGATGAGTTGTTCGACCAACTGGTGGGAGCGCATTTGTTCTCCAAGCTAAATTTGCGCTCGGGGTACTACCAATTGAGAATACAGGAGGATGATATACAGAAAATGGCTTTCAGCTCGAGGTACGGCTTATATGAGTTCACAGTGATGCCGTTTGGGCTCACCAATGCCCCATCAGCTTTCATGAGCTTGATGAATAAAGTGTTTGAGCCCTACTTAAATGTCTTCGTCATTGTGTTCATTGACGACATCCTAGTCTACTCGAAGACGGGGGAAGAACATGCCGGACATTTGGCCTTAGTTTTGGAGAAGCTAAAAGAGCATGTCTTGTTCGCCAAGTTTAACAAATGTGAATTCTGGCTTAGGGAGGTGGCTTTCTTGGGTCACGTAATCAGTGGGGCTTGACTAGCTGTGGATCCAGCCAATGTGCGTGCCGTGAAGGAGTGGTCGCCCTTGAAGTCGGCGGCCGATGTGAGGAGTTTTCTTGGACTTGCCGGATACTACCGCAAGTTCGTAAAAGTATTCTCCAAGATTGCCCTTCCACTTACTTCCTTGACAAAGAAAGGAGTGCCATTTGAATGGACACCCCAGTGTGAAGCGACATTCCAGGAATTGAAGGATAGACTTACCTCTGCCCCCATCCTTGTCCTTCCGTCTGGGAAGGAAGGATTCCAAGTTTATACGGACGCGTCTTATCAGGGGTTGGGAGCGGTGTTGATGCAGCACAGGCACGTAATTGCTTATGCTTCAAGACAATTGAAGAAGCATGAAATCAATTACCCGGTGCATGATTTGGAGCTAGGAGCGGTGGTGTTAGCCTTGAAGGTATTGAGGCATTATCTATACGGCGTCCACTGCGAAATCTTCTCAGATCATAAAAATTTGAAGTACGTCCATACCCAGAAGGAATTGAACATAAGACAACGGCGGTGGTTAGAGTTTCTATGCGACTATGAGTTCACCTTGAACTACCACCCCGGAAAAGCAAACTCGGTAGCCGATGCGTTGAGTAGGAAAGTACCTGGCTCGAGCCCAGAATCTCGATTGATGAGCATGGAGTTGGCACGGATGATCGAGGAGATGGACATCACCTTAATATTTTAAGGCTTCTTCAGAATATACGGAGTACTTGTCCAGCATGAGCATAGTTTGTGATATCCGGGACCGGATCCGAGTGGAGCAAGGATTGGATGCGGCTTTGGCCCCGACAATAAAGTTAATCGAAGACGGGACTACCGACGAGTACACACTAAAGGATGACCTCGTTTACTTTCGTGGCTTGCTCTACATTCCCAAAGGTGGCAGAATCTGGGAGGATATTATGAGAGAAGCACATTGCTCTCAATATTCCGTACACCCAAGAATTTCAAAGATGTATGCCGGCTTACGGAAGACGATGTGTTGTCCACGAATGAAGAAAGATGTCTGGTACTTTGTCACGCAATGTGAAGCCTGCCAAAGAGTGAAGGCGGAATATAGGAGCCCCAGTGGCCTGTTATAGTCGTTGCAAATCCCCGAATGGAAGTTCGAGGATATCTCCATGGACTTCGTACATGGGCTACCGCGCTCCCGCTCAGGAAATGATTCAGTGTGGATGATCGTTGACCGCCTGACGAAAGTTGCCCGGTTCATTCCTATGAAGAAGGAGGCTCATGTGGACGTCTTAGTACGTCTTTTTGTGGAACAGTTTGTACGGTATCACAGCGTACCTAAGACGATAGTTTCGGACCGTGATGGTCGTTTTACCTCCAAGGAGTGGAAGGCGGTACAGGCATATTTGGGCTCGTGCCTTACCTTCAGCACCACATTTCATCCACAGACGGACGGGCAGTCTGAGCGGACCATCCGAACATTGGAGGATCTGTTGAGGTTGTCTGTGATAGATAGGGGAGAGCCGTGGGAAAGACTCTTGCCCTTAGTGGAATTCTCCTATAACAACAGTCATCAAGCTAGCATTGGTATAGCACCCCATGAAGCCCTATATGGAAGGAGGTATAGAACCCCCTTGTCTTGGGTGCATGATGAAGACCCGAAGACTTTGGGTGTTGAATATATAGATGACACGAATGCGGTGGTTAGGTTGATACGGGATCGTATGTTAGAGGCTCAAAGTTGGCAGGCGAAGTATTACAACGCTAAACACCGGATGGTGGAATTTCAAGTGGGAGACAAGGTGTTTCTGAAAATCTGACCGATGCATGGAGTATCACGAGTACGAGGAGTGAAGAAGCTCAGCCCACGGTATGTTGGGCCCTATGTCATAGTGGAGAAGATTGGCCCTTTGGCCTATCGGCTGGAGCTACCGCCCGAGTTCAAAAATCTCCACGATGTGTTCCATGTCTCGTCGCTTCGGAAGGCGTTGTTGCGGACCGAACAATACATCCCCATGACTGATGGTGCTGTGGAGTCTGACAGATCTGTGCGACTGGAGCCGGTACGAATCATTGATAATGAGATAAGAACCCTGCGCCGCAAAAGTGTGCCGCTGGTAAAAGTGATGTGGTCTAATCATTGGAAAGAAGAATTTACTTGGGACCCGGTGGACTTGATGCAGAAGCGCTACCCGGAGCTATTCTTCCAAGGTAACATTTTATAGCTCATATTATTTAGTACTTGCATCCCCATAGCCCTAGCCTGATTTCGGGGACGAAATCTTTTATTTTGTTTATAGGATTTGTAACGTCTTAATTCGCGCTAGGCCCCTCGCACGAGTTTTGAGTGAAGAGACTTGACTCGGGCTCGGGGCGCACTGGCAAAAGGTGTCAAGTGCGTTGGATGGAGTGTATGGTTGAGTGATATCCAACGGATCGAAAGGGAATGGCCTAAGGGAAAATCGTCGAGAATGCTTGGTGATTCTCTCCAATCGTCGAGTATCGATGAGAATACTCAACGCTCTCAACGCAAGATTTCCGATAAGAATGGCCCAAGGGAAAATCGTCGAGAATGCCTGGTGATTCTCGCCGATCGTCAAGTATCGATGAGAATACTCAATGCCAGATTTCCGATAAGAATGGCCCAAGGGAAAATCGTCGAGAATGCCTGGTGATTCTCGCCGATCGTCTAGTATCGATGAGAATACTCAACGCCAGATTTCCGATAAGAATGGCCCAAGGGAAAATCGTCGAGAATGCCTGGTGATTCTCGCCGATCGTCGAGTATCGATGAGCATACTCAACGCTCTCAACGCCATATTTCCAATAAGTTAGGCTAAGGGAAAATCGTCGGGTATCATTGTTGATACCCGATGAATTCGTCGAGAATGCCTGACGATTCTCGCCGATCGTCGAGAATGACAGATGATTCCCGCCGAATTTGACTTGTGCGTTTTCTTTGCCTAGGAAGATTCGCCGGCTTGTACAGGCGGACCGAACCGGATTTCAGTATTCGCACTGGATGGTTCCTTGGACCGGGTCACTTCAATATGAACCCTTATGGGCGGTCCAATGAGGTGTTGACACGTGACAGAAGATGTAACCTAATACATCAGCTTATAAAAAGGCAGTTAAAGCCGAACCCTAGCTTTTTTCGCCGATCGACCCTTGCCGTCATCGTGGATCTCGCGAAACCGACGGAGTCGGCGGAAGCAGGCAGAGCTTTTGGAGGCGGCCTTCTTTCTCTCTCTCTCCCTCTCCTTCCTTTGCCGTGAAGAACCACCGCACCAAGCGAGAGATGTCGCAAAGGAGAACGACTAGATCCATGGTCGGGAACGGTGGTACCGCTGGAAACGAGGTGAGCTTCCTCCCCTCTCCCTTGGTGCTAGATCTGTAGATATATTCTAGGAGAGATATCGAATCCATAGAGTCTTGATGGTGAGGAGGAGATTTCCTAGGAAAGCTATGCCTAGGTTTGTTTTCTAGGCTTAGCCCCTCCAACCTCTTCATCCTTCAAAGTTAAGATGAGAGAAGGATTCGTGGAGAAATATGGCTTCGTAAGGGTGAATAAGGGTGGACGATTTTCTGGAGGAGATTTTGGGAGTTTGGTGCAAGGAGGAAGATGAATGTATGTCGTTCACCTCGCCTTAAGATGCGTGCAGAAATCTGTTTTCTGCACGCAGCGACCTTCGTGGCCAATTTCGGGGGTGTTCTGGTCATATCATGGTTTTCGACTAAACACGAAAGTTGTATCCCTCAAAATTATATTTCCAACAAGTGGTTGCACGTTAACAGGCGATACCTATAGCCACGGGAAAGTCTGTTCGAATCTGCTGTGGTTGGGGGAAATTCCACCCAGGAAATTTATACCCTGTACGCAGCAGGCTTCGAGTGGATTTTTGGTGCGATGCGATCAAATCTGGGCTTTCGACTAAACACGAAAGTTGTATCCCATGAAATTATCTTTCAAACGAGTGGTTACTCGCACTCGTTGGATTTCTGTAGCCTCGGGAATCCTTTGTTGAAGTGGCTGCCCGGATTAAGGCTGCACCTAAATTCTGGGCTTGTGTAACGTGGAATGCGATGTGGTGGAATTCAATGTTGCCATCCAACTCGAGGCTTGGGTGGACTCTTTTGACATAATCATCATAGTGACGTGATAAGTTGATGTTATGAATCTAAATTCATATAACGAGTTGTGGACAAGTTTAATTGAAGGAAAGAACCCAATATAATTGGGTGGATGTAATTGGATAAATGTCTAAACGATTTAACTATGGCCATGATACATGTTGGATGGATAAAAGGGAATTAGTGACCTAATGCTTAGAGTGTCGTCTCCCTACGGGTAGCATTGTGGAAGTAACAAGTGCGCTGTTGACTGTCACTAGTTGGAATGAGATTGAGATGGGTAAAGTTGGACGGTTGGGCTTGGCCCTCGGTGTTCATGTCCCGAGGCTCCTTCCGCATTCGATGGATGGCTGGGCTTGGTCCTCGGTGTTCACGTCCTGAGGCTCCTTTCATGCCGTGATATTGTGAAATTTCATGTGGTGTGAGTCGACACACGGTGTCGTAATCCCGGGTTAAGGATAGTGTGGCAGGTCTACGGGCTCGCCAATCGTCCACCGATGGGAGTCGGTAGCTAGACATTGGACGGTTGGGCTTGGTCCTCGGTGTTCATGTCACGAGGCTCCTTCCGTTCCAAGTGAACGGTTGGGCTTGTTCCTCGTGTTCATTTTCGAGGCTCCTTCCATGTCACGCATAGGCCAGTTCGGGGCTAGGATCTGTGTGCTCACTTACCCAAGAGAACCCGCTGAGCCGTAGTACGTATGTGAGCTCCGCTGTTGTGTCCTTAGCGTTGAGGCGTATGGAGGCCTAGGCCAGGTAGTGTGGAGACCAGCCTAGTAGTGGAGATGCCCGCTCTACTGTCACCGTTTGGCCACGACGGTTGACGCCTGAGAGGTTAGCTACCCGCTCGAATTGTGGGAAATATAAGTCTGTGTCGGAATAGCGATTGCATGTGCCTGATCATGGGTGTGTTATTACATTGCATTCATAGCATTACACTTCATTGCATACATAAGACCCTCATCGTATAAGTTTGTATGGGCACTCATATACGATGAGTTTCTTATTGCTGAACGACCCTCAACTTATATGCTTGTATGGGCATCCATATAAGTTGAGTTACTTACTGTCTTAGCTATATATTCTCTTGCTGCTGTAGATAGTAGATTTGTAAAATAAGAGCTTGTTTATTATACACTACTGTTGTTGCTGCTTATGATATGTATACTCACTTCACCTGTTGTACTACTGTTATTTATATATTGTACCTGTTCCTTTCTCCGCCCGGTGCCGAGGAGTCGCCGGGGGAGCGGATGTGAAGCCACTTAGTCTTTATGACTAACGGTTTCTACGTCTTCCTTTTTTAGGAGGAAACCCCGCAGGTGGAGCAGCAAGCTATGCAGCTGGACAGCCAGGCCAGGACGACAGGGCCTGAAGGGACGGTACCGTCGCTACCGTCAGTCACAGATATGAGTGAGAGAGATTTTGTTATAGCCCTTCGAGACAAATATATTCACGTACTCTGATTATGTCGAAGCTTGTTAGCTTCTCTTTTGTTATGCCTATAGATATATGCTTAGTGTGGATTGACTTTCTTATAATTATTATGGTTGGGTTGGCAATTATATGTTGATATTGGTTGTTGCCGGCAGAATAGGCGTCTTGTGGTACAGGCTAGCCCGAGTGCTAGTGTTACCGCAAGGCGGCTGTTCTGGGCATAAGACCCCTCTCGTGCCGTGTCTTGTGTTCCGGGAGGGGGGTCTTACAGAAGGAGTCACAACTCCTCCACCACGGGTTGCACCCAACCCTTACAATGAGGAACCAAAGTTCCTTTACAACAAAAGTAAAAATAGAATGTACAAAAATACAAACTACTTTTGGAGCGCTTGGTATCCCTCTTCGTTCAATGAAGCGTTCTTGAAGAAGACGAAGAGTCCACGACCTAAGCACTCTCTTGGAGAGAATCTCCCCGAGATCGGCGGCTGCAAGGATTGCGGCGGCGATGCTTTCGAGATCCAAACTTCGTAACAAAGCAAGCAAGGTCTACTAACGATCTTACTTGGATCGATCGTCTCAATCGATTCGGAAGGGGAAAGTATTCCCGTTCAACAAACAAAGAGTCAAAGGATCTCAAGATAGAAACGTGAGACGCGTTTCTTGGCTGAGTTTCTGTTGCCGGGAGATCAAGAGAAATGCAGGACCAGCGACGACGACAACCTTTCGAGCGGCGACGGAGGCAGAAGAAGTTCTGCGATGAGCTCGGTCAAGTCGGCGCCTCGTTTCTTTTTCGCGTGTAGGGATGATCTGTGATGTTCAAAATAAGCGAGTATTTATACTGTAGATCATCCTTTATGACCGTTGTGGGCCCCACCAGAAGAAACCCTAATTTCGGTTCAAACAGCGCCTGAACATTTGGTCTGGTCCAGCGAGCCAACGGAATTCGCCTAAGGCAAATTCGGCGGGAATCATTGCTGATTCTCGACGAATCGGCGAGAATCACTTATGATTCCCGTCGAATTCTCCTTAGAAAAATTCTAGCTGAACAGCAAGCCATCTAGAGAGAATCGGCAAGAATCACATACCATTCTCGACGAATCGGCGAGAATTCAAAGTCATTCTCGGCAATTCGGCGAGAATCACTTAGTGATTCTCGTCGATTCTCCCTTAGCTGAATTCTAGACGGCGTTGAGACAGCCGGATGCATTCGGCGAGAGTAGGCTAGTGATTCTCGTCGAATTTTCCTTAGACGATTTTTCGTCTATCTTCCCGTGAGCTGGTCTTTGACCCATCCTTTCTCCTTGTCTGCTCTTGATCTGTCTCAGCCCTGTACTTGAAAATAAGTACACTCCAATTGAGAGAGTACACGTAAGCCAACACTCTGATCTGCTCAACGAGGGATTACGTTGCACAGACCCGTGTATATTGACCCACTATACCCTGACATTGGTGTGTACTTAGCGTGGAATAACTGCAAGCACATCTTGAAGAAAATCATCAAATACATTATTTATTCAACTTAGCTTGTTCAGGGGCTTCTTCAAATCAGGTACATTGTGGATACAATACCCAACATCTACCCCTTATAAAATCATTTTTCAAAAGAAAGCATGCTAATGTCTCATACCATGCTCTAGGACCTTGCTTGAGACCATATAATGCTTTATGCAATTTAAAAACATAATCAGGATGAGTTGGAGAGATAAAACCTGGGGGTTGTCTAACATAGACTTCTTCCTTGATGTCTCCATTGAGAAATGCACTCTTAACATCCATTTGATAGACCTTGAATCCCTTGTGTGCTTCATAAGCTAGAAATATTCTTATGGCGTCCAACCTTTCAACTGGTGCAAAAGTCTGGTCATAATCTATTCCTTCTTCTTGTGAGTATCCTTGTGCAACTAGCCTTGCCTTGTTCCTTACAATGATTCCTTGATCATCCAGTTTGTTTCTAAACACCCATTTTGTTCCAATAATGGAATGATCCTTTGGCCTTGGCACTAGTTCCCAAACTTGGTTCCTTTAAAATTTATGTAACTCCTCTTGCATTGCAATGATCCAGTGTGGATCTTGTTCTGCATCATGTATGGATTGAGGCTCAATTTGAGATAAAAAGCAGTTGTGAATCAGATTTTGGTTGACCTGAGTTCTGGTTTGCACACCAGCTGAGATGTCTCCAATCACTTGGGAGATTGGATGATCTCTTGATTTTACTAAATCAACAGTGGGTGTTGATTGTTCACCAACCTGTATTGTTGTTTCCTCTTGTGGAACAACAACTGTCTCTTCAAGATAATTCTCACCAAGATGTTGAGTACCCTCTTCATCTTCACTACTTTCACCTCTTTGTTGGATAGGTTAATGTGTTGTATCCTTTTCTATAATGTGTAATCTGTCAAAATTTTTTGAAAGAGAATGTACCTGCAAAGGTTCTATGGTAGAAGCATTCTTCTCCTTATAAGACATGTTTGTTTCATCAAAAGATACATGAACAGATTCTTCAATTTTAAGAGAAGATTTGTTATACACCCTATAAGCTTTACTGATCATGGAGTATCCCAGAAACACTCCTTCATCAGCTTTGGCTTGAAATTTTTCTATGTATTTCTTGTCATTATTGTGTATGTAACAAATGCAACCAAAAATCTTGAAATAATCTACTTTAGGTTTCTTCCCTTTAAGTAATTCATAGGGAGGCTTGCCCTTTAGCTTATGTATCAAACTTCTATTCCACACATAGTTTGAGGTGCTTTTTGCCTCTGCCCAAAAGGATAGAGGAAGGTGAGCATCTGTCAACAATGTAGTAGCAGATTCAATAAGAGTTCTATTTTTCCTTTTAGCTACCCCATTTTGTTGAGGAGTTCTAGGAGCTGAGAAAGTGTGCCTGATCCCTTCACTCTGACAGAACTCTTGCATAAGAAGAGAATCAAACTTTGTCCCATGATCACTTCTAATCAGGGCAATGTGAGTATTGAACTCAATCTATATGCATTTGAGAAACTCTGTCAAACACTTAAAGTTATCAGACTTCTTCCTCAGAAAGAACACCCATGTGAATCTAGAGAAGTCATCTACAACCACTAATGTGTAAGATTTCCCTCCTAGGATTTGTACTGTAATGGGTCCAAAAAGATCCATGTGTAACAAATACAAGATCCTAGGTGAATCACTCTTATTAAGTGACTTAAAGCTATTTTTAGTTTGCTTGCCTAACTGACAAGCCCTGCAAAGTCCTTCCTTCTTGTAGGGGACAGAAGGTAGTCCTCTAACAAGGTTGTCCTTGGATAGCCTAGCAATGGTTCTAACGTTTATATGTCCTAATCTCTTATGCCAAAGTTCATTTGGATTACTAATAGGGTTGAACAAGCAAATATCTACCTTAGTTGAATGAAAATCTACAAGATAAATGTTACCTTTCTTTTTACCTGTCAACACAGTTGTGTTGTCCTCTGATTTGATTTTGCATGAGGATTTGTTGAATGTCACCTGGTAGCCTTCATCATATAGTTGACTGATGCTGATTAAATTGTGCTTCAGTCCTTCCACATAGGCTACCTTCTTGAATGTGACTAAGCTAATTTGGACTATACCATATCCCTTGGTCTTTCCAAAGTTTGAATCTCCAAATATTACTTTGGGTCCAAGCATTGCTTTAAAGGATATTAAATTATCCTTGCTTCCTGTCATGTGCTTTGAGCACCCACTATCCAGATACCATTGTTGGTTTATTGTTTGATAGGTCTTCACCTGCATACATAATAATTTACTTGTTTTTGACCCAGTTTACCTTGAGCCTAGGTTGATAACCTTTAAATTCTGAAATAAAAGACATCCCTGGCTGAATCTTATAGCCTTCAGGATGATATCTCCTAGGAGGTATTATCCATTCAGTATAAGGGTTAAAGCTTTGGGATGTAGGACCACAAGGATTGAATTTTGATTTACCATTAAAAATTTGTTCAAAGCTCTGATCTCTGTTCGACGATCTCTGAGCTGAGTTCGACGATCTTGGGTCAGATCGTTGAACTCCATTCGAAGATCGGCTTTGCCAGAGTTCAGAGTTTAGCGATCGTCGACCTGAGTTCGACGATTCAGCTTGAGATCACTGAGCTCTGTTCCGCGATCGTCGAGCTCTGTTCGACGTTTTCTGTGTAACTGTGTTTTTCTTAGGTAAATAAGGATTCTTCCTAGCTACCTCTACAACACCCTTTCCTTTATCTGAGATTAATTTAATTGGTGTTGTTAATACTATAGGTTGGCTGGATGAAGCACCCAAGCCCAGTGTACTGTTAAGTCTTGAGTTCACTGTGCTTGTGATGCCCATCAGTCTGATGCTTCTCCCATTAAGGGATTCTTCAAACTTCTTTGCCTGAGATAGTTCACTTTTCAGTGAGGCTATCTCCTCCCTACAGCATCCCAACTCCTTAGAGAGTTTGAGGTTGTCTGACTTTAAAGTGCTATGTTCAGACAATTGATTTCTGAGAGTTATAATCTCTTTCTCAGACTTTAGCAGGTCTAAACAAAGTGCCTTAAATTTATATCTAAAGTCCTCTGAATTGAAATCAAAAGAATCTATTACCTGATCTTCTTCAGCTTCATGTTCAGATTTAGATTCTTACTCTTGTTCTGCATCAGAATTACGTTAAGAGGCATTGATAGCCATCATGCAGAACTCCTTCTCTTCAGCATCATCTTCATCATCACTTGAGCTTGATGATGCCTCTAATTCTTCTTCAGTTTCACTCCAGGTTTCAACTACAAATCCCTTCCTGGTGTGTTTGTTCTTGCTGGAGGAGGATTTATCAGTGTTGTTTCTCCTGAAGTCTTTGACTCTTCTCCTGTCTTTCTTATCTTTCTTGTCCTTGTTTTGATTCTCTGGACAGTCAGGCACAATGTGGTCTTGTTTCCTGCATCCAAAACAAATAATTTCTTTGTTATTGGATTTGTCATACCTTGGCTTTTCATGGCCTCTGGATGACCTTTTCCTGAAATCTTTCCTGGCCATCTTGTAAAATATCTTAGCCAGTAGACTCAATAGCTCTTCATTGCCTGTGACTTTGTCTTCAGGCTGTTCTTCTGTAGCTTTGAAAGCAATGAACTTCTCCTTCCTTGTTGCTGGAGAAGCTATCTTTTACTCTTCTTCTCTATTCTTGATAAGCAGCTCAAAAGACTTGAGCTTGCCCAACAAAGCTTCAGTTGTGATCTCATTTAGGCTTCTGGCATCCTTGATTGGCCAGATCCTTGAATCCCAAGTGCTGGGGAAGCACATTAGGATCTTATCATTGAGTTCAGTCAATGAGATCTCCTTGTCCAAGGTCTTCAGTTCACTGACAATTAGACTGAGTCGGTTTTACATGTCAGCAACTGACTCAGTTTCTCCCTTCTTGAAATTCTCAAACTGGGTTATGAGATGGGATCTTCTATCCTTTCTTTCATCAGCTGATCCTGACACAAGCTCAGATAGCTTGTCCCAAATTTCTTTTGCTGAGTTGCATTCAGCCACTTTTTGAAATATTTCATCAGACATAGTCTGGGCCAATATGTTCATTGCCTTGGCATCAACAACTTTCCACTTTTTGATTTCTACATCTTTTCCTGAAGGGGGTGGAACAGTACTTGTACTTGAACTTGCTGGAGGTCTTGGACACACTGTCAAAACAGAATAAAAGATGTCCTCATCAATTGAATTCATGTATAGTTTAATCCTTTCCTTCCAAAGTGCAAACTTAGAAAGATTGCACACTGGAGGTCTGGTGCTAGCATAATCTTTGTTCTGTGCTATGGTTTTATAAGAAAATAAATATAACAAAAGAAATAGCCCTCTATTAAAGATTGATCTTATCATAGATCTTTTGGTTCAGGTGTTAGCCTGTAGGAACAACCAATCTGGTGAGGATTTAGTTGTTGAATAACCAACCTCCCTCTAATACCAATTGAAAGTGAGGGTAAGATCTACCTTTACTCTAGAGGGGGGGGGGGTGAATAAAGTATATTAAAATAATTTTCCAATTTAAATATTAATTGGCAGTGGAAGACTTAATTTATTTAAAGGTGTATTGTGCTTGCAGAGAATGAAACAAACTAAAGCAAGAAGTAAAAAAACACAGCACACAACAAATAAAACACAGCAACTAGAAGACACAAGGATCTATAGTGGTTCCCCAATCAACTTGGGTACATCCACTCTTCTACCACCCTAAGTAGGAATCCACTGCAGGAATAGTTGATCAGGTGTCCTGGACACCAATGAGCTTTTGATAACATGCTCAAAAACCAAATCAGATTTTTGATAAGGTGTCTTGCCACCACTGAGTTTTGACAAGGTCTAAGAAACCAACCACAAATCTTTTGAAGGGAGTTTTGAGTAACCCTTTTACACTAAAGAAAAATAAAAGAGGTGAAGTTGTTCTTCTTTGTTCAACAGTTTAAGAGAAGACTAGTTGATTATTGTTGTCCAAGCTCCCCCTGAGATTTGTAGTTGTTCAGGAAAATAAGCTTTGCACAGGGTGATAGGCCTTCAGTATGTTTGAGATCTCCAGCAAAGAATGATTTCAACAAAAGTTGAAATGTGATGTGTCTGGAGTCCTTGATTGATGAAGCCTTTGAATACTTGAATTAGAAGAGATCTTGAAAGAGTAGAGAAATTCTTTTTTGTGTGGTGATCTCCTTCATTGTTGTATTCCTTGTGTTCTGTAAGACTTCTAACTTGTGATCCTGTAGACATGGTGTCTCAAAAACTATATCTTAGAATGATGATATTCTTCTCTCAATTACTCTGAGATGATATATTGAAAATCAGTCTCCTAGATAGCCGTTGGCCAGTCATAAATGACTTCCTTAAATGATATTTGTCTCTAGAGGGAAGTCCTAAGAGACATTCCATTTTGGGCCTGTTTGAGGGGACTTATTTTCATAGGTCAAGCGGTTACGACCGCATGAATCGGGTCATAATTAAGGTCCGATTCATGCGGTCGTAACGGCTTGACCGGTGAAAATAAGTCCTCTCAAACGAAGCCTTTGTCTTCCTTGAAACTTGCTCCAGATTAGTTGAAACGGCCACAAAATCATTTGAAAAAAATGCTGGATATAAATCAGATTGAATTCCAAAACTGTCTGAATTTGAAATCCTGAAATCGTCGATCTCTTCATAAAATCATTGATCTGAGCTCAACTAACGTCGACCTGAGCTCAGAGACTGAAGATAGACTTGAAACAGAAATCGTCGATCTGAGCTCAACTATCGTCGACCTGAGCTCAGAGATTGGATTTTGGCTAGAGACAGAAACGTCGATATGAGCTCGGAGATAGTCGAACCGAGTTCGACAACTCGTTGAACTGATCTCAGAGATAGTCGAACCGAGTTCGACGCCTCGTCTACCTGAGCTCGATGATAGGTTGCCTTAGACTTCTGCACTTGAATTCTGAACTAGAAGGTCTTGGGGGCAGCTTTCAAACCTAAGTTCTAAGCCTTAGACCTATTTTAGTTGACCTTTAAAACTCTACAATGAGGTCAAGACATTTTCCTAAGGACATAGTGATCCTTGCTCAAATCAGTAATAGGGTGTTCCAACAGGCGTGACCAGGGGCGTGACACACACGAGCAAAGTATATCAATGCAAATCGTTGACCTGCAGCCGAAGAACGTTGATCGGCCACTGGCACTCCCATGCCAAACTATGACACGCCCGTGTCACCCTTACACGGGGCATGCCAGCCGGTGGAAGGACCATAGAACTTGCCACATCAAATTAAATTGACATGCCCTAGGCACGGGCGTGACCCAGGGCATGTTTGATGCGTTTTCAACCAATTAACCAGCCGTTCGTGCCGTTTCCGCCAGTATACCATTGCAGCTAGACACGCCCCTTGTCATGGGCATGATTAGGGGGCGTGACGCCTCCATCAAGAGGAGTTTACTCCCGCCGTTTTCAAATTCACGCCATTTTCCAGAAATAGATCTCACACACCCTAGGCCATGAGCGTGACCTTTGGGCTGACAAGTCAGTTAACAGATTTTGGCGGTTTCCTCCTCCAACGTTCCTGGGGCTTCAAGACGACGGTTCTGAGCATGACATGCACTAGGTTACGGGCGTGACCAATGAGCAAATTTTTCTATAAATTCCAAACAGCTTCAAATGCTTAGGGGGGAATTTTAGGAGTTTGAGTCTTGTAGTTTGCTATTTTATTTTGCTGTATTTTTCATTTCCTAGTCTAATTTTACATTGTGTAAGTTTTAATTAAAATTTACTTTTCTTTTTAATCATGTCTCTCCCTACCCTATTTTGTAATTCCCTAATCATGGTGAGTAGCAAAATTTCATTTAGCACTTGATTATGATGATCCTTGGAATAAAATAAACATTTCTATTTTATCAACAATGTCTTGTTCTTGATCTTGCTCACTTACGATTTATTCTTGAATTATATTTTATCGATTTCATATTGCGCGGATATGATCTTCGATCTAAGATCCTTATCCTAAATGACAGAGAGGTTGTGGATACGAGGAGATCACTCAAGGATAAAAGGAGTTGCATGCACCGCTCGAGAGAGGATGACATAAGTCCTCCGGATTGGAGTCAAATCCAATAGAGTGGTTCATCTCCTAAAGTAAGCTTAGGGGTTTAGACTGGCCGAGAGGTCTTAATCGATAAACCTAAGGTTAGTCAAAAGCATGAGCTCGAGAGATACGCTTTTGTACTTTAGGAACCTCCACGGTCGAGTGAGCAATTTAAGAACTCGCATTGCTTTATTTTTCATGAAGGTTTATTTTATCCCAAGGGAATTCTAGATCAAGTGCTAGCCTCCCCATCATCGAATTTCTCTTTCTTAGTATAACATTTCCTTTTCCTTGTCCGTTTTAATCAAAAACAAAACTTTTCAATCTGATAAGATAATAGCTCTTTTTGTGAGTACAATTTCTCGAAAGCCCCGAGTCGATATACGACACTTGATTCTATACTCCGAACAATAGGTATATTTGCCTCATCAATTGGAAACAAGCGTTAGCATGGATAAAATATCCATCAAGTTTTCGGCGACGTTGCCGGGGACATTTTTGTTGATATTTGGAAAGCACGAATTCTATTAATTTTATCATTTGCTTTCTCTACCCCTATTCACTTTTTCATTTTCCTTTTTTAATTCCATTCTGTTAAGTACCGGTTGTTTTATTATCTTCTTACAAAAAAGGTTATCACAATTGGCTGCTACAATTGCCGAGCTTACATACAAAGTTAATCTTTTGGAAGCTGCAAGGAAGCACCAAGTTTTGTGTAAATTTTGCGGTGCCCCTCATCGGAGTGAGGAATGTTATTATTTTTCTCATCAAATTTATTCTTATAATTTTCACAATGAAAATAATTATTTCTGCTTTAATGAGACCCCTTTATCTAATTTTCATGAAAATAACTTTTCCAATATTTTTTTCAATGAAATTAATTTTTAAAATTTTGGGGAAAATAATTTTCATGAAAATACTTTTTCAAGCTTCAATGAAAACAATTTTTCTGATTTTAGTAATTTTTCGTCTTCCTGAGTTGTTGCTTTCCGGCATGATCACCCGAAAAGATTCCCGAGTAATGAGGATATTTATTTAGATCTGACTTCTTGTTCTTCTTTTTCCGCACCGCCATCTTTCTCTCCTAATCTTGAGTATTCTTCTCAATTTCCATTTGATTCTTCTCCCCAAAATTTGGATGAGACTTTTATTACTTTTAGAGATTTTTCTCCTTCTTCAGATAAGGTTGCTAATGCGGAACATGACTCTTCATGTACCCCCGTAGTTGCTTATTCCGAAGAAGAAGAAGAACTTTTATTCCAAGAATTCGTTAAGTGTATGGACACATTGGACGGAGTGGAGGACGAACATGTTTCTCCACTTACTACAACCAATTTTTCTCCTATCTATGAATTTCCAAGCACAATTCTTCAATATTTAGGAGCAAAAATTTATGAACATGATACGTCCGATGTTTGTATTTTCAATACAAGTTCAGAAGAAAAAATAATTTTAGAAAATAAACAACAAGAGCTTGATCAATTTCTTTCACATGACCCTCCTCCGTGTGAAATTGTTTCTAACACATTTATTTTTGATTTTCTTATTCTAATGATTTTCATGTAGACGATGAGCCATTGCAATCTAATGTCGTCAACGATCCCTTTGCCACTCATCTGCAAAAATTTACATCACCTAAGGTATGTATAGGTGATTTGAATTTACATCCTCAAGTCCATGATTCAAAGAAGAAAAATCAAGAAGCAAGAAGAGGAGTAGCTGGTCGAGCGTCTTCAGCGTATTCACCCAAGCGGGAATTAAGGGAGTTGCCTTACACTTAAATTTTTATTTCCCTTTTTCCTAACCAATACCGTCTAGCTTAAAGATGGGAAAAATAAAAATGCTTTTGGGAGACACCCCTTGCTTATCTTTAATTTTTATGAATTTATTTTTTTCTAAAACTTTTTCTATTTGTTTTTCTTACCCCCCCTCGTACTTGACTTAAAAACATTGGGGGCAATGTTTAATTTTAAGTATGGGGGTGGATTCTTATTTATTTTTTTTTATTTAAAAATAAAAAAATGAAAAAAATCTTTAACCAATTTTTAAAAATAAAAAAAAATATATAAAATCATTAAAAATTAAATATATAAAAAATTATACAAATCTTTAAAAATTTAAAAATTTTGTTTTCTTTTTATTATCAAAAACAAAAAAAATTAGAAAATCAAGTAATGTTCTTAGAAAGGGACGTTTGGGATATCACCCCACCTTACATCCTAGTACCGTTGATAGCCTTTCATAGGGTATACCTCGGGAAGTTTAAGAAATAACAAAAAAATAGGTTTAATTTTTAATTAAAGAATTTGTTATTTTCATTTTTATTCACATGCAAAATTCCTAGTAATTTAACTTTTTTTATAGTGTTTAGAGAATTTTAATGTTTTAATTGAATTTTGAATTTTGGAGTAAAACTGGTAGCCATGCTATGTTTCTAGTCATGTGCACGTGTAAGTAGAATTTTATGTAGATTTAAATATTCATCATATAATTATATTTAAATTTTTCTAAATGCGTGAAAATGTTTTATTTTACTTTCACTTTGAAAACCGGTCAAATCTAAAATAATTTAGGTGAGTAAGTAGAAGTCTACTAGAGAGATATTTCGTCGATCAAGAAAGAGGTATTCTTTCTCGATGTCTAGAACTTGCCCTCTAACTATTCTCAAGACTTTGCTTAAGTTAGACTCATTAGCATAAATATGTTTTAGGCACTTCTTTTGGCCAGTTTGAGCTTTTGTACCCGTTCCTAAAATTTTATCTTTGTTAAGCCATTTTGAGCCTATTGCCCTATCCTTTTATTTTAACTCCACCAAGCATTTTACTAAAGCCTAAAAAGCAACCTAATTGAACACCTAAGACCAAGCTTGAGCATAGATATACAAACTCAGTTTGTGAGTGATTAAGAGCCTTTTCGTTTTGGTGGCTCTTTTCTTATAAAAAAAAGAAAAAAAGAAAAAGTTGATTTATTCTTCTTTCCTCTTCAAAATAAAAAAAAAGAGAAGAAAAGAAAAAAAATAAAAAATAAAAAATAAGGAAGAAAAGAAGAAAATTCTCAACATGATGAAAGAGTTACAATAAATTATAAGAAAAAAAAATACAAAAGGATTATGTATTTGGCTCTATTCTTAAAGCCATAACAAAGTTTTGTGTTCAAGCTCTCTCTAGGTTTTGGTGTGACTAGCCATCGCTTTTATCTTTGACCACCCTCACCAAAAACCTAAGCCTACATTTCAACCTAATTAAGTCCTATTGAATTATGTTTTTAAGTTAAACTAGTGCCGTGGAGATAGTGTGAAAGGGCAAGCCTATGGCCATTAACATTGATGGATTTCATTGGAGGGTATTTCGATCTTCTTTCATGCAATGTTATCTTAGTACACATGCTACACTCTCCCTAAATATAATTTTAAGATTTACCAGATTTTCATTTTAAAAGTAAAAATAATAGTGGAAACGCATTTTAAGAAAAATAAAAATCTAATTTATATGCTGAGTAAGTTTTTCTACAAAAAATAGCTACAAGCATAGGCATAAGACTTCACATTTTACTCCTTAGGTTCAATTTTCTTTTCTAGCATTTAAAATTTTTCTACTCCCTATAGGAAGTTGTTTGCTCGGGACTAGCAAACGGATAAGTATGGGGGTATTTGATAACTCTAATTATTGTTATTTTGCATTTACTATTTTCTAATTAATAGTTAGATATTATATATCAATTTGATAATATTAAGTTTATAATTAACTAGTTTCTATATTTTATATTTATTTGTTCTAATAAAATTATTTTTAATCTTGCAGGGTTGATCTATCAATTATTTGGAGCAAAACAGGGATTTTTGTCTTTTCTGCCTAGACACGCCCGGTGACATGCCCTCCATGGGCATGACCAGGGGCGTAACACACATGAGCAAAGTATGTCAACGCAAATCGTCGAACTGCGGCTGAAGAACGTCGATCGGCCACTAGCACACCCATGTTGTACTATGACATGCCCGTGTTACCCTTACACGGGGCATGCCAACCGGTGGAAGGACCATTGAACTTGCCACATCAAATTAAATTGACACACCTTGGGCATGGGCGTGACCCAGGGCGTGTCTGGTGTGTTTTAAGCCAATTAAGCAGCCGTTAGTACCGTTGCTGCAAGTATGCCGTTGCAGCTAGACACGCCCCTTATCATGGGCGTGATTAGGGGGCGTGATGCCTTCATCAAGAGCAGTTTACTCCCGTCATTTTCAGATTCCCATCATTTTCAAGAAACAGATCTCACATGCCCTAGGCCACAGGCGTGACCTAGGGGCGTGACCCGTCAGTTAACAGATTTCTGTGGTTTCCTCCTCCAACATTCCCGGGGCTTCAAGACGATGGTTTCGAGCCTGGCATGCCCTAGGTCACGGGCATGACCTAGGGCGTGACCAACCAGCAAATTTTTCTATAAATTCAAGACAACTTCAGATGCTTAGGTGGGAATTTTGGGAGTTGGAGTCTTGTAGTTTGCTGTTTTATTTTGCTGTATTTTTCATTTCCTAGTCTTATTTTACATTGTGTAAGTTTCAATTCAAGTTTACTTTTCATTTTAATCATGTCTTTCCCTACCCTATTTTGTAATTCTTTAATCGTGATGAGTAGCTAAATTTCATTTAGCACTTTATCATGATGATCCTTGGAATAAAATGAACATTTCAATTTTATCAAAAACGTCTTGTTCTTGATCTTACTCACTTACGATTTATTCTTGAATTATATTTTATCGATTTCATATTGCGCAGATATGATCTTCGATCTAAGATCCATATCCTAAATGACCGAGAGGTTGTGGATACGAGGAGATCACTCAAGGATAAAAGGAGTTGGATGCACCCCTCGATAGAGGATGACATAAATCCTCCGAATTGGAGTCAAATCCAATAGAGTTGTTCAACGCCTAAAGCAAGCTTAGGGGTTTCGACTGGCCAAGAGGTCTTAATCAATCTACCTAAAGTTCGTCAAAAGCATGAGCTCGAGAGAGACATTTTTGTACTTTAGGAACCTCCACAGTCGAGTGAGCAATTTAAGAACTCACATTGCTTTATTTTTCAAGAAGGTTTATTTTATCCCAATGGGATTCTAGATCAAGTGCTGCCTCCCCATCATTGAATTTCTCTTTCTTAGTATAACGTTTCCTTTTCTTTGTTCGTTTTAATCAAAAACCAACTTTTTCATCTGATAAGATAATAGCTCTTTCTTGTGAGTACAAGTACTCGACAAGCCCCGAGTCGATATATGACACTTGATTCTATACTCCAAACGATAGGTATACTTGCCTCATCAATTGGAAACACGCGTTAGCGTGGAGAAAATTTACATCAAGTTTTTGGTGCCGTTGCCGGGGACATTTTTGTTGATATTTGGAAAATAGTAGTTTTATTAATTTTATAATTATCTTTCTCTACCCCTATTCACTTTTTCATTTTCTTTTTCTAATTCCATTCTATTAAGTACCAGTTGTTTTATTATCTTCTTACAAAAAATAATATCACAATTGGCCGCTACAATTCCCGAGCTTACACACAAAGTTAATCTTTTGGAAGTCGCAAGGAAGCGCCAAGTTTTCTGTAATTTTTGCGGTGCCCCTCATCGGAGTGAGGAATGTTATTATTTTTCTCATCAAAATTATTCTTATAATTTTCACAATGAAAATAATTATTCCTGCTTTAATGAGCCCTTTATCTAATTTTCACGGAAATAACTTTTCCAATAATTTTTTCAATGAAATTAATTTTTCAAATTTTGGTGAAAATAATTTTCATGAAAATACTTTTTCAAGCTTCAATGAGAATAATTTTTCTGATTTTAGTAATTTTTTTCTTTCTCAGATGTTGCTTTTCAGCATGATCACCCGGAAAGATTCCCGAGTAATGAGGATATTTATTTAGATCCGACTTCTTATTCTTCTTTTTCCGCATCGCCAGCTTTCTCTCCTAATCTTGAGGATTCTTCTCAATTTCTATTTGATTCTACTCCCCAAAATTTGGATGAGACTTTTATTACTTTTAGATATTTTTCTCCTTCTTCGGATAAGGTTGCTAATGCGGAACATGACACTTCATGTACCCCCGTAGTTGCTTATTCCGAAGAAGAAGAAGAACTTTTATTCCAAGAATTCGTTAAGTGTATGGACACATTGGGCGGAGTAGAGGAAGAACATGTTTCTCCTCTTACTAAAACCAATTTTTCTCCTATCTATGAATTTCCAAGCACAAATTTTCAATATTTAGGAGAACAAATTTATGAACATGATGCATCCGATGATTTTATTTTCAATACATGTTCAGATGAAAAAATAATTTTAGAAAATAAACAACCGGAGCTTGATCAATTTCTTTCACACGACCCTCCTCCGTGTGAAATTTTTTCTAACACATTTATTTTTGATTTTTCGTATTCTAATGATTTTCATATAGACGATGAGCCATTGCAATCCAATGTCGTCAACGATCCCTTTGCCACTAATCTGTAAAAATTCACATCACCTCAGGTATGTATAAGTGATTTAAATTTACATCCGCAAGTCCACAATTCAAAGAAGAAAAATCAAGAAGCAAGCGGAGGAGTAGCTGGGCGAGCGTCTTAAGCATATTCACCCAAGCGGGAATTAAGGGAGTTGTCCTTACACTTAAATTTTTATTTTCCTTTTTCCTAACCAATACTGTCTAGCTTAAAGACGGGAAAAAAGCGCTATTGGGAGACACCCCTTGCTTATCTTTAATTTTTATGAATTTATTTTTTTCTAATTTTTTTTCAATTTATTTTTCTTTCCTCCCTCGTACTTGACTTATAAACATTGGGGGCAATTTTTATTTTTAAGTATGGGAGTGGATTCTTATTTATTGTTTTTATTTAAAAATCAAAAAAATGAAAAACAATCTTTAACAAATCTTTAAAAATAAAAAAAATATATATATAATCTTTATAAATCTTTAAAAATTAAATTTATAAAAAAATTATACAAATCTTTAAAAATTAGAAAATTTTGTTTTCCTTTTATTATCAAAAATACAAAAATATTATAAAATAAAATTAAATTTCTTAGTAAGGGACGTTTGGGATATCACTCCATCTTACCTCCTAGTACCGTTGAGAGCCCTTCACAGGGTATACCTCGGGAAGTCTGAGAAATAACAAAAAAATTAGGTTTAATTTTTAATTAGAGAAGTCGTTATTTTCATATTTATTCACAGGAAAAATTCCTAGTATTTTAACTTTTTTATAGTGTTTAGAGAATTTTAATGTTTTAATTGAATTTTTAATTTTGGTGTAAAACTGTTGGCCATGCAGTGTTTCTAGTCAAGTGCATGTGTAAGTTGAATTTTATGTAGATTTAAATATTCATCATAAAATTAGATTTTAATTTTTCTAAATGCGTGAAAATGTTTTATTTTACTTTCACTTTGAAAACTGATAAAATCTAAAATAATTTAGGTGAGTAAGTAGAAGTCTACTAGAGAGATATTTCGCGGATCAAGAAAGAGGTATTCTTTCTCAATGTTTAGAACTTCCCCTCTAACTATTCTCAAGACTTTGCATAAGTTAAACTCATTAGCATAAATATGAATTAGACACTTCTTTTTGCCATTTGAGCTTTTGTACCCGTTCCTAATATTTTATCTTCGTTAAGCCATTTTGAGCCTATTGCCCTATCCTTTTGTTTTAGCTCCACCAAGCATTTTACTAAAGCCTAAAAAGCAACCTAACTGAACACCTAAGACCAAGCTTGAGCATAGATATACAAACTCGGTTTATGAGTGATTAGGAGCCTTTTCGTTTTGGTGGCTCTTTTCTTATAAAAAAAAGAAAAAAAGAAAAAGGTTATTTATTCTTCTTTCCTTTTCAAAATAAAGAAAAAGAGAAGAAAAGAAAAAAATAAAAAATAAAAAAGAAGGAAGAGGTAGAAGAAAATTCTCAACATGATGAAAGAGTTGCAATAAATTATAAGAAAAAAAATACAAAAGGATTATGAATTTGGCTCTGTTCTTAAATCCATAACAAAGTTTGGTGTTCAAGCTCTCTCTAGGTTTTGGTGTCACTAGCCATCACTTTTATCTTTGACCACCCTCACCAAAAACCTAAGCCTACATTTCAACCTAATTAAGTCCTATTGATTTATGTTTTTAAGTTAAACTAGTGCCGTGGCAAAAGTGTGAAAGGGCAAGCCTATGACCATCAACATTGATGGATTTCTTTGGAGGGTATTTCGATCTTCTTTCATACAATGTTATCTTAGTACACATGCTACACTCTCCCTAAATATAATTTTAAGATTTACCGGATTTTCATTTTAAAAGTAAAAATAATAGTGGAAACACATTTTAAGAAAAATAAAAATCTAATTTGTATGCTAAGTAAGTTTTTCTACAAAAAAATAGCTACAAGCATAGGCATAAGACTTCGCATTTTACTCCTTAGGATCAATTTTCTTTTCTAGTATTTAAAATTTTTCTACTCCCTATAGGAAGTTGTTTGCTCGGGACTAGCAAATGGATAAGTATGGGGGTATTTGATAACGATAATTATTATTATTTTTTATTTACTATTTTCTAATTAATAGTTAGAAATTATATATCAATTTTATAATATTAAGTTTATAATTAACTAGTTTCTATATTTTATATTTATTTGTTCTAATAAAATTATTTTTAATCTTACAGGGCTGATCTATTAATTATTTAGAGCAAAATAGGGATTTTCGTCTTTTCTGCCTAGACACGCCCGGTGACACGCCCTCTATGGGCATGACCCGGGGTGTGACATACACGAACAAAGTATGTCAACGTAAATTGTCGACCTTCAGCCGAATAATGTCGATGGGCCAGTTGCACACTTGTGTCGTACTATGACACGCCTGTGTCACCCTTACACGGGGCGTGCCAGTCGGTGGAAGGACCAATGAACTTTCTACGTAAGATTAAGTTGACACGCCCTGGGCACGAGCGTGACCCAGGGCGCGTCCGGTGCATTTTCAGCAAATTAACTAGCCGTTCGTGCCGTTGCCGCCAGTATGCCGTTGCAGCTAGACACGCCCCTTGTCACGAGCATTATTAGGTGGCGTGATGCCTCCATCAAGAGCAGTTTACTCCCACTGTTTTCAGATTCCCTCCATTTTCCAAATATAGATCTCACACGCCATATGCCACACGTAACCTAGGGCAGGACCCGTCAGTTAATAGATTTTGGCAGTTTCCTCCAACATTCCCGAGGCTTTAAGATGACGGTTCCAAGCCTGACACGCCCTAGGTCACGGGCGTGACCTAGGGCGTGACCAACCAGTAAATTTTTCGATAAATTCCAGACAGCTTCAGATGCTTAGGGGGAATTTTGGGAGTTGGAGTCTTGTAGTTTGCTATTTTATTTTGCTGTATTTTTCATTTCCTTATCTAATTTTACATTGTGTAAGTTTCAATTCAAGTTTACTTTCCATTTTAATCATGTCTCTCCCTACCCTATTTTGTAATTCCCTAATCATGATGAGTAGCTAAATTTCATTTAGCACTTGATCATGATGATCCTTGGAATAAAATAAACAGTTCTATTTTATAAAAAATGTCTTGTTCTTGATCTTGCTCACTTACGATTTATTCTTGAATTATATTTTGTCTATTTCATATTGCGCGGATATGATCTCCGATCTAAGATCCGTATCCTAAATGACCGAGAGGTTGTAGATACAAGGAGATCACTCAAGGATAAAAGGAGTTACATGCACCCCTCGAGAGAGGATGACATAAATCCTTCGGATTGGAGTCAAATCCAATAGAGTGGTTCACCGCCTAAAGCAAGCTTAGGGGTTTCTATTGGCCGAGAGGTCTTAATCGGTCAACCTAAGGTTAGTCAAAAGCATGGGCTCGAGAGAGATGTTTTTGTACTTTAGGAACCTCTACGGTCGAGTGAGCATTTTAAGAACTCGCATTGCTTTATTTTTAAAGAAGGTTTATTTTATCCCAAGGGGATTTTAGATCAAATGCTAGCCTCCCCATCATCGAATTTCTCTTTCTTAGTATAACGTTTCCTTTTCCTTGTCCATTTTAATCAAAAAACAAACTTTTGCGTCTGATAAGATAATAGCTCTTTCTTGTGAGTACAAGTGCTGGACAAGCCCCGAGTCGATATACGACACTTGATTCTATACTCCGAACGATAGGTATACTTGCCTCATCAATTGGAAATACGCGTTAGCGTAGAGAAAATATCCATCACGGACCTTGGAAGGGAGGATAATGAGGACAAGGTACTTTTGGCCGACCCTGGGTCGAGATGCCGCCGAGTTTGCCAAGAATTGCCAGAAGTGCCAGTTGTTCGCCCCGCTCTAACAACTGCCAGCCCAAAGGAAAAGGAGCATCACCGCATCCTGACCCTTTGCCATTTTGGGAATGGCCTTGGTAGGGCCCTTCCCTTAGGACAGCGAGTAGAGGAGATTCTTGTTGGTGTTTATCGACTATTTTTCTAAATGGTTGGAGGTGAAGGCGCTAGCTAATGTAACATCCCAGGTAATCTGAAACTTCGTTTGGGGGGAGACCGCTTGTTGACACAGGTGCCCCAGGCCATTGTCACGGACAATGAACCTCAGTTTGCTGGCACAAAGTTCATCTGTTTTTGTGGACAGCTTGGGATTTATCTCCAGTTTGCCTCGGTCCACCACCGCAGGGGCAACAGGTAGATGGAGGCAGCAAACAAGATTATTGTAAACTTGCTGAAGAAGAAGGTGGAGAACTTGAAGGGGAGCTGGGTGGAGCAGCTCCCCTCGGTTATGTGGGACCTTAGAATTATCCCCAATACAGCCACCGGTGAGACCCCATTCAACCTCTCCCATGGCTATGAGGCTGTGATCCCAATAAAATTCAAGGTCCGGACACCGCGGGTGGTGGCAGCAGAGGAAGGCAGGGAAGAATGGAGAGTCGAGAATGAGGATGAGCTACGACTCTCCCTAGACATGATGGAGGACCTCAAGGATGTGGCCACTGTCAGACAAGAAGAAATCAAGCGGTGAATGGCTTAGTACTTTGACAAGAATGCAAGAATAAAACATTTTGCGGAAGGGGACTTGGTCCTGAAAAAAGTAGATGTTGTAGGTAGATCATCTAGCGTGGGAAAGCTCAACCAAAATTGGGAAGGTCCATACATTGTGAAAGAAGCGTTGAGGTCAGGAGGGTATCGCCTTCAGAATGTGGAGGGAGAGACCCTAAGTCACACATGGAGCGATGATGACTTAAAGTGTTTCTACCTATGAATCATGTATGTACATCCCTTTGGTAAATATGAAATCTCTTGATCTTCCAACTCTTCTTGCAATAGAATTTATGACAGGCCATATTCAAAACGTTGATCCCAAGCAGATCCCACTGCCAGGCTTTCATCTAGTTGGCAGGGCTGGACGTCATACGAGAGAGTCTACCTAGACCCCGAGTAGATCTCGCTGCCAGACTTTCATCTAGCTGGCAGGGCTAGATGTCATTCTAGTGAGTCTACCCAGACCCCGAGCAGATCCCGATGTCAGGCTCTCACCTAGCTAATAGGGCTGGATGTCACTTGAGTGAGTCTAACCAGACCCCAAGCAGATCCCACTGCCAGGCTTTCATCTAGCTGGAAGGGCTGCATGTCACTAGAGGGAGTCTACCCAGACCCTGAGCAGATTCCGCTATTAGGCTCTCACCTAGATGACAGGGCTGGATGTCACTCGAGAGAGTCCACCAGCACCCTGAGCAGATCCTGTTGTCAGGCTTTGATCTAGCTGGCAGGGCCAGATATCACTCGAGAGAGTCTACTAAGACCCCGAGCAGATCCTATTGCTAGGCTTTCATCTAGCTGGCAGGGCAGGATGTCACTCGAGTGAGTCTACCGAGACCCCGAGCAGATCTCGCTGCCAGGCTTTAACCTAGCTTGCAAGGCTTGATGTCACTTGAGAGAGTCTACCTAGACCCCGATAAGATGCTGTGGTTAGGCTTTCATCTAGGTTGCAAGGCTGGATGTCACTCGAGAGAGTCTACCCAGACCTCGAGCAGATCCCGCTGCTAGGCTTTCATCTAGCTAGCAGGGCTGGATTTCACTCGAGGGAGTCTACCCAGACCCTAAGCAGATCCCGATGTTAGGCTTCCATCTAGCTGGAAGGGATGTATGTCAATCGAGAGAGTCTACCCACACCCCGAGTAGTTCCCACTGCCAGGATTCCATCTAGCTGGCAGGGCTGGATGTCACTCGAGAGAGTCTGCCTTGACCCCGAGCAGATCCCGCTGTCAGGCTCACACCTAGCTGGCAAGGCTGGATGTCACTCGAGAGAGTCTACCCAAACCCCAAGCAGATCCCTCTATCAGGCTCTCACATAGCTGGCAGGGCTGGATGTCACTCGAGAGAGTCTACCCAGACCCCGAGCAGATCCCGCTGTCAGGCTCTCACCTAGCTGGCAGGGATGGATGTAACTCAAGATAGTCTGCCAAGACCTCGAGCAGATCCTACTGTCAGACTCTCACCTAACTTGAAGGGCTGGATGTCACTCAAGTGCATCTACTTAGACCCCGAGCAGATCCCGCTGTCAGGCTTTCATCTAGATTGTAAAGCTGGATGTCACTCAAGAGAGTCTACCTAGATCCCGAGCAGATCTCGCTGCCAGGCGTTCATCTAGCTGACAGGGCTGGATATCATTCGAGAGAGTCTAGTCAGACCCCGAGTAGATCCCACTGTCAGGATTTTATATAGTTAGAAGGACTGGATGTCACTCGAGAGAGTCTACCCACACCCCGAGCATATCCCGCTTCCCTACTTCCATCTATTTGGCAAGGCTGTATGTCACTCGAGAGAGTCTACCCGGATCTCCAGCAAATCCTACTGCCTGATTTTCACCTAGGTGGCAGGGCAGGGGACCTCATTTGACAGGATAGTTGTTATGGATCTAAGTCTCAGGTTTCTCCCGCTGTCAGGCTTTTACCTAGCTAACAAGGCAGTTGAGCCCTCAGGAGATGTTGCAAAGTGTCTTGAAACCTAGTCTTGGGCAACCCATACCAGCCAGAGAAGCTCGAGATCTAGAGGATTTTGGGGGAAAGTACAAAACTTCAAGGAAATCTCACCAAATAGGGATCTCGCAAGCTAGTAAAAGGCAGTCAAAGGTAAAACTTTGGGAAAAGATTAAGGGCAGGGAATCATACAGGCGAATGCGAGTGATCAAAGAATGTTCTTTCAAATTTTCCCATTCGCTCATGCACTTATGCGGAGAGAACTGCACAAAGCCTTGGCTAAGATCCTGTATGCGCGTGAACCTATGAGGCGAGAACATTATGAGAACTGTCATGAGCGGCAAGTTCGAAATAAAAATATATCCGCGTGGACAAAACAATTGGGCAAGAATGGCACGAGTTCTAGTCCTATACATCGAGTTAGTAAAGTTTGTAATTTACAAGATTGACACAGCGGGAAGTCCGTATATGGTCTCGCGAGATATTGTGAACATGGACCTATTAAGAAGAGGCACGAGACGAACTCAGTTCCATATAATAGTGTATTTAAAATCAAAACACAAAAAAACAAGATTTCATAACAAAACTTTGCTTCATATTTTCATGGAATGGTTACATTTCGCAAAGGGCGGAGCCCGGGAAAAGAAATTACAGGGAAAAAGCAAAAATTAGAGGTTTAGGGCGATGATGCTGACTGCTCGCTCTCTCCAGAGATGTCATAAGAGGTGCCCTCTAGTTTCGGGATGGACAGGAAGAGTTCCGGGAATAAGATCTCGGCCATCACCTTCTCGCCATCACTATTCAAGAATCCAGCCTCCCTCATCACCTGGAGCGAGTGCCTTGATTCCACGATGGCATTCTCCTACATCATCAGCTCGATCTAAAGTGGGGTGTACATCAGAGCCTTTTTTCTTTTGCCTTAGGGATGAGGGACTAGCAAATCGATCCATTACTGATTCTGGGCCCTTATTCTCCGATTCTCCTCCTCGAGCTGGGCAATGCGTACGTCCTTTTGGGAGACCGTCGCGACATCCTACAGAACAATAAAAGGTTAGTGCGAGAACAACGTTCAGTGAATGCGCAACAAATAAGAAAGGCTTACCACTCCAGCCTCTCGCAAGGAGAGGTATCTCTTGGTGGTGTCCAGATCCCGCTTCAAGGTTGTAACTTCTTTGTAGAGATGGGAATGCGGATAACTTACATCTGCCAACTGTCGCGAGAGGCGAATGCCGCGAAGGGCTGACATGTGGGCGATTTTGATGGCGCAAAACTGAGCTCGCGAGCTCTCATAGGCGAGTGAATTCATCAGTGTTGTATAGTAGTAAGCGGCGTTGTATCGCCCCTACATACCGAATGCGAGTGCATAGGACTAGCCTGAGAACAACTCACCCTTTTGCTAGGAGGGGAGTACCGTGGAGATGGAAGCTGTAACACCCTAAAACTCAAAAGATGGACGGGTGACATTTTTAGCCAAGTATGGGACTTGGAGCAGGTGACACGGCCTGGGACACGGGCGTGTCCCAGGGCCTATCATGGGCATGTACGACCATGGGTCACGTGGTCGATGTTTTGGCGATCAGCGATCGGCAGGTATAGGCACACGGCCTAGTACACGGGTGTGTCCTGGGGCATGTCCTGCTCAGGCAGGACGTGGTTTTGTGCTAAGGAGATTACACGGCCCAGGACACCGAGCTAGTGCCCTGAGAGCACGGGGTGTGTGGCCGTTTGAGCCCGCACCTGTGATGTTATGCTTATTCTTTATTTGATTGGCTAGCTAACAAGGGCAGGGAAGAAGCTTTGCTGCCCCGAGCTTGGGGGCGGAATCGTTATAATTTGGTCAGTATAGCTGACCGTTGCCTTTGTTTACCACCGTGGATGGATTATTGCTTGCAGGTGCTGCGGAGCCGAGCGGTAAATAGCGGGCTAAAGCCTAAGTTGCTGCGCCGACCCTGGAAGGCCTATTTTTGAGTGTTTTCTGTTATTCTCATATATGACCAGTCTGCGTGCCGAGGTTTGGAAGACATTATCTATTAAGCAAACTTTTGTAAGGCCTTAAGGCCATTATTTTTGTGTATCATACATTCCTATGGAACTTTTTTAGTGGACATTCATGCTTTGGCTGGGTTCATTTATCTTGTAACTTAATAACTTACTTCCGCTAGGTGCTTTGTGTAGTACGTTGTGATTGGTTGAATGGTCTCAATAAGTAACCAATTGGTCTGTCCGTAGTATATGGTGTCGGGCCCCGACCGGACGTATTGCTATATGTTATGTGACAGATAGGGGTGTTAAAATTTGGTATCAGACTACCGGTTTCGGAAAATCTTAAATGAATTCGTGGGCGAATTGAATTTAAGGGGTGGTGAGCACATGTGTGTGCGTCATCGTTATAACATGAAAAGAACCCATGAATGTCCACTTAGGAACGAAAATACACATGTTTAAGGAACCTGCGTGTTCCTATAATTGCTGTTTGCAATATTTTTCGGTCGCTTATTGGTGTATTGCACAATTATAGGTGACCAGGAGTTGTGTTGGGCCGTCGGAACGGCCAGGTTCTGAGGCAAGAAGCGCACCAAATGATGCGCCTGCAACACCTCCGTCAGCCGAGACCATTAGATTGGTGGCAGAAGCAATCTTTACAATGTTCAATGCGCAGCCTGCGAGGCAGGTGTAGCAGCCTGCTCCTGTGGTGGAGCAAGTGCCACTCCAAGCGGCGGAGCCTAGGAGGGTGGAACAAGTGGTGTTGGAGCCGGAGTTGCCTCCGAGAGCAACTGAGAAACAACTAAAGCATGTGATGGGCTTCCATCCGCCAGTGTTCTCGGGAACAGGAACCCCTACTCAGGCAGAGGATTGGCTATCGAGAGTCAAGAGAGTGCTGACTGCAACGAAAACTTAAGAGTGGCGGAAGACCACGATTGCGACGTTCTTGTTGGACTGGGATGCGAGGTTATGGTAGGAAGGGCTGGAGCTACACCACCTAAGGGGAAGGCAGTTGGCCGATGTCTCTATGGTGGAATTTTCGAGGTTGTTTATGGATCGATACCTCCCCTCAGCGCAGAGGATCGCATTTGAAAATGAGTTTCAAAAGTTGGTGCAAGGAGATAGCACCGTTGATGAATACCTCCACGTGTTCACTCGTTTGGGAAGATACACTAGCGCTACCTTTGCCGATGAGGAGCGCAAGACGAACTGCTTATATGAAGGGTTAAGAGATGATTTGAGGTTGTTACTTTAGGGGCCTATGGCGCAGGGTTTCATGACCTTGGTCAACTCAGCCCGATCCTTGGAAAAGGACATGAAGAATGTTCAAGCGAAGAAGGAATCCGGTGGTAAGAAACCAGAGTTTAAGGTGCCGACTTCAAAGTCGGGCTTTCGAAGATGGAATAAGAAGGCTAAGACGTCGGGTCCAGCCCCTTCTTCAGGTGCCTCGGGGGCAACTACAAACCGAACCCCGGGCACTTGCTTTACTTGCGGAAAGACGGGGAACTTGCCCGCGATTGTTGGAGCGGACGTCCGAAGTCCGAGAGAAAGCAAGGAGGCCATCAAACAGGCCGACGTGGTGACATGTATAGTTTAATTTATAGCAAGTTAGCTTTAAATGCTGTTACCTAGTGCTTATGAGCTTAATACTATTTGTTTAGGCTTTGTTCTGATTGGCGATAGTCCGACATGAGCACTATTCGATACGGGAGCATCACACTCCTTTTTGTTCGAGAGTTTTATATCGCAGATCAGAGTTCCTTCTTCGATGGCAAAGGACAAATTGATTGTGCTACTATCGAATGGGTGTTCGATGCATGCGGATAGAGTATGCGTCGTGAAGGTTCATATTGGAAGCCAAGAGATCGACTTGCTAGCGTCATTGTTGCCGCTAGTAGAGTTCGACATTATCTTTGGTATGGATTGGCATTCGGAGCAAAAGGCTTATATTGATTGCAACCGTAAGGAGGTCAAGCTGGGTGTTGGGCGGGAGACAACATTCACGGGACTGAAGGGGTCGAGCAAGTCACTGATGTCTGCTCTTTAGGTGGTAAAGGCAGTTCGTGCTTGCGGAGAGCTGTTCTTCGCGTTAGTGGGGGTTGTAGAGCCAAAGTCCACTTAAGATAGTATTCCCGTGGTTTGTGAATACCCCGATGTGTTCCCGGATAATCTCCCTGGAGCCCCACCGCAGCGAGAGATCGACTTTACGATCGAGCTAGTGCCAGGTGCCAAACCTGTTTCACGTTCTCCTTATAGGTTGGCACTTAAGGAGATGGCGGAGTTGAAGGTTCAGCTAGAGGAGTTGATGGAGCAAGGGTATGTGCGTACAAGCTCGTTGCCTTGGAGCGCACCGGTCCTCTTTGTTAATAAGAAGGACGGGAGTTTGAGGCTGTGTACCGACTATAGGGAGTTTAACAAGCAAACGGAGAAGAATAAATACCTGATCCCAAGGATTGATGATCTCTTCGATAAGTTAGTCGGATCGTCGGTGTATTCAAAATTGGATCTGAAGTCTGGTTATTATTAGCTGAGGATAAGGGAGTGTGATATCCCAAAGACGACATTCAGCATGAGGTGTGGGCTTTTCGAATTAACGGTCATGTCATTTGGACTGACGAATGCGCCATCAGTGTTTATGGATTTGATGAACAGGACGTTTTGAGAGTACTTTGACCATTTTGTGATCGTCTTCATTGACAACATATTGGTGTACTCGCAGTGCGAGGAAGACCACTTCAAGCATCTACATCTAGTTTTGGAGACGCTGAGAAGGAATGAACTCTATGCAAAATTCTCCAAATGCGAGTTCTGGATACCCTCAGTAGCATTCCTTGGTCATATTGTCAGTGGAGAAGGTATAGCGGTGGATCCAGCGAAGATTGTTGCGATACGGGAGTGGCCTGTGTTATCTTCTGTAGCGGAAGTTCGTAGTTTCCTCGGGATTGCCGGCTATTACAGGCGCTTCGTGGAGAACTTCTCGTGGATAGAGTTACCTCTCATAAAGTTGATAAGGAAGGATCAAAAGTTCTTGTGGACGCAGGAGTGCGTGCAATCGTTTGAGGAGCTGAAGGGATGGTTGACCACGGCTCCAGTGCTAAGTTCGCCGAGTGGGACCGAGGGCTTCGAGATTTATATTGATTCCTCAGGTAGTGGTTTGGGCTTCGTGCTGCTGCAGCATGGGAGCGTAATAGCGTATGGATCGCATCATCTAAAAGTGCACGAAAGGAATTATCCGATCAACGATTTGGAGTTGGCGGCCGTGATATTTGCGCTTAAGCTGTGGAGACACTACTTGTACGGCATAAAGGTCGATTTTTATACCGACCACAAGAGCCATAAGTACCTGTTAGATAAGAAGGATGTCAACATGATGCAGCGAAGATGGATGGAGTTCCTGGGAGACTACACATTCAAGATTCATTATGTACACGGGAAGGTAAATGCAGTTGCGGATGCGTTGAGTCGCATGGCTCCCGCCCAAGCCAACTAGTTGTCGGTTCATGATTAGAGGCTAGTATGGGAGTTGGAGGCATTGGAGATCTGTTGCGTGGACAAGCAGTCGAGCGCCAAAGCATTGTTGAACTGTACGGAAGTTCAGTATGACCTGGCTGATCGCGTTCGGCAGGCATTGGAGTTGGATGGTAGCATGAAGGAGCTTATGGATGTAGCATTGGATGGGTCAAATTCCCAGTTTTTAGTTGTGGATGGGCTGTTAAGGAAGGACCATCATTTGTGCATCCCAAGCGGGGGAAATCTACAGGCGGAGTTGATGTACGAGGCTCATAATACCAAGTACTCAATCCACCCAGGGAGCACGAAGATGTACTGGGACCTAAAGAAGCTGTTTTGGTGGCCAGGGCTAAAGAAGGACGTGGCACTGTTTGTGGCTAAGTGTCAAACGTGCGTCTTGGTAAAGGAGGAATGCAAAAAGTAGGGAGGATTCTTGAAATCCTTGCCTATTCCGGAATGGAAGTTCGATGACATATCGATGGACTTTGTGCATGGCTTGCCAAGGTCGCAGAAGGGGAACGACGCAATATGGGTGATCGTAGACCGATTAACAAAGGTATCACACTTTATCCCGCATAGGAAGGATGATTCAGTAGAGAGACTGGCAAAACTATATGTGGATAATATAGTCAGATTGCACGGTGTGCCTCGCAGCATCGTGAGTGATCGCGATGGGCGTTTTACGTCCAATGATTGGAGGTTGGTGTAACAGATGTTGCGGACAAAATTGAAATTCAGCATAGCCTTCCATCCACAGACGGATGGGCAGACCGAGAGGGTCAACAGAACTATGGAAGACATGCTCCGCATGTGTGTTCTAGACTTCGGGAAGCATTGGGAAGACCACCTGTATTTGGTGGATTTTGCGTACAACAACAGCTACCCGACGAGTATTCAAATGGCGCCCTTCGAGGCCCTGTATGGTAGGGAGTGTCGCACGCCGTTATCATGGCTAGAAACGGGTGAGGCAAGGTTGTAAAAGAAGCAGGAGGTGGAGAGTGCTACTTCTTTGGTGCAGATAATCCGAGAGCATTTGCTGATAGCTCAGGACAGGCAAGCTAAGTACTATAATGCCAAGCACCGGAACGTGGAGTTTGCGATCGGTAATTGGGTGTACTTGAAGATAAAGTCGTTCAAGGGTGTTTTGCGGGTGAGACGCTTGAAGAAGCTGAGCCCAAGATACCTTGGATCCTTTGAGATTCTTGAGCGGGTTGGCGAAGCGGCTTATCGTTTGAAGCTATCGGTGGAGTTGAGTGGACTACAAATTGTATTCCACATTTCTGTATTGCAGAGGGCGGTGCAAGAGCCTTCGCAGGTGATCGTAGTGGATCTTGTGCCGGTGGACGAAGGGTTGATGACTAAGGTCAAGTCCGTATGTATTGAAGACTCTGAGGTCAAGAGACTCCGTAACAAGGAGATCTAGATGGTCAAGGTACGGTGGAACAATTGCGGTTTGGAGGAGCTCTCTTGGGAACGGGTGCAAACCATGCTGGAGGAGTACCTGGAGTTATTCCGCTCAGGTACCGCTTAAAGTTTTTCCATTTTCTTTCCTTTAGTAATTTCGTGGGCAAAATTCTTTTAAGAGGGAGAGAGTTGTAACACCCCAAAACTCAAAAGAGGGATGGGTGACGTTTTTAGCCATGTCTGGGACTTGGAGCAGGTGACACGGCCTGGGACACGTGCGTGTTCCAAGGCGTATCATGGGCGTGTACGACCACGGGTCGCGTGGTCGACATTTTTGCGATCAGCGATCGGAGGGTGTAGGAACACGGCCTGGGAAACGGGCGTGTCCCGGGGCGTGTCCTTCTCTGGCAGGCCGTGGTTTTGTGCTAAGGAGATTACACGGCCTGGGACACGGGTGTGTCCCAGGGCATGTCTAGCACATGGCCCGTAACACGGGCGTGTCACATGGCCGTGTCCTTCTCTGGAGAATCGTTGTTTTTACACACGGGCTGTGATACGGGCCATGATACGGGCGTGTCACATTTTGACACGAGCGTGTCGGTGGCCGTGTTAGAGGCCGTGTTCTGGTCGGGAATTTCTGGTGACGGTGAATGAGTGACACGACCATGCACACAGCCGTGTTGCAACCCGTGTTCGGCTCAGATTTTCTATTTTTTAGGCTAAATCGTAGTCGTCCGTTTCCTTGGTTTGGGATCCAATGGATGGGGGCTATTCTAGCTGAGTTTAAACCAGAAATAGGGTTTGAAAACCCTTATTTCATTTGGGCTATCTCTCTCTAAAACCTAGAAAGAAGGGAGAGCAAGGAGGAGGAAGAAGGGCTAGATCCGGTCACCGGCGGAGCTTCGGGGCTCCAAATCGCGAGCTGACTTCGGATCCGTGGAGGCAAGGAGATTGCAGTGCTTTCCAACTGCATAGATTTCCATGGTGCCATGGAAGAATACTAGGGTAACGATTTTCATCTCGAGCATGTGAAGTTCTTCTTTTGCATGGGAAAACCCTTCTCCCGCGAGTGTGCGGCGAGATTGCGGTATTCCTTTAGGTAGGTATGTAAAGTCCCCTTTGTTTGAGTCCGGAATCGTAGTACGGACATAGGCATGTTGTGTGAAGCCTACCCGGACATGTTGGTTTGGATCGGTGATGTGCATTGCATTTTAGCCGGAGAAGACTCCGTGCCCTTTGTTGTTTTCGGGTTTCTATGGGGTAGATTGCAGCAGGGATCCTTGGGGAGTAACCCTAAGGCGCACCCAAAAAACTAGGCGGAAACGCATTTCCGCCATCTTGGTGGCTGGGGAGCCAACCATGAACATAACTGGGTTATGTGCTTGTGTGATCGAACTTTGGGATCCGGGAGAAACTTGGCCCGCACGTACGTCTTAATATGACTATGTGATGTGAGCAACGGGCAAGTGGAAGCGGACCCGGGCTATGCGGTTTGGTGAGAGACATCTGAAAAAGAGACTTTCCATTGGCATGGTCGTGCGAGTCTTAGGCTTAGACCGGAAAGACTAGATTGCTCACGAGATTTGCCGTCCAAGGGATGGTGGTGAGACCACGGTCACAACCGAGTTCACCGAGCTAGTGTCCTGAGAGCACGGGGTGTGTGGCCGTTTAAGCCCGCACCTGTGATGTTATGCTTATTCTCTATTTTATTGGCTAGGCTAACAAGTGTAGGGAAGAATCTTTGCCACCCCGAGCTTGGTGGCGGAATCGTTATAATTTGGTCAGCATAGCTGACCATTGCCTTTGTTTACAACCGTGCGGTGGATTGTTGCTTGCAGGTGCTGCGGAGCCGAGCGGTAAATAGCGAGCTAAATCCCAAGTTGCTGCGCCCGCCCTCGAAGGCCTATTTTTGAGTGTTTTATGTTATTCTCATGTATGACTGGCCTGCGTGCCGAGGTTTGGAAGACATTATCTATTAAGCAAACTTTTGTAAGGCCTTAAGGCCATTATTTTTGTGTATCATACATTCCTATGGAACTTTTGTAGTGGACATTCATGCTTTGGCTGGGTTCATTTATCTTGAACCTTATTAACTTACTTCCACTAGGTGCTCTGTGTAGGACGTTGTGATTAGTTGAATGGTCTCAATAAGTAACCAACCGGTCTGTCCGTAGTATATGGCGTCGGGCCCTGGCCGGACCTACTGCTATATGATATGTGACATAAAGGGGTGTTACAGAAGCCCTATTGGCTTCCCAGTCCCATACCAACAGTGGCTCGCCAGCTTTATCCAGCAATCTCTCGCCCAGGACAAAGTTTCTCTGGTCCTTAGGCTTGGGTTTCTCCTTTGTTGTTGAGGTCCCGCCTACCTCGCCCACTTCCTTCTCTACAGTCTCTCCAACGGCACTCATAGGGAAATTTGAGGCGATCTCCTAGCCCTTGGCAAGAACTATTGTTTGTTGCTTCTTAGGAGGTGGATGAGGGGAGGTTCAAAGCTTTCTCTTCTGGCTGCTTGATCCCGGTAGTGATTTCTTTGGGCCTCTGCATGCCGCAGTGGCAGCCTCGACGCGTGCTATCTCAGAAGAGAGTGCAGTACTGCCGACATAGGGAGGGTTAAGAGGGAGATCTCGCACCCCTGCACAGGTATCGTAAGTTTGAAAAACTCTAAATCATGTAGTCTTTGGGAGTAAATGAATGCGAGAACTACCTTCCCCGGCGAGAACTGGAAGAAGCGTGTTGACGTTCCTCCTCAGAAAGGGAACGTCAAAATCCTTCCCAAAGAGGAATTAGTGAAGCTTGGACTCATGACCGCCGAGATTGGGAGGGCAGTTTGTAGATTCTTCCTATTGGATCAGCGATAGTGTGAGGTTGCCGAAGTCATAAGAGACGAAGATGAACTTCTTGACCCAGTTATGATTTTTGTTGGCGATACCTTTCGCCATAAGGTTGTTTCCAGAGAAGAATGCGACCCCGTCCCTTTTAGTGCGGAAGTTTAATAATTTGCGGAAGATAGGAAGGCTGAATTCCATTCGCTTCGACCGTAGGTAGCAGGCGAATGCGATTAGTAAGGCTATGGAGTTGGGGTTGAGCTGTGCGGGAACCACGACGAAATAGCGGAGGGCTTAGCGGATCTCAGACCAAATGGCGAGGCGAATCCCCACTTCGAAGTACTCGGCAGGGATAGTGAGTTCATAGGGCGAGAAGTGGTTGATCGCCTCATCTTTTTTTGGATGTCACGCGGTGAATCCCTATGTGACATCAAGGTTCACAAGCGAGTGATACTCCTCTTTGGACATGTTGTAGTTCACGAATGGGTAATCAGCGAATGCAGCCACACACTTAGTTCGCCCTTCGGTATCCCCTGTCATCTCGCCAGAAAGGGGAAAAGAAATAAAGGAGGCGAGTAGAATAGAAAGAAGAGGGATTTGGAGGCAATTAAATGCGTTAATTAGCTCGATAGGTGGGGATCTATTTATATAAATTTTGGGCGAGAAATGACCCAAACATGAAAAAGTGCGGATAACACATTTGTTAGATCTCTCCTCAAATCCCATGTTGGACCCCGATGAGATCTCGCACCCCCTCACTCGCGCTATTGTTTTAGGTATAGATAGCAAAAATAAAACATTTATGGGAGCAAGAAGATTTAATGGCGAAAAAGTAAAGCGAGATCAAATAAAGAATGCAGCCAAAACATATTATCAATACTCGGCATAAGGGCCGACAGTCATTATTACATATCTCAAATAAAATAAAAACTAGTCTGGGAAGGCGAGTGCCGGTAGGCCCACCAGGGGCCATTACTACCATCCCCATCCTCTTCTTCCTGCCCTAGGCATTGCATGAGTGTAATATAGGGAGCGAATGGTCTGAAGTTCTCTTTAAGCAAGGTGTAGTTGATCCTAAGCTCTCGCTATGTGGATGCCGGGGTAGTCCGTCCCACCACCAATTTCACCCCCCAGATTGGCGTTCAGTTGGGTATAGCAATTTTCTAAGTTTAGAAGCCGCTCCTCGGCAGCCTCTTGGTTCTTCTGCACCTGGTTGGCAATCTCACGCAGCAGTAGGAGTTACTTCCGAAGTATCTCCGCCAGCTACTGCTTCATCCCCTTGGCATCCTTCGGGTCGCCTAGGTATTTGGAAATCAAACCCAGAGAAGGGAGAGGCGAGATCTCCTCCTCATCAGTATCGACATCGGTGGAAGAGATCTCACGGAAGCCCGCGTTAAATAGTGTTATGTGTGCCTAGTCTTTAATCCTTTTATGGAAAGCGAAAATGTGCGTTACCAGGTCCGGTACTAGCATCCTTGTAAAAAGGTCGGCGAGAAGTGTCGGGCTGCCCTTTGAAGGGAGTGGTTAAAGTTATGTTCCCTTTCCCAAGCCCGGGGCGGAAAGGTTTTGGTTCAGCAGCAGAAGTGTTGAACTGCGGAGGAAGGTTGGGTATAGTATCCGCTGGGGGTTGAAGGCTCAAGGCGGGATCCACAGATGTTTGGCGAGCAGGGGATCTCGACGTGGGTGCTCTTAACCCTGTAGCTCCAAAAGAGGAGCTTTGAATAAAAGGCAGGTGAGCCAGATGGTGAAAGGCTAGAAGACAGAAGAAGGCTTACTTTTCTCTCGCAGGGGAACATCCGGTCAATGCGTAGAGGTGATCTTTGGGGGCCTTCTCGCCATTCCCAGTCCTGAGCGAGTGCGGTTCAGCACTCGCTTCAACAGCTCCATTTTTCCTTCGGCATAACCTACAGGCAGGGCGTCAACATACATCTTTACCCAAGCAAGGAGTATAAAGAGAGTGAGAATACCAGAGGAATCCCGGAGTGGGAAGGCTTTTGCGAGACTGGCTCGTCTCGGGTAAGATCGCGTCAGACCACTTTTGCTTTCTTCATCTTTGGGGATGATCCGGGGACTTTACGCGTAAGCCAGGGGGCGAATTAGCCCATTGAGGCTTTGACCCTTGTGCAAACATCGTTAAGGAGATCTAGAGCTTCATTCGAGAGTGACATTTTCGTGGGGGTGAGAATCAAAAAAGTTAAGAAAGGGAAAGAAAGCCTCTGCCCCTGACAGAATATTTGTGGAGCCATGATAGGGCCCACAAAAGATTCTCTTCCAGGTCAGCAATCACTCATCAAATACCTGGGCTTGGATGATTCTTTCCGACCTTCGTGAAAGCTCGTAAAGAGTGGGGATTGTGTACAACCCTATATTCGATGAGTGGATTCCCCCCACCAGGACCATTGCTTCGCGGGAACTCCAAGAGAGGGACCCTCCCAGTGCTCGCTGGGCAAGCCGCACAAGCAAGCTCCTTGGCGTTGAGTGGAGCCGAGTGCACTCAACTCCTTCTGATCCCTGGCGTTGAGTGGAGCCGAGATCACTCTACACATTTTGCTCCTTGGTGTTGAGTGGATTCGAGTACACTCAAATCCTTTTGCTCCTTGGCGTTGAGTGGATCCGAGTGCACTCAAAGCCATCCGCTCCTTGGTGTTGAGTGGAGCCCAGTGCATTCAATGCCTTTTGCTTCTTGGCGTTGAGTGGAGCCGAGTGCACTCAATGCCTTCTATTCCTTGGCATTGAGTGGAGCCGAGTGCACTCAACGCCTTCTGCTCCCTGGCGTTGAGTGGAGCTGAGTGCACTAAACACCTTCTGCTCTTTGGCATTGAGTTGAGCCTAGTGCACTCAATACCTTCTACTCCTTGGCGTTGAGTGGAGCCGAGCGCACTCAACGCCTTATGTTACCTGGCATTGAGTGGAGCCGAGCACACTCATCATCTTATATTCTATGACATTGTATAGTGCGGGACCCGTCAAAAATCATCCCCAGTAGAGTGCCGCGGAGGTGAGTGCTTGGCTTCCCCAGCACTCGCCCCTTTGGGCGAGTGGTGCCCTCATGGACCACTTGCCTAGTGGGGCCTAGTGGCAGAATTACCTGGATTCCCCAAAAGGGCTGCAAATAGCCCTCCAACATGGCAGAGTATGGCTGTTGGCAGACCCAATTGTTCTACTAATAGTCGTTTAGAATAGAATAGTTACGCTATTTGTAGGCCAGGCCTAGAAATCTATAAATTGCCCAAGGGGGTACCTCAGAAGACATGCTTACTTATTATTTGATCTTCTAGCGCTTTTTGAGGTATCCTTAGTTCAACACTTGGCTTAGGAGGGGAAGCGCTCTAAGAGCTTCCGGGTGTGTGGTGGAACCTTCGTGCTGGAGCCTGAAGTCCATTTCTGGTTCTAAGTTTTTGATCATTTGAGCTTGTGAGGAGAAGTGCGCGATCACCCCTTACCCAAGGTTTCAGACTCCACAAGAAGCCGGTATTCGGTTTCAACAATTAGCTTCTTGCTAATCTTCATCCACTTCAAGTGTGCCTTACCCTTCATCTAGAATATCCACTCCATCTTAGACTAATGGAGCAGCATCTTTGATGGTTAACTTGTCCATCATTAGCTCTGTACCTGTAGTACTAGAAGAGGAGCTTGGCAGCTCACTATTAATCATAGTTGATTCATCAAAAATTACAATAACAGACTCTTCTACAACTTCATTTTTCAAGTTATAGATCCAATAGGCCTTACTATGATTGTTGTAGCCAACAAAAATCCCATCAAAGGACTTGGAAGCAAACTTAGTCACATAGGAATTCCCATTATTAAACACATTGAACTTGCAATCAAAGATCCTAAGATAAGCCATGTTTGTTTTTCTGCCCTTCATAATCTCATAGGGTGTCTTCTTGTGGCTCTTGGTGATAGAGGCCCTGTTAAAGACATGACATGTTATATTAACTTCCGAAGCCCAGAAATATTTTAGGAGAGATGTGTCATTCAACAAGGTCCTTCTAGCCTCTATGAGAGTTCTATTTTTCCTTTCAAAAATCCCATTTTGCTGGGGTATTCTTGGATAAGAAAATTCTTGATGAATCACTTGCTCTTCATAGAACCTTGTCAAGCTTTCAAACTGGAATTCAGTCCCATTGTCACTTCTGATTTTTATCACAGTGTTGTCTAGCTCATTCTGAATTTGCTTGACAAATATCTTGAAGATATCAAAGGTTTCAGACTTTTTCTTCAAAAAGAAAACCCATGCAAACCTAGAATAGTCATCAACCACCACATGGGTGTAAACTTTCCTACCTATACTATAAATTGGCATAGGACCAAAAAAGTCCATATGTAAGAGGTATAAGCACCTCACAGACTCTTTGGTCCTAATTCCCTTGAAGGAATCTTTGGTATGCTTGCCCTTTTGGCAAGCAGAACAAATGCCTTCCTTGGTGCATTTCATTTTGGGACCATTCCTAACTAGCTCTTCATAAAGAGCTTGCCAATAGTCTTACAATTTAAATGAGCTAGTCTCTCGTGCCATTGTACACAATATGAGACTTTCTCATTTGCAACAAGACAAATAGGAGAGTCTTTATTAATACAAAGGAAATTTAAGCAATAAACATTTCCACTCCTAGTGCCTATCAAGATGACCTCTTGGTCACTTGACCTCTTAATCTATAATTCATCCTTGTGGTAGGAAATGACATAGACAAAAATCACATAGTTGGCTTATGCTTATGAGGTTATGTTGCAACCCCTCAACATAAGTAACTTTTAAGATTGTGACTATGTCATTAGTAATCTTACCATGGCGTCTTGTCACTCCTCTATCTGAACCACCAAAGATAACTTTGGGTTCATCCTTCACTGGAGTGTACTCCTTTAAATTGTTCATTATTCCATTCATGTGTTTGGAACAACCACTGTCCAAGTACCATATAAGGGTATGTGCACTTGGACTAACCTATAGTAAATGATTTATCTTACCTAAAGACCCCAATAATTATTGGGTCCTAGGTTCTGATTAGCTTGAAAATAAATTTGTCTTCCTGCAAATTTTTTGACAGGAGGACTAACATTAGCTCTCGGCACAGTGGGATTGTGCCAGCAATCTAAGGAAAAATGCCTCACTTTCCCATAACACCAACACTCATGAATGTTGTATCTTCTTTTCTGAGCAAGTCCTGTAGTATGGTTAACTGCTTACTGAATAGAAGGAAGAGGTGCTTCAGTCTTCTTCAAGTTCCTTTCAGTAAGGATCTGACTGAAGGTGAGCCTTTTAGCAGTCTTTCTTCGCTGGCTCCAATCATCATTTGCATCAGTCTTCTTTACATATGACATGCTATTTATAATATCAGAGATAGCTAGATTTGGCCTGCTAATAGACTTACCCTTGGTCTGAAACTTTGCTTGATGGGCTTGAGTGAAGGCTACTTCCTTGTTCTTGAGAGTGGGGGATGGGGTACCAAAAAAAATTGTCCAGGATGGGCCATTTGAATTTCCTCATGGGGAGCCTTAAAGGCACTCATTACCCTACTATACCTTCCACCATAGCTGTGAACATATTTTTTCACATTAGTGGATCTATCATTCATCCAATGACCATAGATGCTTTCTTGGTCATACCTATTTGAATGCAACATCACCTTCTTAAAAGGGATGGGAGCCTTAGAAGCCAGAGGCTGGACTAGAGCTTTCCCTTTCCCTTTGGAAGGGGAAACTCTAGTGTTTCCCTTAAACCCCAACCCCTTCTTACCCTTCTGAGAGGAGAAGGAGTTTATCAAGGGCAACACAGTATTGGGCTTAGAATAACTAGCCACAATTCCCTTCTCACTTCGGAGTTTCTCTTCAAAATCTCTAATGAGACTATCCTTGTAATAGATTGTGCCAATTTTGATGAGAGTAATGTTCTTGAGTTGGCTGACTTCCCTAGTCTTTTGATCCAGCAAGGATGCTATCTCAGCATGCTGGGAAGCAGTTAGCTGAACGAAGGTTATCTCCTCAGCCTGCTTCTTAGTAAACATCTTTCTTTTCTTAAAGGCATCCAGAAGTTCACCATACCTGTCAATCAGTTGATTGATATCTTCTTCAGATTCAGAGTCATCTTTACCACTGGATGAAGAAGCTTCTGAACTGGGACTAGTCTCATAGCCAGACTCAAAAGAAGAACTAGATAGAGAATGTACCTTCTCTCGACTAGGCTGACCCTGGCTGGGTTCTTCATCTAACATTGTCATCACCCCATAACAGTTGTAGGCATCTTCATCCTCATCCTCCTCCTCTGAGCCACTGTCTGAGAGTGATAGAGGGGCCCTGATTCCTATCCTTACAGCTGGATAGTCTTCAACTTCAGCTACTTTTTCAGCAGTAACTAGTCCTATATAGGCTTCTTCTTCTTCAAACTCAGGAGATGCTGAGTCAGAATCACTCCAGCTCTTCTCCTTCTTTGCAATGAAGGACTTTTCCTTCTTACCCATATGCTACTGGGCCTTTTTCTCACCATCCTCTCTTCTTTTAACTGGGAAGTCAGCTATCACAAGCCCTGGCTTGTTGCAACAATGACAGACAACTTTAGAGGAAATGTGTTTATCAGTTTTAGAATCATACTTGTTTGCCTTGGAGTGATTCTTCCTACGATGAGAAGAGGAGGAAGGTATGCTCCTCCACTGCTTCTTCTTTATTAACTTTTAGAGCTTCTTGGAGAAGGCAACAAAGTCTTCATCTGAAAAGCTGCTGTTAGATGAGCTTGGCCCTAAGCTGTCTGAATCAGCATGCCTTCTTGGAGGAGAGGGAATCCTATCCTTACTCTTCCTGGTGCTATCTGCTTTGAAGGCCAACGAATTTTCCTTGTCCTGGGATTTGCTGATGGTCTCCTCCTCTTTCTTGGCAGTCAGATGCATCTCATAAGAGAGCATCTTTCCAAACAGTGTATGAGGTGGAGTGTCAGCTAGCTTTGCCACCTCTTTGATGGCACAGATCTTGGTGTCCTAGTCTCTAGTGAGAGACCTCAGGAACTTTTCATTAAGCTCATAATGACTGAAGACCCTCTCATAGGTCTTCAGCTCATTTACTATCCTGAAGAATCTTTTATAGTAGACAGCTATGCTCTCCCTCTTGGACATCCTGAAAGCCTCATACTCCTGGTTGAGCATGGACTTCCTGTCATCTCTGACCTCTTCAGTTCCCTCCATGTTGACCACCAGAGTGTCCCATATCTCCTTGGAGGTCCGACAGTGAACCAGATTCTTAAAGGTTGAGTCATCTATGACACTGACAATATTATTCTATGCCCTCTTATCCATGGTTGCCAAGATGACCTCGTCATTAGTCATCTTTGTATATTTCTTTGGTGTATGGACTATTGCATCCCTAACTCAGAGCTTCATAGGGATGAAAGGTCCCTCTTAGATAGTAATAAAGATCCTTGGGTCAGATGCTTCCATGAATAGTCTCACCCTCTCCTTCCAGATTCCAAAACTCTCCTTTCTCCAGATAGGAAGATTCATGAAACCCAGCTCCTTATGGTTCTATCCTAAACCCATAAGTATTGAACTTATAGCTACCCTTAGAGATCACTCAGACTGTTAAGTCCTTTTTGAGAACCCTCCCTCTAATACCCCTTGAAAGTCTTTAGTTTCAAGGGTAACTAAACACCTAGCGGGGGGGGGGGGTGAATAGGTTTTCTAGTATTTTAGAGTTTCTTTAACTTAGTGTGTTGTGAGTTACCTAGGTTAGCTTGCTTTCAAGACAATCCACAAAAGCACACATAATAATTATAGTGGTTCCCTAGATTATGGGTACGTCCACTGTCCCTCCCACCTTTCTAATAGTTTGTTAGACAAGGCACTTCTCAAATCTCGACTCCTAAGAGCTTATAACACAGATCCCACATGATCTCTCAGTCTCGTCCAAGACCTACAACTCAGGTACAAAGCCATACCTCAGAGCAAGCTTGCTCCTACAACTCAGTGATTAAAAGATCACCTATCTTAGACTTGAACACAAGTACAACAAATCAGGCAATGGAGGTTATCCCTACAACTCAGAGAGTAAAAATATCCTACCTCAGGCAATCATACCTACCTCAGGAACACATGCCCTACACTTAGCCTTTGTAAATCAGGCTTACAACTCAGATCCATAAGGATCCTATAGAAAAGGAATGGGTTTTGTTGGTATTGATTTGACACCAGGAAATTTTTTCGTGTCTCCTTCCTGAACTGAGATAACCTCAGCCCTACCTTCTTCTCAGCAATAAGATAACTGATCTTTGATAAGCTGCTGCTTGTGCTGGAATTAACTAAGAGACAAGGTCTCTAAACTTACTATTAATATGATCTTCAATCAGCTAACTTTGACTGAAGAAATTTGAATGCGCTGCTTTGTCTTCTTTCTCAGAAAGCTTTTCGTGTCTTGCTATAGCTGGTGAAGATTACTACAGCTAACTCACTAAAACTTTTAGTTCAGCTTGTTTAACTTCCTGCTTCAAGCTCATTAACAATGGCGAGGAGGAAGACAAAGTCCAGCCACTACTTTTCAAAATAAGTAAACCCTAAATGTTAAGTTCAGTCTCCCGATCTTGTCCCTTTTATCTTCCACCGTTCAACGGCTATTTTACCCGTGGGGCCCACCTATAGTTGTTGGCTGCAACTTGCTTTAATAGTAAAAGATGTACAGTAGGTCTGCGGCGCCATTTGTCTCATACTGTAGCTTCCCTGCAAATATTTTGAATTCTGTTGACTATTGTTGACTTTTGCTGATGTCAACATCTGTGGACTTAGCCATTTTCTCAGTTTCATCTTAGGAGTTGAGTGCGTTGAGTGAACTAGCTTCACTCAATGAATCTTGACTTAGTCAATTTCTTATGCACTCCCAGGCGTTTAGTGCGTTGAGTGAGCTTTCATCACTCAACGCTTCTGGATTTAGCTATTTCACTGCCTACCTGCCTTCATGCTGAGATATTGAGTGATTATGCTTCACTCAACGCTTATATACTTAGCCTCAACTTTCTTTATGAATGCATTGAGTGAGCCTTCATCACTCAATACTTCTTCCTTTGCCTGGCTTCTTGTTGATGAGGCGTTGTGTGAACTGCCTTCACTCAACTCTTCTGTACTTCGCCAATTTTCTTGATGAGCTTGCGTTGAGTGAGCTGTCCTCACTCAACGCATCTAGAATTAGATAGATTTTCCTGTCTATCTCTCTTTAGGCTTTGACTGATCATTGCTATGTCGACGCCTTCTTCTTTGGCATTGAGTGAGCTGTCCTCATTCAACGATTCTGGACATAGCCAAAATTCTTGACAGAATCTTCAACTACATGAGCTTGACTCAACTTCTTTCATCAGGAGTTGAGTGAGTTGTCCTCACTCAATGATTCTGGACTTAGTTGATTTTTCAGCTGGCCAATGCTGAGGATTTGATAGACTGTGTTGTACTCGACGCCATTTGATATATGACATTGAGTGAACTATCTTCACTCAACGACTGTGGACTTAAGACAATTTTTAGTCTCTCCAGCATCCTTCCTTGGCATCTGGTGTTGAGTGAACTGGCTTCACTTAACTCTTGTGGACTTAGAAAGATTTATATCTCTCCACCTTTCTACCTTATGACCACCTATCACAACCCCTTATATAACCTATCTAAGCTTGTTCCAATGAACATCCTGCACATGATGTGTAACATCCCATTTCCGGCTAGACCCCTAGGAGTCGGTTGGTCGTGACAGAACCCTAGAAATCCCAAAAATTGAAATAAATCTATCGAGATTTCGGGTCACGGGTTGGTCACGCCCGTGACCGACCCATCACGCCCGTGACTTTGGGCGTGACTACTTCGACGATCGTCGATCTCCGTGAGACGATCGTCGAACTTGCTGCCCGGGCATGTCACGCCCGTGACCAAGGTGTCACGCCCGTGACCTAGGGCGTGAGCCCTTCGACGATCGTCGATCTCCATGAGACGATCGTCGAACTTGCTGCCCGGGCATGTCACGCCCGTGACAAAGGTGTCACGCCCGTGACCTAGGGCGTGACTCCTTCGACGATCGTCGATCTCCGTAAGGAGATCGTCGAAATTGAAACTCGGGCCTGTCATGCCCGTGACCTAGGTGTCACGCCCGTGACCTAGGGCGTGACCACCCTTCGACGACCGTCGACCTCAGTTCGATGATCGTCGACCCAGAATTAATCACCCGGGCCTGTCACGCCCGTGACCCAGGTGTCACGCCCGTGACCACCCTTCGACGATCGTCGATCTCAGTTCGATGATCGTCGAACCCAGAATTGGCTATCCGGGCTTGTCACGCCCGTGACCTATGTGTCACGCCCGTGACCAAGGCCGAAACGTCAGCTAGACTGGAAATTTCCGTAACCGACATTGTAATCAATTCTGATTATGGGAAGTTACGCCCGGAGTATTTATGAGCCGTTTCCTTCTTTAATTATTTAAATAAATAAGGAAATGTTGATCCAATAGGAAATCACCACCTGGCGAACACTCTTCGTTTTCCAGCGTTTCAACTGCCCTGCATCCTAACCGAAACGTTAGGGGAGAACATTCATGACCATTAAGGATTTACCCTTTCATCTCCCCACTTGCTGACTTATAAAAGCCCACTTGGAGCAAGAGGAGAAGTTTACATGCTCAATCAAATGGATCAGATCTTTGTTCTTGCTGTAGGAGGAGTTCGGCTACGCCACCACTGCGCCATGGCACCCCGTCGTTCATCTCGCCTCCAAACCGCGAACAAGGTCCTCCTCTACTTCTTCTCTTTCATGGGTAGATCTTAGGATTCTTAGAAAGGAAGTTCGCGCTCAACGGAGCCGGACCCATCTCTCGTTTTCATGGAAAACCATGAAAAAAATGTATTCTTGAGTTCGCCGGAAACCGCCACCTCCGGTGGCCAAACCACCGCCGACCGATAGCCATCGCCTCAACGGAGGTGGTGGTGGTGGTGGCTGGCCAGGGAAGTGACCGGACGACCGGTGACAGAGCGCGAAAGAGCTATAGGAAATATGAGTTCCTGTGTCTGGTTTTCGGGTTCTGTAGAAGATGAACAGTAAAAACTGTTTTTAATATATAAATTATGTAAATAATTTTGTAAGGAAATTATACTTGGATGGACACATTTTAATGCTGCAAAACGAGGCACTTAGAGGCCATTTTAGGAAAAGTGACCAGACACGAAAGTCGTAGCCCTTCGAGTCTAGATTAATCTAAAATTGGTTTCAACTCGTTTGGGTAAGCGGTTCGGCCGCAGCACCCGTTTTAGTGGGGGCTGTACCTAGAGTTGGGCAGAAATTAAAACGGATGCCCACTCTTCGTCCCTTGTCCAAATGACCTGATATTTGGCCAGGGGGTTAGCCTTAACAATACCTAAAGGCAGACCAAAAATGGGAATTTTTGGAGATATTTTGCCTAAATTTTTAGTTTCAATTTAATAAACTTAGAGGAATTTATTTAAGTGGTCAAATGACCTCCAAACCCTCCCAAAGTTTGGTGAGTGGTCCCTGGCTATAAAACCTAGGTCTGTACAAAATTCCAACTGATTTGGAGGAGTTTTGGGTAGGAAATCTTCTACCCTTAACTAGGCATTAGTGAGACACCTTTTAGTAAAAAGTGCACTAAGAGTTTGGAAAGGTCAAATCACCTCAACAGAGGCTGATTTTCTGATCTCTTTCTTAGAAGGGTGTTATAACCTGCTTGGAGAAAAATGGTGAGGTTTAGGGTTGATTTACCTTAGGATCCAAGCTCAAACCCTAAATAAAGGGTTTTGAGGGTTGTGAAGGACATGGGGGCAATTGCTCTTGTATTGCCTTGAAACTCTGTAGAGTTGACAAAAGCTTGATAAGAATCGTCTGGATGTAATCATGGAGAATTTGAAGACAAGTTGATACCTTAAAACCCTAACCTTAGTTTTAGGGTAAAATATCAAATCGGTAAAATCAGTCACTGAACCTTACTTAAAAACTGTGAAATTCTGGTAGAGTGAGTTTTGGATCAGATAAAACTTATAGCAATTTTTCTGGAATTTTATGTTGATTATTGCTAGCACTTCATTTGTAAAGCTTGCTATGGCCTCAGATGATGATTTAATTATTTAGGAATTTCTGTTCATTGAAATCTCATGAAATTTTGGAAATATAGATTTTAGAACTGAATGATTACCCCTGAATTTTTATATAATTTTTAGGTTAGTATATCCAGTACTTCCTTCACAAAAGTTAAAAAGGGGTTCTATGCTTGAAAAATTATTTAGGGATGATTTTATTACTGAAAAATTATGAAACTAGGCTAGTGCTAATTTTAGGCCTTTATCTGCATGTCATAAATTATTTGTAATTTTTGGAAGAATATTTTCTGTACTAGATTCATAAATGACAGAAGATAGAGATTAATTCAAAAATAGTTTTAATGCCCTTTTGATGATAGAAAAATTATGATACTTTGGATTTAACCTATTGAGATAACCTACTATTTGTCATTAATTTTATGGACATATTGCATGAGAACTTAGGGTAGTTCATGTTCAAACCGGTAGCCCTTGGGATTTTCGAGGAATTTAATTAAATGCCAAATAAATTAGGAAAATTTCCATTTTCTGGATTTAGGACATTTATATCATGGTAAGCCTCCAGTAAATAATTTAGGGCATTTGGATGAGTATTGGATCATTGCATAACCGGTTCGACATGTAGTCTAGGTCGGTCTGCATATAGCAATTGTGAATTGCAATATGACATGATCTGAGGAAGTCTTTGGAGTTAATCATTTTTGTCTGGGTGGTCAATTGTGGGTGAAATCATGATAGGATGGTATGAAGAGTAGAGAGAAGTGGTGATAGCTAGAATTAAGAGGTGCTCGGGTCCGGCGAAAGATCGGCTTTCCCGAAGAGAGGAAGGTTAAAAATCACCCTAGGATAGTCTATCGTAATATGAGAAGGGAATGGGTTAAGGGTGATCAACCAATAACAATAAGTGCCTTGCGAAAGGGAACTTCGGGCCGTAATGCCGCCGTCTTGGTTCCAAGTGCCCCTTGAGAGCCCTTCACGGGGAATACCGGGGGCAGTCCTAGGCTAACGTAAACTGTAATAACAAACCGACAAGAGTAACTTAGTAACTAGGGCTGCACTTTTCACAAACACTGTTGGCACAGGAAGATTGATGAGAGCTTCGGCTCGGTTGGTTTGGAGACGGACGTTTTGGTCCGGGGAGCTTCGGCTCGGTAGGTTTGGAGACGGACGTATGGGTCCGGGGAGCTTCGGCTCGGTTGGTTCGGAGACGGACGTTTTGGTCCGGGGAGCTTCGGCTCGGTTTTGTGTGTTTACGAATAAACTTGCATGTGCATAAAATAGGAAAAGTTAAGGTGGTGGGTTTTAAGATATCGGGGAGTTCGATTGCACCGACACCGATATCATTGACTCGGCGGGGTGATTAGCACTTCGCCAATAGAAGTCCGGTGCGCCAGCCGGCAAGAGTACGCAGGCATCCGCTTAGTGCACCAAGCGTTGATGCGTACGATAGGTCAGACCAGTGGTGCTTTTACTGGTTTTGAGGTGGGCGAGGCCCAACCCACCGCTTCCGACCGCCACTACGGAGGTATCGTGGGAGGTAACGGCTCTGAAAGGGGGAACTAAAGGTCTGTGTGCATAGAGTTGGGTGTGCGAGTTGCACTTGCATATTTCATCATACCCACTTGCATGTCATAGCATAATCGATTCATTTAACCCTGACACCTAAAGTATAAGTGGTATGGGATGCTTATACATTAGGACCTGCAAAATGACCCCTTGGTCTATAAGCTTGTGTGGGCAAGTTTATAAATCAAGGGTTAATTTCAATATATAAACATATGCTGTTGTTTGATAACCGACACCCCAACGTATAGGTGGTATGGGACACTCTATACGATGGGAGCCTTGCAGAAGATCCCTTGGCTTATGCGTTTTCGCACATAAGTTAAGGTTACTTTTCTTACTTTCTGTTTCTGTCATACTTTTATAGAATTGCTAGATTAGTTCCGCTGCCATCTGTTCCTTGATTAATCTCTACCTTCATGTCCTTCCCTTTCTTCCTCTCCGCTCGGTACCTAGGAGCCATGGGGGAAGGGGTGGGGGATGATAGGGCTTAGTCTTTATGACTAACGGTTTTCGAACCGCATCATTTAGGGGATCGTGGAGCCCAGCATGGAGGAGCAGCCCCAGAGATCGGTGCGCCTGGAGATGGGGCAGTCTAGCTCCGGAGTTCATACAGCCGGGACCGTGAGTCTCGACCCTGAGTAGTTCCTGTTTTTGCTTCCGCATGAGAGACTTGTAGTGAGGACATTTTGTACCGGGCATAAGCCCGCATTTTATAGTACTCTGATTATTGTTATTCTGTGGACACTCCCTTCGTGGAGTTTTATATATATATGTGATTTATTTCCAGTGGACTTGCTCTTACATCAATTATTGTGCTACCTTTCTGTGATCGTATTGGCCGGCAGAATCGGCGCCTTGTGGTGATGACCCTTCAGGACGTGAAGGTGTCACCGCAAAGCGGCGATTCTGGGCCTAAGACCCTGGTGGTTGAAAAAGAAAAAAAAAGGGGGGTCTTACAAGGGTATCAGAGGGAAACATCGATCAGAAGAAAGTAGCAGTCCACAAACCCTGGGTCACCCCCGCGCGAGTTTAGTTTGGGGACAAACTAAGCAGTGGAAGCAGTGGTGTGCCCATATGGTGATCACATATAAATTGTCCACTTCTTCAACAAATGAAATTCTTCTTTGTAGCTTGAGGCAAACCGTGCCCCCAGCAGGGAGATCCTCCGGCTGTAAAGACCTCATCTTATAATTCTTTAGTCAATAAGTTAGACTCAACCTAGTAGGACACATGACTAACCATGATGACTTATAACATGCCCTAGTTCGAAATAGACCCTGGGTATGAACTTGTTTAAGGTAAGGAGATACCCAAACAGAATAAAAGGAGGAGTTTAACATGAGAATGACAACCTGATAGATAAACTCAGGTGACCCTACGACCCCTATCAAGAATTACTCAAATCAGTAGACTGCATTAAGGAGAATTGAGATCAATAATACTTTATCAAAATGGTAGAAGACAAGTAGTCTTAACCCTCGTACCGGTAATAAGATTACTCGGAGACAACTACAAGATAAACACTGAAGGTCGGGTAGGAATTCAAGTTCGAAAGAGACCCAATTGGGAGTGGGAACAACCCTGATAAGCGTGTCGTGAATTGGACTCGGAGGGTTTAAAGTATGGAGTATATCTACAAGTGTCAGTTTGGAACCCCAAGTCATAGATTGATGCCCTGGGGATTGTACACTCAGCTAGGAGAGATATAACATGGTAAGATAAAAGAAAATTAGCCCAAGGAAAATATGGGCTTATCGTTTGTTTATTGGGGGCTTATCTTTTGTTTATTGGGCAAGTGAGTTAATGGCTTAGGTCTCCTAGACATAATTTAGAAAGTGTGTTGCCCCAAACACAGTAATGTTGTGGTTGGTCTTATTCGACGCCACTCGAATGATGTCATGGTAATAATGAGGAGTAACTACGAGACATAACTACTAGAAGATACCATGTGAATTTGACGACGGGTAGTAAGACTAAGTAGATTTGGGAAGATAAGACTGAGACACTATGATGTAACATCATGAGTATGATAACACTAAGAGTTTGAAAGAAATTAGCAGACGATATATCGAGAACATATATCTTAGGTATGACCTTGCAGACTCGATTCAGATAGCATCAAGACAAGATTAGATACATTTGACGACACAAACATGGTTAGCAAGGGTCGCGGCTATGATAAATAAATGTTTGGAAAATCAAGTGTAACTACGGCAGAATGGCACAACAAATTAAAAAGGTATAAATGACAACCTCCAAAAAATGCACGAGTACACCCCCTTAAATCTTGCGGACGACGGGTCATTTAAAGAAGTAATCTTTCCCGTTAACGATAAGAGTTGGATAAATCATAGGGTCAAATTGATTGATTACTCAGGCGTATATGAAGGAATAGGAACATGATCGCGTGGAGGAGGTTTATAGAGTCGCTGTCTACCGTTACAAACAAAAACTCAATTTACTAGAAGAAGATTGTGTGTATTAGAACTTGTCTTTCCCCGGAATGAGAAAGACGTCATGGATTTGGCTACGCACGGTGAGGTTTGCCGAATGGTATAGGCAAGTATAAGGGTTTTGAAGAACTATTATAGTCACTTCCAGAGTTAGAGTGGAAGTTCGATGATAGATTGAGCGAGATAGTTGGGGAAACCCTGATTTGGTAGTGCAGTTTTGTGGTGCGAGAAGATCCCGCTAGTCAAGGTCCTGTGGAGAAAGCATGGATAGGAGGAACACACCTGGAAACCGCAGGACCTGATGAGGCAAAGATACCCGGAGTTGTTCAGTCAGGTACATCTCACCACCTCTCGGTATACTATAGATTGCCTTCTTGTTTTGGACAGTTAAGACTAGATAAGGAAAATTCAGGACCTAGGAATGCGCACTCAATCAGAAAGGTAGGGGCTAATCTTTTGTTTATTGGTGGAGATTGTCTTCGTTTATCAAACGAATAGTCGCCTAAACCCGATAGAAAGATCGTATGGGATGTTACAAGTTTAATTATTTCCGATAGAAATCGCCGTAGGCTCAACCTTAATTTCGGGGACGAAATTTTTGTTTTGTCTATTGGGATTTGTAACATCCCATTTCCGGCTAGACCCCTAGGAGTCGGTTGGTCGTGATAGAACTCTAGGAAGCCCAAAAATTGAAATAAATCGATCGATATTTCGGGTCACGGGTTGGTCACGCCCGTGACCGACCCGTCACGCCCGTGACTTTGGGCGTGACTACTTCGACGATCGTCGATCTCCGTGAGACGATCGTCGAACTTGCTGCCCGGGCATGTCACGCCCGTGACCAAGGTGTCACGCCCGTGACCTAGGGCGTGACTCCTTCGACGATCGTCGATCTCCGTGAGACGATCGTCGAACTTGCTGCCCAGGCATGTCACGCCCGTGACCAAGGTGTCATGCCCGTGACCTAGGGCGTGACTCCTTCGAAGATCGTCGATCTCCGTAAGGAGATCGTCGAAATTGAAACTCGGGCCTGTCACGCCCGTGACCTAGGTGTCACGCCCGTGACCTAGGGCGTGACCACCCTTCGACGACCGTCGACCTCAGTTCGACGATCGTCGACCCAGAATTAACCACCCGGGCCTGTCACGCCCGTGACCTAGGTGTCACGCCCGTGACCACCCTTCGACGATCGTCGATCTCAGTTCGACGATCGTCGAACCCAGAATTGGCTATCCGGGCTTGTCACGCCCGTGACCTATGTGTCACGCCCGTGACCAAAGCCGAAACGTCAGCCAGACTGGAAATTTCGGTAACCGACATTGTAATCAATTCTGATTATGGGAAGTTACGCCCGGAGTATTTATGGGCCGTTTCCTTCTTTAATTATTTAAATAAATAAGGAAATGTTGATCCAATAGAAAATCACCACCTGGCAAACACTCTTCGTTTTCCAGCGTTTCAACTACCCTGCATCATAACCGAAACGTTAGGGGAGAACTTTCATGACCATTAAGGATTTACCCTTTCATCTCCCCACTTGCTGACTTATAAAAGCCCACTTGGAGCAAGAGTAGAAGTTTACACGCTCAATCAAACGGATCAGATCTTTGTTCTTGCTGTAGGAGGAGTTCGGCTACGCCACCACTGCGCCATGGCACCCAGTCGTTCATCTCGCCTTCAAACCGCAAATAAGGTCCTCCTCTGCTTCTTCTCTTTCATGGGTAGATCTTAGGATTCTTAGAAAGGAAGTTCGCGCTCAACGGAGCCGGACCCATCTCTCGTTTTCATGGAAAACCATGAAAAAATATGTATTCTTGAGTTCGCCGGAAACCGCCACCTCCGGTGGCCAAACCACCGCCGACCGATAGCCATCGCCTCAACGGAGGTGGTGGTGGTGGTGGCTGGCCAGGGAAGTGACCGGACGACCGGTGATGGAGCGCGAAAGAGCTACAGGAAATATGAGTTTCTGTGTCTGGTTTTCGGGTACTGTAGAAGATGAACAGTAAAAACTGTTTTTAATATATAAATTATGTAAATAATTTTGTAAGGAAATTATACTTGGATGGGCACATTTTAATGCTGCAAAACGAGGCACTTAGAGGCCATTTTAGGAAAAGTGACCAGACACGAAAGTCGTAGCCCTTTGAGTCTAGATTAATCTAAAATTGGTTTCAACTCGTTTGGTTAAGCGGTTCGGTCGCAGCACCCGTTTTAGTGGGGGCTGTACCTAGAGTTGGGCAGAAATTAAAACGGATGCCCACTCTTCGTCCCTTGTCCAAATGACCTGAAATTTGGGCAGGGGGTTAGCCTTAACAATACCTAAAGGCAGACCAAAAATGGGAATTTTTGGAGATACTTTGCATAAAGTTTTTGTTTCAATTTAATAAACTTAGAGGAATTTATTTAAGTGGTCAAACGACCTCCAAACCCTCCCAAAGTTTGGTGAGTGGTCCCTGGCTATAAAACCTAGGTTTGTACAAAATTCCAACTGATTTGGAGGAGTTTTGGGTAGGAAATCTTCTACCCTTAACTAGGCATTAGTGAGACACCTTTTAGTAAAAAGTGCACTAAGAGTTTGGAAAGGTCAAATCACCTCAGCAGAGGCTGATTTTCTGATCTCTGACTTAGAAGGGTGTTATAACCTGCTTGGAGAAAAATGGTGAGGTTTAGGGTTGATTTACCCAAGGATCCAAGCTCAAACCCTAAATAAAGGGTTTTGAGGGTTGTGAAGGACATGGGGGCAATTTCTCTTGTATTGCCTTGAAACTCTGTAGAGTTGACAAAAGCTTGATAAAAATCGTCTGAATGTAATCTTGGAGAATTTGGAGACAAGTAGATACCTTAAAACCCTAACCTTAGTTTTAGGGTAAAAATATCAAATAGGTAAAATCAGTCACTGAACCTTACTTAAAAACTGTGAAATTCAGGTAGAGTGAGTTTTGGATCAGGTAGAACTTATAGCAATTTTTCTAGAATTTTATGTTGATTATTGCTAGCACTTCATTTGTAAAGCTTGCTATGACCTTAGATGATGATTTAATTATTTAGGAATTTCTGTTCATTGAAATCTCATGAAATTTTGGAAATATAGATTTTAGAACTGAATGATTACCCCTGAATTATTTTATAATTTTTAGGTTTGTACATCTAGTACTTCCTTCACAAAAGTTAAAATGGGGTTCTATGCTTGAAAAATTATTTAGGGATGATTTTATTATTGAAAAATTATGAAACTGGGCTAGTGCTAATTTTAGGCCTTTATCTGCATGTCATAAATTATTTGTAATTTTTGGAAGAATATTTTTTTGTACTAGATTCATAAATGACAGAAGATAGAGATTATTTCAAAAATAGTTTTAATACCCTTTTGATGATAGAAAATTATGATACTTTGGATTTAACCTATTGAGATAACCTACTATTTGTCATAAATTTTATGGACATCTTGCATGAGAACATAGGGTAGTTCATGTTCAAACCGGTAGCCCTTGGGATTTTCGAGGAATTTAATTAAATGCCAAATAAATTAGGAAAATTTCCATTTTCTTGATTTAGGTCATTTATATCATGGTAAGCGTCCAGTAAATAATTTAGGGCATTTGGATGAGTATTGGATCATTGCATAACTGGTTAGACATGTAGTCTAGGTCGGTCTGCATATAGCAATTGTGAATTGCAATAGGACATGATCTGAGGAAGTCTTTGGAGTTAATCATTTTTGTATGGGTGGTCAATTATGGGTGAAATCATGATAGGATGGTATGAAGAGTAGAGAGAAGTGGTGATAGCTAGAGTTAAGAGGTGCTCGGGTCCGGCGAAAGATCGCCTTTCCCGAAGAGATGAAGGTTAAAAATCACCCTAGGATAGTCTATCGTAATATGAGAAGGGAATGAGTTAAGGGTGATCAACCAATAACAATAAGTGCCTTGCGAAAGGGAACTTCGGGCCGTAATGCCGCCGTCTTGGTTCCTAGTGCCCCTTGAGAGCCCTTCACGGGGAATACCGGGGGCAGTCCTGGGCTAACGTAAACTGTAATAACAAACCGACAAGAGTAACTTAGTAACTAGGGCTGCACTTTTCACAAACACTGTTGGCACAGGAAGATTGATGAGAGCTTCGGCTCGGTTGGTTTGGAGACGGACGTTTTGGTCTGGGGAGCTTCGGCTCGGTAGGTTTGGAGACGGACGTATGGGTCCGGGGAGCTTCGGCTCGGTTGGTTCGGAGACGGACGTTTTGGTCCGGGGAGCTTCGGCTCGGTTTTGTGTGTTTACGAATAAACTTGCATGTGCATAAAATAGGAAAAGTTAAGGTGGTGGGTTTTACGATATCATGGAGTTCGATTGCACCGACACCGATATCGTTGACTCGGCGGGGTGATTAGCACTTCGCCAACAGAAGTCCGGTGCGCCAGCCGGCAAGAGTACGCAGGCGTCCGCTTAGTGCACCAAGCGTTGAGGCGTACGATAGGTCAGACTAGTGGTGCTTTTACTGGTTTTGAGGTGGGCGAGGCCCAACCCACCGCTTCCGTCCGCCACTACGGAGGTATCCTGGGAGGTAACGGCTCCGAAAGGGGGAACTAAAGGTCTGTGTGCACAGAGTCGGTTGTGTGAGTTGCACTTGCATGTTTCATCATACCCACTTGCATATCATAGCATAATCGATTCATTTAACCCTGACACCTAAAGTATAAGTGGTATGGGATGCTTATACATTAGGACCTGCAAAATGACCCCTTGGTCTATAAGCTTGTGTGGGCAAGTTTATAAATCAAGGGTTAATTTCAATATATAAACATATGTTGTTGTTTGATAACCGACACCCCAACGTATAGGTGGTATGGGACACTCTATACGATGGGAGCCTTGCAGAAGATCCCTTGGCTTATGCGTTTTCGCACATAAGTTAAGGTTACTTTTCTTACTTTCTGTTTCTGTCATACTTTTATAGAATTGCTAGATTAGTTCCGCTGCCATCTGTTCCTTGATTAATCTCTACCTTCATGTCCTTCCCTTTCTTCCTCTCCGCTCGGTACCTAGGAGCCATGGGGGAAGGGGTAGGGGATGATAGGGCTTAGTCTTTATGACTAACGGTTTTCGAACCGCATCATTTAGGGGATCGTGGAGCCCAGCATGGAGGAGCAGCCCCAGAGATCGGTGCGCCTGGAGATGGGGCAGTCTAGCTCCGGAGTTCATACAGCCGGGACCGTGAGTCTCGACCCTGAGTAGTTCCTGTTTTTGCTTCCGCATGAGAGACTTGTAGTGAGGACATTTTGTACCGGGCATAAGCCCGCATTTTATAGTACTCTGATTATTGTTATTCTGTGGACACTCCCTTCGTGGAGTTTTATATATATATGTGATTTATTTCCAGTGGACTTGCTCTTACATCAATTATTGTGCTACCTTTCTGTGATCGTATTGGCCGGCAGAATCGGCGCCTTGTGGTGATGACCCTTCAGGACGTGAAGGTGTCACCGTAAAGCGGCGATTCTGGGCCTAAGACCCCGGTGGTTGAAAAAGAAAAAAAAAAGGGGGGGTCTTACATGATGAGCTTGAACAACATCAAATACAACTATGCTCTTAGTTTTGATGGTGATGCCTATTCAAATCAAATCTAGGTAACATTGAGGGTAAAATTCCCAACAGTCTTCAACAACTATACGATCCTCACCACTGTTAGTTTTCATGGAGCTTTGGCAGACTATTTGTTTGGTTGGGCGGCCTGATATTTTAGCGGTTTGCCGGCGGTCTGCAAGTTAGTCTTTGACGATCTGTTTAGGAGGCTAGCAAGGTGTGGTGGTCTAGTTCATATCTTATTGTAGCGGTCTTGGAAAATAGTGTAGTAGTTGCAGCAGATAGAGGTAATAGAAGCTGCGGTCTCGAGAGCAGATGGAGTTGCAGGTTCCGGAAATTCATGCAGACTTGGGTTCTTGCTGTAGCAGACTTGACGAACATCATTGTAGCTATAGTGGATAGAGGTAGCTAAAGCTGTGGTCTAGAGAACAAATGAAGCTGCGGGTTCTGGCAGTTGTTGTCGCTTGGTGCAAGAAAGAGTTGGTCAGAGGCCGCAGACCGCTACTTAAGTCTGGCGGATACCTATATGGAGCGGATTGCTTTTGTCTCTGGTTGATTCTAGTCAGAGTTGTCAGGGCTTAATTGCTCGGTTGTTTTACGGTTTAAATTTTTATCTGACCTGTCTGTGGGTTGTAATTTAGTCTCACATCAACTGTTGTATTTTTTCCTCTTTTCTTTTCCCCTATAAATAGGGGGTCATACTCTTATAAATTATCTTTTTGTGAAATGCAAAGCTTGTTATTTAGTTTTCTCATATGGTATCAGAGGACACCAGGTTCTTATGGTTTCCAGTTTTCTAACCGCCTGCTTTGCTTGTCTTATTTGCGGTCTTCAGTTTTTTCAAACTATGTCGCTTCTTCTTTTCGATTTTCTAATCACCTGCTTTGCTTGTCTTCTTCAAGGCCTTCAGTTTTTTCTAACCACGCCGCTTCTTCTATCTACTCGAGCTATTTTTTGTCCGCCTGAGCTTCCTTCTTTCGCCACTTCGTGTGGTTTCGATTTTCCAACAGCCTTCTTCATAACAGATATTGAGTATTCTTCTACCTCCTTATCCGCCTGCTCTACTCAAGTTGCCCCATCTGTTTCTTCTCCATCTGGGAATCTTGGCACTGATTCTAAGTTTGTTGGTTTAAATTATCCAGATTATAGTGTCTCGTTTGTGTTCTTTCTCAGGTCTCAATGCAAACACAATCATCTTACTGATGATCCTTTAGCTCGTGATTCTTCTTTTTTTGATGACTGGGATGCCATTAATACTTTGGTTAGGATGTGGCTTGCAAATAGTCCCTCTGACGAGTGTCTACTTATTATTCGACATGATAAGACTGTTAAGGCTGCTTGGAATAATCTTGCTGCTTTGTATTCCAGAGGTGCTTAGACCTCTCGCATCTATACATTATACGCTGATTTGTTTGCTCAGCCTACTTTGACTCCTGCTGCTGCTTATCAAGAGGTGCAAGCACTTGGTGCTGAGATTCTTCAACATCGTCTGTTCTCTGTTGATCTACCTAATAAGCACAAACACTTCCAAGAGCTTCTAGTTGTGTGTTACCTTCTTCGTCTTCCGAAGTCTTATGACATGATACGACAATAGATTCTTGGCGATGCTGATTCACCCACACTTGATGCTACTGCTGCCCGCATTACAGCAGTTACCACTCTTCTTAAGCACCCTCTGCTTACCTTACCATACTCTAATGATATGGCTGCTTATTACGCTCTCTCTGGTAATTTGGGTGGTCGTGGAGGTCGTACTGGTATGCGTGGTGCGTCTTGTCATGTCTGCTCTCACTATGGAAAGACATGGCATCTTGTTGATTAAAAGTATCCAGTGTCAACCTAAATCACCTAGAGGGGGGTGAATAGGTGAGCATTGGATCTAGTGGCCAACCTTAGAGGGATGTGAATAAGGTTTTAATGAAGTTTAATAAAAAATTTGAAGTATTTCTAACCCAGAGAACTAGTTCAAGAAGCTATCGCAAGGTGCTAGATTGCGATTGCGCGGCGGTATGTCTCTGAACTCAATTTCCTTGGCAGATTCTCATTCGGAGAATCTGTGCACTCTTAAGAACAGCACAATCTAACAACCACAGTAGTACATACAGGTAAAGAAACAGGAAATGAATTTCATTGCCAAAACTAACATCAACAATTGTTTTTAAAGATTACAAAAATTGATCTCCGTGTTTCTTGAGATCGAAGGCGGTGAATAAAAAAAACTTTGGGTTTTCTATATCGACCCGCTCCATGGATCAGTTGTCTCTCTCCCTTTCCCTCCATGAAATGTCTTCGAGCTAGCTCTTCACCTCCACGTAATGAAGGTTTTTAGAGTCCCTCCAGATCCTGTGATCTAGACGTCCCTTCCCCGGGATGATTTCTCACAGAATCCTTCCCCAGATTCAGTAGACCTTCCCCGGTCGATTTCCTTCACCATAAGAAAAATAGAGAAAGAGAAAGAATACAACAAAAGTTTAAAGGATTTAAAGAGATTAAAAATCTCCCTCTTGACGAATCCTCCGTCGAGCGATCCACGACCGGTGCTTGAGATTTTTGTGTGCTTACAACCGGTCGTCTCTCCGTAGTCGATGTAGTTCTTGTCTCACCGGAGTTCTTCATGCGCAAATGGGAGGGAGGCGGTCTTCTTTTCCTTCGACAAAGATGATGGAACAGACACAAGAGAGGTGACAAAACCCTAGGAGTGGTAGATCTCTGTCTCCTTTTGTCTTAGGTTTTAAAACAGAAAATGAGGCGCCTTTATATATGTCTTTGTGAAAATAGGTTAACGTTGGTGGTAAGGCTAGCGCCCGTCGGTAGGTTCGCGTGCTTGATGTTGATAGCTGTTCTCCTAATTTGGAAAAATATTCAAAACAAATATTTTCCCTCTTCCAATGCTAGCGCGATGTGGTAGGTAGGTAGCGCCCGATAATAGACCTATCTAGACACACTCGACGCCTCTGTATCAGCGCTCTCAGCGCCTCAAGCATTGAGTGTGTTACCGCGGCGCGGTACCAAGCTAGCGCCTGACGGTAGTTCTTTCTCGATGCTCTTGATGCCTCTGTCTCAACGCTCTCAATGCCTCTGTACCAGCGAGCGTTGAGTATGTTACCACAACACGATACAAAGCTAGTGCCCGTGTGGTAGGTTCCCGGGAGCCTAACAAATTAATTCATCGAGCGAGCGTGGGTTTAAGGATTAGCACAACACGGTATATTCCAGAGCGCTTTGTCCATTTAATTCAGTCTACCGCCCAACGTTATCTACTACCGCTCGACGGTAGGTTCCTGAGGAGGGCTCCGTGAATTTCTTAGACCTGTAAACCTGCACACTTTACCAAACACAAGATGTAATAAAATTCAACCTTGGAGTTGATAGTATAAAACTAAGAATATTTGAATCATCGGCTCCAACAATCTCACCCTTTTGATAATATCAAGTCTCGTTCATGATATAAAATAATGAAGTGCATGATAAATCGTATTTATATAAACGATAGTCTTGAAAGCTTAGGTTTCAAGTTCTATATACCTCCCCTACACACGTGCTCCCCCTAAATATGTGTTCTACATACTTCCCCTATCTATATGCACACAGTTAACTAAGCTCCCCCTACATCTGATCTACACTTACCCACGAATAATGAACCATATATTCTCTCCCTTTGATATTAACGAAAGGGGATGGGCCAAACCATAAACAAACATACACATGCACGGGAGAAATGAAATGCATTATATAATGATCATGAGAAAGAAAATAAACAGTGTATGTTATAAAAAGTGAGACGAGAGGCGAAAAACAATAGGGGTGACCAAGCATGAAATCAGAGAATATTAAGTATAGAGGTCACACATATGAATGCAGTCCGAGAAATAGTTTTAAATAACCATTCAGAGTCACAAAAGATTAGACAACACAGATAGACTAAAAACATAACGATGAAGAGTACAATGCTACATGAGTTATATAATTTGTTGGAGTTTGAGGAGACCGGGCGGACTTATGGCTAACCGCAACGGTTTATCTGTCTCAGTGACCTAGAAGTTTTGTCAAATGGTCTAGTGGTGAACCTCAGCTTGCCGTCAGGAGGAAAACAACATTGGCGATCTGAGGGATAGCCGCAGCAACGGTATAGAGGTTAGCCATAGCGGTCTGAAGGAAGCTGCAGTGGTCTGGCAGAAAGCCACAGTAGCGGTGTGTTAGTTAGCCGCAATGGTCTGAATGAAGCCGCAACGGTCTAGTAGAGGGCCGCAATAACGAGCTGTCGGTGAGCCGTAGCGGTCTAGTTGAATCTGTAGCAGTTTGGTTGAAGCAGCAGTAGCGGACAGATGGTTAACCGCAACTACGATCTTGTGGCAACCCACAGTTGTAGTTCGATAGCTTGCAGCAGCTGCGGTCTGATTGGTATCCACAACTACGGTCTAGTGGCAACCCGTAAATGCGGTCTGGCAGTTTGTACCAGTGGTATTCCCTGGTTGTTAGGCGAATTTCCTAGTTTCCGATTGGTGTTTTATTATTTGTTATATAGTGGGCGGTTTGACCATGTCAAACCGCGTAGACCGCCAAACTTGTATTTAGTCCCACATCGGCTATTGTATTCTCTCATCTCCCCTGATTTCTATAAATAAGGGGGCATACCTATATAATGATTACCCTTTTGGAGCAATAAAATTTGCCTTTATTTAGCTCTTTATACCATGATATCAGAGCTAATCTGCCCTTTGCTCCAATTCGCACGACTTCTATTCTATCAGCGCGGTTTCCCTCCCTGCCCTCCTTTCTTATCTTTTTGTCAGTGCAATTTCTCTCTGAGTCCCGTTCTATTTTGGCTTATGCCCTTCTTGGTCGCGTGGTTTCCTTATATACATGCTTCCTTTGCTTCTCCTCATCTTTTCTCTTCTCACTATGGTTTCTCTAACTGCTGCGGGCTCCACATCCTGGTTGCGACTTCTTTTCTTATCGTTGGTGTGCTGTCACCTTGACCGTGCGATTTTTTCTCTTCTCGCTTCTTGTCCGAGAAATTTTTCTTCTCTATTGCGGGCTCTGCATTTTGGTCATGGCTTATTTTCTTGCCGCTGGTGTGTTGAAACTAAGACTGTGCAGTCTCTCCTTTTGTTTGCACGGTTTGTTTTGTGAAACCATGCAATTTCTATCTGTTTTTTATGGACACTACTTCTTCTACTCTCTCAATTCCTCCTTCTCTTTCTACTTCATTCTTCTCTGCTTTTGGTAATTTGGGGACTGCTTCGAAGCTTACAGTTCCAAATTACCCTAACTGGAGTGTATCTTTCATTTTTCTCTTGCGTTATCAATGCAAATGTCATCATTTGACTGATGACCCTCCTCCTTCTGGATTTTTTTTCTTTTGATGATTGGGATGCTTCTGATGCGTTGGTATAGACCTGGTTGACAAACTATTTATCTGACGAGTGCCTTCCTGTCATCTGGCATGATCCGATGGTCAAGGTTGTCTGGAATCATCTTGACACCTTGTATTCCAACGGAACCCAAACTTCGGGCATTTATACTCTGTATGCCGATATTTTTGCTCGACCAGTCATGACTCCTGCTTCTGCCTATCAGGAGGTTCAAGCTATTGGTGCTGAACTTCTTCAGCAATGATATTTTTCTACGGATCTGGCTGAGAAACACAGGCATTTTCAGGAGCTTTTGGTTGTTTGCTATCTGCTTTGCCTGCCAGATTCCTATGATGTGATCCGCCAGTAAATTCTTGGAGAGGCGGACACTCTGACTCTAGATTCTACTACTGCTATGATATTTTCTGTTACTACTCTTCTTCAACATCCTTTACTATCCTCTCCGACTCTATATCCTTATTTTGTGGCTCATCCAACTCATCATGACATCTCTGGTGGTTGTGATGGTCTTACTGGTGTCCATGGTGTTGGACGTGGTTACTCCAAGCATCTTTGTTCTCATTGTGGCTGACTTGGTCACTTGGTTGATCTGTGTTGGACCAAGTATCCTCATCTTCGTCCAACATTAGTTGATTCCTCCAAGCCATCCACGTCTTCTCTTGCTACATCTGGAACTGCTCAGTTGGCTACTACGGGTAGATGGCTTAATGATTCTGGTGCAACAAATCATATGACCGACAATTCTCGCCTTTTCTCTTCTCTTGACAAGAGCAACCAGTTACCTCTGATTCTTATTGCAGATGATTCTCCTTCTCTAGTTTGTGGGTCTAGCACTATGCATATTACTCACTCTCTTCAGCTGTAGGACACCCTTTATGTCCCGAATTTTCCATACAACCTTCTTTCTATTACTGATATTTGTAAATAGTTGCATTGTAAAGCTATTTTTACTGCCTCTACATGTGCTTTTCAGATTCCTCATTCCAAGGAGGTGATTGCTACTGGGACTAAGAGTGGCGGCTTGTTCTACCTTTATATCGCTTCTGCTATTTCCGCCTCTTCTTCTCTACTTTAGTGGCATCTTCTCCTTGGGCATCATCCTCCTCGCATTCTTTATCAGCTTCTTCCAGATTTACCTCACGACGATTCTACTCTGGATTATGAAGCTTATCAGTTTGGCAAGCATCACCGATCTTCTTTTCCTGCTAAGCAAGACTACAGTCCTTCTCGTCCTTTTGTTTTAGTTCATTCCGATGTTTTGGGTCCTACTCCCCTTCAAACTATTGGTAGCAGTAGTTTATATTTTGTTACATTCATAGATGATTTTTCTAGTTGTACCTGGTTATATTTATTATGCAAACGCTCTGAGATTTTCTCAATTTTTTCTGCCTTTTATAATAAAATTTGTACACAATTTGATACCCCTATTAAAATTCTTCATACTGATAATGCTAAGGAATACCTTAGTCATCAGTTGACATCATTTTGTTTGGATCATGGCTTGGTCCATCACACTACTTGCCCTTATACTTCCCAACAGAATGGTGTTGCTGAACGTAAGAATCACCATCTTTTAGATGTGGCTCGTAGTCTTCTTACTCATATGCATGTTCCCCGGTCTTATTGGGGTCATGTAGTTCTTCTTTCATGTTTTCTCATTAATCGAGTTCCGTCTTCGGTTCTTAATGGAAAAAACACCCTTTTTATTCCCTATCCTGATGGGACACCCTTTCGGTTACCTCTTCATGTCTTTGGTTGCACAGTGTCTGTTCACTCGCCTTCTTTTGGACGTGAAAAACTCTCTCCTCAATCTGTGAAGTGCATCTTTTTGGGCTATTGTCTGACATAGAAAGGGTATCGCTGTTTTGATCCTATTCTTCGGAGACAGTATGTGTCAGCGAATGTTACTTTCTTTAAGAATGCTCCCTTCTTTTCTTTCCCTCTCTTCCTTCTTCTTCTGATGGTTCTTCTTCTTCTCCCGATGTACCGACACCTCTTCCGGAGCCTTCCCTTCTTTCTTCTTCTCCTATTTCTGATTCTTCTTCTTCTGACTCCTTTACTATCCCTCCTTCTTCTCCTGAGCTGCTGTAACTAGCTCCCAGGAAAATAGTCTCTTCTTTGGATGGGGCTGATACAGTAGACATGTAAGATTTAGATCTTCCGATTGCTCTTCAAAAAGGTGTTCGCTCCTACACCCAGCATCCTCTTCAGGATGGGGTCTCTTATACTCAGCTCTCTCCTTCATCTAGGAGCTCTGCTCTGGCCCTTTCGTCTAATATTGTTCCCACCTCGTATCAAGATGCTCTTGTTATCTTTCATTGGAAGGCTGCTATGGATGAAGAGATGCGTACTCTTACTGAATGCGGTACTTGGACTCTTGTTCCTACACCTCAAGGTGCTGATGTAGAGGGCTTCCGCTAGTTTTTTATCATTAAGTTTCTTCTTCATGGATCTATTGATAGTTATAAGGCCCGACTTTTTACCAAAGGTTTTACGCAGACTTATGGCATGGATTTCTTTGATACTTTCTCTCCAGTAGCAAGGATTACTACAATTCGTGTGCTCTTTTTAGTGGCCGTCAACAGAGACTGGGAAATGTCTTAGCTGGGTGTGAAGAACGCCTTTCTTTGTGGTGATTTATAAGAAACCGTCTATATGGATCAACCTCCTGGGTATGTTTCTCAGGGGGAGTCTTAGGTCTGTAAACTGCAAATGGCAATCTACGGTCTTAAGAAAAGTCCCAGGGTCTAGTTTGACAAGTTCAATGAGGTCATTTCGTTGGTTGGGTTTGCTCGAAGTGCTGCGGATCATTCATTATTCATTCGTAAGACATCGGTCAGTCTTATTGTCCTTACTGTTTATGTGGATGATATTCTTCCCACAAGGGAAGATAGAGAAGGTGTGGATAAGACAAAGAAGCATCTTCTTAAGCATTTTATTACTAAAGATATGAGATCTCCAAAATATTTCTTGGGCATCGAAATATCTAGGAAACCATGGTCATTTGTTCTTTCACAAATAAAGTATGCCTCAGACCTCTTAAAGAGTCAAGCCTCCTTGGGGCTAAACTTGCTCGTTCTCCGATAAGGTTAGAGATGATAAGTGTTGGAGTGAGGACTCACCTCATCTTAGGCTTGTGGGGAAACTCATTTATCTGACAGTCACAAGACCGGATATTTGCTATGTAGTAAGAAGAGTGAGTCAGTTTATGCAAGCTCCTAAGGAGTGTCATATGTAGTCAGTAATGAAGATTCTAGAGTTTGTGAACGGTGCTCCATGGAAAGGAATTTTTTTTCAGAAAAGGGTACATTTGAAGGTTACGACAGATTTAGATGCGAGCTATGCAGATGATAAGGAAGATAAGAAGTCCATATCTGGATTCTGTACTTTTGTTGGCTAGAATTTGGCTAGCTGGAAAAGCAAGAAACAAGCTGTTGTCTCCAGGTCAAGTACAGAAGCTGAGTATAGGAGCATGACTCTAACTACTTGCGAGCTGAAGTGGTTACAGACACTTATGCTTAATTTTGGAGAACTTTATGGTCTTCCTCTACCAATGTTCTGTGACAATAAGACAGCCATATATATTTCGAGGAATTCTGTTTTTCATGAGAGGATGAAGCATATCGAGGTTGATTGCCACTTCATTAGACAAGAGATTTTGAAGAATCAGATTTGCACTCTGTTTGTTACCTCAGTGAGAGAATTAGTTGATTTCTTCACCATGCCAGTTACTCTTTCCGAGGAAGTTTGTAGCAAGCTAGGCATGGTAGATATATATGCTCCAGCTTGAGGGGGAGTGTTGGAGCTTGAGGAGACCGGGCGGACTTATGTCTAACCGTAGTGGTCTATTTGTCTCAGCGACCTAGTAGTTTGGTCCAGCAATCTGGTGGTGAACCTCAGCATGCGGTCAGGTGGAAAGAAGTGGTGGAAGTCTGAGGGATAACCACAAAATTGGTTTGGAGGTTAGTCGCAGTGGTCTGAAGGAAGCAGCAACGGTCTAGCAGAAAGTCGCAATAGTGGTTTGTCGGTTAGTTGCAGCGGTATGAATGAAGCCGCAACGGTCTAGTAGAGAGCCGTAGTAGCGATCTGTCGGCGAGCCGCAGTGGTCTGGTTGAAGCTACAATAGCGGGCAGATGGTTAACCACAAATGCGGTCTGGTGGCAACCCATAGTTGTAGTTTGATAGCTTGCAGCAGCTGCGGTCTGATGGGTAGCCGCAACTACGGTCTAGTGGCAACCCGCAGTTGCGGTCTGGAAGTTTGTACCAGCGGTCTTCCCTGGCAGTTAGGTGACTTTCCTAGTTGTCGATTGGTGTTTTATTATTTGTTGTATAGTGGGCGGTTTGACCATGTCAAACCGCGTAGACCACCCGACTTGTATTTAGTCCTATATCGGTTGTTGTATTCTCCCATCTCCCCTGATTTCTATAAATAAAGGGGCATACCTATGTAATGATTACCTTTTTGGAGCAATAAAATTTGCCTTTATTTAGGTTTTTTTCACAGAATTAATGCAGAGGAACATTATACAACTCATGAATAGAAATCGTGTGTGAGAATGTACATGCTACAGATATATAGTGCCATGTCAGTCCAATTCTTGAGCATCAATGCATTAAATAGAGAAATGATCTGTGAACGTGTAGCATCAGAAGAAAAACATCAAGTAGAATTAACATTTATTATATGTTAATCTCAGTAATTAAATATGCTATCGCGAGAGGAATATAGTGAAAAATCACGTCACATTGCTATCCATATTATACAAAGGCTAAAACTAGGGGCACTAAGCATAAGGTTCTTTTCTATGCACAAGATCAAAATGATTTTTTGGACCAAGGTCCTCATCCTCACAATGCTCATAAAGACTTATCAGGAGGAGTGAGTAGTGCTTGGGGGTATCCTTGACACAAGGCTTGATCGCAATCATTTTAATTAGACGCGTTGGTCTATCAATTTTACATTTTATAGTCAAAGGTCCCCAAATAAATCAATATCTACCCACATAGATAGATACACTTTAACTTGTATACACAAGACTTGACCACTATAGATTTTTCCCAAAGTGCTACCCTTTATAGAAATGCATATGTATCATGACATTGATTATTCAAGGTATTTCTAACGTGGTAGACACAATATAACGAGTTATAGCATGTACACATACTTTCTATAAGAGTGCTCTGTCTAGGGATGTGTGAATAGTGTGACATCATTCTGCTATGTAAATCCTCACACTTACCTAGAGGAATATTCGACAAACACTAACATATCTACTCACACTCAGTAGCTAAACACCTGTAGATTCGATAGATCATGACACAAGTAGACAATGTTCACAGGGATTAACATGCCTCACTCAAACATTGTACATAAGCGTTATGCTTTTTGAATACCTTGCAACATTTGTAAAAGTCTTTCAAAAGTTCTTGATGCTGAGACATCAAGTCATCTTCATCTTCCTCAAGAATAATCTTCATTACCATTAGTAGAAGTTTTAGATTCAGATAGTATTGTGTAAGAATTTACCTTCTCATGGAATTGAGAGTCGCCTACTGATGATGCATATTTTAGCTTAATTTATTAGGGTAAAAATATATTTATTTTTATTTTAAATCTCTTTCTTTATGTATTTTTAGGTTCCTTATAGTTTCTTTTTATGTAAATAATCTAACTTAGTTTATTTTTCTGTTTTTCAAGTTTTTTTGGCTTTTCGGCCAATTTTGCTTTTACATGCCCCCGGGTCATGCCCTACCAGGTCGTGTACTTAGGGCGTGTAACCCATTCCCGAGGCAGAAACCATCCAGAAGCCATATCCTTAGAAAATCTGCTACATGCCCCTAGGTCACGCCTGTGTACCACTTAGCATGAGTATGTACCTAGGGCGTGTCCCACTATCCCAAGGAAATTAATGCTGCTGCAGAAGTCGTCGTCCCACACGTTAAGCCATATATTACACTGCCCCAGGTCATGCCTTACACGGGCGTGTACCTGGGGCGTGTCCACTGTTCCCGAGCTGCTAGGTCATTTCCAGCCAGAATTCGTTACACCGTACCAGTCACCCCCCCTACATGGGCGTATACCATGGGTGTATTCCCCAGATCCCGAAGTCAGTCGCCATTCCACCAGAAATCCGATACCCGAGGTCAACTAAGATTACACGTTCCCTGTACACGCTCGACCTGAGCGTGTAAGGGGGCGTGACACAGATACATTTTTTACTATAAATTCTAGGCCATTCCAAGCATTCCAAACCATGTTTTGGGGAGAGGGGAGGTGCTGATAGTTCCATTCTTAGGGGATTTGTGTTTTTTCTTATGTTTTTGCTCTCTCTCCCTCTCCCTCCATTTTTAGTTTTACTTTTCATGCACTGTACTTTACTTACTTATAATCACTTTTTATTAGTGTTGTAGTAGTGATTAGCTCTCTTTTCATGCACTTGTAATCTCCATTCCTAGTTGTAATCCCTTTATGTTTTTAATGAAATTCTAGTTAGCATTCTCTTTCTCTATTTCTCTCTCTTTAGTTTTTATGCACCTTTATTATCTACCCCTCTCTTTCCCTATTATCATTATTAACTAATCCTCATTTGTACTCGATCGCGATATCTGAGAATGAGTTAAACAAATTATGATATTTTAGCTTTCTTTTTCTTCTTAAAGTAATTACCTTTGATTTACTCTTGGTTTTTATTTAGTGGGACTATATTACCGGTATATAGTTTCCATTTGGGTTTTTATTCTTTGTTAGCTGAGAGGCTCGTAGATTGAATTAATCACCCAAGAGTAAAGAGAGTTGCACGCACCCCTCGAGAGAGGCAAACGTTAAATCTCCCGGATTGGAGTGAAATCTAATAGCGGGGTTCACCATATAAAATGGGCTTTAGGTCTTTGATTTGGACAAGAGTTTGGTTGGACCTTCCTAAACTCAGTTGGGCACGACTTCGAGAGAAGCATATCTAAACTTCGGGAACCTCCACGGTCAAGGTGTTTTATTTTATTTAGAATTAGTTTGTTATTTCATTTTGATTTTCTTATTTCAAAGTGATTCAAGATTGAGTACTACTCTTTTATATTTAGCTCTAACCTTTTATTTCTACAAGTAATTTAGTTTTCTTTTAAGCATAGTAGTTTAGTTCCTATTTTTAGTTAAGTAAATTAATCGAAAAATCAATTGATAAAATAATAGTGATCTGCTCGAAGTAGAAGTAATCATTACGCCCCAGGGAAATACGACCTTGATATTAATCTTTAGTATCCTATACTATAAATGATAAGGTACTCTTGTCTTTATCGGATATAGAATCAGAGAATATTTTTAACTTCCACAATCCACCTTCTCTTTTCTTTAACCCCTCTTCTCCTCCTTTGCGATCCTTAGTATCACCTACTTACTCATCTAATTGAGCCATGAGCCCAAAGTAAGCTTCTTCATCTTCAGAGCTTGGAGTCACTTTTAGTGAGTGTGTTGGACTTCTTTGCTACGAAGCTCTTCTCTTCCTTCTTCTTACCTTTGAAGGATCTCTTGTCTTCTTCTTGGATCCTTCCTTCTTCTTGTACAGACACTTCGCAATCACGTATCCTGGCTTGTTGCAACAATATCAAACTATGTCTGAGGAAGAATGTTTGTTTAGTTTAGATTTATACCGTTCCTCTAAGTTGTAGCTTTTCTTAGACCAATCACTATCACGATGTGATCTTCCAAAGTTTGAGGAGGAGGACTGAATTTTCATTTTCCTCCTCTTGCTAAGTAATCTCTTAAATTGCTTGGAGATTAGCGAGAACTCTCTATCAGATAGCTCGGAGCTTGACGTGCTTGGCTTAGAGTCTTCTAGCGCATCGGGAGCTCGTATCCTTATTGGTAACAAGCTTTAAATTTTCTTGTCCCTTCAGCTTTTCGAGCTACCAACTTCTTTCTGCTTGAAGTCCTGCTGCTTTGCTCCTCTTTCTTTCGAGTGTTCATTTGCAGTTTGTATGAGAGGAGTTTTCCGAACAGATTCTGAGGATCAATCTCGGGCAGCTTTCCAAACTCCCTAATGGCTACCACTTTTGTGTCCCAGTCCTTTGTTAGGGATCTGAGGAATTTGTTGTTTAGCTCACCATTATTGAAGGTGCGACTGTAGTTTTTGAGGCCGTTAACGATCCTGAAGAATTTTTAAAAACTGACAGCAATAGTATCATTAACACCAGGCTTGAATGCCTCACATTCTTGATTCAGCAGAGATCTACGATTGTCTTTAACTTCTTCAGTTCCTTCAATGAGACCTACAAGACAGTCCTACATCTCCTTGGTAGATTTGTAGTGGAATAAATTTTGTAGTATTGAGTCATCCACTGCACTAGCTATGATATTATTGTTGGAGACGACGAATCACATATCCTCAAATTGATAATATCAATTCCCATACTGTATTTGATCACATCTTGTGTTTGGTAGATTGTGCAGGCTTATAGGTCCATGTGATGCAAGAAGCTCTCCTCTAGTACCTACTGTTGAGCGGTAGTAGTTACCATTAGGCAGTAACCTGAATAAACAAGACATGGCGCCCGGGTATCTTCCGCGCCGCTCTAGAACTACTGCCAGCGATAGCTCGAGGATTTATTTCAGCCAGGCGCCCGGGAAGCTACCGCTCCAGCATTAACTTTGTACCGTGCCGCATTATCCCACTCAACGATCACAGAGAATGATTCGTCGAGACAATTGGACTACCGCCGGGTGATACCTTGATACCGCGCCGCGTTAGCCCACTCAACGATCGTTCAGAAGGATTCATCGAGATGACTGAACTACTGCCAGGCGATACCTACCTACGACACCGCGCTGGCTTGAAAGAAAGGAAATATTTGTTTTGAATATTTTTCCAAATTTGTAGGACAGTTGTTAGCAAAAAGCGCGTGAACCTACCATCGGGCGCTAGTCTTACCACCGACGGTAGTCTGTTTTTACAAAGATGTTTAAAAATCTCGTTTTCTGTATTCCTGACTATGACGAAAAGAGACTCCGTTTTGTGATTCCTAGGATTTGGTCACCTCTTTGTGGTTCGTTCTGCCGTCTTTGTCGAAGGAAAAGAAAACCGCCTCCTTCTAGTTTGCGTACGAAGAACTCCGGCGATCCAAGGACAACATCTGAAAGTCTTAGTTTTCAAGGTAGCTAGCAACTTAGAGGGGGTGGGGGTGAATACGTTTCTTTGTTTCTTGTGACTTTCTTTTATTTTCCTCTTTAAGTGCTTAGTGTGTTAGTTGTTATCTGCTTTCAAGAACCTACAATAAGGAAAAAACACAAAAAAGCACACACAGAATATATAGTGGTTCCCCAGATTATGGGTACACCTACTCTCCTCCCACCTTTCTAACTTCTAGTTAGACAAGGCACTTCTCCAATCTTAGCTCCTAAGAGCTAACACAACAGATCCCTCAGGATCTCTCAGTCTCCTCCAAGACTTACAAATAAGGCCAAAGCCCCACCTCAGAGCTCACTTGCTCCTACATCTTAGTGATCAACTGATAACCTACCTCAGCTCAAAAGCCCTAACACTCAGGCTGGGAGAATAGCCCTACCTCATATCCATAAAGGATCCTACCTCAGAGAGAATGACTCTCCTACAGCTCAGGAATAAAGGACCTACCTCAGATCCAAAGGATCCTATAACTAAGGGACAAGTGCCCGACAACTCATAGAGAATGACTCTCCTACCTTAGGCTCAAAAGCCCTACAACTCAGTGATCAAATGATCACCTACCTCAGATCTAAGCTGGATCCTACACTCAGAGAGTATAACTCTCCTATAGCTTAGGAAAATCTGCCCAACCTCAGGCTCATGAGCCCTACAGCTCAGATTCAAAACTATCCTATAGAAATATAATTTTTTAATTAATTTGACAAAGAGAAATTTCTCTGTGTCTGAATCTAGAGTTGAGTTATCTCAGATCTAACTATCTTCACAACAACAAAAAAAATGTTCTTCAATAAAAGGCTACCTCTGCTGGAAGTATCTCAGAAAACTGTTTCTGAACATACTGTAGAAGACTGAAGATATGCTAGGTATTGCGTTCTTCAAATAGCTACTGAACTTGTAGAAGACTGAAGGATCTCCTCTCTTTCTTTATCAGAAGTGTTTCTAAACTTGCTATAAGAGAAGAAAATGCTACAGCTAACCGAACTTTTAGTTCTGCTTGTCGACTTCAAGCTTTTTCCCGGCAGTAATGGTGAGGAAGATGAAGTCCATCCGCTCTTTTTATTTTTGAAACAAAACCCTAAAAGTTTTGTTCAACATCTAGTAACTGTCCCTTTATATCTTCTGCCGATTAACAGCTCCAAGAAGTAGTGTGGACCAGTTGCAGCAGACAACTGCACCTTGCTTTAACGGAAGAAGATATATAGTAGACCTCCGACAATATTTGTCGTGTTTTATAGCTTTCCTGCACTTGATTTGAACTCTATTGACTTTGTCAACTTTGACTGACGTCATCAGATTATGGACTTAGCAAATTTCTCAAATTTACTCCAGGCGTTGAGTGCGTTGAGTGAACAAGCTTCACTCAATGTCAAAACCCTTAGACAATTGGCTGAATCATTCTGCAAAATCGGCGTTGAGAGCGTTGAGTGAAATGGCTTCACTCAATGCTTTTATACTTAGTCATTTCTTCACCTGTCTGAAGGTGATGAGTGAGCTGGCCTCACTTAACGCTTTCTGCTTTAACCTGTCTTCTTTATTAGGCGTTGAGTGAACTGGCTTCACTCAACGCTTTTGGACTTTGTAAATTTCTGACATCTTCTTAGCCTTTGACCGCAGTAGCAAGGCTCAACGCTTTTTCTTTGCCGTTGAGTGAGCTGTGTTGACTTGACGCTTCTGAACTTTGTCGAAAATTCAGCCATCCAATTTTTAGGCATTTACAGATTCAGCTATACTCGACAATTCTTGATATATGGCATTGAGTGAGCTATAATCACTCAATACCTGTGGACTTAGCCGTAGAATAGCATTGCACTGTATGGCTTTGACTGTCCACAACTTCATTAAACGGTTTCGGCATCTGGCATTGAGTGAATTGGCTTCACTCAATGCATGTGGACTTAGGTAATTTCCAGCCTATCCAACATATTCCCTTCCATCTGGCGTTGAGTGAACTGGCTTCACTCAATGCCTGTGGACTTAGATTGATTTCTGTCTCTCCACATCTTTACTTTGTGACCACCTATCACATCACTTGGAATACCTATCCAATCGATGTTATAAGGACTAACCTACATGCATGAACTTAAGCATACATCAAATATTTCCTTGTATATGATATTGATATGATTGACTTCTTCAAAACTAGGACATTGTGGGCAATGGACCCAACAATCTCCCCCTATTTGAAGAAGTCAAAATCCTTAATTAAATGAGTCAATGACATACACTAACATATGTAACAATAAAATATTAATTTGGAAAATATATAACAAGAGAACAGTTATTGTTACCACACTTCCTTAGATGCAGGGCCCACATGCTCCTACTCCCCCTAAATTGCTGCTACCACTTATATACTTTTCACATATCCAACTATGATACCACTCCTTAACTTATGTCCTTCTCCTCCCCCTATTTGACTTCTGTTAAATTGCCAGGGAGGTACTAATTTTCTCCTCCCCCTTTTTGAGTACAGAAAACAACTCTTGCATCAGTTGAACTGGCTTCACTTGTGAGTGCTGGAGGTGTGCTGCTCCTTCTATACAAGATATCATTTGAATCTTCCTCTACAAGTGCTAGACTTGCTCTCCCTCAACTGAAGCATCCTCTATCAAAATTCTTGGTAGACATTCTACTCTAAACTAGTATGGACAGTACCTGAACATGATACACATGAAGGTATACCTCTTAAAAAGTCTTCATTCTACTGTAGAACAATTTGACCTGCAAAAAATAATATAACCTGCAACAACATAAGGAGCAACTGAAGCTATACAAGGTTCAACATACCTAATTAAAACTTCAACATGCTCCCTAATGAAATGATATCTAATCTACATATTCTTAGTCCTGCTATGTGAGACAGGATTCCTAGCAATTGAGATGACAATAGTAGAATCACAATATAAGGGACTTCTACTTATCTGGAGGTTATAATCCTGGAGCTGATGCTGGATCTACAATAACTAAGCACACCTGCTACATACTCAGATGTACTCTGACTCTGCAGTTGAGATTGCAACACTTGTTTGATTCTTGCTGCTCCAAGACACTAGTCTTACTTCCAAGAACTGACAGGTGCTAGAAGTGCTCTTCCTATCCTCTTTTTAGCCTTCAAAATTTATATCTGAATAGCCTGTTAGTTCAAACTCCTCATTTCTAGGGTACCATCGGCCAAGATCTGGTGTGCCCTTAAGATACCTCAAAAATTCTCTTTGTAGTAGAGTAGTGAGATTCTTTAGGGCAAGCCTGATACTTAGCACAAACACATGTAGCATACTTGATGTGGGGCCTACTTGCAGTTAAATATAGAAGGGAGTCTATTATCCTTTTATACAAAGTTTCATCAACAGGTTTCCCTGCCTTATTTTTGGTAATAGGCATACTTGACCCCATGGGAGTTTTCATGGTGGAGGAATTCTCCATGCAAACTTCTTGATTAACTCCATTGTAAATTTAGACTGGGATATAGACAAGTCATCATCAATCTATCTTACTTGGAGACTCAGGAAAAACTTGAGTTCACCCATACTGCTCATCTCAAACTTCCTTTGCAAAAGTTTGGCAAACTTCCTGCAATGGTTATCATCAGTAGATCCAAAGATAATGTCATCCATATATATCCGAACTAGGATGATCTTACCCTTAGATTCTCTTAGAAATACGGTCTTGTCTATCTTCCCCCTTGAGAATTTGTACTCAATTAGGAAGCTAGACAATGTCTCATACCATGCTCTAGGGGCTTAATTTAGCCCATATAGAGCTTTCCTAAGTCTATAAACAGAATTAGGTGAGTTGGGAATAACAAAACCTGGAGGCTGCTCAACATAGACTTCTTCCTTTAAGTCACCATTCAGGAAGGCTGACTTCACATCCATCTGGTATACCTTAAATCCCTTGTGTGCAACATATGTAAGGAACAGTCTGATGGCTTCCAATCTTTCTATAAAGGCAAAGGTTTGATCAAAATCAATACCTTCTTCTTGTATGTACCACTTAGCTACTAGCCTTGCTTTGTTCTTGATTATAATACCATTTTCATCAAGTTTATTCCTGTAAATCCACTTGAATCCAATGAAAATATGTCCTTGTGGTCTGGGAACCAGCTTCTAGGCCTTGCATCTCTTAAACTGGTTCAGTTCCTCTTGAATTTCAACAATCTAGAACCGATCTATGTTGGCCTCTTCAAATTTCTTTGGATCAACTTCTGACAGGAAGCTTGAGCATAGTGCTGTGTTTACACTTCTACTCCTGGTCACTAGACCTTGGTTGGTATCACCAATGATCTGGTGTCTTGGATGATCCCTTAGATGCCTGATTGATGGTGGCAATCTTGCTTCAGCTTCTGCTACTATGGCAGCTTCTTGCTGATCTTCATCCACCTCATTTGTGTCTTGCAGTCATTCTACTGGAATGTCCACTTTATCTTTGAAAATTGGAGCTGCTTCCTTGATGGCCAGCTTGTTAATCATCTGTTCTATACCTGCAGTACTAGAAAAGGAGCTTGGCAGCTCACTGTTAATCATAGTAGACTAATAAAATACTATATGTACATATTCTTCTACAACTTGGCTTTTCAAGTTGTAGATCCTATAGGCTTTACTATGATTATTGTACCCAACAAAAATCCCATCAAAGGACTTGACAGCAAACTTAGTCACAAAGGACTTCCCATTGTGAATTACATATCACTTACTACCAAAGATTCTGAGATATCCCATGTTTGGTTTTCTGCCCTTCAATATCTCATAGGGAGTCTTCTTGTGGCTCTTGATGATAGAGGCTCAATTGAGGACATGACATGCAGTATTTACTGTCTCAGCCAAGAAATATTTGTGGAGAGATGTGTCACTCAACAATGTTCTTCCAGCCTCTAAGAGAGTCCTATTTCCCTCCCAACAATCTCATTTTGCTGGGGAGTTCTTGGAGAAGAAAATTCATGATGAATCCCTTGCTCTTCGTAGAACTTTGTCATGATTTCAAACTAGAATTCAATCCCATGGTCACTTCTAATTTTGATCATAGTACTGTCAAACTCATTCTAAATTTGCTTGAAAATCTTCATGAAGACATCAAGAGTTTCATTCTTTTTCTTAAAAAAGAACACCAAAGCATACCTAGAATAGTTATCAACCACAATAAGGGTGTAGACTTTCCTTCCAAGACTATAAACTGGCATAGGACCAAACAAGTCCATATGCAAGAGGTATAAACACCTCACAGAGTCTTTGGCCCCAATGCCCCTGAAGGAGGCTTTGGTTTGCTTGCCCTTTTAGCATGTTGAGCAAATTCCCTCCTTGGTGCACTTCATATTAGGACTATTCCTTACTAGCTCTTGACTAAAGAGCTTGCCAATAGTCTTATAATTCAAATTAGCTAACCTCTTATGCCATTGGACACACTATGAGACTTTCTTATTTGCCACTAGACAAATAGGAGAGTTTGTTTCTAGACAAAGAAAGTTTAAACAATAAATATTTCTACTCCTAGTGTCTGTCAAGATGACCTCTTAGTCACTTGATCTCTTAATCTTACACTCATCCTTGTGGAAGACAATAACATAGCCAAGATAGAAGAGTTGGATTATGCTTATGAGGATGTGTTGCAACCCTTTAACATAAGCCACTTTTGTGATGGTGACTATGCTATTGGTAATCTTACCATAGCCTCTAGTCACCCCTCTATCTGAACCACCAAAGATAACATTGGGTCCATCTTTTACTGGAGTTTACTCCTTTAAGTTCCTCCTTGTCCCAGTCATGTGCCGGGAATAACCACTATCCAAGTACCATATAAAGGTATGGGCAGTTGGACTAACCTGCATCACATAATTCATTTTACCTTAGGACCCCAATATCTATTGGATCTTAGGTGCATGTTAGTCTGAAAATGAACTTATTTACCTACATAATTTCTGACTGGTGGACTAACAGCTGCTCTTGGCACACTGGTATTGTGCTAGCAGTCTATAGTAAAGTGGCCCACTTTGCCACATCACTAATATTCATGAATATTGTATCTTCTTTTCTATGCAGACCCTACAGTATGGTTAACTGCTGGCTGAACAGTAGGAAGAGGTGTTGTAGCCTTCTTTAGATTCCTTTCAGCATGGATTTGACTGAAGGTAAGTCTTCTAGCTGGATTATTTGGCCTACTCTGAGTGCTAGCAATAACAAGTTTCTTTTAAGAAAGAATGCTCTTGATAGCATCAGACACAACCAAACCAGGCTTACTTAATGACTGACCCTTGGTCCGAGTCTTTTCTAAATGATCCTAAACCTTTGCTGTAGCCACATTCTTGAGAGTGTGGGTTGGAGCACCAAAGACAAATGGTCCAGGATGGGCCATTTGAATTTCTTCATGGGCAACCTTATAGTCACTCACCATGCTATACCTTCCACGATGATTTTGAAAATTTTTGTTCATACCAGTGGATCTACCATACATCTAGTGACAAAAAATGCTTTCTTGGTCATACCTATTTAAAGGCAACTGAACTTTCCTAAAAGGATTGGGAAGTAAGGAAGCCAGAGGCTCAACAGGAGCCGTTCCCTTCCCTTTGGAAGTGGCAACCCTTGTATTTCCCTTAAACCCCAACCCATTCGTACCCTTCTCAGAGGAGAAGGAGTCTATAAAGGGAAACACTGTATTTGGCTTAGAAAATCTATCCACAATGTCCTTCTCCCTCTGGAGCTTCTATTCTAGGTCCCTTATGAGACTATCCCTGAACTTGATGGTGCCAATCCGAATGATAGTGATGTTTCTCAGTTGGCTAACTTCCCTTGCTTTCTGATCCAGCAGTGTTGTTGTATCAGTTAGCTGGGCAGCAGCTAGCTGAAGAGAGGCAATCTCCATAGCTTGCTTTTTAGTGAACTTCTTGCACCTCTTAAATGCATCCAGAAGTTCACCATATCTGTTAATCAATTTATTGAAATCTCCTTCTGATTTAGAATTATCTTCACCACCTGATGAAGAAGCTTCTATATAGGGACTAGTCTCATATCCATACTCAGAAGAAGATCTTGATAGAGATTTTACCTTGCTTTGACCATGTTGATCCTGGTTGGATTTCTCATCAGTCATTCGCATCAGCCCATAATAGCTGTAGCCATCGTCTTCATCCTAATTAACCACCTCTGAATCACTGCCTGAGTGTGATAGAGGGGCCCTAATACCTATTCGGGAAGAAGGATAGTCTTCATCTGCTGCTACAACTTCTTGTTCAGCAGTAATAGTAACTAGACCAATATTGGGTTCTCATTCTTCAAACTAAGATAAAGATGAGTCTGTCCAGCTCTTTTCTTTCTTAGCAATGAAGGAATTCTCCTTCTTGACCTTGTACTAGTGCTATTTCTTCGCACCAGCCTCCTTCCTCTTCACTGGACAGTAAGCTATTACATGCCGTAGTTTGCTGCAATAATAGAAGACAACTTTAGAGGGATTATATTTACTAGATTTAGAATCATACCTGCCAGCCTTGGAGTGATTCTTCCTGTGATGAGTAGAGGTTGAAGGTCTGCACTTCCACTATTGCTTCTTCATCAACTTCTGAAATTGCCTAGAGAAGGCAGCAAAGTCCTCATCTGACACGCTGCATTTTTATGCATCTGACTCTGAGCTATCTGAATCAACTGGTCTTCTTTGAGGAGAGGGAATCCTCTCCTTACTCTTCCTTGTGTTATCTGCTCTGAAGGCCAAGGAATTTTACTTGGCTTGGGATTCTCTGATGGCCTCCTCCTCTTTTCTGGCAGCTAGCTGCATCTCATAGGAGAGTAGCTTTCCAAATAATGTTTAGGGAGGAGTCTCAGCAAGCTTGGACACTTCTCTTATGACACATATCTTAGTATCCCAGTCTCTAGTGATATACTTTAGGAACTTGTCATTAATCTCATAATGACTGAAGACCCTCCTATAGGTCCTCAGGTCATTTAAGATCCTGAAAAAAAATATCATAGCAAGTAGCTATGTTCTCTTTCTTGGATTTCCTGAAAGCCTCATACTCCTGGTTGAGCATGGACTTTCTATCATCTCTTACCTCTTCAGTACCCTCCATATAGACCACAAGGGTATCCCACGTCTATTTGGAGATCTGGTAGTGGACCAAGTTCTGAAAGGTTGAATCATCTATGACACTAACAATAATATTTTGTTCCCTTCTTTCCAATATAGCTAAGATGAGTGCATCCTTTGTCATCTTAGAATAAGTCTTGGGAGTCTAGAAATTGGCATCCAAAACTGAGATTTTAATAGGGATGAAGGGTATCTCCTTGACTGTCATAAAGATCCTAGGGTAATAGGCTTCTATAAATAGCCTGACCCTCTCCTTCTAGATTCCAAAATTCTCCTTCCTGCATATGGGGAGTTTTATGGAACCTAGCTCCTTATGGCTCTATCCAGAACCCATAAGTATAGAGTTGTAGCTACCTTTGGAGATCACTCAGATTGTTAAATTCATTTTGAGCAACCTCCCTCTGATACCACTTGAAAGTCTTTATTTTCAAGGTAACAAACAACCTAAAGGAGGGGGGTGAATAAGTTTCTTGGTTTCTTATGACTTTCTTTTATTTTCTTCTTTAAGTGCTTAGTGTGTTAGTGGTTATCTGCTTTAAAGAACCTGTAAAAAGGAAACAACACAACAAAAAGCACACACAAAATATATTGTGGTTCCCCAAATTATCGGTACGTCCACTCTCCTCCCACCTTTCTAACTTCTAGTTTGATAAGGAACTTCTCAAATCTCAGCTCCTAAAAGCTTACACTATAGATCCCTCAGGATCTCTCAGTCCCCTCCAAGACTTACAACTTAGGCCAAAGCCCTACCTCAGAGCACACTTGCTCTTACAACTCAGTGATCAACTAATCACCTACCTCAGGCAAAAAGCCCTACCACTCAGGCAGGGAGGAAAACCGTACCTTAGATCCACAAAGGATCCTACCTCAGAGAAAATGACTCTCCTACAACTCAGGCATAAAGGCCCTACCTCAGATTCAAAGGATCCTACAACTCAGGCATAAGTGCCCTATAACTCAGAGAGAGTGACTCTCCTACCTCAGGCTCAAAAGCCCTATAGCTTAGTGATCAAATGATCACCTACCTTAGATCCAAGCTGGATCCTACATTCAGAGAGTATAACTCTCCTATAGCTCAGGTAAATCTGCCCTACCTCAAGCTCAAGAGCCCTACAGCTCAGATCCAAAATGATCCTTATAGAAATACAGTGTTTTAATTAATTTGACATAGAGAAGTTTCTCTGTGTATGACTCTAGAGCTAAGTTATCTCAAATCTAACTATCTTCACAGTAGCAGAAAAATATTCTTCAATAAAAGGCTACCTCTGCTGGAAGTATATAAGAAAACTATTTTTGAACTTGTTGTAGAAGACTGAAGATCTTCTAGGTCTTGATTTCTTCAAACAGCTACTGAACCTGCAAAAGACTGAAGGCACTCCTCTCTTTCTTTATCAGAAGTGTTTCTAAACTTGCTATAGTAGAAGAAAATGCTACAGCTAACCAAACTTTTAGATCTGTCGGTCGACTGCAAGCTTTTTCCCGGCAGTAATTCTGAGGAAGATGAAGTCCAGCCCCTCTTTTTCTTTTTGAAACAAAACCCAAAAAGTTTTGTTTAACATCAAGTAGTTGTCCCTTTATATCTTCTACTGATTAACGGCTCCAAGAAGCGGTGGGGACCAGCTGCAGCAGACAGCTGCACCTTGCTTTAATGGAAGAAGACGTACAGTAGACCTCCGGTAGTATTTGTCGTGTTCTGTAGCTTTCCCGCACTTGATTTGAACTCTGTTGACTTTATCAACATTGGCTGACGTCATCAGAATATGGACTGTTGGAACCCTGGTTCTGATTTGGGCAAGGATCACTATTAGGATGTTTAGATTGCCTCAAAATGTATAGTCATGGGTCATAGGTTTATTTCCAGGTTTGCTCCTCAGAAAAATTACAGAGAAGTTCAGATTTGAAGTTCAGAAATTCAGCTCATAGAAAATCTCTGAGCTTAGTTCAACGAACAATGAGCTCAGTTCAACGAATTCTGAGCTCAGTTCAACGAACTCTGAGCTAAGCTCAAAGAAAGCTTTAAAACTCAGTTCAATGATTATGCAGTTCACAATATGTTAGCTTAGCTCAACGAACTCCGAGCTAAGCTCAACGAACTCCGAGCTGAGATCTACGAACTCTGAGTTCAGTTTGAAGAAAGCTTTAAAATTTATTTTGACAATTTCTTTACAGTATGCAGGCAGAATTATTTACAGCTGACATAATTAATTAAGGCTTAATAAAAGGCGATTATAGTTATCAGATTTAATGCTATATATTCATATGAATATAGTTATTTGGAGGCTGCATTAATTATGGATTAAATCAGGATTTAATGTTAATTGATTCCCAAAGTAATTACCTTTCTTGGGAATGATTCTTCTATTACAATAAAAGGAAATTCACATGTTCTAAAAGATTCAAGATCAGACAATGAATATAGATTGGCTCTTGTAGAGAATACAGCCATGAGAGAACAGAGAAACAAATCTACTTCGGAAGTTCTTCTTCAAAGTGAATTAGTGAATCAGTGAAGAAAAAACCGCTCATATACAAAGTTCTTCATCATCTACTTTAGGCTTTAAAGGGACAACTCATCAATATCAGTCAAAGAAACTTTTGAAGATCTTCTTCAATTTGAAGGCCTACAACCTGTGCAAAGCTCTCATCTTCCTGAACAAATCTTCATCTCAGGGGGAGCTTTGACAATAACAATCCACTCGTCTTCTTAGTTGGTTGAGAAAGAGAAGACAACATCATTTTCCATTCCTACTATAAAAAGAGTTTTTAACTCCGTTCAAAAGTTATCACCTGGTTGACAAGTCTCCTTATCAAAAGACTTGATTTTGTTTTTGGGAACCTGATCAAAAGCTCAAAAGGGTTGTGAGATCTCCCTTTAAAAATAGATATTGTGGTGACAGGGCACCTTAGCAAAAACCTATGGTGGCAGGGCACCTGATCAAAAACCTGTTAGTGGATTCCTACTAGGGTGGTAGAAGAGTGGATATACCCAATTTTGGGGAACCACTATAATCCTTGTGTCATCTGGATTTCGTGCTTCACTTTCTTTATTTTTGTGTTGTGCTTACTCCTTTATATAATATATATATATAATTAGAGTAAAGACAGATTTATCTCTATTCTTTCAATTGGTATCAAAGGGTCATTTCTTTGGTTATACAGGCTAACACCTGAACCAAAACGATCTGATAGATCTTATATTTATTAAGAGTTTATAATGGCATAAAATGAAGAGTTCTCAAACACCATACCTCTTATGTGCAATCTAGATAAGCTTGCACTATGGAAGGCAAGGATTAGGCTTTTATGAACTCTATTGATGAAGCCATTTACTATTCCATTTTGATTGGTCCTTATCAACCAGTGAAAACATCTAGCATCAACTATGTTTCATTACCTCAATAGACAGAAGCCCAGAAAATTCTAAAGATTGCTGATGCAAAATCAATGAACATTATTGCACAATCAATGTATGATGACATTTTTTAGGAAGTTGTTGAATGCTCTTCAGCAAAGGACAACTGGGACTCCCTCACAACAATGGTTGCTAGATCAGCTAAAGAAAGAAACTTTAAAGATGAAACTTGGAGTGACTCTGAAGCTTCATCCTGTACAACTGAATATGAAGAAGAGTCTAGAGCAAGAGAATTTTGCCTAATGGAAATAAATGCATCTTGTAGCAACTCCGATGAAGAATCAGACTCTGATGAAGAATTAGAATGTGAATCAGAAGAAGATCAGGTAATCTCTTCTTTTGATTTCTCTTCAGAACATTTTAAAGAAGATTTTAAAATCCTATGTAAAGATTTAATTCAATCTGAGAAGGAAATAAAACTTCTCAGAGAGAATGTAAATAATTTATCTTCTGAAAACATAAAACTCAAAGAAGATTTAAAAAATACTTCTGAACAAATAGCCTCATTAGAATCAGTTAAAGGCAAAGAAATGTTAATAGATTAAGTAAAAATAACTGAAGTTTTACCAAATCAAACTAAAAATCTTCAGAATTTTTTTTTCAATATAATTCGTCGAACCAAGCTCGATGAAAACAACACTATTCGTTGAACAGAGATCGACGAACTATGAACAAAGATTTTGATTTTAACTATTTAGGAATTTATGCTCGACGAAATAAATACACTTCGTCAAACCGAGATTGAAGATCGTTGAACACAGAAAACAAGTATTATCATTCTGTGAACAGAGCTCGACGAACTCACTGCCCATCGTTGAACTCAGATCGACGAAATTATTTTTTGTTAAACTCAAAAATTCATAACTCAAATTATCATTGTTTTCAAAATTATAATCAGACTCAAAACCTTAAAAATCCTTTTACCTAATGGTTCATCCCTTCTAGGAAATTTCATCCACTAGGTTATAAAAATCAACTTGAAGATTCTTTTATATCTAATTATTATGAAAGAGAACCAGGACCCAAGGTAATCTGGGTCTAGAACTCCTAACATCTCTTTTCAAGAAAAAACCTATCTTACCATAGAGGAACAGTGGTATTTCATAGTAACCAAAAGACTTTAGTATCAGTCAATGCATAGGTTACAGTAGTCAACAGGTTCAATTATTTAGAGAATCAGAAATGGATTCAGACATGCTGAAATAGATTCAGTTAAAGATAAGCAAAAGTGCAGCTAACATCCTTAACAGATTTTCTTGCAGCCGCTCCTTAGTTGTGTTCTATAATCTTTGTTATCTTTCTTTATTTCTCAAAGCACCTTTGTACATATGCTGAAAAATTTATAATTCAGGCAGATTATTTTGCTTTGTATTTTATTTGTTTTTTTGTAAATAGTTTCCTCACCCCAAAAATAGGGGGAGATTATCAAAACCCTAGTTTAGATTTGGGCAAGGATCACTATTAGGATGTTTAGATTGACCCAAACTGTATAGTCATGGGTCATAGGTTTATTTCCAGGTTTGCTCCTTCAAAAAAATTCATGAGAAGTTCAGATTTGAAGTTCAGAAATTCAGCTCAAAGAAAATCTCTTAGCTCAGTTCAACGAACTCTTAGCTCAGTTCAACGAACTCTGAGCTCAGCTCAAAGAAAGCTTTAAAACTTAGTTCAACGATTATGCAGTTCATAATCTCTAAGCTCAGCTCGACGAACTCCGAGTTGAGCTCAACTAACTCCGAGCTGAGATCAACGAACTCCGAGCTCAGTTTGAAGAAAGTTTTAAAATTTAGTTTGACAATTTCTTTACAGTATGCAGGAAGAATTATTTACAGCTGGCTTAATTAATTAAGGCTTAATTAAAGGCGTTTATATCTATCAGATTTAATGCTATATATTCTTATGAATATAGCCGTTTGGAGGCTGTATTAATTATGGATTAATTCAGGATTTAATGCTAATTGATTCCCAAAGTAATTACCTTTCTCGGGAATGATTCTTCTATTACAGTAATAGAAAATTCACATGTTCTAAAAGAGTCAAGATCAGACAATGAATATTGATTGGCTCTTAAAGAGAATACAACCGTAAAAGAACAAAGAATCAAATCTTCTTTTGAAGTCTTCTTCAAAGTGAATAAGTGAATCAGTGAAGAACAAACAACTCATATACAAAGTTCTTCATCATCTACTTCAGTATTCAAAGGGACAACTCATCAACATCAGTCTAAGAAGCTTTTGAAGATCTTCTTCAATCCTAAGGCCTGTACCCTGTGCAACATCTTCCTTAACAAAACTTCATCTCAGGGGGATCTTTGACAACAACAATCCTCTTGTAGTCTATGTTGGTTGAGAAAGAGAAGACAACATCATTTTGCTTTCCTACTGTAAAAAGGGTTTTTAACTCCCTTCAAAAGTTATCATCTGGTTGACAAATCTCCTTATCAAAAGACTTGATTTGGTTTTTGGGCACCTGATCAAAAGCTCAAAAGGGGTGTGAGATCTCCTTTGAAATAATAGATCTTGTGGTGATAGGGAACCTTAGCAAAAACCTGTAGTGGTAGGGCACCTGATTAAAAACCTATTAGTGGATTACTACCAGGGTAGTAGAAGAGTGGATGTAACCAGTTTTGGGGAACCACTATAATCCTTGTGTCATCTGGATTACTTGCTTTGCTTTCTTTATTTTTGTGCTGTGATTACTCCATTATATAACATATATATATATAATTAGAGTAAAGATAGATTTATCTCTATTTTTTCATGGACTTTGCCAATTTCTCAAATTTACTTCAGGCATTGAGTGAACAAGCTTTACTCAATGCCAAAAACCTTAGTCAATTTGCTGAATCATTTTGCAATATAGGTGTTGAGAGCGTTGAGTGAAATGTCTTCACTCAACACTTTTATACTTAGTCATTTCTTCACCTGTCTAAAGGTGTTGAGTGAGATGGCCTCACTCTACGCTTGCTGCTTTAGCTTGTCTTCTTTATTGGGCATTAAGTGAGTTGGATTCACTCAACACTTTTGGACTTAGTCGATTTCTGTCATCTTCTTAGGCTTTGATGCAGCAACAAGACTCAATGCTTTTGCTTTGGCGTTGAGTGAGATGTGTTGACTCGACTCTTCTGAACTTTGTCGAATATTAAGCCTGCAAATATTTAGGCATTGACAGATTTAGCAATACTCGACGATTCTTGATATATCTCATTGTGTGAGCTGTAATCACTCAACGCCTGTGAACTTAGCCGCAGAATAGCATTGCACTGCATGGCTTTGACTGTCCACAAATTCATTCAATGCTTTTGGCATCTGGCGTTGAGTGAACTTGCTTCACTCAACGACCATGGACTTAGGCAATTTCCAGCCTATCGAGCATCTTCCCTTGCATCTAGAATTGAGTGAACTGGTTTCACTCAGCGCCTGTGGACTTAGATAGATTTTTGTCTCTCCACATCTTTACTTTGTGACCACCTTTCACATCACATGGAATACCTATCTTGTAAATATTATAAGGACTAACCTGCATGCATATACTTAAGCATACATCAAATACTTCCTTGTGTATGACATTGATATGACTGACTTATTCAAATCTATGACATTGTGAGCAATAGATCGAATATCAACGACTATAAAGAGTTGATCAGTTGCGAGCACACAAAGATTTCAAGCACCGGTCGCGGTTCACACAAAAGAGGAATCTTCAAGAGGGAGATTTAATCTTAAATCTTTTTATGCCTTTTTTGTATTATTTTCTTTTCTCTATATTCTTGTGGTGAGGGAAATCGACCAAAGAGGGTCGTCGGAATCCGTGGAGGATTCCCTGAGAAATCGTCCCAGGGAAGGGACTTGTAGAATGGGTGATCTAGCAGGGCTCTGATGAAAGTCTTTAGTTTCAAGAGTAGCTAAACACCTAAGGGGGGGTGAATAGGTTTCTGAGTCTTTTATTACTTTTATGTGAGTTGTGATTTATTTAACCTTAGCTTTCAAGACAATCACAAACAGCACACAGAAAATTTATAGTGGTTCCCCAGATTATGGGTATATCACCTATCCCTCCCACCTTTCTAACAGTTTGTTAGATAAGGAAAATTCTCTAACTAGGATCAAAAGAGCTTACAACTTAGATCCATAAGGATCTCTCAGACTCTTCCAAGTCCTACACTCAGGCACAAAGCCCTACCACACAGAGATTTAATCTCCTACCACTCAGGCACAAAGGCCCTACCTAAGACTTTAGCTCAAAGTCCTACAACTAAGATCCAAACCTGGATCCTACCTCCGATTCACCAATTGAATCCTACAACTCAGATCTACTCAAAGATCCTACACTCAGCATTTAAAAGTTTAGGCTTACACTCTGATCAAAATGATCCTACAGAATAATAGTAGATGGTTGATGATGTTAGACACCAAGGCTAGAGTCTCTGTGTCTTCCTCCTTTTGAACAGAGATTAACACTATCCTTTCTTCGTCATGGCTTCAAGAATGATTCTTCAGGAAAGTTCAGCTGGAGCTGTGAAATCACTGCAGCTAGGGTTTTCCTTTGCTGCAACTTCTACCTCAGAATATTTGCTTTGAACTTGTTATTGATGATCAATAGCTAACTATTTGCACTTTCTAATCAGTGACTTGAACAACTTCTCCAAGCTTTGCAACTTAGTCGAAAGGGAGAATAAGAAGTTCAGTTCTTTTCCAAAAGTTAAGTTTTATTTCCCTGATCTAATTCCTTTTCTATCCCCCCGTCCAACAGCTCTTTGAGCATCGGGATCACCAGTAGTTCATAGCTACTACCATGCTTTTGCATTAAATGCAGTATAGTGGGAAAGCGGAGCCATTTGTCGTGTAATGTAGACTTCTCACAACATTTGAATTTCTTCTGACGTCAGCACTTGTGGACTTCGTCAAATTTAGATAATTCACCATAGGCATTGATTGAATGCTTGTCACTCTATGCCAAAACACTTAGCCTAATTTTCTGCAGTACCAGGATTAGAGTTATCAGTCATTACTCAACGAATATAGATTTTTGTATTCTAACTGATTAAGCATTGAGTGTGCCTTCCTTACTCAACGCATTTGGAATTAGTTGATTTCCTCTAAAAGGAGGCGTTGAGTGATGCTTCTGCACTCAACGCATTATGCCTTGGTTTGCCATCTTCATGAGGCATTGAGTGAACAACTCAATGCTTCTATACTTAGTTGAATTTCTGTTGAGCTGGCGTTGAGTGAATTGTCTTCACTCAACACTTCTGGACTTAGACATATTTTCTGTCTACTTCTTTTGATGTGTTAACATCAATCTGTTCTGTCGAATCTTTCTTCTTGAGCTGTTGAGTGAACTGGCTTCACTCAACGCTTCTGGACTTAGCCAGATTTCTTGGCAGATTCTTCTGCGGCATTGACTTCTTGAGCTTTACTCAATGCTTCTATCTCTCGGCATTGAGTGAACTGACTTCACTCGATGCCTGTGGACTTAGGGAAGATTTCTGCCTTGCTAATGCTGAGGCTTTGACTATCAAATCTTTACTCAATGCTTTTGGCTATCTAGCGTTGAGTGAACTGGCTTCACTCAATGCCTGTGGACTCAGACAGATTTCTATCTTGTCAGCATCTTTCCTTATGTCCACCTGTCATTGTTACTTAAAAAACCTATCTAATTAGTGTATCAAGTGGCCACCTACATACATAGAACTTAAAGCTTGCATCAGATACAAATATGTATATACCATTGTCCTGTAGGCCTTCTTCAAATCTGGGATATTAGGAGCAATGAACCCAACAATCTCCCCCTATTTGAAGAAGTCAAAACAATGGAAAATGATATACACCAACATATAAACAACATGTAAAACATTTCAGAAGGCAGAAATAATGAAAACACAACTAAACATCTGTTTTTCATTAAACAGAAGGAATGATTATTTTTATAATGTGCAAAATACAAAATTGACACAATTCCTTCAGCCCTTAAGAAAGACAAGGAACATTTTCTTTAGGTTTCTAGTTCTCTTATCACAATACCCCTACTAGGCTTCTTGGCTGCTTTCTCTATATTCTCTTCTGACTCCTTTTCTTTCTGTCTCTAGAAGTAGCTGTATGGTTTTGGGAAATATTTGACAGGATCCATGGCATCTTGTGGTAAGGTGCCTAGCCACTTGCCTTCTTAAACTTTCTTATGTATCTTTCTTTTTTATCAATCTTTGCCCACTTAAGGGAGCTGTACATCTTTCCCCTTTTAGTTTTCTTGTTTTTGACAAGTTCTTAGGCAGACAAAATAATGGTCCTTGATTGAGGACTCCACTGTTCAAAATCAGGCGTTGCTTCCATCTCTTCCCTGTATCTCTTTTTGCTCATCCTTACTTCCTCTACTTCCTCAGCAATAGATTTTACTTTGGCCCTAATAACTTGATCAATAGTAGGGTTGAATATAGGACCTTCAGCTACTGTAGAGTTTTTAGCCCACTGTGCTCCTTCTTAAGTATCATACTATTGAGTGTCATACTGTTGAGTATCATACAGTTTTGCATGCTGATCATGGTATTGGGTACCATAATTCCCTTTTTGTAGTGCTTGATGAATCTAGTCTGGAACAATATAGATATTATCATATGATAGTTGTTCAAGCCCAAAGGATCCCCTTAGCACATTTGTGGTCCAGACATCATTTTCTGTGTTGGCCTTTATGACACCATTCTCCCCCTTTTTGACTTCTTCACATATCTTCTGAGTTAGGGAGTTGGTTGCCTTTGTTAACTGTACACCCAAATAGTCAATGCCAAGGGTGACATGATTCTTGACTTTTAGTAGATGATCATCTAGAACTTGAGCACAGAAATCCATCCTTCTTTTAAGAATTATCTTATGCTTTTCCAATAGTGTCTTCTCTGTATTGTGGATTGCCAACAAGTTTCCAGAGAGAATATTCGGATTTTCCATAAGTGTATTGTGAAGAGTGTCGGGCTCTTCCAAATTGTCCTGAGTAAAGTCAACTGCAGGAGCTGCTCGCAAGAAGAATTTTATAGTCTTGGCATTTAGCAGATTAACCTCAAATATGATGGATTTTATCTCTATTGATAGCTCATTCTTGAGGTTCTCAACTCAGTCATCAACCAAACTCTCCAGCTACCTTCTCCGGTCATCCAATAATCCTTTCAGCTGGGCTAGGAAGGTGCCTGACATTTGATCAGTGAATGTACCTTCATTACTGACTGGTACAAGTTGTTGAATTGGAATGAGATCTTCCCTTGCAGTAGAATCAGCCATCTCAAATTCAGATGAATGTGCATCCTTATTAACATCAGTAGTATTGTTGTCCATCTTTGATTCAGATGAGTTTATATCATAGATTATTCTTTTAAAAGGGAGTTCATGTTGAATCTCCCTCTCAATCTCTCGCATGTCCAAAGGGACATCCTGGGCATCACCTGTGATGGTATATATATGTTGTTCAGTCACAAGAGGAAGCTGAATGTCTTCTTGCATAATCTGTATTTGCTCCCCCTTAGTAAGAGCTTCTGTTGGAACCCTACTTGTGATTTGGGATAGGTTCACTATTAGGATTGATTAGATGACCCAATATGTATAGTCTTGAGTCATAGGTTATTTCCAGGGTCAAGGTCAACAACACATACTTAGATTATCTATACCCTCCTTTAGAAGACTTTAGAGAGAGAAGACTTTAGAGGAAAAGTAGTTTAAAAGAATGCAAAAAAGTCGTTCGACGATAGCTGAACTCAGCTTGATGATCGTCGATCTCAGATCGACAAACTCGGAGTTCCTTCTCTGAGTTGAGCTCGACGAAATTCTAAATGAGATCGATGAACTGTGATCTCATATCAAAAGTTCAGCTCGATGAATGACTATCCTAGTTCGGCGAACTTGGAGCTCATATTAGCAAGTATATTCTCTGTTCGACGATCTTGGAGCTCATCTCGACGAAGGAGAGTTCTCAGCTCGACGAACTTGGAGCTCAGTTCGACAAAATCTTTGCTGAGTTTGACTAACTCCTTCCAGGTTCTATTCGACTAACCTTCTCTACAGTTTCTCAGTTCGACTATAGCAGTTTGATTTCAAATTATATTATATTAAGACAGTAATACTCTAATAATTAATGCTCCATATTCTCAAGAATATAGCCGTTACATGACATCATTAATTATGGATTTCACAGAGTTAATACTTTATCATATTTACTAGGACAGTTCGGGAAATGCATTCAAGTCTAAATTAGCCGTTCCAACTCCCTGAAATTATACAGAGGATTTCAAGGAAAGAATTTAAATTTAAAATGTTTTGAATCTGTAATCAATATATAAAGTGATTTTCAGAAGATTGTAAGAATCAGTGAATCAGGAAATCAATTAATCAGTAAATCAGTAATCAGTCAATAAGATTGAACAGTGTATAGAAAAGTGAAGAACACAACATAGCTCTCATATACACAGAGTTCTTCTTCATCTGCTTCAGGCTTTCAAGAGACAATAAATCAAAATCAGTCTAAAAGCTTGCTGAAGAGCAACATCACTTTGAAGGCCTACACCCTGAAGCAAAGATTCCACTCCTTATCAGATCCATACAGCTCAGGGGGATATTTGACATCAACAAATCCACTAGTCTTCTCAGAGATTTGAGATAGAGAAGATAACATCTTTTTTACATTTTCTTTTAACTGTGTACATGGTTTTAACTCCCATGAAAGGTTAGCCTTTTTGGTTCACAAGTCACCTGATCAAAAGACTTGGGTTTGGTTTTTGGGCACCTAATCAAAAGCTCAAAGGGTTGCTAGATTTCCCTTAGAAAAATAGATCTTGTGGTCACAGGGCACCTGAGAAAAAACCTGTGGTGGCAGGGCACCTGACCAAAAACCTGTAGTGGATTCCTACCATGGTGGTAGAAGAGTGGATGTACCCAGGTTTATTGGGGAACAACTATAAATTCCTTGTGTCATCTGGTTATGCCTTTACTTGTTTATTTTCTGTGCTGTGATATTTCTATTTATACATACATATATATATCACCTATTTTAATCCGTTATAAAAATAACTTAAAGTTTTTAAAATACTCTATTCACCCCCCTCTACAGTTAAGTTAGATCTTTCCCTCACTTTCAACTTCTTCCATCACTTACACTAGAAGTTGCTCTCTCTAACTTTGAGGGTTATATTCACCTTGTAGAACTTGGTCTTTAGGAGTAGTTTCTTCTTCATTTGGAGTTGAAGTCTTTACTGTCTCCTCTACTATCTCCTCCAAAATCTTATTCACTATTTCTTCAAAAAATTGTTCAGCAACCTCAACTAGAGGTATATCCATGGCCTCCTCAGCAGCAAGTTATTCAAATTGGGTTCTGCTTACTTAAATCATTATTGCAGGCTCAAAAGAAAATAATACTTGAGCACTAGTGTCTCTCCTGGTCTCTTTAGTGGACTGAGAGAGTTGAGGATCATGAGGCTCTTCCTCAGCCGATTCTGATGAGCTACTATCTGTGCTTTCCTCTGGAATATCAACTACTTTCTTCTTTTTCTTGGCAACAGTATGAGCATGAGGCAGCAGAACTCTGTCCCATCTGTCAAGAATTTTTAAATCCATCCTTCTCATGTGATCGATTTTTGTTCGTAACCTTGGATTAAGGATCCCTAGAACACTCATAAGAAGAAATAGAGATAGAATTCTACCCAAGTTTGGCTCAAGGAGACATTCTACAATCCTGTCAAAAACTACTCTTCCCCAATCAGTCCTTTTGGAAAGGATCACCCTTGCCATCAACTCAAACATTTTCTTAGAGATTTTGTCATGGGAACCAGCCTTGCATAGTAGTCCCTTCCCAATTATATTAGCAAGGAATTTCCCTTTGAGATTCAGTTCTCTTATTAGGATAGAGCCAGTGGTGTGCTTTGACAGTCCACACCACTTAAGAGCATCTTTGACATATGCTTGATCGAGTTCATCTTCTTCATAAGAACCTTTGAACTTAGGCAGCTGCAGGGATTTGCTCAGTCTTTTTGAGGTTATCTTAACCTTGTTACCACTGATAACAAACCTAATTTTGAGGGATGAGGAGTCGACATTAGAAGTGGAGTAAAACTTTGGTATTTCTCTTTTCCACAGCAGACAGGGCTCAGGCAAAACATACTCTAGGTCAGCGACCTTAAGTAGTTAAAGAACATGCTTAACTTCCTCTTATGCATCTTTGAATGTATTTCGGACCAGTTTCGAACCCTCAAACATGAAATCCAATCTCTTTGGTGCCATTTCTTCTATAAATTGTAGAAGATTTTCCAAGTTCTTCGTTGATTCGTCGCACTGGTAGAGAAGGGCAAGGAATAGTGTATTTTGTTTTATGCACACAACCTTCTATTTATAGTATTTTCTATTTTATAAGGAGGAGAGGCACATACCTATCTATGATCACGAAGTAATCAATGACTGGGATTGATCCCATCACTTAGCTACAAAATGGACTCGTTGACAGCATGTATTGAGTGAACTCGATGCTCTCAACGCAATCGATGCTTGTAGTTCATTCTACGCACTCGACGCACTCGATGCCTAAACTATTTAGTCCATTTCTCTCTTATTGATCCTATAGGTATTAAAACTACCTGCAATAAGTAAACATTATATAGAGAGCTACTGAAGCTGGGCTAAATTAAACATACCCAATTCAAATTTAAAGGTGTTAAATTTTGCTTCATCTAGTGGCTTAGTGAAGATGTCAGCCACTTGCTTATCAGTAGGAACAAATTCAAGACAGATGTCTTCACTTTTCTCCCGTTCTCTAATAAAATGATACATAATCTCTATGTGCTTAATCCTGCTGTGAGAGACAGGATTCCTAGCAATAGAGATTGTACTTATAAAATAACAAAATAATGGAGTGTTACTTAGCATTAGGTTATAGTCCTAAAGCTGGTGCTGGATCCATAACAAATGTGCATAATAACTTCCTGCTTATATATACTCTGACTCAGCTGTTGATATTGTAACACTAGTCTGCTTCTTACACCTCCATGACACAAGTCTTCTACCTAAGAATTGATAGGACGCTGAAGTGTTTTCCTGCCTTCTTTACTGCATGCAAAATCTGCTTCTGAATACCCAGTTTGTTAAAAATTACTATTCCTAGGGTACCATAGGCCAAGATTTGGTGTGCCCCTAAAATATCTCAGAAATCTTTTGGCTGCAGAATAGTGAGACTCCTTAGGGCAAGCCTGTTATCTAGTAGAAACAAATGTAACATACATGATGTCTGGCCTACTATCAGTAAGATAGAGGAGGGATCCAACTATGCCTCTCTATATGGTTTCATAAACAGGTTTCCCAGTCTCATCATTGTCTATTTACATACTTGAACCCATGGGAGTTTTCATAATGGAGGCATTATCCATACCAAATTTCTTAATTAACTCCCTAGTGAACTTAGATTGAGAGATGGACAATCCATCCTCATACTGTCTTACTTGGAGGCCCAAGAAGTACTTAAGCTCACCCATACTACTCATCTAAAATTTCCCTTGAATAAGTTTGGCAAACTTCTTGCAAAGGTTAACATCAGTAGACCCAAAAATTATGTTATCTACATAAATTTGGACTAGTATAATCTTGCCCTTGGATTCCCTTAGGAATGAAGTCTTTTCTATCTTTTCCCTTGAGCATTTGTTCTCAATGAGAAAGCTATACATGGTTTCATACAATTTCCTAGGGCTTGCTTCAACCCATACAAAGCTTTCCTAAGTCCATAAACATAATCTGGAGAGTTAGGATTAATAAACCAGATGGATGTTCAACATAGACTTCTTCCCTTAAGTCACCATTGAGGAAGGCTGACTTCACATGCATATGGTAGACTTTGAATCCCTTGTGGTCAGCATATGCAAGGAACATTCTGATTGATTTTATCCTAGCTACTGGGGCAATGGTTTGATTAAAATCAATACTTTCTTCTTATCTATATCCCTTAGCCACCAGCCTAGCTTTATTCATAACTATAAAACCAATTTCATCAAACTTGTTCTTGTATATTCACTTGGTTTCAATGATGTTATGACCTTGTGGTCTAGGAAATAGCTTCCAGACCTTACACCATTTGAACTGGTTCTGTTGCTCTTACATAGCCAAAATCCAGTGTTGATCTATGTTGGCTTCTTCAAATTTCTTGGTCACAATCTGAGATAAAAAAGCAAGAATACATAGCTATATTCAGACTTTTGCTCCTTTTTGTGACCCCTTGGCTGACATCACCAATAATCTGATGTCTGGGATGATCTCTTAGATGCATGACTCTTGGGGGCATTCTTCCTTCAGCATCTTAAGCTTCAATGGATGGATCTTGTTGTACTTCATCCACATTATGTGTGCAAAGTTCTTCTTCTGGAATGCACACTTCTTCATTTTCATCTTGGGATGTAGAAGAAGCTTCCTTGATGGATAGTTTGTAATGCCTTCAGATGAATATTCTGCGAGCGATGTGTCATATTGCAATGTCCTGCCAGCTTTTATGAGAGTTTTATTTTTCCTCTCAACAATCCAATTTTGCTTGGGTGTTTTTGGAGAAGAAAATTCTTGGTGAATCCCTTATTCTTCACAAAACATTATCATGCCTTAAGATTGAAATTTAGTGTCATGGTCACTTCTGATTTTGACCACAGTATTGTTTAATTCATTCTGAATTTGTTTGACAAAGGTCCTGAAGATATCAAGGGTTTCAGACTTTTTCATAAGAAAGAAAACCCAAGCAAACCTAGAGAAGTCATCAACAACCACAAGAGTGTAGAATTTCCTACCTAGACTATATGTTGAAACCGAAGTTTCACATTCCCTATATTTGAGATATAAAATCCCAAGTTGTATTTGATCACGTCTTGTGTTGATAGAGTGTGCAGTTTGACAGGTTCACGCAAAGAAAAAGAAGTCTCTTATGGATACTAACGACGCGCGATAGAAGTTACCGTCGAGCAGTAGCCGCGAATTAATTCGACGGAGCGCTCGGGAAATGACCGCGAGGTGTCAACTCATACAGCGCCGCGCTAGGATCATTAACGCTAACACTAATGCCAGGCGATACCGAAGGCGATAGATGGAGGAAGTAATTGGATAGAGCTCTCGGGAACCTACCGCTCGGCGCTAGTCTTACCGCTGGCGCTAACATGAGCATTTAATTCAACAGGTGCTCGGGAACCTACTGCTGTGCGCTATCATTTTATAGCGCCGCGATAACCCACTCAACTCTCCAAGGCATTTAGTGCATTTAGATAGGTCTACCGTTGGGCGTGTTGGTACCCTAGTTTGATTTGAGTTTAGTCTTGCCTTTGTTAGCCCCTTGACCCAAGAAATACCTATGGTCAATGGTTAGGAGTCTAGCTTTAGAGTCCTCACTTTTCCAGATTGAGAATTTGGTTAAGTAGTTTTTTCGTTCGACTATAGTCGAACGCCGCTCGACTATCGTCTATCGGCTGATCGACGATCGTCTATCAGTTGGTCAACGCTTTGTCTGCGTTGATAGTTCGACTATCTGTTGATAGGTCGACTATCTGTTGATAGGTCGACTATCTGTTCTGCGTTGATAGTTCGACTATCTGTTGATAGGTCGACTATCTGTTTTGCGTTGATAGTTCGACTATCTGTTGTTAGTTCGACTATCTGCTTGGCGAGGTAGTTCAACTATCTGTTGATAGTTCGACTATCTGCTTGGCGAGATAGTTCGACTATCTGTTCTGATAGATCGACTATCTGATAGTTCGACTATCTATTGATAGGTCGATTATCTGTTCCGCTTTGATAGTTCGACTATCTGTTGATAGATCGACTATCTGCTTCGTCTTGATAGTTCGACTATCTATTGATAGTTCGACTATCTGTTGTCTTTGATAGTTCGACTATCTGATAGTTGTTGCGCGCTAGGGTTCGAAGAAAATAAACGCAACCGAACTAGCAACCCGATGAGGCAAGTATACCTATCGAATTGTAGCAAGGGGACACAAGTGTCGTATTAAGATCCGGGAACTGTTGGCTAAACTTACTCACACGAACGCTATTATCTTATCGACGGAAAAACTAGGGTTTTAGAAAATCTAAGCGCAATGGAGAAATTAAAGCAAACTAAAAAGAGAACTACCGCAATTAAGTTACGCTATTAAGCAAACAACTAAGCTAGAAAGGAAATTACCGCAGTTAATAAAAGAGCACAATATATGAGATTACTACAAAAAGGTAGAACAATATGAAATGGGAATGCACCCGATCGAGATTCACCTCGGCTAAAGACGATTAAGAAAATGCGATAAAAATCTAAACTTAATAGGATAAGGGTCCTTGACCGTGGAGGTTCCTAAAGCTTGAACACGCTTCTCTCGAAGTCGTGCCCAACTGAGTTTAGGAAGGTCCGACCGACTCTCGTCTAAATCGGAGGCCTAAAACTCGCTTTACGCGGTGAACACCACTATTGGATTTTACTCCAATCCGGGAGATTTGGACGTCTGCCTCTCTCGAGGGGTGCGTACAACTCCCTTTACTCTTGAATGCTCACTTCATTCTTTCGGCCTCTCGGCTAGCCCAGAATGAAAGCAAAGGCGGAGAGTATATATCGAAAATATACCTCCGACCCGTGATAAATCAAGAGTAATTCAAGGCCCTAACCTAAAAAGAAAAGATTAATTAAAACATCATAACATAATCGCTCTAACCTCGGATCATCAAGATCGAGTACAAGGAGGATTAGTTAATCATAATGGAGTGGAGGGGGGAAGATGAGTAGAAAAGCATAAGAAGAACACAAGCTAAACAAGAACACTTTTATTAATGAAAAAGGGCAAGTTACACTAATGAAAATAAAATTACAAGTGCATGAAAATTAAACCCTATTCTAGCCCTACATTAAGCACTTAAGCAAGAAGAAAATTACATTAAAAGCTAGCACAAACTATGATTAAACTAGGGTTAACCAAAAAGTACAAAGAGAGGGGGAGAGAGAGAGAGAAAAAGCATGAAAAAGGATCAAGAAACAAAGGGGCAGCACCTCCCCCACTCAACCAAAGCTTGCTGAAATGGGGAGGAGGGGGGCTCAATTTATAGATTTTTTCTCGGGACGGTCACGCCCTCCGACACGCCCTAGGGGGGGCATGTCAGGGGGGCGTGACAGTACTATGTTGACCTCGGGCTCTGGATTCTGGCGGGAGGGATGATTGCTTCTGTACGTCGGTGGTCACGCCCTATGTCACGCCCGTGACAGGGGGGCGTGACAGGCATATCATGTCCAAATCATTGGTCGGAAATCCGTCAGTCGCCGAAAAAGGAGGGTGTCACGCCCATGTCACGGGCGTGACATGGGGCGTGACAGTACTATTTACGTGCTGAGGCGGAAGGGCATTTAATGCGGCGGCAGCTTTTGCGGCAGAGGGCGACACGCCCATGTCACGCCCGGTGACACGCCCATGGAGGGCGTGACAGGGGGGCGTGACAACGGTTTTGACCGTTTTCTGTCCCTTCCGTCAGGTGTCCTCGGGATCGGGTGACACGCCCTAGGTCACGCCCAGGGAGGGCGTGACAGGGGGGCGTGACAGGCCATTTTGGCAATTTTTCTGAAAACCTGCAAAAAGACAGGAAAAAGTTAGTGGCAATAAAATTTACATAAAAAGGATAAAAATAAACTAATAATAGACATAATTTGTACAATATAAAATATAAAATACGATAATAGTTTAGGCTACAAAACGTATTATCAAATTCCCCCAAGCTTAAGCCTTGCTTGTCCCCAAGCAAAAATATAAAAACTAGATATTTATAAAAATGACTAATCAAAAAGTTCTAATTATGCCTACACAAGTACTATGCGAAATTCTTAGTAGGGAAAAGGTGAAATGTAAGTCTAAAACAATTATTTAGGTATGGTAAAACTTTTATAAACTTTACTTAATAAAAACAAATCATCCAAAATTTTAGCGAGATTTTTTTAAATGGACTTAAGTAAAGCAACGAAAATGAAAAACACGCATTGAGTTGTTACTAGATCCAAGCAACGCATTATAATTATATCAATTTAATTATCAAAAATCTAGGTTTAAATCCAAAACTAAAACTGATTTACTATTTTTCTTTTCTTAGTTGTTAAATAAAAAAACAAAAAGCGTGAATCAAAAGGACTTAATTAGGACAGAAACGTTTGGTTTAGGAAAATGATTAGGAGTGGAATTCAAAGATAAACGTGAAGGTTTAAAATCACACTAAACCAAAGCAAAGAGTTTCAAAAACTTTCATAAAAATATGTACACATTTTTTTTCTTTTTCTTTTTCATTTTTTTTTTCTTTTTTCAAAACAAAGGCCATAAATATTTTTATTTTCCTTTTTGAGTTGGCCAAACAAAAATAAACATCACTTTTGGACATACTTCTTTTTTTTTCGAAAACCTTTCTCCACAAAAATCACAAAATACCCTATCAAAAATCGTCAAAATAATTTATGAAACTCAAAAAGGCTAGTGCGATTCGATAGGTTGGAAATTTTGGCTTTGGTGAAACTGAAATGAAGAGAGGAGCTATCAAATGAAATCGGAAAAAGGCTCAAAAACGGCTAACTAGTGGTAAAAGTTTTTAGGTTGGCAGGAAAGCTCAAACGAAAACAAAAACGGCCTAAATCATTTTCACGCTTTTGAATTTATTTAAAACAAAGGTTTGAAAAATTTTCAAAAAGCGAGTCCTAGATAATAAAAGAAGATTGATGAAATTAACTTGAAAATAGAAATAATAGGTGACTTGGATCGTTCACATCTACTACGTTATTCAAAAAGTTGACTTTACAAAAATTATTCAAAAATGAAAAAGAAAATAGTGGATGATGAATTTTTGAGAAAGTAAAGGAAATAAAAAACAAAAAACCATAATAGAAATGCGAGTTTTAGAAAAATATTTCACCTTAACATGCTACCGCGAATTAGAAACACAGCATGGCCAACATTTTACTTGTGAAACATAATTAAAAAGGACGATTAGAAATATTATAATTAACTAAGTTGTTTATAGGAGATTTTGAGTAAAACAAAACTAAAAACTAGGGGTATTATTGAAATACCAAAATGTCTAAACTATTCAAAAATACATATATATATATATATTTTTTTTATTTTGAGAAATATTCTCTTTTTTTTTAGATTTTGGAAAATTTTTCTCTTTTTTGGAATTTTAAGATATTCATTTTTTTTTATTTTTTTATTTATGAAACTATTTACAAAAAAGGAAATTATTTACACTAAGCAAAAATGAAGGAGGAAATCCTCCCCCAAGCTTAAAACAGACATTGTCCTCAATGGCTAAAGAAGGGGATTGGAGAAGGAGAGAAAAATAAAGTGCAGAATTGAAAAGACAGAATTGAAATACAGGTACTTCCCCGGATTTATTTGCTGCGAAAACTGAGTGATGCCGCTCCCCGAATGTCTTCTTTGGACTTCGTGATGGATTCAGCAATGTTGGAGCAGGCGATCGCAGAAGCTTCAGCTTGTCGGAGCCGTCCGAGGCAAAAATTGTAAAATAAAGAAAACAGAAAAAGATAACTTGGGTTGCCTCCCAAGAGCGCCCTTTGGTTAAAGCGTCGTTGAGCTCGACGCATCAAAAAAATAATATTGTCCAAAAATATTGTTGTCCCGAAATAAAATTGTTTTTAGCAAAAAAAATAAAAAGTTCAAAGTTAGAGTTCGTGAAGCAGAAACTTAATAGTGTTTGGACTGACATCATCATCACCAGAAAAATACAGTTTAAGACGCTGACCATTCACTTTGAAATTACCCTTATCAGGATGAGAAATTAAAACAGTTCCATAAGGAAATACTTCTAAAACAGAAAATGGTCCAGACCAGCGAGATTTTAATTTGCCCGGAAATAAACGTAAACGAGAATTATATAACAGGACTTGGTCGCCCGGCTTAAAGTTTTTAGGGTGCCTTAAGTGTTTATCGTGTAAACGCTTCGTCCGCTCTTTATAAAGTTTATTATTTTCATAAGCATAAGAGCGCCACTCATCGAGTTCATTTAGTTGAAATTTTCGAAGGTCACCGACTGAGTGGGGATCGAAGTTTAAAAATTTTAAGGCCCAAAAGGCGCGATGTTCTAACTCTACGGGCAGATGGCACGATTTTCCATAGACCAGCCGATACGGCGTACATCCGAGGGCGGTTTTGTACGCTGTTCGGTAGGCCCATAGAGCATCGTCAAGTTTGGCTGACCAGTCTTTTCTAGAAGTTGAAACAGTCTTTTCTAATATTCTTTTTATTTCTCTATTTACTACTTCGACTTGACCGTTAGTTTGGGGGTGGTAGGCAGTGGACAGTTTATGCGTAACGCCGTATTTAGTAAGGATTTTTGAAAATTGCGCGTTACAGAAATGGGAACCCCTATCGCTAACGATTGCGCGTGGCGTACCGAATCTAGAAAATAATTTTTTTAAAAACGTGACTACAACTCGGGAGTCGTTCGTAGGAAGAGCTTGGGCCTCAGCCCATCGTGAAACATAATCAACAGCAACTAAAATATATTTGTTTCCGAAGCTAGAAGGAAGGGGGCCAACAAAATCAATTCCCCAGAGGTCGAAAATTTCGCACTCTAAGAAATAATTTTGCGGCATTTCATTTTTATTAGAAATATTGCCCGACCGTTGGCAACTATCACACCTGCTCACAAAGGCTTGCGCGTCTTTAAATAGGCCAGGCCAGTAAAAACCCGCGCAAAGCACTTTATGAGCGGTGCGAGCAGCTTGATAGTGCCCACCTATCGGACCTTCATGCAAATGTTTTAGAATATCAATTCCTTCATCAAAAGAAACACATCTCCTTATCACTTGATCCGCACAAATTTTGAAAAGATGCGGGTCTTCCCAAAAGTAGTTCTTCAGCTCAGAAAAGAATTTCTTCTTCTGCTGAGAGGAGAACTCTTTTGGAAGCACCCGGGCCACTAGATAGTTGGCGATGTGCGCGAACCAAGGAGAAGTAGATGTATTAACTAAAAGCAGCTTCTCATCAGGAAAATAATCATTAAAAGATTTTTCATTTAATTTTTCTATAAAGGGGTTATCTAATCTTGATAAATGATCGGCGGCCAAGTTCTCGGCTCCTCGCTTATCACGGATCTCTAAGTCAAACTCCTGGAGGAGCAAGACCCAGCGAATCAAGCGAGGCTTGGCATCCGTTTTGGCAAGAAGGTACTTGAGGGCCGAGTGGTCCGTAAAAACAATGATTTTTGAAAGTGTAATGTAAGGGCGAAATTTATCAAACGCAAATACTACGGCTAAGAGCTCCTTCTCGGTTGTGGTGTAATTTTCTTGTGCAGATGTGAGGGTTTTACTAGCGTAATAGATGGGGTGGAAGTTCTTAGATATGCGTTGACCTAAAACGGCTCCCACCGCAAAACTACTCGCATCGCACATAATCTTGAAAGGAAGGTCCCACACCGGAGCTATCATAATTGGCGCGTTAATTAACTTTTCTTTAATTAATTCAAAGGCAGAAATACAAGAGTCATCAAAAATGAATGGAGCGTCTTTTTCTAAGAGATGGGTGAGGGGCTTAGTGATCTTGGAGAAGTCCTTTATAAAACGACGATAAAAACCAGCGTGGCCTAGAAAACTTCTTATAGCTTTATGTTTGTAGGTGGTGGCAACTTCTCAATAACTTCTATCTTGGCAACGTCTACCTCAATACCTTTAGCAGAAATTTTATGACCCAAAACTAACCCTTCCCTCACCATAAAATGGCATTTTTCCCAATTTAGGGCAAGGTTAGTTTCTTCGCATCGTTCTAAGACTTTTTCGAGGTTTTCTAAACATCTATCGAAGGAGTCGCCGAACACGGAGAAATCGTCCATGAATACCTCCATAATGCTTTCTACGTACTTGTCAAATATTGCGAGCATACATCGTTGGAATGTAGCCGGCACATTGCATAATCCAAACGGCATTCTTCGGTACGCGAAGGTGCCGAAGGGACAAGTAAACGTAGTTTTCTCTTGGTCCTCGGGAGAGATGGGTATTTGAAAGTACCCCGAGAGGCCATCGAGAAAACAATAAAAGCTATGGCCGGAGAGACGTTCTAAAATCTGGTCGATAAACGGTAGAGGAAAGTGGTCCTTACGGGTGGCGTCATTTAACTTACGGTAATCTATGCACATACGCCAACCCGTCACCGTCCGTGTCGGGATTAATTCATTATTCTCATTACTAACTACGGTTATCCCTCCCTTTTTTGGAACTACTTGAACGGGGCTAACCCACTTACTGTCCGATATCGGGTAGATAATTCCTGCGTCTAATAGTTTCATAACCTCGCCCTTAACTACTTCTTTCGTATTCGGGTTTATACGGCGTTGAGGTTGAATAGAGTTACGCGAATTATCTTCCATTAGGATTTTATGTGTACAGAAAGATGGGCTTATGCCCTTGATATCAGAAATTTGCCAAGCAATAGCCCGGCGATGCTTACGTAGAACCAGAAGAAGTTTATCGTTCTGCGTATCCGTGAGGTAGGCCGAAACGATAACTGGTAACTTGGAGTCTTTTTCTAAGAAAGCATACTTAAGGTGTTCGGGAAGTTCTTTAAGTTCTAGGGTAGGGGGTTCTTCATAAGAGGATTTTGAGATTCTTTCTTTTTCAAAAATAATATCTTCATAAACTTTTTATAAGGAACGTAATAAGGGGTGGGGCTAGCAGCCAAGACGGCTTCTTGTACAGATTCAGTGGTAAGGAAAGAGGAAGAACAAAAATCAGAAAACTCTTTTTCAAACTCAGAAAGACAATAAGAAGATTCATCACTTCCTTGCAGTGATTCTGTTGTAAGAGAAGAGGAGCAAAAAGTAGAAAATTCTTTTTCAAAGTCGGAGAGGCAGTAGGAAGAATCATCACTCACGGCGTCTATGAAAAAACATGAGTCATCGTTCGCTAAGGTGTTCTTCATCGAAGGGGTGATCGGAAATGTGACTTCGTCGTCGCCTACTCGAAGAAAGAGCTTACCATTGCTTACGTCAATGATGGCTCGGGAGGTGGCAAGGAAGGGTCGGCCAAGGATCAGGGGAACCTCGACGTCTTCTTCGATGTCCAAAATGACAAAGTCCACCGGGAAGATGAACTTGTCGACTTTCACTAGAACGTCCTCCACTATTCCTAACGGGTACTTGACGGATCTATCGGCTAGCTGGATACTCATACGCGTGGGGTTAAGGCTACCAATCCCTAACTTTTTGAACAACGAAAAGGGCATCAGGTTTATACTTGCGCCTAAGTCGGCTAACGCGTGTTTAACAAAGAGATCACCGAAGACACACGGGATAGAGAAACTACCCGGGTCACTGATTTTCTTCGGCAAACCGTTTGTTAAAACGGCAGAGCACTCGGCGTTTAGCGTGACGTGCGAAAGATTCTCTAACTTCTTCTTGTTTGTGAGGAGGTCTTTAAGATATTTGGCGTATTTCGGCATTTGTGAAATAGCCTCGTGGAAGGGAAGATTAATGTGGATTTGTTTGAAGATTTCTAAGAAGCGGGAGTACTGATCATCTTGACGTTGTCTATTAAGTTCAGAGGGGTATGGAGGAGTTGAATTATTTTTGAAGATGGGTGGTGGAGTGAGATTATTTTCTAAAGCGGGGGTGATTACTTCTTCAGCAGAGGGTGTAAGCGGAGCAGAGCTTTGATTTTTAAAAGCAGGAGCGGAGCTTTGATTTTTAAAGGCAGGAGCGGAGCTTGCCTCGGGCTCTTCACTTACCATACCGGAGACTTGCTTCCCACTCCGAAGAGTTATAGCTTTCGCTTGCTCTCTCGGGTTGGGTTCGGTATTGGAAGGAAGAGACCCTGCGGGTCGCTCAGAAATTATTTTCGCGAGCTGTCCTACCTGATTTTCTAGACTTTTTACGCTTCCGGTTAACGTTCTTATAGTGGCGTCATTTGTGGTGATATATTTAGAAAGTAATTCCTCCAAGCTTGGAGGTTTTGGGTAATTTTGAAGAAGTGGTGGTGGTGGTGGTGGTTGTGCAGAAAAATCATTTTGCGGAGGTGGGCGCATCGCATTCGATGGATTACTCCATGAAAAGTTCGGGTGATTTCTTAAAGCGGGGTTATAACTATTCGGAAAATTAAAACCAGGCGGATGAAAATTCGCAGCAGAAAAATTATTAAAAGCAGTTCTAGGCAAATTATTAACATAATCTAAATGTTCTGGAGTAGGGGTTGCAGATTCCCATACCTGAGGGGCGGAGGCAGCAGTCATCTCCGTGATTTTTTTGCTTAGGATTTCTACTTGCAGAGCGAGCTGGGAGACGTTGTCCACTTCATAGATACCTGCAGGCTTGTTCGGGCGGGACCTAGGCACATTCCACTGATAAGTGTTCATGGCCATATCCTCAAAAAGCTCAAGAGCGGCTTCCGGGGTCTTATGATTTAAAGTACCGCCAGAAGCTGCGTCTATCATTTGCTTCGTGCTTTGATTTAGCCCGTTATAAAACGTCTGCACTTGTAACCATACAGGCAGCGCGTGATGTGGGCATCGTCTTAATAATTCTTTAAATCTCTCCCAGGTTTCGTAAAGGGTTTCAGAGTCTATTTGTCCAAAGGCAGAGATGTCATTCCTAAGTTTTGCAGTTTTAGCTGGCGGAAAATACTTCGCCAAAAATTTTTCAGTTAATTCATTCCAAGTGGTTATGCTATTTTTCGGAAGTGTGTTAAGCCACTGTTTAGCTTTAGTTCTTAGAGAGAAGGGGAAGAGTCTTAGCCTGATCACATCATTTGTGACACCATTTATCTTGAAGGTGTCACAAATTTCAAGAAAGCTAGCTATATGTGCGTTCGGATCTTCATCTTGAAGTCCGTCAAATTGCACATATTGCTGCACCATTTGAATTATGCTAGGCTTTAGTTCAAAGTTATTATTTGCTATAGTAGGGCGGACTATACTCGATTCTGTTCCCTCGAGGTTCGGTCGTGCATAATAGGACATAGTCCTTTGCACGGCCTCATCTACGTTGGGTTCTTCCATTCTTAAAGTATTAAATGACTCGGAGTCCTCAACCGGCACTTGGATAGTAGGACCTTGAAATCGCGATCTTCTCCGAAGAGTACGCTCAATTTCGTGGTCCAAGTCCAAAATAACCGACGGACTCCCGCGGGTCATGCACTAAAAGAACAGAAAAGAAGAAGAGAAAGAGAAAAAGGATAAACTAGAAAGAAAAACTTGATTTAGAAAATTAAATTAAAACTTTTTTTTTCTTTTTGAAAAAGATTTTTTTATATATATAAATTAACTCCCGAACTTCCCAAGGACTACCCCGTGAAGGGTTCGCAAGGTACTAGACAAGACAGTGGCGCTTAAAGCCCTTTGCCCTTTTCGAGAGAATTAGGTGGCGTAGAAAAATTGTGAGGTTGGTTTCTATTAAGAGCGGTGATAATTTTTTTTGAATTTTTTTTTTTTTAAAACTTTAAAGAAAGGGGATGAGAAAGAGAAGAGATAAAATTAATAGGTTCGTGTTTTCAAAATATCAACGGAAGTTGGGTCCCCGGCAACGGCGCCAAAAACTTGTTGCGCGCTAGGGTTCGAAGAAAATAAACGCAACCGAACTAGCAACCCGATGAGGCAAGTATACCTATCGAATTGTAGCAAGGGGACACAAGTGTCGTATTAAGATCCGGGAACTGTTGGCTAAACTTACTCACACGAACGCTATTATCTTATCGACGGAAAAACTAGGGTTTTAGAAAATCTAAGCGCAATGGAGAAATTAAAGCAAACTAAAAAGAGAACTACCGCAATTAAGTTACGCTATTAAGCAAACAACTAAGCTAGAAAGGAAATTACCGCAGTTAATAAAAGAGCACAATATATGAGATTACTACAAAAAGGTAGAACAATATGAAATGGGAATGCACCCGATCGAGATTCACCTCGGCTAAAGACGATTAAGAAAATGCGATAAAAATCTAAACTTAATAGGATAAGGGTCCTTGACCGTGGAGGTTCCTAAAGCTTGAACACGCTTCTCTCGAAGTCGTGCCCAACTGAGTTTAGGAAGGTCCGACCAACTCTCGTCTAAATCGGAGGCCTAAAACTCGCTTTACGCGGTGAACCCCACTATTGGATCTTACTCCAATCCGGGAGATTTGGACGTCTGCCTCTCTCGAGGGGTGCATACAACTCCCTTTACTCTTGAATGCTCACTTCATTCTTTCGGCCTCTCGGCTAGCCCAGAATGAAAGCAAAGGCGGAGAGTATATATCGAAAATATACCTCCGACCCGTGATAAATCAAGAGTAATTCAAGGCCCTAACCTAAAAAGAAAAGATTAATTAAAACATCATAACATAATCGCTCTAACCTCGGATCATCAAGATCGAGTACAAGGAGGATTAGTTAATCATAATGGAGTGGAGGGGGGAAGATGAGTAGAAAAGCATAAGAAGAACACAAGCTAAACAAGAACACTTTTATTAATGAAAAAGGGCAAGTTACACTAATGAAAATAAAATTACAAGTGCATGAAAATTAAACCCTATTCTAGCCCTACATTAAGCACTTAAGCAAGAAGAAAATTACATTAAAAGCTAGCACAAACTATGATTAAACTAGGGTTAACCAAAAAGTACAAAGAGAGGGGGAGAGAGAGAGAGAAAAAGCATGAAAAAGGATCAAGAAACAAAGGGGCAGCACCTCCCCCACTCAACCAAAGCTTGCTGAAATGGGGAGGAGGGGGGCTCAATTTATAGATTTTTTCTCGGGACGGTCACGCCCTCCGACACGCCCTAGGGGGGGCGTGTCAGGGGGCGTGACAGTACTATGTTGACCTCGGGCTCTGGATTCTGGCGGGAGGGATGATTGCTTCGGTACGTCGGTGGTCACGCCCTATGTCACGCCCGTGACAGGGGGGCGTGACAGGCATGTCATGTCCAAATCATTGGTCGGAAATCCGTCAGTCGCCGAAAAAGGAGGGTGTCACGCCCATGTCACGGGCGTGACATGGGGCGTGACAGTACTATTTACGTGCTGAGGCGGAAGGGCATTTAATGCGGCGGCAGCTTTTGCGGCAGAGGGCGACACGCCCATGTCACGCCCGGTGACACGCCCATGGAGGGCGTGACAGGGGGGCGTGACAGCGGTTTTGACCGTTTTCTGTCCCTTCCGTCAGGTGTCCTCGGGATCGGGTGACACGCCCTAGGTCACGCCCAGGGAGGGCGTGACAGGGGGGCGTGACAGGCCATTTTGGCAATTTTTCTGAAAACCTGCAAAAAGACAGGAAAAAGTTAGTGGCAATAAAATTTACATAAAAAGGATAAAAATAAACTAATAATAGACATAATTTGTACAATATAAAATATAAAATACGATAATAGTTTAGGCTACAAAACGTATTATCAATAGTTCGACTATCTGCTGATAGTTCGACTATCTGGTTTGTTTTGATAGTTCGACTATCTGTTGATAGATCGACTATCTGTTTTCTGAGATAGGTCGACTATCTGCTTGATAGGTCGACTATCTCTGTGCGCTTGATAGTTCGACTATCTGTCCTAGATAGATCGACTATCTGATAGTTCGACTATCTGCTCTGATAGTTCGACTATCTGCCTGGGTAGTTCGACTATCTTCTTCGATAGGTCGACTATCTGGATCGTTCGACTATCTGCCCGATAGTTCGACGATCTCCGTGCGTCGTTCGACGATCTTCGAGGGTCGTTCGACATTTTCTGTCTGCCTTTATATTTTGTATTTATTTATTATATTTAATTAATTAATACATTTTCTGGCACATTTTTTTAAGCTGTATGATAAAATTACCAGGCAATATTTGCTCCATCTCTTTTGCCTGAGTCAAATCTTTTTAAGATAAAGTTGTTTGTCTTATTAGCTGTCATTATAAATTACTTTATCTGTTGTCAGCCCTTTATAGCCGTTAGACTGAAAAGTCTTCTTTTTGCTATAAAGAGATTATTTCTGATGTGACTTTATTTAGTCCTTCTGTTATTTGATTTGAGCCTGCAGCTTCTTAGAAAGAGGTTTATTCCTTTTATAGAATGTTTTGCTGTAGAGATGTTTTTATCTTTTTGATATTTACAGCCCAGGTCTCAAGGCTCAGAAGAAGACAAATAATTCAAATGGAAGAGAGCCGTTGCTTGCTGATTTTATATAAAGGACCCTTTGAAGAAGGATTCAAGCTAGCTAATAGCTAACCAGTTGTTCATTCAAGCTTTCAAGCCTTCATCAAGAAAAAGATTTCTGCTCTCAGCAATTTTCATCTAACTGAGAAGTGTTAAGATCTTCATCTCTTCTTCACCTGAGTTCTCCTGCTTTTAGGAAGTTCAAACTCAGAGTTCCTTTGAAGAAGAAGAAGAAGAAGATAGCTGCTTGAAGATCTTTGATTTTATTATTTACTTTCTTCCTGTAGCTTTTCCTTCAGAACTTTCTGAAGAGTTTTCTGCACTGAAGCAAGACTTCACCTAGACATCTTTGAGCCAGGGGGAGCCTTGATTCTTTAGAGCATTCTAGCTCAGTGCAAGCTTTTGTGCTTCTCTAATCTTTGTAAAATAGAGAAGACATCTTAACCTTCTTCCCCCTCCTGTACAGGGTTATTACTCCCTTCAAAAGTATCCCTTGGTGGCAGGGCACCTGATCAAAAACCTGTGCTTGGTTTTTTTAGACACCTGATCAATAGTCTAAAGGGTTTCTGGATCTACCTGAAGCAGATCCTGTTGGTGGCAGGGCACCTGATCAAAAACCTGAGTGGATTCCTACCGTGTGGGTAGAAGAGTGGACGTACCCAAGTTGTTTGGGGAACCACTATAAATTTCCTTGTGTCGTCTGGATTCCATTGTTTAATTCCTGTATTGTGGCTGTGATTAGATATAACTAGGTTGCTAGTTGCTGATTAGGTTTTCCAAGCTTAACTGTAATTACAGTTAGCTTGTGTGTGTACACATCACTTGTGTTAGGCTTTAAGGTTAAATCAATATCTATAATCTTTTCATTCCGCACTTCACTCCAAGGGAGTTGGGTAGACTATTAAGTTTTGTCTGTGCAAAATTTGATAACTCTATTCACCCCCCCTCTAGAGTAGTATCTATCCCTTCACTTTCAATTGGTATCAGAGGGAGGTTAACTGACTGTATAGGCTAACACCTAAGTCACAAGATCCTGATAGATACCAAGAGCTTATAGATATTCACTATCATGGCCCAATCCAAGGATTATTCTAGCACCAGACCTCCAGCATGCAACTTAGCTAAGTTTGGCATCTGGAAGGCAAAGATTAAATTATATATGAACTCTATTGATGAAAGCATCTTTGCTTCTATTTTGTCAGGTCCCCCAAGAGCACCTGCTGCTGCAACTGCCTCATCATCTGATATGAGTGCAGTGCCTCCTCCAAATTACAATGATGAATACAAGAAGGCCAAAATTGCAGATGCCAAGGCAATGAACATACTGGCTCAGACAATGTCTGATGAGGTGTTCCAGAAGGTGGCTGACTACTCCTCAGCAAAGGCCATGTGGGACACACTGAACCAGATTGTAGCTGGTTCAGCTGATGAAAGGAAGGACAGAAGGTCCAACCTGATCTCACAGTATGAGAACTTCAAGAAACTGATGCTGAATCAGTTGAAGCTATGTACACCAGGCTCAGCTCAATCATCAATGAGCTGAGGACCCTGGACAAGGACATATCATTGACAGAGGTCAATGATAAGATTCTTATGTGCTTCCCTAGCACATGGGATCTAAGGATCTGGCCCATCAAGGAAGCCAGAAGTACTAATGAGATCTCAACTGAAGCTCTCCTCGGCAAGCTCAAGTCTTTTGAGCAAGTGTTGAAGACCAGAGAAGCAGAAGCTGAAGCCAAGACCCCCACTCCAACAAGAAAAGAGCAATCTCTAGCTCTTAAGGCTGCAGATGTTTCTGAAGGCAGCCAATCTAATGAGGAACTTATGGCATTGTTTGCCAAAAGGTTTCTCAAGATGGGGAGAAAGGAGTTCAGAAAGAAGTCTTCACGATATGAAGACAAACCAAGGTATGATCGCTCTCCTGCTAAAGAAATTATTTGTTATGGTTGCAGGAAGCCTGGACACATCTTGCCAGAGTGTCCAGAGGAGAAGAACAAAGAAAAGAGAAAAGAAAAAGAACAATACAGGAAGCACTCCAAGCCATCCTCCTACAAAAACAAGAAGAAGGAGAGAGGTTTCATTGCTGAAACCTGGAGTGATTCTGATGAAGAATCCTCCTCATCAAGCTCCAGTGAAGATGAGGAAGAGAAGAAGGCAAAAGAAGTTTGCCTAATGGCAATAGATGCCTGCAGCAACCTCTCTGCTGCAGAGAGTTCTGATTCTGATGAAGAGATGCCTACTGAAGATGAGGTACTTTCTTCTTATGATTTTACTTCAGAAGAATTTAAATTAGAATTTAAATCCTTATGTTTAGATTTAATTAGCTCAGAAAAGGAAATAAAAGAACTTAGAAATAGGTTAGCTGACTCAGAATCAATAGCCTCTGAAAACATTAGGTTAAAGGAAGATCTCACTACTTGTAGTGAAGAAATTAAATTTCTTAAAATAGAGTTAGCTAAGTCTAAGAGATTAGAAGAATCCCTTAATGGTAGAAGCCTTAAGCTGTTAGAAATTACCAGCATGACTAACACTAGGTCAGGTAATGATAAACTAGGCTTAGGAGCTTCTCCCAGTGAACCCCCAGTCCTTCTTAAAAATAATCTTTCAACTCCAGTGAACTTCATTTCAGCTAGTGGAAAGAAGAACACTGAGCAAGTAAATCTAGTTAATAAAACCCTAAATAAAGCTAAGAGAGAAAAGAGAAAGAAATTCTTTAAAGAAATGCAAAGAGCGTCGAACGCCGCTCGACGATCGGAAGCTCCATGGTCGAACGAAGCTCGACAATCTGAGCGCCCATCGTCGAACATCGATCGACGATTTCAATATGATTTTCAAAATCATAATCAATTCCATAGAAACCAAAATGAGAATAGAAACCCTAGGTTTGTTGACCCATCATCTGCATGGAGAATCCCACCTAGGAGATCTCACCCACTAGGTTATCATCCTCAGCCTGCATTCTCATATATTTCCAGTTTTTCTTATGTGAAAAACAAGGGACCCAAGGTTACCTGGGTCCACTCTGTCTAAATAATTGTCTTGCAGGTGAAGGCCTATCCAATCACTCAAAATAAGTGGTATTTGGATAGTGGATGCTCTAAGCATATGACAGGAAATAAAGATCTACTGTCAAAGTTCAAAGCTAAGCTCGGCCCAAAGGTTATCTTTGGAGACTCCAGCTGTGGTCAGACAGAAGGCTATGGCAAGATCACAATTGGAGCAGTTACTTTCAAGAGAGTTGCTTATGTCAATGGACTGAAGCATAATCTGATTTCAGTCAGCCAGCTATGTGATGCTGGCTACCAGGTTTCATTTTCTAATTTCTCTTGCAATATTACTTTAAATAATAATTTTGTTTTAGTAGGTATTAGAATAGGTAATATCTATTTAGTAGATTTCAATTCATCTCATTCTGAAATCTGCCTGTTTAATGAAGTAACCCTTAATAATAATTCCCTATGGCATAAGAGGCTTAGCCATGTAAACCTTAAAAATATATCTAGGTTATCTAAGCACAACCTTGTTAGAGGTTTACCTTCTTGCCCCTACAAGAAGGAGAGCCTATGCAAGGCTTGTCAGCTAGGCAAGCAAACCAAGAATTCTTTTAAATCTGTAAATAAAAGTGATTCTCCTAGAATCCTGTATTTATTACATTTGGACCTTTTTGGCCCAATAAATGTACAGAGTTTAGGAGGGAAGTATTACACATTAGTAATTGTAGATGACTTCTCTAGGTTCAGTTGGGTTTTCTTTTTGAGAACTAAGTCTGATAACTTCAAAGCCCTTACAGACTTTCTACTTTGTGTGCAGACTGAGTACTCTACTCATGTGGCCTTGATCAGAAGTGATCATGGTACTGAGTTTGACTCTCTTCTCATGCAAGAATTCTGTGAAAGAGAAGGTATCAAACATAGCTTCTCAGCTCCTAGAACTCCCCAACAAAATGGGGTAGTTGAAAGGAAGAATAGAACACTCATTGAAGCTGCTAGTACATTGTTGGCAGATGCTAACATGCCTCTATCCTATTGGGCAGAAGCTGTTAGTACAGCCAACTATGTCTTGAATAGAAGTTTGATACACAAACTTAAGTGTAAAACTCCTTATGAGTTGCTTAAAGGAAAGAAACCAAAAATTAATTACTTTAGAGTTTTTGGCTGTATTGTTTATATTAATAATAATAATAAAGAATATATTAGAAAATTTGAAGCAAAAGCTTCAATGGGAATCATGCTTGGATATTCCCAAGTAAGCAAAGCTTATAGGGTTTATAACAAATCTACCTGTAAGATAGAAGAATCTGTGCATGTGACTTTTGATGAGTCTCAGATGTTTTACAAGGAGAAGGAAAATTCTCCTTCCTCCAGTTCTTTGCAGGTACCTGATGCCCCTCAAGAAATTCTTCAACTATCAACTCTTCAGATCACTGAATCAGACAGTGATGAAGACATTGCTGAAGCTGTTGAAGCTGTTGTTGTACCACCAACAGTAGATCAAATTCCTCCTGAGGAATTAATCCCAACTGTTGCTGAAGATCACATCCCACCTGCTGATATTGTCACACTTAGAGATCACCCCACATCTCAAGCGATTGGAGACATATCAGCTGGTGTGCAAACAAGACACCAATTAAGACAGGATGTGATGCATGCTTGTTTCCTCTCACAGGTTGAGCCCCTCACCTTTAAAGATGCAGAGCTAGATCCCTACTGGATCATTGCAATGCAAGAGGAGCTCAATCAGTTTGAGAGATGTAAAGTTTGGACTTTGGTTCCAAGACCTAAAGGCCAACTGATCATAGGCACCAAGTGGGTGTATAGAAACAAGTTAGATGCAAATGGAATTATAATAAGGAATAAAGCTAGGCTTGTAGCTCAGGGCTACAGACAGGAGGAAGGTATAGACTATGACCAAACCTTTGCTCCTGTTGCAAGGCTAGAAGCAATAAGGATCTTCTTGGCCTATGCAGCCTTCATGAAGTTTAAGGTGTTCCAAATGGATGTCAAAAGTGCATTCCTAAATGGTGAGCTTAAGGAAGAGGTGTTTGTTGAACAACCACCAGGGTTTGTTTCCTCAACTCAGCCGTCTCATGTGTTTAAGTTGCAGAAAGCTCTTTATGGACTAAAGCAAGCTCCTAGGGCCTGGTATGAGACCTTAGCTAGTTTCTTGTTAAAGCACAACTTTACTAGGGGAGTAGTTGATAGAACCCTTTTCGTCAAGCATCACAAGGACACAATCCTGTTAGTTCAGGTGTATGTAGATGATATTATTTTTGGCTCCACTGATCCCAAACTGTGCAAAAAGTTTTCCAACTTGATGCATTCCAAGTTTGAGATGAGTAGCATGGGTGTGCTGTCTTACTTTCTTGGTCTCCAAGTTAAGCAAGATGCTGATGGTATCTTCATCTCCCAATCCAAATATGCCAAGGAATTGGTAAAGAAATTTGGGATGGCTGATGCTTCAGCAATGCCTACACCCATGGCTACTAATATAGTTATTGATTCTGATGATCACGGCAAGCCAGTTGATCAAAAGAATTATAGGGCCATTGTTGGTTCCCTATTATATCTAACTGCAAGTAGGCCAGATATAATGTTTGCTACATGCCTTTGTGCTAGATTCCAGGTCAACCCCAAGGAATCTCATCTGATTCTTCTAAAGAGAATCCTGAGATACCTGAAGGGATGTCCAAATCTAGGACTTTGGTACCCAGCTGAGTCAGAGTTTGAATTAATTGGATATTCTGATTCTGATTATGCTGGTTGTAGAGTTGACAGGAAGAGCACCTCAGGAACTTGCCAGTTCCTGGGAGAGAGATTGGTCTCTTGGTTCTGTAAGAAGCAGGCTTCTGTCTCAACTTCAACTGCAGAGGCTGAATATATAGCAGCTGCCAGTTGTTGTTCACAGATCCTGTGGATTCAAAACCAGCTTGTGGATTATGGTTACTCACACAAGAACACCAAGATCATGTGTGATAGTACCAGTGCTATCTCAATTGCACAAAATCCAGTGCACCACTCTAGAACGAAGCACATTGAGATTAGGCACCATTTCCTGAGAGATTGTGTGGAAAAGAACAAGATCTGTCTTGAGTTCATATCCACTGAGTTTCAGAGAGGTTATATATTCACCAAGCCTTTAGATGAACAGAAGCATCTGTTCTTTTTAGTTCAATTAGGCATGATTAATGGATGAGACTAAGTGTGACTATATCTGCCTATGTTGAAATCTGCTTGAAGATCGTCGAACGATGATCGAAGATCGTCGAACGGATTAAGCCTATCGTCGACCTCTGGTTAATGATAGCTTATCTGTTTGAAGATCGTCGATCGACGTTCGACCATCGTCGAACAGGTTGAGCTCATCGTCGATCTCTGAACGACGACAGCTTGTTGCTTGTGAAGCCAGAAATAGCCGAACGATTGTTCGACTACTCTGCTTCTGAGCCGATCGTCGAACGGCCGTTCGACTATCGGGTCAAGTATCTTTTTAATAGATCGACTATTCCCGGTCTAATATAAAGCCGATAGTCGACCTAGGTTAAAAGATCTTGTGTTTTATCGTCGACGGAGCGTGCCCTTTCGCATTCTGCTTTCCCGCTTGCAATTTCCGGGCGTTTCGTCTTCTTCGTTCTCTGCAGCTTTCTCGAGCTTTCTCCAGCGAATCCATGGCGGTCTCTCCAGCAATTCTTGCAGTCGTGAAGTTTGATGCAGGATTTAGCGTGGATTTCGACGCGTTCAGCAGCTGCGATGCAGGAATCGTAGAAGTTCTACAGCTGTGCCGGGATCAGGGATTAGAGAAGTTAATGTCTGCAAGGATTAAGATAAACATCCCAGAAATCAAAGAATGGGCTTTCACGTCGTCTTCCACAGACGATTCGATGACAGGTACCATCGGCGGAGAAGAGGTAATCCTGACTCCGGCCGTTTTGTCTGAAATTTTTGGTTTAGTTAATGGTGAAGAGGATTATGAGCAAGATGCTCAGGAATTCGGAAGAATGCTAGTTGAGCTGGGACATGCTGAGGGCATTCCCACGAAGCTGCTCAAAGTGAATTTTCCTTTCAAAATCAAGTTTCTCGCTGAGTTAGTAGGAAAAGTGCTCCTGGGTAAGCACTCTGCTCACGATAATATAACAAGGCAGTAATTCGCACTCATGTGTGCGATTGTTAATCGGAAAAAGATCGATTGGGCAGCAGTTGTGTTTGATTTAATCAGGAAAAAGACTGGTAAGAAGGAAGTCACCCTAGGAAGGGTCATTGGAATCTTCCTTAAGGAAAAATACCCCCAGCTGCTGAGTTCAACTGCAACAACAATCAATGCAAGCAAGAAGATGGACCCCAACCTGTTCTCTAAGTGGAAGAGAACTTTTGTGAAACCTGCTCCAGCAACATCTGAGGACACCAGGACTGAATCAGTCACTCCTCACCATGTTGAAGCTGGCTCAGCTCTTCCATCCTCCTCCTCTGCTTTACTGTCTGCTTCAGTTGAAGTACCATCAACTTCAGCTGAAGTACGACCTTCTTCCTCTTCTGCTCCAGAAACAACTACGGTTGTTCCTCTTTCCCCTCCTTCTTCTCCTCTACCTGCTCATCTGGCTAGGATATCTTCTCCTAGCTTTGATTTGTTAGGATCTGAGAGAATTCCTACTCCTCCTCTGTCTCCCATTCATTCCCCAGTTAATTCCCCAATTAACTCTCCTGCTCCATCTCCTGCTCGATCCCCTGTCCACACCATTTCTCATCCCAGCACCACTACCATATCTGCTGCAGCTCCATCCACTTCACATCCTTCATCTCTTGAGATCTCTCCTGAGCTTATCTCCCGCATTGTGGAGCTGATTACCCCGTCAATCAAGACCATGATTGAAGAGGCAATCGCTCCCCTTGCAGCCTCCATTGATATCTTAACTACCTCCATCAAATCCCTTTCAAAATCTGCTGAGCCATCTTCCTCAAGGGGCCTGGTTTCAGTCTCCACTGAAATCAGGCAGGGGGAGATGTTCCATGAAGATGCCTCAGACCTTCCTGCCTCCCCTCCAGCTATAAAAGATACAGTCATGACAGCCCTGGAAGAAATAGCTCCAGCTGAGAAAGAAATAGCTCCAGCTGAGAAAGAAATAGCTCAAGAAATAGCTCCAGCTGAGAAAGAAATAGCTCCAGCTGAGAAAGAAATAGCTCCAATTTTGTCTGATAAGGAAATAACAGATGGAATCTTGTTATCTGAGATTGCAGTAAAAGTCTGCCTAGAAGACCTCTCCACTCCTGTGGTTGCTAGATTCCTAGAAGGAATTATAACTGCATATCTAGATGAATCATGGGAGATGGTCAAGTATGAAGGTAACTCTTTCATCCGTTTTGTTGATGAGTCGATTAATTTGTTAGTTTGTGAATTCCTGGAAGGAATGATTTCTGTTTATTTAGCAGATCTGTATTCATAATTCTACAGATGTTATTAAAGAAGATTTAGCTGCTCAGATTATAGTAGTTGTTTCTGAAGCTGATCCAAGTGTTCCTGATACTCAAGTAGATCCTGAATTGGAATCCTTTTTAGATAATAGAGAAGATGAGTCTGAGAAATATGAAGTCAAAGATGACTCTCATGTTCTGAATTTGGAAGAAGTTCAAGCAAGAGAAGCCTGGGATTTAAGAGTACAATCTTTAAAAGAGAAAGAAAAAGATCTGCAAGTTGAAAAGTCAACCATCTGGGATGACTCACCAGGGTTGGACTTAGATTCCCTTCTGGCTCTGGATGCCATGGAAGAGGAAAGAGAAAAATCTGCTCTGAAGCTTAAAGAAAAGGCTGTTTCAGAAGCCTATGATCCTTATGAAAATCCTCCCTCATCTCATTCTGATGATGATGATGATTCTGATGTTTCTGAGAAATCAAAGAGAAAGAAAGCTGCTTCAAAGAAAAGGAAAGCTGCTCCTCCTCCTCCTCCCAGAAAAGATAATGATACTCCCTATTATATTCTGAAGGGCATTGACCCTAAATCCAAGGAATTTCAGCACTGGATGTGGTTTTCAAAGAACCAGCAGAAAGAAAGGAAAAGAACTAAGAGGTATGATAGTCCTGTTTCAAGATGGACTCCCAGAGGTCCTCCTCCTCCTCCAGGTGCAGGAGCCTCTGGGAACCTATCAGCTAATCCTGCTGCCTCTTCTGGAAGATCTGCTTCTTTTCAGCCCCAGCCAAGACAAAGTTATCAAAGCTCGCAAGGCAAATCGTTTTATGGCTCTCAAAGACAAATGAAGGAGGCTGTGGTTCAAAGACCAACCTTTTCCCCTCCTCCTTCTCCAAAGAAGAGAATTCCATCTCCAACTCCAGTTCAGTCTGAGGAAACTGTTTCAAAAGGTAAATAGTTTACTTTGTTTTAAAATTTCTAGCAAGAACCATTTTGCTAAGTCTGCTTCCTATGTCTTATCTAGTTATTCAAGATAAAATAGCTGATGCTGCTTCTCCTGAGCCTGTTTATGAAAATCCTGAGCTTGATCCTAACTTTAGGATGGCTCGTTTCCAAGAACTAGTTGGAGCAGCTCAAATAAGAAAAGCTAGAGCAGAAGGAAAAGATACGACTGGTCTAACTACCATGTCTGCTTACAGAAAGAAAGAGTTTGAAAAGTTCCAGGTTAATCCTGAGATTTTTGATCCATCAAAATATATGGAAAAGCATCCTGAAGCAGTAGTCCCAAGAGCTGCAGAACTGAAGATCATTGGTGCGCAGGACCTGAAACTGTCAAAGAAAGAATCTGATGATCCTTTAAGGAAAATCTCCTTTGTTTCTAGCTCTTCTGTATCTAAGCCTGACTCTGTTGATCCATAGTTTGATTAACTACTGTGCTATATTTGTTTATCTGTTTGATAATCTGCTAGTTAATTATTAACTATTTACTGTATTATTTTATTGCTCTTTAGCTAGCTTTATGTTTTAGATGTTGAGAGACATAACTCAAATAGGGGGAGATTGTTGGTACCCTAGTTTGATTTGAGTTTAGTCTTGCCTTTGTTAGCCCCTTGACCCAAGAAATACCTATGGTCAATGGTTAGGAGTCTAGCTGTAGAGTCCTCACTTTTCCAGATTGAGAATTTGGTTAAGTAGTTTTTTCGTTCGACTATAGTCGAACGCCGCTCGACTATCGTCTATCGGCTGATCGACGATCGTCTATCAGTTGGTCGACGCTTTGTCTGCGTTGATAGTTCGACTATCTGTTGATAGGTCGACTATCTGTTCTGCGTTGATAGTTCGACTATCTGTTGATAGGTCGACTATCTGTTTTGCGTTGATAGTTCGACTATTGTTGTTAGTTCGACTATCTGCTTGGCGAGGTAGTTCGACTATCTGTTGATAGTTCGACTATCTGCTTGGCGAGGTAGTTCGACTATCTGTTCTGATAGATCGACTATCTGATAGTTCGACTATCTGTTGATAGGTCGACTATCTGTTCCGCTTTGATAGTTCGACTATCTGTTGATAGATCGACTATCTGCTTCGTCTTGATAGTTCGACTATCTATTGATAGTTCGACTATCTGTTGTCTTTGATAGTTCGACTATCTGTCCTGATAGTTCGACTATCTGCTGATAGTTCGACTATCTGGTTTGTTTTGATAGTTCGACTATCTGTTGATAGATCGACTATCTGTTTTCTGAGGTAGGTCGACTATCTGCTTGATAGGTCGACTATCTTAGTGCGCTTGATAGTTCGACTATCTATCCTAGATAGATCGACTATCTGATAGTTCGACTATCTGCTCTGATAGTTCGACTATCTACCTGGGTAGTTCGACTATCTTCTTCGATAGGTCGACTATCTGGATCGTTCGACTATCTGCCCGATAGTTCGACGATCTCCGTGCGTCGTTCGACGATCTTCGAGGGTCGTTCGACGTTTTCTGTCTGCCTTTATATTTTGTATTTATTTATTATATTTAATTAATTAATACATTTTCTGGCACATTTTTTTAAGCTGTATGATAAAATTACCAAGCAATATTTGCTCCATCTCTTTTGCCTGAGTCAAATCTTTTTAAGATAAAGTTGTTTGTCTTATTAGCTGTCATTATAAATTACTTTATCTGTTGTCAGCCCTTTATAGCCGTTAGACTGAAAAGTCTTCTTTTTGCTATAAAGAGATTATTTTTGATGTGACTTTATTTAGTCCTTCTGTTATTTGATTTGAGCCTGCAGCTTCTTAGAAAGAGGTTTATTCCTTTTATAGAATGTTTTGCTGCAGAGATGTTTTTGTCTTCTTGATATTTACAGCCCAGGTCTCAAGGCTCAGAAGAAGACAAATAATTCAAATGGAAGAGAGCCGTTGCTTGCTGATGTTATATAAAGGACCCTTTGAAGAAGGATTCAAGCTAGCTAATAGCTAACCAGTTGTTCATTCAAGCTTTCAAGCCTTCATCAAGAAAAAGATTTCTGCTCTCAGCAATTTTCATCTAACTGAGAAGTGTTAAGATCTTCATCTCTTCTTCACCTGAGTTCTCCTGCTTTCAGGAAGTTCAAACTCAGAGTTCCTTTGAAGAAGAAGAAGAAGAAGATAGCTGCTTGAAGATCTTTGATTTTATTATTTACTTTCTTCCTGTAGCTTTTCCTTCAGAACTTTCTGAAGAGTTTTCTGCACTGAAGCAAGACTTCACCTGGACATCTTTGAGCCAGGGGGAGCCTTGATTCTTTAGAGCATTCTAGCTCAGTGCAAGCTTTTGTGCTTCTCTAATCTTTGTAAAATAGAGAAGACATCTTAACCTTCTTCCCCCTCCTGTACAGGGTTATTACTCCCTTCAAAAGTATCCCTTGGTGGCAGGGCACCTGATCAAAAACCTGTGCTTGGTTTTTTTAGACACCTGATCAATAGTCTAAAGGGTTTCTGGATCTACCTGAAGCAGATCCTGTTGGTGGCAGGGCACCTGATCAAAAACCTGAGTGGATTCCTACCGTGTGGGTAGAAGAGTGGACGTACCCAAGTTGTTTGGGGAACCACTATAAATTTCCTTGTGTCGTCTGGATTCCATTGTTTAATTCCTGTATTGTGGCTGTGATTAGATATAACTAGGTTGCTAGTTGCTGATTAGGTTTTCCAAGCTTAACTGTAATTACAGTTAGCTTGTGTGTGTACACATCACTTGTGTTAGGCTTTAAGGTTAAATCAATATCTATAATCTTTTCATTCCGCACTTCACTCCAAGGGAGTTGGGTAGACTATTAAGTTTTGTCTGTGCAAAATTTGATAACTCTATTCACCCCCCCTCTAGAGTAGTATCTATCCCTTCACTTTCAGGGCTCTATCTACCTACCGTGCTGCGTTAGAATTGGAAAAAAGAAAATATTCATTTTTTATATTTTTCCTAATTTGGAGGAAAGCTGCCACATCAAGTGCGCGAACCCACTGCTGGGCACTAGTCTGACCACTGGCAGCAGCCTATTTTCACAAAGACGTATATAAAGCTGCCTCAGTTTCTATGCTTATTACCAAAGTCGAAAAGAGACAGATCGACAACTTCTAGGGTTCAGCCGCTGCTCTTGTGGTCTGTTCTGCCATCTCCATCAAAGAAAAAGAAGACTCCCTCCTTCCCGTTTCTGCATGAACTCCGACGAGCCTAGAACTACAAAGCGTACGAAGAGTCAACCGGTTGCAAGTGCTCGAAGATTTCAAGCTCCGGTTGCGGATCGCTCAACGGAGAAAGCTTTTTTTAGGGAGATTCAAACTTAGATTATTTTATTCTTGTTGTCCTTTTTCTTCTCTATTTGTATCAATTTGGTGAAGGTAAGTCGACCGGGGAAGGTCATCGAAATCTGGGGAAGAATCCGTGGGAAATCGTCCCAGGGTAGGGACGTCTAGATTAGGGGATCTATCGGGGCTCTAAGATCCTTCCTTGCATGGAGGTGAAGAGTCGGCTCGAAGACCTTTCTTGGAGGGAAAGGGAGAGAGCCAACCAGTCCGTGGAGCAGGTCAGTATAGGAAACAAAAGAGCTTATGTTTCTTACAGCCTTCGATCTCCAGCGTCACGGGGATCACAATTTTGTAATTTTCAAAACAGTTGTTGTTTTAATTCCTGCAATGAAGTTCATTTTTTTCGTGTTATTAAGTTTTTCATATGCTGTAATTGTTAGTTAGTATTCTTCTATTGGGTGTACAACCAAATCTGCACAGGGAAATGAGTTCTGTAACTTACCGCTGCGCGTTAGCTACCTAAAACTACACGGTAGCTTCTAGTACTCTATTTTCTGGATAAAGTCATGTAAATTTTATTTAATGCGAATAACCTTATTCACCCACCCTCTAAGGTTGGCCACTGGATCCAACAAGTGGTATCATAGGGAGTTTATTCCAAAAACGGTTTCAGCACCGGGAATAATGGCTAACCCTGATCTCAATTCGACTAGTGGGGATGAAATTTTGTACACTGAAAAATCACTAGCACCACCACTATTCTCAAGTAAAAACAATGAAGTATGGAAAGTGTTAATGAGAAATTTCTTTATAAGTCTTGACATAGAGGTGTGGAACATGATGTGTATAAAGACGCTAAGTAACTTAACCAAGCACGAGTCCCATTTAAATGCTAAAGCAATGAATAGTTTATTCTGCGATCTTGGTCAAGAAATTTTTAAACTCATTTATATTTTTCCCACTGCCTATGAGATATGGAAATTTCTTGAGTCTACTTATAGTCCTCTTTCTACAGTTGACGAGACTGAGCTATTTCTCATGGTCCGAGTGAAGAACAAAATTGAGACTTGCTCTTGGAAAAGGACATGACAACCACATCACAGGGAAGGGAACATGAGATCTCAAGATTGGATGAGGAGACACACGAAGGATTCAAAGAAACCCTATGCTCCAATCTTGACTAATCTAAGAGTACTATAAGGCAGTCACACTCTCGTTTCTCTTGTAATTCTATCTATAAATTGCGTGTGCTAAACAATGCTAAACGTAGAATTAGGAAGTTGATGAACATTAACTCAAAGTTACATTTAGAAAATAAAAGGTTGAAAGCCAATGCTAATGTAGAATCTACTTGTAGTTTGTCTAGCTCTCCCACCGGCTCTTTAAAAAACACCTCTACCCCTTGTATAGACTGTAAGACATTAAAAGAATAACATGAGGTGGTTGAAAAGGAGCTTCTCTCAGCAAAAGAATAAACTTAAAGACTATGCCTAAAAAACGCATCTTTAAAAGGAAGTTGTGCTGGATGCATTGATCTTAAAATCAAAATTGAGGAGATGAATGAGACTTTTGAATAATACAGAAATAAGTATGAATCTCATATTAACTCTATAATCTCAACTCTTAAGAATAACCCAATTGCCTATAACAAAGCTAGACTGAATCTCAAAAGTAAGAATAAGGATTTGGAAATGAAAGTCAACGTGCTTAAAGAAATTGTAAAGAAAAATTCGTTGAACATAAATTCACACCCATTAGCTAAGCATATTAAGAGGAGTTGAAAACCTCAAGCTAGTGCAGGCGATAGTCCTAAACATAAAAATCGTAGTCACATGCACAAGAAAATTACTCCCTACGTAAAATAGATTGAACATAAATCTCTTTTTCAAAACCACTACTCTACGAGTCCCTATTGTGAGCAAAAGAATTTTAACCTTGAGAACAACTTCAATATAGTTAAGCCTCCAACGCAATATTATTCAATTAAAGATCTTCACATAAAGACTCATAGAAATCTAAATGGAAATTAACAATGTAAGAAGAACATTAAGCCAAGATAGGAATGGTGGCCCGTTATCCAAAATAGTGCACCCATTCCACTCAAAAGGGCCGGTTCGTCATCATTTCATCAAGATATATCTCGCTATATTTGGGTACCCAAAGGAACCGTCTCCTCTGGCTCCTTTTGGATACCTCAATCTCCTATTTATTAGCTCGCCCAATCTGCGTGAAGTAAGTTCCAAAAGAACTGCGTGATATCTTACTTCACGATATGCTTTCTAGACTGTTCTTTTTCCCTTCTGCTTGTGTAAATAGATTTGTTATAGTAGATTGTTTTGTGTGACTGTTCCATGCTTAGAACTAGCACATTAGATGGTTTATAAAATTAAGAAGAACAAGAAAGAATCGTAACGAGAATGAGGTTATCGTAAACTAATCACATCAGAAGTACAACCTATTAGCAAATGTAGACCATCTGTCTTATTACAACATAAGTTTTAAAATTATAAAGAAATACATATAAATGGCTACTCCTCTGAAGAGGTGGAAGAAATATTGAACTTTCTCATGATCTTCTTGAGCATCTTCTTCATCCCCTTTACCTCCTTCGCCATCTATTTGATCTCTCGGCCTTGCTCCTCCACCAAACCATAGATATCCCGACTGGTTTCCTTTAGGGACCCTGTATGATATATCAGTGGTTGTGATACAGGTACCCGCGCCCATGAGGAAGTAGGAATATCACCTACCCTGTAGATCTGTGGGAAGCTATCTACATGGTATGCTGTCCAGTCGATGGCCGGGTACTCCACCATGATGTTCTGGATCACACCGCCCAAAGGCAATGTGTTCATCCGCTGGCGGTCGAGGGACTTGAGGCGAAAGGTGTAGCGCATCATGGAGATGATGAGATCCGATACACTGAAGGCTTTCTCAGCCAGGATACAATATATCACCATTGATAGCTGGGCTGTGACCTTCCTGGTGTCCCCATTCTTGAACATGAGAGAGTGACGTAGGACATCCTGGATGATACGGGCATCAGGAGTGATTGTATCCACCGAAGTGATGAGACCTGAATGCCCCTCCATACCGTGAAGAACCTCATTCATATCATCTAGTACCGTGTAGTTTTGAAGGACTCCACGATGTTGAGGATGGGATAGTTGGGAGTCCAGACATATTTTGTGTCGAGATCTGAGTGGGTTATTGTCACTATCTCAGTATCGATACAGGACTGCACACCTGTAACACCCCAAATTTCAATTTAGAGTTCAGACTGGGTGATACGGCCTGGGACACCGGCATGTCCAGCTCTGGGTACTCGGCTGTGTCGTGAGAGCCTGAAAAAAATGAAGTCCAAAGGCATTGAGAGGCGATACGACCTGGGACACGGGCATGTCCCAGGGCGTGTCCTGCTCGGGTTGGAAACCAAGTGGCGTTGAGTGTGGAACATGACCTGTGATATGGGCGTGTCGCACGGCGTGTTCAGCACACGGCAAAGGACACAGTCATATGTCTAGGCTGTGTGCTTCTCGGGAGAGTTAGTCCTGTGTCGAGCGAGGAACACGCCCCTCAACATGGGCATTTACCCACTGACACGGGCGTGTCAAAGGCTTGACACTGGCGTGTCTCAGCCCTTGTTTTGGTCTTGGTAAGTCGGTTTATGTACCACTTACAGTAGACGGCCTGTGACACGGGGGTGTCACAGGCCGTGTTAGCCCAAAAAGTTTACTTTTCAACCGATTTGTGGCCGTTTGTTTCCCTCATCCTAGATCTAATGGCCCAGGGTATTTCCATTTGGGTTTATCTACGGGATTGGCTTGAAGTTATCAATCAAACTTGGGCCTTTCTTATTCTAAAGAGAAGAGAGAGGAGAGCTTGGAGGAGGAAGAAGGAGAAGCTTTCTGACCGCCGGTGGAGCTTCAATGGTCCGACTCGAGATCCAAAGCCAGCATTGTGGAGGAAAGGCCGTCGCGATGATTTCCATCCGGCTAGTTTCTTCATTGCTCCGAATCGATCGTCAAGGGTAACGATCTCCTTCTTGGACAAGTGAAGTCTTACTTTATGCATGTGCATGGGATCCTCCACCAAGAGGTGGAAAGCTTAAGCGATTCCAGCGGTTCAGTCTGCATCTAGATCCGGAATGGTGTAGTACGGAATAGGAATGCTGTGTGAAGCCCATCTTGACTGGTAGTATGGATTGGTGATGCTGCGAACCAGAGAAGACTCCGTATATAAATCGGTTAGCCTAGGGAGGAGGTGAGGACGATTGTGAATTGTGAGAAGGATGCTTTCCATAGCTCCTTTGCTTGGATGTTCGGCACGAGCTGGTTAATGGATTTGAAAGTGGCACTGTGTGCCAGTGTTATGAGATGGATTGCAGACACCTCTGAGTAGGTGGGCACGAGAGATCTACGATGTGTGTTTGGAGGCTGATGCCCATGTCTAATAAGTGCGATGTTAGGATTGGGTAAGCAGTCGATGGGTAGCATTGCAAATTGGGGGTTTCGGACCTTCCCGGCGGGTTGCACTATGCGTGTAGGTCGATGGATAGTTCTCACAGTTGCCGTGAGGTGATTGCCTCTGCATGAGCCGGGTGCGTGAGGTCTCCGACGTGTGCTTGGAGGCTTATGCCTGGCCAACAAGCTAAACACCTTGAATCGGTGGTGGAACCTAGAGGATTTTGGTACACCGTAATCGTGGCCCGAGTGCACAGAGTGCTTGGTGCTGAGGACGGCGATTGTGATGATGATGTGTGATATATATGTTGTGATTGCTGTCCATGCAGGGAAGGAACAATTGCCCCGAGTAAGGGGTAGGGTCGTTACAATTGGTCAGCGGAATGCTGACCGTTGCTTTGTTTATCACCCTTGGGGTGGACATCCATATGCAGGTGTTGCGGGCTGATTGGATTGAGCGGGCTAAAGCCCTTTGATGATACTGCTGGTAGGCCCTTGAAGGTCGTGTGAAGTATTGGATTTCATGTGTGGCCGGCCTGCGTGCCGATGTATGAAATCATATTTTGTAAAGAGAAACTTGTAAGGCCTTAAGGCCGTGAGCGTTTGAGTTGTAAACATTCCTGGTGTTTATATGAATGTGATATCTATATAGTAGTGGGCATTCATGGTTTGAGTTCGTGCAACTTATAAGCTTCCGCTAGAATGCTCTGGGTTTGGGTACGCTGATATTTTGGTATTAACCTGTGACCTCGCCGTCTGTTTGTAGAATATAGTATGGGGCCCCGGCCGGACCTTCTATTATATGTTATTTAATGGGTCGGGTTTTTACAATACCTCCACCCTCTTGCATGTGAGCGGGATCTCTGAGATTATTGCAGAATGCTCGAGTGAGGACCGAGGAGAATGGAGCACTAGAGGAGATCACTGAGAGCACGCACGTATTCACCAAGTATCCATTGATATGAGCGTATCGATCATCGATATCGATTAACATAGGCACGCTCATGATGGCCTCGTCTATAGAAGGATAGGTGGATGCAGGCACTCAAGAGCATTTAGAGAAACTACGGCGAGAGGGTTGAGAGCTGGGTGAAGCCATAACCTGAAAGAAAACATGAATCCTTCAGTTAAAAAAAATAAGAATTCAGTCTCTGGATCCTACCGCGGAGCAGTAATCTGTTACCGCCGCATGGTAGTGTGATGAACTGCGAGTCATCATCTTCCGCCAGATGATTTCCAAAACTCCATTTGGGTAAACATTTTTCTCAAAAAATAGGTAAAACACTTAGATATAAGGCCATGCAAGATAGATCGGTGAGAATAACCAAGATGCATGAAGGAAAAACACAAATCTAACATAAAAATTCGTTGAAATCTACCCATCTTAGATTCCAATTCCGGATCCCACGAAAAATTTAAATTTTAATTAGATCGGTCTCTCGAAAGGGTCAAGGTTGCGTGATCCGAGATTACACAAGCTAGATTTGTGGAAAAGGCCATGATCCGTAGAAAAATGTCACAAATCGAGCGTAAAAACATTGCAAAACTGCCATGGATCACGCCCAAAATGTCTTGATATCTAAATTCTACAACTCCAAAACTTTTAAAACTAGTAATGAGAGAGAGAGAGAGAGAGGAAGAAGAGAGTACCATACACTGTGGATGAGAACTCCAGGGAAGGGGCTTTGTTGGCAAAGGCAAGAGGGAAAGTGAGCAGGTGGGCTGAACTGGATCTGACCCGAATTTTTATATATTCTTAAGATATAGCGGCGCGTTAACTTTAACGCTGGCGGTAGCACTCTTTTTGGTACTATTGCCTGACTATCCGCCCACGTATCTTCATTACTATGCTAATATAAATGGAAATACAAGACTCACTTTGCGGTAGCGGGGGTGTAGGTGTGTCATCATTAGCTAAACTATAATCCATGTCATATCCTTAATTGGGGAGGGGTTTCAGTTGGTTCTTGCGTGATGCTTGGGGAAAGAGTGTTAGGTTGAGCGGTTTCTATTATGAGTATATGGGATTTACACCCCACCCTACGACACTTGTGCATCTCCTCATTCCCATCCGTCACTGAGTACGGGGCTAGAGTGATGACACTTGCTTGGGTCAAGCGTGATATGAGCATTTTCATGGGTTCTTCATCATATCGCGAACGTTGCCTTATGCCTAGTGGTATTAAGTATCATGCATAATACTCTATCAAGCAATCTTATCTCTTTTGCATTTATTTTCATTTATTTGCTTGCTTGTTATTTATTTGAGTTCCTTTTGTCGCTTTTATTTCAAACAAAAACACAAAAAAAATATAAAACAAAAAAAAACTGTGGATTGATCATGTTTTATGGGCACACATGACCTGAACGTAGACCATAACGAGTACATAAAATGTTTGAATTAAGAGTGCTAATCCGTGTGAACATTGTCCCCGATCATGGTGTGTCGAATCTATAAGTGCGTAGCTGCTGAGTGCAACAATACATATTAGTGTATGTTGACTATACCTCTAGGTATGTGTGAGGACTTAGATAGGGGAATGAATTCACAATATTCACACATCCCTAGACGAAGCACTCATGTACAAATACTAGGCTTACACGCAATAACTCGTGATATTATATTCTTACACGTTAGAAATACTTTGAATACTCAATGTCACAATATCTTTGTGCTTATATAAAGATTAAAAACTTTGGAACAAATCTCTAATGCTAAATTTTATGTATATAAGTTAAAGCGTATCTATTTACGTGAATAGATTTAAATTTACTGGTGGCTCCTTGAACTCAAAAAATAAATAGAAAAGTGATAGCTCAAAGCAACCTAAAAAAGAAACAATGCAAGCTATCAAATATCATGTCAAGGACCCCCAAGCACTACTCACTCCTCTTGATAAGTCTTTTTGAGCATTATGAGGATGAGCATCTTGGTTCAAAGAGTCATTTAAATCTTGTGCTTCGAGTCAAACTTAAGCTTTTTGCCCTAATTAAAGTCTTGGTATGACATAGATAGACATGTGATGTGATTTTTCACTCTATTTCTCTTGTGTTAGAATTTTAAAGGATCGAGATAAAACATGTAAAATACGTTATTTTTACTTGGTGTTTTTCTCTCTTGTGATGCTACATGTACACATGTCATTGCCTTATTTAACGCATCCATGCATAAGTATTAGACTAAAACTACACTATAGTTTTTAGAACATAGATACTAACACATGATTTATGATTTTGACATTTACAATGTTTCAAGGTGATTAACTCTATAACTCTTGTAGCATTGTAGTCTTACTCGTTGTGCGCTTAGTCCACTCTGAGCTGTCCAATTCGTATAATCCTTGCAAAATGATTTCCTCTATGTTCGTGTACTCTGCTCTTTTGTGTGACGCTTGTGCTTAATATTCTCTGATGTGAATTTTTTTTGGGTCACCCCAATGTTTCTCACACCTTGCTTTACTGATTGTGTGCACTGTCTGCTGTCTATATCATGCTCATCACTTATACTCACCCAGCAAGTCTGTTTGTTCTGGCCCGCCCTTTTGATACTATCAAAGGGGGATAAGAGATTGTTCATGAGTCTAAGTCACGGGTTAGGATAGATCACATGTAGGGGAAGGTTGCTACAATATGTGCACGTAGATAGGCAAAGCGTGTAGAACACATGGATAGGGGGAACGTGTGTGTAAGGGAGCTATATAGAGAACCTGAAACCTGAACGTTAAAGATTATCTTTTATATATATTCATTCTATCATGCACTTCTTTGATATTTCTCATGAATGGGATTTGATATTATAAAAAGGGGGAGTTTGTTGGAGTCGATGTTTCAAATTCCCTGTGTTTGTGAATATCAAATCTCAGGTTGTATTTGATCACGTCTTGTGTTGATAGAGTTTGCAAGTTGATAGGTTCACACAAAGAAAAAGAAGTCTCCTATGGATACTAACACCGAGCGATAGAAGTTACCGCCGAGCGGTAGCCGTGAATTAATTTGACAGAGCGCTCATGAAATGACCGCGCATGCATCAACTCATACCACACCGTGTTAGGGTCATTAAAGCTGGCACTAACGTCAGGCGATACCAGAGGAGATAGCTGGAGGAATTAATTAGATAGAGCTCTCGGGAACCTACCGCTAGGCGCTAGTCCTACTGCTGGCGCTAACATGAGGATTTAATTTAGCAGGCGCTCGGGAACCTACCGCTGTGCATTATCATTTTACTGCACCGCGAAAACCCACTCAATGCTCCAAGGCTTATAGTGCGTTGAGACAGGTCTACCGCGGGTCGCTATCTACTTACCCATCGCGTTAGCATTAGAAAAAGGAAAAGTATTATTTTTGAATATTTTTACTAATTTGGAGGATAGTTGGGACATAAAGCACGCGAACCTATTGTCGGGCGCTAGTATTACCGCCGACGATTGCCTATTTTCACAAAGATGTATATAAAGCCGCCTCAGTTTCTGTGCTTATTACCGAAGACGAAAAGAGACAGATCTGCAACTCGTAGGGTTCAGACGCTTCTCTTATGGTCCGTTCCGCCGTCTCTGTCGAAGGACGAGAAGACTCCCTCCCTCCCGTTTCCGCACAAAAAACTCCTAAGAGCTTAGAACTATAAAGCCTACGAAGAGTCAACCGGTTGCAAGCGCTCAAAGATTTCAAGCACCGATTGCAGATCGCTCAACGGAGAAAGCTTTTTACGGGAGATTCGAACTTAGATGATTTTTTTCTTGTTGTTCTTCCTGTAGAGGCCCCGCTATATTCGAACTTATGTAATTAATTTTATCTTGTTAAGGCTTAGCGGGCCAAATCAACTTTTACGCGTGAGACACACATCAGATGCTTAAACTTCAAAAAACCGTTAATTATTATTTGAGAAAAACTCTTGGAGTGCATTACGAGAAAAATTCGTTGCGAGTTCGTTCCATTCACAAGCAATTCACAAACAATAATTTATGGATAAACGGTAAATTAAATAACGAGAATGTTTAAGGCAATCTTAATTAATTATTTGAGTTGGATAAAGTTACACCAATAAGTGAAGCAGGAGAGATGGCAGAATTACCCTGTCATACGTAGCAGCTACGACATTGTTTGGCCACTTCAATTCAGTTGCATTGTTGGAGGAAGGTGAGCAATGCAAACTTTGCGCGGGAGCATTTAGGTTCCCGAGCGCCTAAACACGAATCCTTCAGTTAAAAAAAAATAAGTATTCAGTCTCTGGATCCTACTGCGGAATAGTAATCTGTTACCACCGCACGGTAGTGTGACGAACTGCGAGTCATCTTCTTCCGCCGGATGATTTCCAAAACTCCATTTGGGTAAACATTTTTCTCAAAAATAGGTAAAACACTAAGATATAAGGCCATGCAAGATAGATTAGTGAGAATAACCAAGATCCATGAAGGAAAAACACAAATCTAACATGAAAATTCGTTGAAATCTACCCGTCTTAGATTCCAATTCCAGATCCCACAAAAAACTTAAATTTTAAGTAGATCGGTCACTCGAAAGGGTCAAGGATGCGTGATCCGAGCTTACATAAGCTAGAATCGTGGAAAGGGCCATGATCCGTAGCAAAACGTCACAAATCGAGCGTAAAAATATCGCAAAACCGCCACGGATCATGCCCAAAATGTCTTGATATCTAATATCTATAACTCCAAAACTTTTAAAACTAGGAATGAGAGAGAGAGAGAGGAAGGAGAGAGTACCTTACACTGTGGATGAGAACTCCAGGGAAGGGGCTTTGTCGGCAAAGGCAAGAGGGAAAGTGAGCAGGTGGGTAGAACTGGATCTGACACGAAATTTTATATATTCTTAATCTATAGCGGTGCGTTAACTTTAACGCCGGCGGTAGAACTCTTTTTGGTACTATTTCTTGACTATCCACCCTAGTATCTTCATTACTGTGCTAATATCAATGGAAACACAAGACTCACTGTGCGGTGTCTCACATTAGTGGGGGCATAGGTGTGTCATCATTAGGATCGCTAAACTATAATCCATGTCGTGTCCTTTACCGGGGAGGGGTTTTAGTGGGTCCTTGCGTGACTTTGGGGGAAAGAGTGTTAGGTTGAGCAATTTCTAGTATGAGCATATAGGATTGACACCCCACCCTATGACACTTGTGCATCTCATCATTCCCATCCGTCACTGAGTACGGGGCTAGAGTGATGACACATTGCTTGAGTCAAGCGTGTTATGAGCATTCTCATGGGTTCTTCATCATAGCGCGAACGTTGTCTCATGCCTAGTGGTATTAAGTGTCATGCATAATACTCTATCATGCGATCTTATCTCTTTTGCATTTGTTTTCATTTATTTGCTTGTTTGTTATTTATTTGAGTTTCTTTGTCGATTTTTTTTCAAACAAAAACACAAAAAAAAATATAAAACCAAAACAAAAAAAAATAATGGATTGATCATGTTTTACGGGCACACATGAACTGAACATAGACCATAATGAGTACATATAATGTTTTAATTAAGAGTGCTAATCCATGTGAACATTGTCCCCGATCATGGTGTCTCAAATCTATGAGTGCGTAGCTGCTAAGTTCAACAATACATATTAGTGTATGTTGAATATGCCTCTAGGTATGTGTGAGGACTTAGATAGGAGAATGAATTCACAATATTCACACATCCCTAGACGAAGCACTCATGTACAAATACTAGGCTTACATGCTATAACTCTTGACATTATATCCTTACACGTTAGAAATACTTTGAATACTCAATGTCACAATATCATTTTGCTTATATAAATATTAAAAACTTTGGACAAAATCTCTAATGCTAAAGTCTGATGTATACATGTTAAAACGTATCTATTTACGTGAATAGATTTCAATTTACTAGGGACTCCTTGAACTCAAAAAATAAATAGAAAAGTGATAGCTCAAAGCAACCTAAAAAAGAAACTATGCAAGCTATCAAATATCATGTCAAGGACCCCCAAGCACTACTCACTCCTCCTGATAAGTCTTTATGAGCATTATAAGGATGAGAACCTTTGTTCAAAGAGTCATTTCAATCTTGTGCATCGACTCAAACTTAAGCTTAGTGGCCTAGTTCAAGTCTTAGTATGATATAGATAGACATGTGACATGATTTTTCACGCTATTTCTCTTGTGTTAGCATTTTAAAGGATCGAGATAAAACATGTATACTACGTTATTTCTACTTGGTGTTTTTCTCTCTTGTGATGCTACATGCACACATGTCATTACCTTATTTAACGCTTCCATGCATAAGTATTGGACTAAAACTACACTATATGTTTTTAGCACATAGGTACTAGCACATGATTTACGCTTTTGATATTTACAATGTTTCAAGGTGATTAACTCTATAACTCTCGTAGCATTGTAGTCATACTCGTTTTGTGCTAAGTCCACTCTGTGCTGTCCAATCCGTATAATCTCTGCAAAATGATTTCCTCTATGTTCGTGTACTCCGCTCTTTTGTGTGACCCTTGTGCTTAATATTCTCTGATGTGCATTTTTTTGGGTCACCCCTATATTTCTCACACCCTGCTTTACTGATTGTGTGCACTGTCTGCTGTCAATATCAAGCTCATCACTTATACTCACCCAGCATGTATGTTTGGTCTGGCCCGCCCTTTTGATACTATCAAAGGGGGAGAAGAGATTGTTCATGAGTATGAGTCACGGGTTAGGAAGGATCACATGTAGGGGAGCTTGCTACAATGTGTGCACGTAGATAGGCGGAGAGTGTAGAACACGTGGATTGGGGGAACGTGCATGTAAGGGAGCTATATAGAGAACCTGAAACCTGAACGTTAAAGATTATCTTTTATATATATTCACTCTATCATGCACTTCTTTGCTATTTCTCATGAACGGGATTTAATATTATAAAAAGGGGAGTTTGTTGGAATCGATGTTTCACATTCCCTGTGTTTATGAATATCAAATCCAAGGTTGTATTTGATTACATCTTGTGTTGATAGAGTGTGTAGGTTGACAGGTTCATACAAAGAAAAAGAGGTCTCCTATGGATACTAATGCCGAGCGATAGAAGTTACCGCTGAGCGGTAGCCGCGAATTAATTCGACAGAGCGCTCAGGAAACGACAACGCAGACGTCAACTCATACCATGCTGCGCTAGGGTCATTAACATTGGCACTAACGTCAGGCGATACCAGAGGCGTTAGCTAGAGGAATTAATTGGACAGAGCTCTTGAGAACCTACCACAAGGCGCTAGTCCTACTGCTGGCGCTAACATGAGGATTTAATTTAACAGGCGCTCGGTAACCTACTGCTGTGCGCTATCGTTTTACTGCACCGAGGTAACCCACTCAACGCTCCAAGGCTTATAGTGCATTGAGACTGGTCTACCGCGGTGATGCAGTGGGCCCAGAGCCGCCCCGCTTTGACGATAGTCACAACATAGCCAGAGGAGCACGTCCAGCGACACATAGCCGGGCTGCATCCCAAGCACCCCACCCATGACTGCACCTATTCTCAGTGCAGCGGGATGTTGAGGCGAGGTCTCGAACCCAGCCCCCTTGATAAAGAGCTTTCCTAATAGCTCTTTATCAAGGGGGCTGGGTTCGAGACCTCGCCTCAACATCCCGCCGCGCTGAGAATAGGTGCGGTCATGGGTGGGGTACTTGGGCTGCAGCCCGGCTGTGTGTCACTGGACGTGCTCCTCTGGCTAGGTTGTTACTACCGTCAGAGCGGGGCGGCTCTGGGCCCACTGCATCAAAAAAGTGCACTTAGTAAAAACAAAAAAATCCAAAACAAAATCCAAAAATCCATCCTTTGGATTTTTCGTAGTAGGATTTGCGATTCTCACTAGGTTGCGCACAGCACGGCAAAAACCCAAAACAAAATCTGATATTTTGCTGAATTTGGTCTGCAATTAGTAAAAAAAAAAGTTTCAGAAAATTTGTAAAAAAAATTCTGGGACTTCTTCATATTTTTCTAATCATCAAAGTCAATAAAAAAAATTCCGTTTGCTCAACGAATTATTGTCAAAAATTCTAACATTATAAAATTAATCTGGTCAAAACCTCTTAAGTAACCGTTGTTCATGCGCACAAGGTGTGGTACTGAATATTCCCCCTCTACTTCATATATGGCTAACCACCATGATGATGACCACACTCCGGCCACCATCGCCGAGATTCTGGAAGAGTTCAACACTAGGTTTGATGCACTGACATAATTAATACAAGGGTTGGCTATCAATCAAGCGGTGCCCCGTAATCCCGCTGCTGGGATACACAGGCCGGGTCTTCAACCCCAGGCCGCTCACCAACGCGATGATAGGACCAACTAATATCACGAACAGGATGATTAGCACATGCCTAGAACCCCTGATGAGTTCGACTTAGCTAGAGCCGTTAAGATTGATCCACCCTCATACGATGGTATGGGTGAGCCCCAAGCATTTCTAGATTGGTTCATGGAGATCGAGTGTTACTTTGAGTGGCATAACTTGACGGACGGCGAGAAGGTGCGGGTTGCACGAATGAAGCATATGGGTAGGTCCAAAATGTTTTGGTTAAATGAAGAGAGACGATTAGGTACCACGAATGGATTACCCCTAATTGGGTGGAATGCCATTAAAGCACTTCTGCATGACCAATATGTCCCCGCGTATCACCGAACTCAAATGTTCGATGAGTTAGCCACCCTTTGCCAGAGGAGCAATTCGGTAACGGAGTACATGGGACTCCTTAAGGACATGATGGTACGTTGCGAGGTTAGAGAAATGCATGAAGTTATGCTTTCCCGTTTCCGTAAGGGACTTAACCCGGACATCCAAGGCAAGCTATTGCGTTATGGTCACACGAACCTTAACACGACTTTCAATGCCGCTTTGGATATCGAAAAACATAACGCCTACAAGACCAAGGGACGAACTTTTCAGAAAGAAAAGTCTATCTTTGGTGCCCCACCCACGTCCTCCATGCGGGACAAAGGAAAATTTCGATCGATTGATTCAAGCTCTATCATTATTACTGCTAGGAACAACAAAAATCCCAATGGCGAGAGAGTCTCGATAGGAAGAATTAATAAGACTAATGCCTCGTGTTATTCGTGCGGAATCCAAGGGCACTACGCTAGTGAGTTTCCCACTAGGGGTAAACCACTGGCACTATTAGACTCCACATCTGAGCCTGCCGAGCTAGTCTATGAAGCTGGCGATGAAACAGATGCTGAGCCAAGTGATATAGAAGATGATTCTTTCATGATGGTTATGAGGTGTATTTTGGCCACACCGCGTGTTTCGGATGAATATAATAGAACGAATATTTTCTCATTAAATTTTAAAAGCGGTGAAAAGTGGTGCAAATTAATAATAGATAGCGGAAGTTGCATGAATGTCATATCCGAAAATGCTGTCACTCGTATGCACTTAGTCCCCGAGGCGCACCCACATCCGTACAAAATAGCATGGGTAAATAAAATGTCTATCGCGGTCTCTAAGCGGTGTCTAGTTCCACTTACGGTGAAGAGTTATATAGATAAGGTGTGGTGCGACGTCATCCCCATGGATGTCTGTCATGTACTACTAGGGCGCCCGTGGCTCTTTGACTATGACGTAACCCATTTCGGACGAGCCAACACCTACGAGTTCAAATTCAACGGTAAGACCATCATTCTTAAACCATCCCCGCCTAAGGACCCGTAGAGTGCCTCCAAAGACACAATTGTGCCTGTGGAAAAGAAAACTATTAGCCTAATAAGAAAGAAAGAGTTAGAGCGCGAGACCTTTCTGGATGGCGTCATATATGCGCTAGTTTGCCTACAAGCTAAAGAAGACTCACCATCTTTAGAGAGTTTGCCGATATCTCTGCGGACGTTATTGGAAGAATATAAGGACGTCTATCCGCAAGATCTACCATCTGAGTTGCCACCCATGAGGGATATTCAACACGAAATTGATTTCGTCCCCGGCTCCTCTTTGCCTAATCTTCCCCATTACCATCTCAATACTTCCGCTCATGACGAACTACAAACCTTGATCTCAGATTTGCTGGCAAAGGGATTTATTCACCACAGTAAGAGCCCTTGTGCCGTTCCTGCCCTTTTGGTCCCAAAGAAAGATAAATCTTGGAGATTATGTGTAGACTATCGGGCTATAAATAAAATCACTGTCAAGTATAGGTTTCCCATTCCCCGTTTGGACGACTTGTTAGATATGTTATCAGGAGCAACCATATTCTCTAAATTGGATCTTAAGAGTGGCTACAATCAAATTAGGATACGAGAAGGGGACGAATGGAAAACGGCATTTAAATCTAAGGATGGACTCTATGAGTGGCTAGTGCTTGGAGAGGGGCTTACCAACGGACCAAGTACGTTTTCATGATTAATGACCCAAGTATTTAAACCATATATGGGCAAATTTGTAGTGGTCTATTTCGATGATATCTTTGTATTTAGTCTCTCGCAGAGAGAGCATGAAACTCATCTACAGACCATCCTTACAACACGATGCCAAGAAAAATTATTTATTAATCTTAAGAAGTGCGCGTTTAGTGTGAACTCCGTAGAATTCCTAGGTTACATAGTGAGTTTCGAAGGTATTCATGTTGACCAAAAGAAAGTCCAAGTAATTAAAGAATGGCCAGAACCTAAAAATATTCAGGAAGTTAGAAGTTTCCACGGATTGGCCACGTTTTATCGAAGATTCATTTGAAACTTTAGCAGTTTAATGGCACCGATTACCAAATGCATGAAAAAGGGCGATTTTATTTGGACGAGTGCGGCCACTAATGCATTTCAAACGATTAAGGAACGGATGTTTGAAGCCCCACTACTCTGCCTACCGGATTTTAATAAGGTGTTTGAGTTATCATGTGACGCATCGCGGATTGGAATCGGAGGTGTTTTAAGCCAGGACGGACATCCGGTAGGGTATTTTAGCGAAAAACTAGCCGGTCAAAAATTAAATTATTCCAATTATGACCGCGAGTTCTATGCCGTAATACGTTGTCTCTAACATTGGCGACACTACTTAATTTCAAAAGAATTCATAGTCTTATCCGACCACGAGGCCCTAAAGTTTGTTAACTCACAAAGTAAAATCAGTCCTCGACACGCCAAATGGGTTTCCTACCTTCAAGAGTACACTTTTGTTATCAAGCACCTTAAGGGTACGTTAAATCTTGTGGTGGACGCTCTTAGTTGGGTCTCCCTATTACTATCTACCATGGAAATAACGGTCATAGGATTTGAGAGAATTAAAGATGAGTATGCGCAATGCCCGGATTTCAAGGATATTTACTTCACCGCTCAGGACCACTCTCCGACCACTATATCAGCATTCTACCTCCGTGATGGGTATTTATTTAAGCATATGCAGTTATGTATTCCCCATTCGTCATCACGACATTTTATTATTTGGGAGTTACATAGTGGAGGATTAGGTGGACATTTCGGTCGAGATAAAACTATCGCACTAGTTGAGGATAAATTCTTTTGGCCGGGTCTCAAACCTACGGTCAACAAAATAGTAGGAAGTTGCCGCATCTGTCAACTAGCAAAAGGTAACAAGACCAATGCGGGCTTGTACACACCTCTTCCGATCCCGTCGGTACCATGGGTGGATGTTAGCATGGATTTCATATTGGGCCTACCGTTGACCTTTAGGCGACACGATTCTATTTTGGTCGTTGTGGACCATTTCTCCAAGATGTCCTATTTTATTGCATGTCATAACACTAATGATGCTTCACACATCGCTAAATTATATTTCAAAGAGGTCGTGGCACACCGGGGCATCCCCAAAACGATAGTGAGTGATAGGGACGTTAAATTTACTAGTTATTTTTGGAAAATACTTTGGAAGCTTTTAGGTACAAAACTTATGTTTTCGTCGGCCTATCATCCTCAGACGGATGGGCAAATGGAAGTAGTTAACCGTAGTTTGGGAGGGTTACTGCGTTACTTAGTGGGTGATTATAAGGGTACGTGGGACCTTATTCTTCCGCATGCTCAACTAGGGTACAACAATTCTAAGAATCAGTCCACCGATTTATCTCCGAATGAGATAGTGCATGGATACAAGGCGCCTGTGCCTCTTGACTTGGTTCCGTTACCTCCATCTTTTAAATCCAGTCAATTCACACAGGACTTCGCCTCGCACGTTCACTCTCTCCATGAGAACATTGGCAAGACGTTAGCTAAGCAATATGATATTTATCAATCGAATGCTAATGTACATAGGCGAGCAGTCCCCTTGAATGTTGGTGATTTGGTAATGGTTCGACTTATCCCTGAACGGATGCCTTCGGGCACCATAAAGAAATTAGCGAATAAGAGAGCGGGTCCTTTTCGAGTTTTACAGAAGCTAGGTGAAAATGCATATTTATTAAAGTTGCCCGCTGATTGGGGAATTTCCCTTGTCTTTAACGTTTCAGATTTAACGCTTTATGTCGCTCCACCACCTGAACTTTCTATCTCTCCGTTTAATATTTCCACTATATCGTCTAATGGGGTGGGGGTGAGAATGATTCTGGATCGCTCTCTCTTTTGGATTCTCCGGGAGGTACGTTGTCTACTGATGATGCAATTTGTTTTTCTTCTTTGCCTAACGCATTTCCAAGGTTCCCCCGAACCGATTTCTTGCCTGACAGGATTTTATAGGATGCGGTGTTTCCCACTCCTGACGGTGACATTCACAGGTTTTAATTTGATGGCGTGGTCTTCCTGCTTCGGACGACTCTTGGCTCTCTGCTGCACAGGTGGATCTTTTAGATGTGGATCTCTTGCGCCGTTACCTTCCCGCCCACTCATCGGTGATGAGCCCTTTCGAGCGGGGGAGGATTGATGGAGACGTCCATCATGACGGCCTAGTTGGTGTTAAAGATGACGACGAGGGCGCACTTGATGTTCATGATGATCGCGGGATATTGGCGGAAGACGGAGACATTGACCCACCGGTCAAGGACTTGCAACGCCGCAGCGGCCATGGCTACAATCTTCGCCAACGCAAAAGGAATTAAAATTAGTATTAATTTTAATTTGATAAGTTGATGGACTAATTTATTTATTTTATCTTTTTATTTCATGTTGGTGTGCGTTTATCATTTATTGGGCTGCTAATAGCCTTTTGTGTTGTAAGCCTTATAAAAGGCAATGGACCATGTATTTTTCATTTAGAATTTGATTAAATATAATTGAGATTGCCCTAACCTAATTTCCCCTTTCCTCTCCCTCTAAAAACTGCCGCCCCCCCTTTCTTGCTCCCTCCTCAAAATTCGGCCCCTCTTCTCGACTCCTCCTCTTCCTCTTGGCCGCCCCTTGTTTCCTCCACCATCCTTCTCTTTTCTCCGATTCGATATCTCCTTCAGCGTGATTTCATCCATCAACGTTTGGCCTCCTTCAATATTGAAGGCCAAGTGCAAGGAAGACCGTGCCCAACGGTGAACCTCCCCGGCGAGAAGCGGAAAAGACGAACGAGTTCTTCATCCTTGGTGCATCTCCCGCCGCGTCTAAGAAAAGCGATCATTTTCGTATGTATTCCACACACCTCGGATCTACCGTTTTCCGAGCGGGGTAACGAAACCATCTACTCAAGAGTTTTTCTTTCCATAGATTGTTCTTGTGGTGGACGAAATTTTGTGTGATCTTTGAATCGTTGATTTCTTCGCGGTGCCTCTTAAATAGTTTGTAATTTTTCGTTGGGTTTTACGAAGACTCCGAGAGGATTGGCGATCTTCGCTATTTTTTTTAGTTGGGATAGATCCTACCATTTTCTCGAATCGTGATTTTTCTTTGGTGGATCTATTTTGGTACAACTCCAAGCTTGCCCGAGATCAATATTATCCCTTTTTGCCGGAAAGTATTTTGGCCTATAGCCATTCTCCGTTCCAAGCGCGGATCAGCTACCCTTATATTAGTGCGAATGATAAATAGAATCATTGTTATTACTGCATTCCGTTAGCGTGCGATTAGAAGAGCGTTAAGCGTTGCGAGAGTCGTTGTCACGCCGTCCGTGTAGTATCCTTCGGGACGGATCCTACATCACGCGGGTCGCTATCTACTTACCGCGTCGCGTTAGCATTAGAAAAAGGAAAATATTCTTTTTGAATATTTTTACTAATTTGGAGGACTGTTGGCACATCAAGCACGCGAACCTACTGCCGGGCGCTAGTCTTACCGCCGATGGTAGCCTATTTTCACAAAGGTGTATGTAAAGCCGCCTCAGTTTCTGTGCTTATTACCGAAGACAAAAAGAGACAGATCTTCAACTCCTAGGGATCGGATGCTGTTCTTGTGGTCCATTCCACTATCTCTATCGAAGGAAGAGAAGACTCCCTCCCTCCCGTTTTCGCCCGAAAAACTCATATGAGCCTAGAACTATAAAGCCTACAAAGATTCAACCTATTGCAAGCGCTCAAAGATTTCAAGCACCGGTTGCTGACTGTTCAACGTAGAAAGCTTTTTGAGGGATATTTGAACTTATATTTTTTTATTCTTATTGTTCTTCCTATCGAGGCCGAGCTTTCTTGTTGACGGAGAAAGCTTTTTGAACGCGAATAACCTTATTCACCCACCCTCTAAAGTTGGCCACTAGATCCAACAAGTGTCACCTGAACAAAAACCTGTAGTGGATTCCTACCAGGGTGGTAGAAGAGTGGATGTACCCTAGTTTATTGGGGAACCACTATAAATTCCTTGTGTTGTCTGGTTGTGTCTTTACTTGTTTATTTTCTGTGTTGTGATATTCCTATTTATACATATATATATATATCACCTATTTTAATCCGCTATAAAAATAACATAAAGTTTTTAAAATAATCTATTCACCCCCGCTCTAGAGTTAAGTTCGATCTATCCCTCACTTTCAGCTTCTTCCATCACTTACTCTAGAAGTTGCTCTCACTCACATTGAGGGATATATTCACCTTGTGAAACTTGGTCTTTGGGAGTAGTTTCTTCTTCATTTGGAGTTGGAGTCTTGACTGTCGCCTCTACTATCTCCTAAGAAATCTTATTAACTATTTCTTCAACAACTTGTTCAACAACCTCAATTGGAGGTATATCCATGGCCTCCTCCACTGCAAGTTATTCAGACTGGGTTATGCTGACTTGAATCATTGTTACAGGCTTAGAAGAAAATGATACCCGAGCACTAGTGTCTCTCCTGGTCTCTTCAGTGGACTGAGAGAGTTGAGGATCACGAGGCTCTTCCTCAGCCTATTCTGATGATCTATTATCTGTGCTTTCCTCTGGAATAACAACTACTTTCTTCTTATTCTTGGCAAGATTATGATCATGAGGCAGCAAAACTCTGTCCCATCTATCAAGCATTTTTAAATCCATCCTTCTCATGTGATGGATTTTTGTTCCTAACCTTGGATTAAGGATCCCTGGAACACTCATAAGCTGAAACAGAGACAGAATTCTACCCAAGTTTGGCTTTGGGAGACATTCTATAATCCTGTCAAAAACTACTCTTCCCCAATCAGTCCTTTTGGAAAGGATCACCCTGTCCATCAACTCAATCATTTTCTTAGAGATTTTGTCATGGGAGCCAGTCTTGCATAGCAGTCCCTTCCCAATGACATTAGTAAGGAATTTCCCTTTGAGATTCAGTTCTCTTATTAGGATAGAGCCAGTGGTGTGCTTTGACAGTCCACATGACTTAAGAGCATCTTTGACATACGCTTGATCGAGTTCATCTTCTTCATCAGAACCTTTGAACTTAGGAAGCTGCAGGGCTTTGCTCAGTCTTTTGGAGGTTATCTTAACCTTGTTACCACTGATAACAGACCTAATTTTGAGGGATGAGGAGTCTACATTAGCAGTGGAGCACAACTTCGGTATTTCTCTTTTCCACAGCAGACAGGGCTCAGACAAAACATACTCTAGGCCAGCGACCTGAAGCAGTTGAAGAACATGCTGAACTTCTTCTGATGCATCTTTGAATCAATTTCGAACCAGTTCTGAACCCTCAAACAAGAAATCCAATCTCTTTGGTGCCATTTCTTCTATAAATTTTAGTAGATTTTCCAAGCTCTCTGTCGATTTGTCGCATGGGTAGAGAAGTGCAAGGAATAATGTATTTTGTTTTATGAACACAACCTTCTATTTATAGTATTTTCTATTTTATAAGGTGGCAAGGCGTGTACCTATTTATAATCACGAAGTAATCAATGACTGGGATTGATCCAGACACTTAGCTACTTGCAAACTGATAGATGTCAGACCAGATCAGGTCGATGCAAAGGTGCCCGACGCCGCACTCGATCGGACCTCTACCGACCATAAGTTATTGCATTTTTATTTTGTTTTATTTTACATTTTCATTTTTTTGCAAATTTTTGTCAGTCACTTGCTTATCAGTAGGAACAAATTCAAGACAGATGTCTTCACTTTCCGCACATTCTCTAATAAAATGATACCTAATCTTTATTTGATTTGTCCTACCGTGAGAGACAGGATTCATAGCAATAGAGATTGCACTTGTATAATCACAAAATAATGGAGTGTTACTTAGCTTTAGGTTGTAGTTTTGAAGCTGGTACTGGATCCACAACAACTGTGCATAACAACTTCCTGCTGATATATACTCTGACTCAGCCGTTGATATTACAACACTAGTCTGCTTCTTTCTGCTCCATATCACACGTCTTCTACCTACGATTTGCCAGGATCCTAAAGTATTTTTCCTGTCTTCTTTACAACCTAAAAAATCTACTTCTGAATACCCAGTTAGTTCAAAATAACTATTCCTAGGGTACCATAGGCCAAAATCTGGTGTGCCCTTAAGATATCTCAGAATTCTTTTATCTGCAGAATAGTGAGACTCCTTTGGGTAAGCCTGGTATCTAGCACAAACACATGTATCATACATGATGTTTGGCCTACTAGTAGTAAGATAGAGGAGGGAGCCAACTATGCCTCTCTACATGGTTTCATAAACAGGTTTCCCTGTCTCATCATTGTCTATTGACATACTTGACCCCATGGGAGTTTTCATAATGGAGGCATTATCCATACCAAATTTCTTGATTAACTCCTTAGTGAACTTAAATGGAGAGATGGACAATCCATCCTCATACTATCTTACATGGAGGCCCAAGAAGTACTTAAGCTCACCCATACTGCTCATCTCAAATTTCCCTGGAATAAGTTTGTCAAACTTCTTGCAAAGGTTAACATAAGTAGACCCAAAAATTATGTCTACATAAATTTTGACTAATATGATCTTGCCCTTAGATTCCCTAAGGAATAGAGTCTTGTCTATCGTTTCCCTTGAGAATTTGTTCTCAATGAGAAAGCTATATAGGGTTGCATACCATGCCCTAGGGCTTGCTCCAACCCATACCAAGCTTTCCTAAGTCCATAAACATAATCAGGAGAGTTAGGATTAATAAAACTAGAAGGATTTTCAACATAGACTTCTTCCCTTAAGTCACCATTTAGGAAGGCTGACTTCACATGCATCTGGTAGACTTTGAATCCCTTGTGGGCAGCATATGCAGGGAACAGTCTGATGGCTTTTAGCCTAGCTACTGGGGAAAAGGTTTGATTAAAATCAATACATTCTTCTTGTCTTTATCCCTTAGCCACCATCCTAGCTTTATTCATAACTATAAAACCATTTTCATCAAGCTTGTTCTTGTATATTCACTTTGTTCCAATGATGTTATGACCTTGTGGTTTGGGAAATAGCTTCCAGACCTTACACCTTTTGAACTGTTTCAGTTCCTCTTGAATAGCCACAATCCAGTGGTTGTCTATGTTGGCTTCTTCAAATTTCATGGGCACAATCTGAGATAAAAAAGCAAGAATACATAGCTATATTCAGACTTTTGCTCCTTTTTGTGACCCCTTGGCTGACATCACCAATAATCTGATGTCTGGGATGATCTCTTAGATGCATGACTGCTGGGGGCATTCTTCCTTCAGCATCTTAAGCTTCAATGGATGGATCTTGCTGTACTTCATCCACATTATGTGTGCAAAGTTCTTCTTCTAGAATGCACACTTCTTCATCTTCATCTTGGGATGCAGAAGAAGCTTCCTTGATGGATAGTTTTTCATGCCTTCAGATGAATATTCTGTGAGCGATGTGTCACTTAGCAATGTCCTGCCAGCTTCTATGAGAGTTTTATTTTTTCTCTCAACAATCCCATTTTGCTGGGGTGTTCTTGGAGGAAAAAATTCTTGGTGAATCCCTTATTCTTCACAAAACATTATCATGCCTTCAGATTAAAATTTAGTGCCATGGTCACTTTTGATTTTGACCACAGTACTGTTTAATTCATTCTGAATTTTTTTGACAAAGGTCCTGAAGATATCAAGGGTTTTAGACTTTTTCTTAAGAAAGAATAACCAAGAAAACCTAGAGAAGTCATCAACAACCACAAGAGTGTAGACTTTCCTACCTAGACTATGTGTTGGAACCGATGTTATTCCCTATGTCTGAGATATCAAATCCCAAGTTGTATTTGATCACGTCTTGTGTTGATAGAGTGTGCAGGTTGACAGGTTCACGCAAAGAAAAAGAAGTCTCTTATGGATACTAACGCCAAGCGATAGAAGTTACTGCCGAGCGGCAGCCGCGAATTAATTCGACAGAGCGCTCGGGAAACGACAGCTCAAGCGTCAACTCATACTGCGCTGCGCTAGGGTCATTAACGCTGACACTAACGCCAGGCAATACCAGAGGCGATAGATGGAGGAATAAATTAGATAGAGCTCTCGGGAACCTACCGCTCGGCGCTAGTCCTACAGCTAGCGCTAACATGAGGATTTAATTCAATAGGCACTCAGGACCCTACCACTGGGCGCTATCATTTTATCGGGCCGCGATAACCCACTCAACTCTCCAAAGCATTGAGTGCATTTAGATAGGTCTACCGCTGGGCGCTATCTACCTACCATGTTGCATTAGAATTAGAAAAAAGAAAATATTCAATTTGAATATTTTTCCTTATTTGGCAGACAACTGGCACATCAAGCACGCGAACCCACCACCGGGCGCTAGACTTACCACCGGAAGTAGCCTATTTTCATGAAGATGCATATAAAGCTGCCTCTGTTTCTGTGATTATCACCGAAGTCGAAAAGAGACAATCGGCAACTTCTAGGGTTCAGCCGCGGCTCTTGTGGTCTGTTCTGCTGTCTCCGTCGAAGGAAGAGAAGACTCCCTCCCTCCCATTTCTGCATGAAGAACTCCAGCGAGCCTAGAACTACAAAGCCTATGAAGAGTCAATTGGTTGCAAGTGCTCAAAGATTTCAAGCACCGGTTGTGGATCGCTCAACGGAGAATACTTTTTGAGGGAGATTCAAACTTAGATTATATAATTCTTGTTGTCCTTTTTCTTCTCTATTTGTATCGATTTGGTGAAGGGAAATCGGTCGGGGAAGTTCATAAGAATCTGGGGAGGAATCCGTGGTAAATCGTCCCGGGGTAGTGACATCTAGATTAGGGGATCTATCAGGGATCTAAGATCCTTCCTTGCATGGAGGTGAAGAGTCGGCTCGAAGACCTTTCTTGGAGGGAAAGGGAGAGAGCCAGCCGGTCCGTGAAGCGGGTCGGTATAGGAAACAGAAGAGCTTATGTTTCTTACCACCTTTGATCTCCAGCGTCACGGGGATACAAATTTTGTAATTTTCAAAACAGTTTTTGTTCTAATTCTTGTAATGAAGTTCATTTTTTCTGTGTTATTAAGTTTTTCATATGTTGTAATTGTTAGTTAGTATTCTTCTATGGGTTGTACAACCAAATTTGCAAAGGGAAACGAGTTTTGTAACTTACTGCCGCACGTTAGCTACCTAACACTACACGGTAGCTTCTAGTACTCGATTTTCTCGATAAAGTCATGTAAATTTTATTTAACGCGAATAACCTTATTCACCCACCCTCTAAGGTTGGCCACTAGATCCAATAAGTGGTATCAGAGGGAGTCTATTCCAAAAACGGTTTCAGAACCGGGAATAATGGCTAACCCTTATCTCGAATCGACTAGTGGGGATGAAATTTGTTACATTGAAAAATTAGTAGCACCACCACTATTCTCAGGTAAAAACTACGAAGTATGGAAAGTGTTGATGAGAAATTTCCTTATAATTATAGACATAGAGGTGTGGAACAAGATGTGTAAAATGCTTCCAACTAACTTAACCAAGCACGATTCACATTTAAATGCTAAAGCAATGAATAGTTTATTCTGCGGGCTTGGTCAAGAAATTTTTAAACTCATTTATATTTTTCCCACTGCCTATGATATATGGAAATTTCTTGAGTCTACTTATAGTCCTCTTTCTTTAGTTGACGAGACTGAGCTATTTCTCATGGATCCGAGTGAAGAACAAAATGGAGACATGCTCTTGGAAAAGGACATGATAATCACATCATAGGGAAGGGAACACGAGATATCAAGATTGGATGAGGAGACACATGAAGGAGTCAAAGAAACCATATGCTCCAATCTTGCCTAATTTAAGAGTACTGTAAGGCAGTCACACTCTCGTTTCTCTTGTAATTCTATCTATAAATTGCGTGTGCTAAACAATGCTAAACGTAGAATTAGGAAGTTGATGAGAATTAACTCAAAGTTACATTTAGAAAATAAAAGGTTGAAAGCAAACGCCAATGTAGAATCTACTTGTAGTTTGTCTAGCTCTCCCACCGGCTCTTTAAAAAACACCTTTACCCCTTGTATAGACTGTAAGACATTAAAAGAAAAACATGAGGTGGTTGAAAAGGAGCTTCTCTCGGCAAAAGAACAAACTGAAAAACTATGCCTAGAAAACGCATCTTTAAAAGGAAGTTGTGCTGGATGCATTGATCTTAAAATCGAAATTGAGGAGATGAATGAGACTTTTGAATAATATAGAAATAAGTATGAATCTAATATTAACTCTATAGTCTACCCTCTTAAGAAAAGAACAATTGCCTATAATAAAGCTACATTGAATCTCAAAAGTAAAAATAAGGATTTGGAAATGAATGTCAACGTGCTTAAGGAAATTGTAAAGAAAAATTCCTTGAACATAAATTCACACCCATTAGCTAAGCATATTAAAAGGAGTAGGAAACCTCAAGCTAGTGCAGGAGATTGTTCTAAACATAAAAAAGCATAGTCACATGCACAAGCAAATTACTCCCTACATGAAATAGGTTGAATGTAAATATCTTTTTCAAAATAACTACTCTACGAGTCCCTATGTTGAGCAAAACAATTGTAACCTGGAGAACAACTTCAATATAGTTAAGCCTCCAACGCTATATTATTCAATTAAAAATCTTCACATAAAGACTCGTAGAAATCTAAATGGAAATTAACAATGTAAGAAGAACATTAAGCCAAGATAGGAATGGAGGCCCGTTATCCAAAATAGTGCACCCATTCAACTCAAAAGGGCTCGTTCGTCATCATCTCATCAAGATATATCACACAATATTTGGGTACCCAAAGGAACCGTCTCCTCTGGCTCCTTTTGGATACCTAAATCTCATATTTATTTGCTGGCCCAATCTGCGTGAAGTAGTTTCCAAAAAACTGCATGATATCTTACTCCACGATATGCTTTCTACACTGTTCTTTTTTCCCTTCTACTTGTGTAAATAGATTTGTTATAGTACATTGTTGATGTAGGCCCGCTCTTTTGAGCGGTTTGGTGGCCGACAAATTAACACGATGCTCTCGAATAATTCTCACGTTACACTCTAGCACTAAACGTAGCAGCAGTAACATTATTATTACTATTAGATTTATAATTACGTGGGATTCGCAAAACCCCTTAAGATAATACCAAGGCAATAGACCAAGGTCCTCTCAAGCGAAAAAGAACCTACACGGTTCGATCGAGCGAGTTGTGCCAAAAGAGAAAACACTGAAAATTAAAGATTCGGGCAAGGGTGGTTCTCTCCCAACAAAATACAAATGAGGGCCGCCATGCCTCACGAACTTAAACAAAAATACGGTAAGCAAGACAATAAATAACATAAATTAAACCACGAAAAATCAAGCGTTGCACAAGCCACGCGATTTGCCAATGCCATAAGAATTATCTAGGGAAGAGAAACACAAAAAGTAGAAATTTTTGTTACCCCAATCGGATTGGATGAATCTGGTTTCACTCGATTAAAATCGTTCCTTAACGGCACCATCAGACATACGCCGGAGGGAGAGAAACTCGTCGCCTTCTTCGTGTCACGCTATATTTGGAAAATCCGGGCGAAATCTTCTAAATGTGGAAATAATATTCCAATTAAGGTAGGAGATTGAAAAGGTGGCACGATCATTGATTATTTAAGGAAGTAGATATTTCAAATTTGGTAGGTGGAAAATTTATGGAAGGGGATATGTTTTGAATATGGTAACTAAGGGGGATTATGTCAATTAATATTTTTGGATTAGGAAAGGGATTTTTAGAGGGGGGGGGGGGTCAGTTTTGATGGTGGTGGAGGGAGCTCAAATTTGAGGTGGTGGCCGGTTTTATGAAGGGAAGTAGTGGTCGGCCTTGGTGGTGTTGATGATGGCTCGGCTTGGAGGGATGGAAAAGGGTGGTGGACGATTCTCTTGGCTGGAGGAGGGGACACGGGTATGGAGGAGTGTTGGAGGTGGTTTGCTAGGTGAGGGAAGGAAATGGCTCGGGTTTTCTAGGTTGCAAAGAGGTGATGAAGAAGGATAGGAAGAGAGGAGGCCGAGAGAGAGAGGAGAAAGATGGCCGGCGGCCAAGAGGAAGAGGAAGAAGAATAGTGGCCGAAATTTGCCTTAGAAGGAGGAGGAGGATTTCAAACTTGAAATTCGATTTTCTTCTATTCATTCACTAATGATAAACAAAGGGGTACATGCCTGTATATAAGCTACAACAAACACTCCAACTAGCTACATGCAGCCTAACATGAAAAATGAAATCTAAACTCATGGTTTTACAACATAACCATGTAACAACTAATACATGAAATTAAACACGAAATAACAATGATAATTTTGAAATAAAACAAATAATAAAATATATTAAGACTCCATAATAATTTATTAATATTTATTATTAATAAATTATAAATGGGCTTGTGTTCTAGACGGCTATTGTGGCGACGCTCTTCATGGTCAAGTGTTAGTGCTCCATCGCCGTCTTCAAGTAGTTACGGTCCGTCGTCTCCATTCATATCTACCGGGTAACCATCATCATCAGAGGGAGGACGCTCTTTGGCCACATGTCGTGGGAAGTCGGCTCCATCAATCCTCCCCCTCTTAAAAATACTCATCACTGATGAGTATGCCTGTGTGTACTCGCCTGGAAGGTCGTCGGCGGGGAAGAAGGACCTGCGTGGCAAAAGGTGGTCTTGGATGGACCTCAAATATGCGTTAGCCAAAGAAGGAAAAAGAATTTCAACAACATCCACCAACGTACCTCCGATGGAGACCGAGAAGGAGAACGATCCTAAAAAACTTTCACCACCCAACCTAATAGAAAGCATAGTGGAAAATATATATGGAGAGGTAGACATTTTAGGTGGCATTAAAGCATAAAGCGTAAAGTATGTAATGATGAAAATAAGAGCTATGCCCCACTCAGTGGAAAATTTTAAAAGGAATGTCATGTCACCAAACTTTCGTAAAATTCATAAAGAATAGACTAGCCAATTTATTAATATTTCTAAAGTGCCCCGGGGCATCCGTTTAGGGTGAGACAAACCAAAACCAAACCATTCACATAACGGTGGACGACTATTCGACACAACCTCGCAAGTAATTTAAAGGACGCATTTAGAAGGGTCAAGAAATTAAAAATGCGCCTAATTAAATTTAAACCATGAGGGGAGAACCCATGTGCCACAAGACTTAAATTAATAGTAAAAAATAAAGGAATTATGTCCGGTGGCACAGGTGCTTTAAGTTCAAAAATTAATGTAGTGGGTTCCGACGTTTTCATTTTAACTTTGGAATTAAATTTTGATTTAAAAATATCATAATAAATAGTCAGCAGAAAACATTCGTCACCAACTACGTTCGCCCACGTCCTTCTAAGTAAGCTTAACGGAAAGGAGGGAATAAAAAACTTCTCTAAATATGAAGGGCTAGAAATGACTAAATCATCTAATCGAGCTAAGGGAATCGGAGGGAGAGTCGACAGGGTTGACTCCATAAGGGGAACCAAGTCACACTCAACGTCAAAGCATGGATTAAGCGTCCAAGAGAACGCCTCCTGTTCCAATCCTTTAAAACCAAAAGTAAACTCGAATAGTGGATTCTTCCTCACAGAAAACTCATCCTCAGTTAACTTTTCGCCCCAGAATGAATCCACCAAATCATTAGAAAATTTACTTAAGTAAAAAACAATGATCGTCTCAATAGTAGGCAGATTCGTATCCCATAAAATTTCCAAACTAACTCGGGCCTCAGGCAAAGGAGCTATCATCAAAGAAAAGCCTATCGGGTCCTTAGTGCTACCGTCATCCAAAGATAAATTTTCCTCGCAGGGTAAATATACTACAACATCACATCCTATATCGACCAATTCTTCCCATGAGGTAGGGACATCGTCTAAGTCAAAATATGGGGATGGACAAATTGAGTCTCAAGGAGTATATAAATTGGCTTGAATACCAAGCGGAGATGATATCGGCAAGGAAATAACTCCTGGATATATCACACTAAAATTATCCCAAACTGAACAACCATCCCATGGTGACTCTTCCAATACCGTAGAAATATCTAATAAGCCTGGGTCAACCATAATAATATCGGGTCCTAGCAAGTCATCACCTAAATTAGTAACAGGTACGCTCTCAACTTCGGATGACTCTACTGACAATTCTGAAATGTCTTCTAACTCAGGGTCATCAGAAGACTCCATGACAAAAATATCATTGAAGGGGGGGGGGGGGGTGGAGATGAATCCTTAAAAGAGAAATCCTCATCCAGGTAACTAGGGTAACCAATCTCCTCAACGTCGCTATACTCGTCAGTGATAATAGCCTCGTCCCCAGTGACGGGCGCAATCGTAGAATCAGCCTCAGACTCATCAGGGGAATCAATAACTAGATCCGACAGCTCAGGGGGTGACTCTAAGGAGACTACGAGCGTAGTTAGAATAGAATGATCAATAGTGCCAAACCCAGACGTGTCACTAGTCTCATGTGTCTTGATCGCATGATGACCCATGATGATATGAACACTCTCATAATCAAGTAGGGGTCTAGTGCCCTGGCGGGGAGAAGTAAACTTATGTGTCGTCCTAGTACGGGAGTACAGGGTATCGTACTGGTTCGGTGTAGGCATAATCATAGGTGGCGCTTCACTCAGATTTTCAGATGACTGAGAATGACAATGGGGAGGGTAATACTCATCCGTTAATGGATTCTTCATAATATTCCAACCTACAGGTGAATCGTCGAGGGATGTCCCAAAACTTCTCTCCTCATTGAGCCAGAAGGTATGGGCTCAACTAAATAATTAAAGTCTTGCAACGGGAATCAAGTGGGGGTCCACAACCTGATATCTCTCAAAATAGCGCTCCATAGCCTTCACCCAACATAAAACTCTTGCGTTCCACCTAGCCCATCATAGGTCGGAGCAGGAACTCTAACATGCCTAAATGAGTGCGGTGCAACTTGATTAGCCTTTAGTTGGCCAATCAACCCCTTAATCTCTTCCACTACTGGGCAATGGAATTGCTTTCTAACTTTCATGACGGAACTAAAGGTTTCATTCGGGAAACGTGAACATCGTTGGCCTTTTTTATGGTTTTAATTTGGAGAAAAATTTGAAATTTGGAATTTGAATTTGGAAATTTTAAATTTAAATTTGAAAATTTGAATTTTTAATTTTGAAATTTGAAATTGGAAATTTTAAATTTGAAATTTTGAATTTTGAAATTTGAAATTGGAAATTGGAAATTTGAAATTTGAAATTTGAAATTATAATTTTTAATTTTGAAATTTGAAATTTGAATTTGAAATTTTGAATTTTGAAAAGTGAAATTTGAAATTTTGAAATTTGAAATTTGAAATTTTAATTTTGAAATTTGAAATTCAAAATTTGAAATCTGAAATTTGAAATTTAAAATTTAAAATTTATTTGTTTTTTAATTTGAAATTTGAAATTGTTGAATTTCAATGCATTTCATGAAAACTAATTTTCTAAATATTGATCTACAACGAAACGGGTGAGTGCGTACGTACGTGCCACACAAGTGGGGGAGGACTGCCAATTAGGAAATTGACGAGAACCTCCCTATGATACCAAATTGATTTAGGCCCGCTCTTTCGAGCGTTTTGGTGGCCGACAAATTAACACGAAGCTCTCGAATAATTCTCACGTTACACTCTAGCACTTAACGTAGCAGCGGTTCAATTAATATTACTATAAGATTAACAATTACGTGGGATTCGCAAAACCCCTTAAGATAATACTAAGGCGATAGACCAAGGTCCTCTCAAGCGAAAAAGAACCCACACGGTTCGAACGAGCGAGTTGTACCAAAAGAGAAACCACCAAAAACAAAAGATTCGGGCAAGGGTGGTTCTCTCCCAACAAAATACAAACGAGGGACGCCACGCCTCACGAACTTAAATGAAAATACGGTAAGCAAGAAAATAACTAACATAAATTAAACCACGAAAAATCAAGCGTTGCACAAGCCACACGATTTCCCAATGCCACAAGAATTATCTAGGGAAGAGAAACACATAAAGTAGAAATTTTCGTTACCCCAACTGGATTGGATGAATCTGGTTTCACTCGACTAGAATCGTTCCTTAACGGCACCACCGGACGTACACCGGAGGGAGAGAAACTCGTCGCCTTCTTCGTGTCACGCTATATTTGGAAAATCCCGGCGAAATCTTCTAAATGTGGAAATAATATTCCATTTAAGGTAGGAGAGAGAAAAGGTGGCATGATCGTGGATTATTTAAGGAATGAGATATTTCAAATTTGGTAGGTGGAAAATTTATAGAAGGGGATATGTTTTGAATATGGTAACTAAGGGGGATTATGACAATGAATATTTTTGGATTAGGAAAGGGATTTTTGGAGGGGGGGTCGGTTTTAATGGTGGTGGAGGGAGCTCAGGTTTGAGATGGTGGTGGCCAGTTTTATGAAGGGAAGTAGTGGTCGGCCTTGGTGGTGTTGATGATGGATTGCCATGGAGGGATGGAAAAGGGTGGTGGCCGATTCTCCTGGTTGGAGGAGGGGACATGGGTTTGGAGGAGTGTTGGAGGTGGTCGGCTAGGTGAGGGAAGGAAGATGGCTCAGGTTTGCTTGGTTGCAAAGAGGTGATGAAGAAGGAGAGGAAGAGAGGAGGCCGAGAGAGAGAGAGGAGAAAGGTGGCCAGCGGCCAAGAGGAAGAGGAAGAAGAATAGTGGCCGAAATTTGCCTTAGAAGGAGGAGGAGGATTTCAAATTTGAAATTCGATTTTCTTTTATTCATTCACTAATGAGAAACAAAGGGGTACATGCCTATATATAGGCTACAACAAAAACTCCAACTTGCTACATGCAGCCCAACATGAAAAATGAAATCTAAACTCATGGTTTTATAACATAACCATGTAACAACTAATACATGAAATTAAACACGAAATAACAATGATAATTTTTAAATAAAACAAATAATAAAATATATAAATACTCCATTATAATTTATTGATATTTATTATTAATAAATAATAAATGGGCTTGCGCTCCAGACGGCTATTGTGGCAATGCTCTTTATGGTCAAGTGTTAGTGTGCCATCTCCGTCTTCAAGTAGTTGTGGGCTGTGGTCTCCATTCTTATCTACCAGGTCACCATCATCATCAGAGGGAGGACGCTCATTGGCCACATGTCGTTGGAAGTTGGCTCCATCAATTGTTTTGTGTCACTGTTGCATGCTTAGAACTAGCACGTTAGATGGTGTATAAAATTAAGAAGAACAAGAAAGAATCGTAACGAGAATGAGGTTAACGTAAACTAATCACATCAGAAGTACCAACTATTAGCAAATATAGACCATCTATCTTATTACAAGATAAGTTTTGAAAAATAAAAAGAAATACATATAAAAAGCTACTCCTCTGAAGAGGTGGGAGAAATATCTATCTTGCTCATGATCTTCTTGAGTACCTTCTTCATACCCTTCACCTCCTTCACCATCTATTTGATCTCTCGGTCTTGCTTCTCCACCATACCGTAGATATACCAACTAGTTTCCTTGAGGGACGACCCTATACGATGTATTGATGGCTGTGGTGCAGGTACCCACGCCCATGAGGGAGTAGGAATCTCACATACCCTGTAGATCTGTGGGATGCTATCTATAGGGTATGCTGACCAGTCGATGGCCGGGTACTTCTCCACCATGATGCTTTGGATCACACCGCCCAAAGGCAATGTGTTCACCCGCTAGCATCCGGGGGAATGGAGGCGAAAGGTGTAGCGCATCATGGAGAGGTTGATATCCGATACACTGAAGGCTTTATCAGCTAGGATACAATATGTCACCATTGACAGCTGGGCCGTGACCTTCCTGGTGTCCCCAGCCTTGAATATGAGAGAGTGACGTAGGAATTCCTGGATGATGCGGGCACAAGGAGTTATTGTATCCACCGAAGTGATGAGACCTGAATATCCCTCCACACCCTGAAGAACCTCGTTCATATCGTACAGTACCGAGTAATTCTGAAGGACTCCACGATGTCGAGTATAGGATAGTTGGGAGTCCATACATATTTTGTGTCGAGATCTGAGTGGGTTATTGTCACTATCTCAATATCGATAATGGACTACACACCTCCACCCTCTTGTATGTGAGCGGGATCTCTGAGATTGTTGTAGAACTCTAGAGTGAGGACCGAGGAGAATGGGGGACTAGAGGAGATCACCAAGAGCACGGATGCATTCACCAAGTAGCCATAGATATGAGTGTACCGATCATCGATATCGATGATCATGGGCACACTCATTGTGGCCTCGTCTATAGCAGGATAGGTGGATGAAGGCACTCTGGAGCGTTTAGAGAAACTGCGGCGAGAGGGTTGAGAGCTGGATGAAGCCATAACTTGAAAAAAACACGAATCCTTCAGTTAAAAAAAAATAAGAATTCAGTCTCTAGATCCTACCGCTGAGCAGTAATCTTTTACTGCCGCGCGGTAGCGTGACGAACTGCGAGTCATCTTCTTCCGCCGGATGATTTCCAAAACTCCATTTGGATAAACATTTTTATCATAAATAGGTAAAACACTTAGATATATGGCCATAAAAGATAGATCGATGAGAATAACAAAGATCCAAGAAGCAAAAACACAAATCTAACATGAAAATTCGTTGAAATCTACCCGTCTTAGATTCCAATTCCGGATCCCACGAAAAATTTAAATTTTAAGTAGATCAGTCACTCGAAAGGGTCAAGGATGCGTGATTCGAGCTTACACAAGAAATACTCGTAGAAAAGGCCATGATCTGTAGCAAAATGTCACAAATCGAGCGTAAAAAATCGCCTGACTATTGCCTGACTATCCACCCCAGTATCTTCATTACTGTGATAATATCGATGGTAACACAAGACTCACTCTGCGGTCTCTCACATTAGCGGGGGCATAGGTGTGTCGTCATTAGGATCGCTAACCTGTAATCCATGTCGTGTCCTTAACTGGGGAGGGCTTTCAGTGGGTCCTTTCATGACACAGGGGGAAAGTGTGTTAGGTTGAGCGATTTCTATTATGAGCATATGGGATTGACACCCAACCCTACGACACTTTTGCATCTCCTCATTCCCATCCATCACATAGTACGGGGCTATAGTGATGACACATTGCTTAGGTCAAGCGTGTTATGAGCATTCTCATGGGTTCTTCATCATAGCGCGAACGTTGTCTCATGCCTTGTGGTATTAAGTGTCATGCATAATATTCTATCGTGCGATCTTATCTCTTTTTCATTTGTTTTCGTTTATTTGCTTGTTTGTTAATTATTTGAGTTCCTTTGTCGATTTTTTTTCAAAAAAAAACACAAAAAATTATAAATTAAAACAAAAAAAACTGTGGATTGATCATGTTTTACGGGCACACATGAACTGAATGTAGACCATAATGAGTACATACAATGTTTGAATTAAGAGTGCTAATCCTTGTGAACATTGTCCTCGATCATGGTGTGTCAAATCTATAAGTGCGTAGCTGCTTAGTGCAACAATACATATTAGTGTATGTTGATTATACCTCTAGGTATGTGTCAGAACTTAGATAGGGGAATGTATTCACAATATTCACACATCCCTAGACGAAGCACTCATGTACAAATACTAGGTTTACATGCTTTAACTCGTGACATTGTATCCTTACACGTTAGAAATACTTTGAATACTAAATGTCACAATATGTTTGTGCTTATATAAAGATTAAAAACCTTGGAACAAATCTCTAATGCTAAAGTCTGATGTATATAAGTTAAAGCGTATCTATTTATGTGAATAGATTTTAATTTACTGGGGACTCCTTGAACTCAAAATAAATATAAAAGTGATTGCTCAAAGAAACCTAAGAAAGAAACTATGCAAGCTATCAAATATGATGTCAAGGACCCCCAAGCACTACTCACTTCTACTGATAAGTCTTTATGAGCATTATGAGGATGAGCACCATGGTTCAAAGAGTCATTTCAATCTTGTGCATCGACTCAAACTTAAGCTTAGTGCCCTAGTTCAAGTCTTAGTATGACATAGATAGACATGTGACGTGATTTTTCACTCTATTTCTCTTGTGTTAGCATGTTAAAGGATCGAGATAAAAGATGTAAAATACATTATTTCTACTTGGTGTTTTTCTCTCTTGTGATGCTACATGTACACAAGTCATTGCCTTATTTAATGCTTCCATGCATAAGTATTGTACTAAAACTACACTATATGTTTTTAGCACATAGGTACTATCACATGATTTACGCTTTTGACATTTACAATGTTTCAAGGTGATAAACTCTATAACTCTCGTAGCATTGTAGTCTTACTCATTGTGTGCTTAGTCCACTTTGAGCTATCCAATCCGTATATTCTATGTAAAATGATTTCATCTATGTTCGTGTACTCCGCTCTTTTGTGTGACCCTTGTGCTTAAAATTCCCCGATGTGCGTTTTCTTTGGGTCACCCCAATGTTTCTCATACCTTGATTTACTGATTGTGTGCACTCTCTGATGTCTATATCATGCTCACCACTTATACTCACCCATCATGTCTATTTGGTCTGGCCCGCCCTTTTGATACTATCAAAGGGGGAGAAGAGATTGTTCATGAGTATGAGTCACGGGTTAGGAAGGATCACATGTAGGGGGAGATTGCTACAATGTATGCACGTAGATAGGCGGGCCGTGTAGAACACGTGGATAGGGGGAACATGTGTGTAGGGGAGCTATATAGAGAAACTGAAACCTGAACTTTCAAGATTATCTTATATATATATTCATTCTATCATGCACTTCTTTGCTATTTTTAATGAATGTGATTTGATATTATCAAAAGGGGGAGTTTGTTGGAATCGATATTTCAAATTCCCTGTGTTTGTGAATATCTAATCCCAGGTTGTATTTGATCACATATTATGTTGATAGAGTGTGCAGGTTGACAGGTTCACACAAAGAAAAAGAAGTCTCCTAGGGATACTAACGTCGAGCGATAGAAGGTACCGCCGAGCGGTAGTAGTGAATTAATTTGACAGAGCGCTCATGAAATGATCGCGCAGGCATCAACTCATACCGTGCCGCTCTACGTTCGATATCACTGGCACTAACGTCAGGCGATACCAGAGGCGATAGATGGAGTAATTTATTGGACAGAGCTCTCGGGAACCTACCGCTAGGCGCTAGTCCTACTACTTGCGCTAACATGAGGATTTAAATTAGCAGGCACTTGGGAAACTACCGCTGTGCACTATTATTTTACTGCACCGCGGTAACCCACTCAACGCTCAAGGACTTATAGTGCGTTGAGACAGGTCTACCTCCGGTCGCTATCTACTTACCGCATCGCGTTAGCATTAGAAAAAGGAAATATTATTTTTGAATATTTTTACTAATTTGGAGGACAGTTGGCAGATTAAGCATGCGAACCTACTGCCGGGCGCTAGTCTTACCGCAGACGGTAGCCTATTTTAACGAAGATGTATATAAAGGCTCCTCGGTTTCCGTGCTTATTACTGAAGACTAAAAGAGACAGATTTACAACTCCTAGGGTTCGGAAGCTGCTCTTATGGTCCGTTCCGCCATCTCTATCGAAGGAAGAGAAGACTCCCTCCCTCCCATTTCCTCACAAAAAACTCCGATGAGCCTAGAACTATAAAGCCTACGAATAGTCAACCAGTTGCAAGCACTCGAAGATTTCAAACACCTTTTGCAGATCGCTCAACGGAGAAAGCTTTTTGAGGGAGATTTGAACTTAGATTATTTTATTCCTGTTGTTCTTCCTGCCACGGCTTAGATTTCCAGTAAAGTTGACGGAGAAAGCTTTTTGAGGGAAATTGTCCCGGGCTAGGGACATCTAGATCGGGGGATCTAGCGGGGCTCTAAGGTCCTTCCTTGCATGGAGGTGAAGAGTCGGCTCGACGACCTTTCTTTGAGGGAAAGGGAGAGAGCCAACAAGTTCGTGGAGCGGGTCAGTATAGAAAATCAAAGAGCATTTGTTTCTCACCGCCTTCAATCTCCAACGTCACGGGGATCACAATTTTGTAATTATCAAAACAATTGTTGTTCTAATTCCTGCAATGAAGTTCATTTTTTATGTGTTATTAAGTTTGTCATCTACTTTAATTATTAGTTAGTATTCTTGTGTGGGTTATACAACAAAATCTGCATAGGGAAATGAGTTATGTAACTTATCGCCACGTGTTATCTACCTAACGCCACGCAGTAGCTTCCAGTACTCGATTTCTGGATAAAGTCACGTAAATTTTATTTAACGCGAAAACCCTTATTCACCCCCCTTCTAAGGTTGGCCACTAGATCCAACACTATGAACTGGAGTAGGACCAAACAAGTCCATATACAGGTGGTTCAAACACCTCACAGAGTCTTTGGCCTCAATGCTCTTAAAAGAAGCTTTGGTCTGCTTGCCCTTTTGGCATGTAGAACAAATGCCCTCCTTGGTGCACTTTATTTTTGGACCATTCCTGACCAACTCTTCACTGAAGATCTTACAGATGGTCTTATAGTTCAAGTGAGCCAGTCACTTGTGTCATGTAACACAATACGAGACTTTCTCATTTGCAACTAGAAATATAGGAGAGTCTTTACTTAAACATAAAAAAGTTTAAACAATAGACAATTCCACTCCTAGTGTCTGTCAAGATGACCACTTCGTCACTTGACCTCTTAATTTGATACTCATCCTTGTGGAATACAATGACATAGACAAGATCATACAGTTGGATTATGCTAATCAGGTTGTGTTGCAACCCTTTCACATAAGCTACTTTTGAGTTTGAGACTATGCCATTTGTAATCATACCATATCTGTCACAACCCGCATTTTCTCCGAATTAAGAATTATCAGAGTATGAGAAAACACTCGTCGTGATGCCATGTCGAGCAGGGGATAACCGCTGACGCTCAGACCAAAACTATCTACTTTACTTTATGAAAATTTATAAGTTAAATGATTAGAAATTAAGTTATATTTTAAAGGCCATATCCCTCGGCTAAGTGGATCATCTGTTCCACAGTTTAAAAACTATACTTATACGTAGCAGAAATTACTTTGTTTACATTTGACATCCTAACAGAGTGCATAAGTGTCCCCAGAGGACAACTTATACTATGCAAGACCCTAGATTCAATTTATACTATATATAAGAAAACGATCTTTTTACGCCTTTGGAAAATAGAGTTTGAACTTTTTAAGAAAACATGCTGATTATGATATACATATAGTAGTTTTTTTATAGGTTTTAAAGTAACTAGAAACCCAGCATAAAACATCCCAAGAGCAAGTAGACTAATCTCCAGAAAGGTAGCAGCAAAAAGATAACATATCTAGTACAAAGGTAAAACTACCAGTGGGCGCCAACAACCTGACACGAACCAACTGGCAAATATATATATCTGTAAGAAAGTGCAGAAAACTACCTCACTAAACAAAGCAAAAGGATCTCTAAAGTCCAAGAGACCACCAACAACACCACAACAATACCACAGCAACTTAGCCACCAAACTAGCTACTATCCAGAACCTGAGACATTCAAAAGACAGAATACCTCAACAAGTAAAAACAAAAGCTGTGAAAGTGCTAAAAAAGAGGGTAAGCAAAAGAGTAGGCAAGACGGTAACAAACAAATGATGTCCAAGGAAAGACAAAAATTGCACAAAGTGTGAGGAAACAACAACAACCCTGCTAAAATCCTGCAGAGTCAACAAGGCTATCATGCCCAAAATGTTGCAAACAACATAGGAAAAAACATCTAACATCCTAAATTGTGAGAGATGGCAGTAGCAAAAACAACATGGGTCTGTGTTGGAGGCAAACTTAGTCCCCCAAACAAGCTTTTCCAATAAAAATACTCAAGGGTCTAACTGTGAAAGCACTAGGGACCTCCCACCAACTTGCTCAGCCCGTACTTGGAAGAAGATAAAAGTGTGGCCACGTCTAAGTCACATAACTTCAACTCTATTAAGAGCTTCAAACCACCACTACTAACCACAACCCATGATTCGGCCTTTGGAAAAATAGCTGACAAGGAACCTCAGAAATTTTTTGGGAATTCACTCTGGAGAGAGAATAAGCTAAGGAAAAAAAACGTTGAGTTGACTCAACACGGAGTTGAGTGGGCGGCCTTCACTCAACTCCAAACAGGATCTGGCGTTGAGTCTGCAATACTCTATCAATGCCAGACAGAATCTGGTGTTGAGTGAGCAGCACTCTATCAACGCCAGACACATAGTCGCAAGAATTGGCTGCGGCGTTGAGTGAGTCCAACTTACTCAATGCCTAAACAGCTATGGCGTTGAGTGAGGTCTACTTATTCAACGCCAAACTACTTAGCCGCTAAAAATTTCATCTCCAGCAATATAACAACTGTATAAAAATTTTTTGTAGTAAAAATTTATCTAACCAACTATGAACATTTCTAGGCCTAGGGTTAGGACTTAGTAAAATTGCCGAGTTAAAACTTCTATCTCCAACCCGGCTACACCCACTGCATAGGAAAATAAAACTAACCCAACCCTTACATCATCTCTCAGTCCAAGAACAATCAAGCTACAGCAAGAAGGAAATAAAAAGGTAGGCTTAGGGTAAACAAAAAAAACGTACAAGAAGCTTAACAGGATCTTCATATCGGAAGGCTAAGCACAGATTAAAGCGAAAATAATAAACCTGGTTTCTAACCTAAGGCTAGTAGGGGTATAACAACAGCTACTTAACAAAAGGCTTTATACAGCCGCAAGCTTTAAGAAGAAAACAAGGAAAATAATGACTTGGCAAGGGCAAGAATACTACTTGCCTCGATTTCTCGCAAATCCTTGGTCTGCCTCATTCCCTCACACTCGAATCCAGCAACGAAGCACAAGGCCAAAAATCTGGACATTGCCGGCGGAAAACAAGTCAAAACCCGAAATTCGAAACCACAAGTAAGGACATGAAACTTGGAAATCTTACCGTAGGAATGAAGGTCTTGACGAGAGCAATCCAAATCCACTCTCGGAATCGAATTCCGTCCACAAACGCTCCGGGAAATCGGCGGTGGAAGGCAAGGGTTCGGCGGTTTCTCCATTCCTCTCGTACAGGAGCGGCGGTTTTCCTTTGGAGAAGATGAGCCGTGGTTTTTTTTTTCTATCCTAATACATAACCTCTATATATATATATTAATATATACTAATATAATTTATTACATAATTACATAAAGCACAAAAACGACGTGAAAACCGAACGACCTCGGAATTTGACGAAATTCGCACCGTAGCTAAATATCCACGCTACGAACGCAACGACAAAGTAGAAATCAACTTTCGACGAACAGAACTCAGGTTATCACCACCCGAAGCCAAAACAGAAGCATCCCCCGAGAGGCCTCACCGAGTCACAAAACCAGACCCGGCTTGCTAGGGAATCTTGCTAATATGCTATAAAATAGGTCACTCAGTCCTATGGAGCTAAGAACACACTCCTAAATTCGCACAAGCCAAGAAAATGCGTCAACGTAACGCCAAATAAGAATTAAATAATTCGCAGAAAAAAAATCGGGGGCGTTACAGTCACTCCCCCTAAAAGAAATTTTTGTCCCGTAACTTTACACACACTACTTCTACTATAGAAGGAAAGTATCAAAACAAAAGTTACTAGAAAGAAAACATACCCAACAATTTAGGGGAACAGCTGAGGGTAAGCCTCCCTCGTAGCGGACTCTAGCTCCCAATTCGCACTTTCTAAATCCTGGTTCTTCGATAGAACCTTCACAATCGAGATAGACTTTGTCCGCAGCACCTGATCTTGAGTATCCAAGATGCGGACGGGCACCTTAACATAAGAGAGATAAGGCTCCAACTAGGGAATATCATCCAAGACTTGCCCACTGCTTTGCACGCACTTCCGTAGTTGGCTTATATGAAATACATTTTGAACACCTGGCAAGTTTGCTGGCAAATCCAACCTATATGCTGACACGCCAATCCGTTCTACAATCTTAAACGGGCCCACATACCTCGGGTCGAATTCCTGGTTCTTACCAAACCTATTAACAACCACCATCGGTGAAACCTTACGAAACACAAGGTCCCCCACCATAAACTCTAAGTCAGATCTACGCTGGGTTGCGTTCTTCTCATATCGCTCTTGAGCTACCGAAGCTGCTCTCGAATAAGCTTCATAGCGACTTCCATTTCTTCGAGCGCATCCGGACCCAATAGAGGCCTCTCACCAGCCTTAGCCCAAAATAAGGGAGTTCTGCAGCGCCTCCCATACAATGCCTCGAAGGGAGCCATTTGCAAGCTCTCTTGATAACTGTTATTGTATGCAAACTCCATAAGTCGCAACCGCTCATCCCACGCTCCACCGTAGTCTAGAATGTAGCATCTGATCATATCCTCCACTATCTGGTTCACACGCTCTGTCTGCCCATTGGTCTGTGGGTGATAAGCAGTATAATACCTCAAATCTGTACCCAGACCCTCTTGCAGACTCCTCCAGAAGCGAGATGTAAAACGGGAGTCTCGATCAGAAATGATGCTTATAGGCACACCGTGCAATCTGATGACCTCGTTCAAGTACAACTCTGCCATCTTCTTTATCGGGTAGTCGATCATATAAGGTACGAAGTGCGCACACTTCGTCAATCGGTCCACGATCACCCATACTGAATCAAATCCCCTTGGAGATCTCGATAAGCCCGTAATAAAGTCCATAGAAATACTTTCCCACTTCCAAGTCGGGATCTCCAATGGAGTCAACTTGCCACCAGGCCTCCCATGGTCAGCCTTCACACGCTTGCATGTGTAACATTAAGAAACATACCGTGCTATATCACCCTTCATACCATACTACCAGGCGATCTGCTTCAAATCATGAAACATCTTTGTACATCCTGGGTGGTAGGAAACACATGATCCATGAGCCTCTTTTCATATCATATCCCGGATGTCTCCAACCGCATGGATGCAAAACCTGCCGTGGTACTTCAGAGTACCTGCATCATCAATAGAAAAATCTGACAACTCCCCTCTCTCAGTCCTAAGGTATAGGTGTAACAAATCCGGATCATCCTTCTGGTGTAACCTGGTAAGTGAAATCCAAAATGTCTCTGCCACTGCCAAACTGCTTTGCAAGTCACAGCATCCCACAGAGATATCCATCAATAAAAACTCTTCCACTAAACGGTCTGCAGTGAGGTTGAAGATCTTCCCCATCTTCCGGCTCAGGGCATCGGCCACCACATTGGCCTTGCCCGGATGATACTGGATCTCCATGTCATAATCGGCCACATACTCTAGCCACCACCGCTGGCGCAGATTCAGCTCCTTCTGTGTAAACACGTACTTCAGGCTCTTATGATCAGTGAAGATCATGCACTGAGCCCCATAAAGTAGATGCCTCCACAGCTTCAACGCATAAATCACCGCTGGAAACCCAAGGTCATACGTAGGTTAATTCCTGTCATGAGTCTTCAATTGCCTTGACCCATACGCAATCACTTTTCCAGCCTGCATCAACACGCAACCCAGACCATTATGCAAAGCATCCACGTATTCATCATACTCTGCACGCTTAGTAGGTAGGGTCAGAACGGGAGCAGTGCACAGTCTGTTCTTTAGTTCCAGGAAGGCTTCTTAACACTTCTCGCTCTAGACAAAAGCTGTGTTCTTCTGAGTCAACCTGGTCAGCGGTGCAGCCTGGGTAGAGAAACCCTCCACGAACCTCCTATAGTAGCCGGCCAACCCAAGGAAGCTTATAATCTCCTTGGGTGTGCCCGACCAGCTCCAATCCATCACTGCTGCAATCTTCTCCGGGTTAACCGAGATCCCATCCTTATTCACCACATGACCAAGAAATGAGACTTGAAGCAACCAGAATTCGCACTTGCTTAGCTTGGCGAATAACTTATGGTCCCTCAACACCGATAGAACCAAGCGCAGATGCTGCTCATGCTCCTCAGCACTGCGAGAGTAGATCAACACCTCATCGATGAATACCACGACGAACTTGTCCAGGAAATCTTTGAACACTCAGTTCATCATATCCATGAAAGCTGATGGTGCGTTTATCAAACCAAATGACATCACCAAGAATTCAAAATGTCCATGCCTTGATCTGAAAGCAGTCCGTGGAATATTTGCCTCAACGATCCTGAGCTGATGATAGCCAGAACGAAGATCGATCTTGGAGAACTCCGTGCAACCATACAACTGGTCAAATAAGTACTCGATCCTTGGCAGAGGATACCTGTTCTTAATGGTGACTTTGTTTAACTCCCAATAATCGATGCACAGCCTCATCGACCCATCCTTTTTCTTCACGAATAGAACAGGAGCACCCCAAGGCGACGAACTCTGCCTGATAAAACCCTTTGCCAATAATTCATCCAACTGGACTCGTAACTCTTCCAGCTCACGAGGGGCCATCCGGTACGACGCCTTAGCAATAGGACGTGTACTCGGTTCCAAATCAATAACAAACTCAACATCCCGTTGGGAGGAAGACCAGAAGGTCATCAGGAAACACATCAGAGAACCCATGTACAACAGGAATCTCCTCCAAGCGCGGTATGCTTACAACAACCCCAACTACCGAGACTAAACAAGCAAAATAAATAGAACGAAACAGCTTTTGAGCACATACCACAGAGATGACGGGAGAATCCTGGCACGGATCAGCATACACACTTACAGGCTGACCGTTGCCCTTGACGAAGTCCAAGCGCTTCCCATTACACTGAATAACCGCATCATACCTAGACAACCAGTCCATGCCAAGAATAACATCGAAGTCCTCTAGATCAATCATCTTCAAGTCTGCCTTCGCAAGAATGTCTCCCAACAAAACAGGGCAATCCAAAATGCCCAAATCTGATAACATAGATTCACCAGAAGGGAATTTGACGCGGAAGGTATCTCGAACTTGATCTAGAATCAACCGATATCGCACCACAATGGCTTTAGCCACAAACGAGTGGGTAGCGCCGGAGTCGAACAGAACACGCGTCCATCGGTTCTTCACCTTAAATTTCCCGATAGGAGTACATATGCAACTAAGGAACTACCAAAAATAATAATAACCATTCCAGTAAATAAAACTTTCAGGCTCGGAGAACAACCAACCTGAGATGACCTGAGTTGAAGTTTGAGCCTCCTCGGAAGAGATCACGTTCAACTTCCCCTTGCACATGTCCACACGCTGAGGCGGAGGTAATGTCTGAAGTGGAATTACATGAAGAACATGATGAACCTGAGGACACCTTGTCTTGATATGGCCCATCTGTCCACACTGATTGCAGACTTTATCCTTGGACCAGCACTGGGCAGCATCATGCCCGGGTCACTTGCAAACAGAACAGGACATATCCTTCCTAGGAGCACCTTGAATAGCATGGACTTGCTCCTCTTTAAGAGCTCCCACCCTCCTGAAGCACCTCTCAAAGGGGTGGTCCGACCGGCCACAGAATCTACACACTACCTTGCTCTTCTTCCCCGAAGCAGCACCGGGTACCTGGGGGTTCTTCTCTTCAGCAGACTTCCTCTAGTCATTCCTCACCAACTGGCCTCTAATTTTAGCATTCTCAATTGCCTCTACCTTCAAGGTCATTTCTCCTGCACCAGCATAACCCACAGCGCCATGAGCAACCGCTAGTTGCTGAATATCACTCCTAAGGCCACCAAGGAAACACTTCGCTCTATCCCCCTCGGAACACACCAAACTTGGGGCAAATCAACTGAGCTTGCTGAACTCAATCTCATACTCGCTGACAGTGAGCTGCCTTTACTTCAGATGCAAGAAGTCGTTCATCAACCTGTCCCGCTCCACTGTAGGTAGGAACTTCCTCATCAGTATCTCCTTGAAGGAAACTGATGAGTTGTTAATATACCAACTTTTATTGTATTTTTATTTAGTCATTTTACTTTATTTTTACTTTTTCTGTTTGTTTTGTTTAATAAATATGCTTCTTTTTGTAAAAACAATCCTAACTTAAGTTTTTTTTGTTTTCTGAATTTTTTCATGAAAAAGTGAAAATTTGACCTGACACGCCCGTGTCATTGACCGACACGCACGTGTCACGCACTCAACGCCTTCCACCAGTCGACACTCAATGATTTTACTGTTCAACACTCAACGCCATCAGGACATGCCTGTGTCTGAAGACTCGACACGCCCGTGTACCTCACTCAACTCCTCCCGCCAATCAGTCACTCAATGCCATCTTCGACCCGATAAGGACATGCCTACCAATATGCCCGTGTGGTACCCCGTGTCACCAGCTCAACTAAAATTGCAATGTGTCCCAACACGCCTGTATCACGCAACCCGACACGCCCGTGTCGGACACGTGTCTCTTCCTGATGCTTCCAGAAGCAAGCCTGTTGGCCAGTGCTCGCAAAGTCAAACACGCCACCTCGACACGCCCCCCGACACGCCCGTGTTGTAGGGCGGGTCAAACCCGAAATTTTCCCTATAAATACCCAGTTTCTGTATGCTCTCTTGTTCTTTTTTTTGGACCATCTTTAGTGTGTTTTGTGGGCTGCCCTTGTGGTCTCCATAGCCATGTAAGGAGAACTTTCTCCCCCCTTCCTTTTATGTTTGGTATTGCTTTAGTTTAGCTTTGTATTAGCTTTGTAATAGTTATTTTCATTCAATAAAAAATGTTAACTTTTTTCTTCTTAATTGGCTTTGGAATGAACATGTGTGCCACTTTATTCTCCTTTTTTATTCTCATGTTTTTCCTAGTTTTCCTCTTTATGGAAAAGTGTGTGTGTGTGTGTTTAGGAGTGATGTTTTCATTTCTTTTTTTTCTCGTACGCAAGTGTGTTAGGATAATTTTTCTTCTAGCTTTTGTTAAACTCACTTTAAAATTATAACTTCTTCATCCTTTTGAACTTGTCAAAGAGATCTTAAATGTGATTTTTATTTTTCTTTAACTTAGTTTTTGTTTTATGTTGAAAATCTTTTTGCTCTTTTAAATTTTATTTTCACTTTTTATTCACTTTTATGAGGTCTTAAGAATGAAAAAGTTATAATTTTAATTTTTAAACACCTTTGATTTCTGTTTTAATTTCAAAAACCATTTGCTCTTTGAATTTTTATTTCATCTTTTTTATAGTTTTTGGCAAATTATAATGGTAGAAAAGTAGTTGTTTTTATTTTTAGATAATTTTGTTTATCCTGTTCTTTAATGTTAGTGAGTTAGGGTTTTCATTTTGTTCTTTCAATTTTCATGTAGTGTGTGTGAGTGTATGGGTTTAATCTTTTATGCTTTCTTAATTTATGTAGTGTGTGTGAATGTATGAGGATAGATTTATTGCTTTCATTCTCCCGCCCACTCATTTGAGCCGGGACTCGTAATTTTATGCTTTTTCAATTATGTAGAGTGCGTGTGTGTAGGAGAGAAATTTTCTTGCTTTGATTTTATCGCTTTCTTCAATTCATGTAGAGTGTGTGCGTGTGCGCATCTATTTCCACCAACTCGTTAAGAGTTGAATTATAACACCTCTACCCGTCAAGAAGAATATAATAGAGGGTCCGGTCGGGGCCCCACACCATATTCCACAAACAGGTGGAGACGCTATGAAATAATATCAAAACCAACGCATCCTAACACAGAGCATTCTAGCGGAAGTTTTACAATTGAAAAACTTGAACTCAAGCAAAACAAGAACTATCCACTAAAACATAGGAATGTATACAACCAAAGAATCTGGCCTTAATGCCTTACAAATTTCTCTAAACAAGGTGTGGTTTACAGACATCAGCACGCAGGCCGGCCACACATGAACAAGAAGAAACAAAACAAACAAAGCCTTCGAGGGCAGCAACGCAGCTTGGGCTTCAGCCCGCTAAGTCTCGGACCAGCACCTCCAGCACCTGCAAAAACCAATCCACCAAGCGGTGGCAAACAGGGCAACGGTCATCATTCAGCTGACCAATTATAACGACCCTGCCCCAGGCACGGGGCAGCGGAATTCCATACCTGCATAGAATTTTCCAATATGATATATATAGCAAACCACGCAAGACGTGCACGACCGCACAGTCAATACATATCACAAACGTCGGCACGACGACCCGACACTCCGTGCACTCAGGGCACATTCGGGTGTACCGGAGACACCGGATCCCACCAATGAGCATTCTAGTCTTGATCGGCACGCAAGCCGTAGACTCTCGCTATGTGATCCTAACAGGGCCATATGCACCCAAGGTTAGACAACAATAATGCGGGTACAGATCCGCCTATCCCATTGCTCACATCGTATGACTCAAGACTGGACTGAAGCGGGTACAGCTTCACCTTGCCCGTCCACCACAAGAGTTGAACCCAACTTGCACAATTTCCTGGACTTCCTTCAGTACTTCCTACTGCACCAGGCAACAGGTATGCACCACAGATTGCACACAAACAATCAAATAGTCCTCCGAATGCAAACAAGCATCATCAATCCAGACCAATACGTCCAGATGGGCTTCACAAAACATGCCTAGATCAGACTCCAATTCCGGACTCTAACAAGGGGGACTTCACATATCTACCCCAAGGGACACCACAACCCACTGCACACTCGCAGGGATGGATTTTCCCTATGCAAATGCAGGAAAGTAGGACTTCACATGTCCAAGACGGAAATCGTTACCCTTGGAATTCGCCTCGGAGCAATGGAGAGAATTGAGATGGATGAACGCATTCGTAGCATCCTTGCCTTCAAAAATCCGAACTCGGCTCGCGATTTGGACCACCACAGCACCACCGACGGCCGGATTCCTCTTCTTCTTCCTTGCTTTGCTCTCCCCTCTCTCTTAACTTTAGAAAGAGAAAGATAAAACTCAAATGAGCTTTCTCCTATTCAATCCCGGCCTTATCAACCCAGGGAAGAGCCCAGACCATTTTATCTTGGTCAAAGAAAATGAATGGCTCTGATCAGCCCTGAATTTGATTTCCTGGGCCGAACACGGGTTGTGACACGCCTGTGTCACAGGCCGTGTCCCTGAAGCGGTGCACAACCGACTTAAAATAAACCAGAACACGGGCATTGACACGCCAGTGTCAAGCCTAACACGCCCGTATCACACAGTACACGGTCGTGTACCCGGCCGTGTCACCCCTGTAACACGATATCCAAAATTACCTGAGCAGGACACGGCTAAGGCACACGCCCGTCTCCATAGCCGTGTGCCAAACACGCCCCTATGACACGCCCGTGTCATAGGCCGTGTTCCACACTCGACGATCAGGGCTCGAGAACTTGTCGATAATAGGGACACGCCCTGGGACACGCCCGTGTCCCAGGACGTGTACACCTGACATGCCCTGAGACATGCCCGTGTCTCAGGCCGTGTCAGCCAACCTGAATCCGACTTTGGCTTTTTGAGATTTCTGGGGTGTTACAATCCTCCCCTCCTTAATAAAATTTCGTCCCGAAATTTGAAGACAGCAGGGAGATAACAACATAACACAATCAGAGACATATATGTTTCTATCACATATACAAACGAGCGAACAGGTTATGAAAATAACTCGGGAAACTCGGCTCGCATAGTCTGCTCCCGCTCCCATGTTAGCTCTTCTCGGCCACAATTGTCCCACCGGACTTTGAACATCCCGATCATTTTGTTCCGCAACTGTTTCTCAGCTCGATCCTCGATCCGAATGGGCCTCACCTTTAGCGTTAGCCCATACTCAACTGGCACCCGATCATTCTCAATCACTTGAGCTTGATCCTTGACTGCTTTTCGTAGTACTGAGATGTGGAACACATCATGCAGTCCACCGAATTCCGATGAAAGAGCTAGACGATAGGCAGCTTCCCCAACTCGCTCCACCACTTCAAACGGAACAAGGTATCGCGGACTTAGCTTTTTCAACCGCCGAATCCGAGATACGCCTTTGAAGGGTTTAATCTTTAAATATACCTAGTCACCCACAGCGAACTCCACGTTCCGGTGCTTAGCATTCTAATACTTGGCTTGCCGATCCTGGGCTATTAGTAGTATCTCTCGAATAGAGCGTATTGTTGAGTTAGCATCCTCGACTTCCTTTTGTCCCAAAAGTTTGGATTCACCAGTTTCTACCCAAGCTAACGGTGTACGATACTTGCGACCATATAGAGCTTCAAACGGTGCCATGCTGATGCTCGCTTGGTAGCTATTATTGTAGGCAAATTCCACCATAACAAGATGATCTTCCAATTTCATACCGAAGTCCAGGGCGCACATACGGAGAATATCCTCCATTGTTCTGTTGGTTCGTCCAGTTTGGCCATCCATTTGCGGATGAAAGGCCGTACTGAATGCTAACTTCATGCCCAACAGCTGATGGATTAGCCTCCAATCCTTTGAAGTAAATCGCCCATCACGGTCACTGACGATGCTTCGAGGAATACCGTGCAATCGAACAATCTGCTCCACATACAGCTTTGCCAACGTTTCCACTGAATCGTCCCGCTTGTTTGGTAGGAAGTGAGCCACCTTTGTTAATTGGTCGACAATAAACCAGATTGAGTCATTCTCACGTTGAGTTCTCGGTAATCCGTGCACGAAATCCATAGAAATATCCTCAAACTTCCACTGCGGAACTGGCAATGATTTCAGGAAACCACTAGGCCGTTGACACTCTGCCTTTACAAAAGTACAAGTACAACACTTAGCCACATACTCAGCTATGTCCTTCTTTAAACCGGGCCACCAGAATAATTTCTTCAAGTCCTTGTACATCTTTGTGCTCCCAAGGTGAATTGAGTACTTTGTAAAGTGTGCTTCATATAACATTTCTTCTCGCAATTTACCCGCATAAGGGACGTACAATCGACCATCCTTCCGTATTAACCCGTCATCCCAGGAGAATTGGTCACCAGACCCTTCCTTGGCATAGCGTTGGAGACTTTTATCAAACTCCGTTTCGCACCGAACCCTGTCCGCAAGGTCATATTGAACCTCCATCCAGTTCAAGCATGTATCGGCCTAAGAATCCCTTTCAACACAAGATATCTCCAACGCTTCCAACTCCCTGATTAGACGCTCATCATGTATCCGCAACCAACTTGACCGCACCGGAGTCCGACGACTCAAGGCATCAGCGACCACATTTCCCTTTCCGGGAACATAGTGAATGTCGAAGGTATAATCCCCTAGGAATTCCATCCACCTCCTTTGTCGCATATTCAAATCCTTTTGATCGAGCAGATACTTTAGGCTTTTATGATCTGTATAAATATCCACCTTCACGCCATAAAGATAGTGCCGCCACAACTTTTGCAAAAAGATCACCGCCGCCAACTCCAAGTCGTGGATGGGGTAATTACGCTCATGCACCTTTAATTGACGTGATCCAAAAGCGATCACCTTGCCAAACTGCAGGAGAACGTAGCCTAAGCCGCTTCCTGACGCATCGCTGTAAATCTCAAAACCGTCTGTACCACAAGGCGACGTCAAAACAGGCGCCGTGGTCAAACGACCTTTTAACTCCTCAAAAGCACGCGCGCAATCCGGCATCCAAACGAACTTTTGATCTTTTCTCGTCAACGTAGTCAAAGGCAAAGCAATCCGGGAGAAGTTCGCCACAAATCGTCTATAGTAGCCTGCCAGTCCAAGAAAACTCTTGACTTCGGCCACCGAAGACATCACTGGACAATCACGAATGGCACTTATCTTTGTCGGATCCACCGCTATGCCCTCTCCACTTACTACATGGCCCAGAAAAGCCACCAACGAGAGCCAGAACTCACACTTAGAGAACTTGGCATATAACTTATTTCTCCGCAAGGTATGCAATACCAACCGCAAATGGTTTTCATGATCTTCCTCCGACTGAGAGTACACGAGGATATCATCAATGAACACAATCACAAACAGATCCAAGTATTCGCGGAATGTTCGATGCATGAGATCCATGAATACCGAAGGCGCATTACATAAGTCGAACGGCATCACTGTGAACTCATAATGACCGTAGCGTGTGCCAAACGCTGTCTTGGGAATGTCACCTTCCCTAATCCGCAATTGGTAATACCCGGATTTCAAATCCAACTTGGAATAGACGGTTGAGCCTGCCAGCTGATAAAATAAGTCATCGATCCGAGGAATCAGATACTTGTTTTTCTCTGTCATCTTATTCAGTTCGCGGTAATCAATACATAGCCGCAAACTACAGTCTTTCTTTTTCACAAAAAGAACAGGCGCGCTCCAAGGTGACATACTTGGGCGTATGTATCCCTGCTCCAACAATTCTTGCAACTGAACTTTTAGTTCGGCCATCTCTTTTGGCGCTACCCGATACGACGAATGGGCCACAGGTTTCGCACCCGGCACCAACTCGATAGCGAAGTCGATTTCCCTTTGGGGAGGTAACCCCGGAAGGTCCTTTGGAAACATATCAGCATACTCCGACACAATCGGCACTTCACTCACACTGGCCTTTGTCGCCACCGCCTCTATGAGTGTAAAGAACAACTCTGCACCCTTCCGAACTTCCTTAACGACTTGGAGAGCAAATAACAACATCCCACTCATCCCTTGTATACCAATGAACTTGGTCTCTTGTTCGGTATTCTGCCTAAGTGTGACCTCTTTTGAAGTGCAATCTATACAGGCACGCTGCTCTGACAGCCAGTGTATACCAAAGATTATATCAAATTCCTTGATCGGCAATACTAATGTTTCCACCTTGAAATCCCGACTCCCTATCATGACCTCAAGACCTCAAGATTTATCCACGCACATCAAACATTCGTTAGGTAACAACACCTTTACACTGTTTGTCGTGGTCCGGATAGGTACCCCGACACGAAAGACGAACTCTTTAGACAGAAACGAATGTGAAGCACCTTTGTCAAACAGTGCTCGCGCCGGATACTCTCGTATAAGGACAAACCCTTAAACATCACAATCAAAACAAGCACAACACACAGTATAAAATAACATTAAAACTGTGCGCACCTGTGACGACATCCGCCTGCTTAATAGCCTCCTGCTGTCCAAGGTTGAAGACCCTAGGCTGCGTGTGCGAGGCAGAAGACTCCACCACAGTCTTCCCTTTCTCCGCATAAGATGCTCCCGTCTTCATGTCACCCTTTGGAGGACTAACTCGGCAATCACGTGCGAAGTGTCCCAACTTCCCGCACGTAAAACAAGCGCGAGATCCATACCCAGATGTCTCTGTCACAGTCGCAGAAGGAGCTTGTCCAGTAGACTTAGACTTCTTTCCCCATCTCTTACGGTACCCAAACTTCTCCGAACGTGACGGCTTGAAATTTGGCTTTGTCACAGCCAAGGTCCCTTTTGCCTGCCCTCTTTTCATGTCCGTATCCAAAGACCGAGCCATACAGACTAAGGCTTCAAATCCCTTACTCAGAGAACTCGAGAGCAAATACCGCAGCTTATGTCGCAGTCCCGCATAAAACCTACTAGTCTTACACTCTTCTTCGGCGAATATTGTACCCGCATATCTTCCCAAACGTGTGAACTCATGTAGGTAATCATCTACACTATGATCTCCTTGAGTTAACCATCTAAATTCCATTTCAATCGATATACTTTGCTGCATTGGTAGATGTTGTGCCAAGAACAATCGAGAAAATTCGTCCATCAAGACTTCTGCAAGTTGTCTACCAGCCAAGTGATGCAGTTCAATCTCATCCCACCATAAACGAGCCTCTCCTTCCAATAGGAAAGTGGCCAACATAACCTTCTGTCCCTCCTCAACCTTGATCGCTCTAATGATCCTCTTGATCCTTGCAAGCCAATCCTCCTCTTGGGCCGGCGACCCTGCCCCAGTAAATTGTGGAGGATTGATGCTCAAGAATTGCTTCAATTTTTGATCTACTGCCCGCGGATCAACTACAGCTTCTACCGGTTCTTGCCGTACCCAAGCATGCGCTGGCACCACTACAGGACGTGCCTGCCCAGCCTGTTGAGCATTCATCACAGGAAGTACCATTTTTGTGATGAAACGCACCGTTTCAGCGGATGGAGGAGGTGTGGCACCTCAGCTGGTGCCGCACTTTCTATAGAATGTTGAGGTTCGGATTGACCCGCAACACTTCTAGTCACCTATATGTGTAAAACACACAATTTAGCGACCAAGTAAAATGGCAAACATACAAAAAGAATGCACAGGTTCAACAAACAAGTGTATTTGCATTTCTAAGTGGACATTCTTGAGTTCAAGTTAAGTGTTATAACGACAGCACTGACACGTGCTCGCCACCTCGCAAAAGAATTCATCCGCGAATTCGGAAGAGATCGACCAACAAGCTGATACCAAATTGTAACACCTCTACCCGTCAAGAAGAATATAATAGAGGGTCCGGCCGGGGCTGTTGGGTACATTGGAAAATGTGTACCTGATTTTAAGAAGCCTAACTTAGCTCAATGATATACATCAAGGTGTATTTGATGTTATTTTGAGTTTATATGTGCAGGTTAAGAATGTACTAGAATGCAGGAAAAATATTCTAAGTCCATGTGTCAACACCAGAAGAGATTGTGTTGACACTTCAGAAAGATTGTGTCGACACTTGAAGAAGGCTGTGTCGACGTAGAGAAATAGAGTCAACAACAATTGTGTCGACACCTGGAGGCAGTGTCGACACATAGAAGTTTGGTCGACAACATTTGTGTCGACACCCGAAGACTGTGTCGACACACAGAATTGCTAGTCGACAACATTTGTGTCGACACCATAAGACTGTGTCGACACACAGAGGCAGAGTCGACAACAGCTGTGTTGACACCAGGAGACTGTGTCGACACTCACTATATTCTGAGTCTACATCAACTTTGTCGTCACACAGGACTTGTGTCGACACACAGCAAAGTCTAGACTAAGTTATTTGCTGGTGTATGATGAAGTGTTTGTGTCGACACAACTACTCAGTGTCGACACATTCTCAAGATGCAGTACCAAGAAGTTGTGTCGACACCTAAGTCACTTATGTCGACACCTAAGTCACTTATGTAGACACATATTGACAGATGGTCTTGACACTTTCTAACAGACAATCTCGACAATTTGCTGACAAAGACAAAGGCACAAGATCTGTTTTAAGACTTGACAGCTGTGAGTTACAACAGGTCGACTGAAGCTGTTAGACTTGTCAGAAGTTTGTTAGAAACCGGATCAGCCGGTTACCAAGCATGAAGTCTATAAATAGACAGATTCAGAAGAAGAATATACACATACATATACATAGAAACTGATTGATTGATCATTGTTGTGAGATAAGATCTCTAATTAAGAAAGTGCAAGGCACAGAAGAAGATCTTCGAGAGAAGATCTAAGAAGACTTTCTGAAGTGAACATCCATTCAGATTCAGTCTAAGTTGAATTCATTCAAGAATTCAGAAGTATTATCAAGGGTTATGGATAGAGAGGGATCCAGCCATTTGAAGACAAGAAGGAAGCTATCACAGGTTTTCTTAAGAAGCAGTATATTCCAAAGGAAATCAACTCTAACTAAGTTCAGATTCAAGAAGCTTTGAAGAAAGCTAAGATCCAATTGATTTCATCCATCAGCCTTTTCATGAAACTAATCAAGAACAGTCTTATCCCTTCTCTCTCAACAGGGGTAAGATATTATATTACTTCATTTTCAAATTCTGTAGGATCTATTTATAGATCTGAGTTATAAGCCTATTTTATAAAGGCTGAGTATAGGAGAGGTATTCTCTGAGTGGTAGGGTTGTTTATGCCTGAGTTGTAGGAGAAGGTGTTCTCTGAGTTATAGGCCTTGTGGCAAGGCTGAGGTAGGGATGGTTAGCCTGAGCTGTAGGAACCTTATAGGGTTCTGAGTTGTAAGAACCTTTTAGGGTTCTGAGTTGTAGGATCTGAGGATCTGTGATAAAGGAGGAAGTTAGGCCGAATCTAGCACACTGCTAGATAGGTGAAGGGGGGAAAGTGGATGTACCCAGACCTTGGGGAACCACTATAAATCTGTGTGCAATCTGTGATGTGTACATGTTTGTGATTGTTGTGCTGTGTTAGCTGTAGTGTTTTCTGAATTTTATTATAACCTGCAGTTATATTCTGCCTTAAGTTAAAACAAGCATTAGAACCTATTCACCCCCCCTCTAGGTTTTTAGGTTGTCTTAAAATTAAAACTATCAAGTGGTATCAGAGCCAATTTACACAAAGAAGGACTTAACAGTCTGAGTTAGATCCCTAAAGGCAGAATCAAGAATCAAGAAAATGGGTTCTGGAGAGAATCACAAGGAACTAGGGTCAATGAAATTACCCATCTACAGAAAAGAGATTTTTTGAATCTAGAAACAAAGGGTTAGGTTGTTTATGGAGGCTTCTGATCTAAGGATGTATATTACAGTAAAAGAAGGTCCATATATCCCAATGAATGTGTCTGCTCTAGATGCAAATAAAAAAACTCCTAAAGATTTCTCTGAAATGACTAAGGATGAGATTATATTGTCAACTATGGATAAGAGAGCTCAGAATATCATAGTGAGTTCCATAGATGATTCTACTTTCCAAAATTTGATTCACTGCAAAACCTCCAAGGAAATGTGGGACACTTTGATTGTCTACATGGAGGGTTCTGAAGAAGTTAGAAAAGACAGAAAATCTATGCTTAATCAAGAATATGAGAGTTTCATACAAGGGAAGTCTGATAGCATAACTAAATGCTACAAGAAATTCTACAGGATAGTGAATGAACTGATGTCCTATGGAAGGGTCTTCAGTACATATGAGCTGAATGACAAATTTCTAAGATCCTTGACAAAGGATTGGGATACCAAGATTTGTGCCATAAGAGAAGTGGCCATACTAGCAGACATTTCTCCTCCAACCTTATTTGGAAAATTGCTCTCATATTAAAAGCAACTAATGGCTAGGAAGGAGGAAGAAAAAATTTCAAAAGGAGAGCATAAAGAGAAGTCAGTGGCCTTCAAAGTTGAAGCCACTAGAAAGAGCAGGAGAATTTCTCCATCACCTTCTAAGGAAGTTGCTGAAGATAACTCAGAAAATTCAGACAATCAGAACTCATAAAGCAGTAATTCAGATGCAGATTTTGCTGCCTTTACAAGGCAGTTTCAGAGGTTCTTGAAGAAGAAGCAGTTGAAGTCAAGGCCCTCCACATCACAGCCAGTTGATGATTACTATCAGAAGAGAAAATCATCAAGAAAGGAAAGGAGCAGATCAAAGCCCAGTAAAGCTACAACATCAAAGATTGTTTGCTATTGCTGCAATAGGCCAGGACATGTGGTGGCTGAATGTCCAGATAAGAGGAAGGAGTCAATAGACAGAAAGAATACTCAACAAAAGGGAAAAAAGGAGAAATCCTTTGTTGCTAAGAAGGAGAAGAGTCTTACAGATCAATCTTCCTCAGAGTCAGAATCTGAAGCTGAAGCTTACATTGGATTGTATGCAGCTAATGAAGAAGAGGAGTTTATGCAATTGATAAACTCCATCTATGATCAAGAAGACCATCAGTGTATGGGACTGATGGCTGATTCAGAATACAACAAGTGCCAGGATCAGCCTGGTCCCAATAAGGTACAAAGTAATTCTAGAATTTCAGATTACAGTACCAGTTCAGAGTCAGATTCATCTGCATCAAGTAATAAGGATGGATCTGAAACTGAAGGAGATGTTCATCAGTTGATAGATAAGTATGGAGACTTATTGCAGGCTCTTAAGAAAAGCAAGAACCTAGCCAAAACTCAGGCTCAGGAGATTGCAGATCTTTAGGTGGATGCATCTTAGTTAGAAAAAGTATTGGATCAAAAGTTAAATGAGATTGCCAAATTGAAAAATATAACTATTATTTAGATGGGCACAATCACATATTACAAAGATCAAGTTAAAAGTCTAGAGGCTAGGCTGAGAGTAGAGAAAGATTTAGTGGCTAGTTACTCTAAGCCAAAATCAGTCTTACCTTTAATAGATGAGTTTGTGGCTCAAAAGGGTAAGGCAGGATTAGGCTTCAAGGGTAACACCAGGGCTGCCCAATTCAAGAGAAAAGGCAAAGCTCCAGTCCAACCACTAAACCTTAGAGTCCCTGTTATGTTTAGAAAGGTACAAGTGCCTTCTAATGAATATAATCTTGAAAATATTCATGGTCATATTAAGACTGATGTTCTGAAGAACTAGAATGTTTATGCCAATAAGTCAATCTATGTTCATAAACCCCATAGTTATAAGAAATCAGTGGGTGTAGTTGCAGCAGTACCAGCTCAGAACAGAAATTTTTCTACCAAAAATGTATTTAAACCTAGATACAACAGGTATGAATGCTGGTGTTGTGGCAAGATAGGCCATTTTGCCATAGACTGCTGGCATAACATAAGTGTCAGGAAGAACAACAGTCTACCAGTTAGAAGAGCTACTGCTAGGTTTGATATGAATGATGCTAACCTGAACCAAGGACCCAAGACTTACTTGGGTTCTAAGGAAAAGTAATTTTGTATTGCAGGAAAGTCCAAGTTGCCATGCCCCTATATAGTACTTGGATAGTGGTTGTTCCAGGCACAAGACTGGAACAAAGGGGCTGCTAAAGGAGTACATTCCTATCAAGAATGGACCTAAAGTAATCTTTGGTGGATCTGAAAGAGGAATCATCAAAGGATTTGGTAACATTTCTTCAAACCAAATTACCATCACTCAAGTGGCTTATGTAAAAGGTTTGAAACACAACCTGATAAGCATAAGTCAACTGAGTGATCTTGGATATGACATTTTATTTGTTAAGAATGGATGTCATATCAAGAGGTCAAGTGATCAACAGGTCATATTGACTGGATACAGAAAAAGAAATGTTTATTGTCTTGACTTTGTATGTGAGAACAAGGTTTCTCCTATTTGTATTGTAGCTGATGATAATGCATCTCATTGTGTCAAATGGCACAAGAGGCTGGCTCATCTTAACTATAAGACAATTGGCCAACTCTTTAGTAAAGAATTAGTGAGGAATGGTCCTCATGTTAAGTGTATAAAGGAGGGGATATGTTCAGCTTGTCAAAAGGGCAAGCAGACAAAATCCTCCTTTCATAGCCTTGAAAACAAGGATCTGTGAGGTGTTTATACCTCTTAAATATGGATCTTTTTGGTCCTATGCTAGTTCATAGTCTAGGTAGGAAGGTCTACACTTTTGTGGTTGTAGATGACTATTCTAGATATACATGGGTGTTCTTTCTGAGACAAAAATCAGAAACCCCAAGTGTTTTACATAATTTTGTTAAACAAATTCAGAATGAACTGAACAGTACAGTGGTCAAAATCAGAAGTGACCATGGCACTGAATTTCAATCTGAAAGTATGACAAGATTGTGTGAAGAATTTGGGATTTTCCAAGAATTCTCCTCACCTAGAACACCACAGCAAAATGGCATTGCTGAAAGAAAGAATAGGACATTGATTGAAGCTGGTAGAACTCTATTGAGTGACACTTCTCTTCCAAAATATTTCTGGGCTGAGGCAGTAAACACTGCATGTCATGTGATCAATAGGGCTTCTATCACCAAGATCCACAAAAAGACTCCCTATAAAATTATGAAAGGTAGAAAACCAAATCTATCCTACTTTAGGATCTTTGGTTGCAAGTGCTATATACTTAACAATGGCAAGTCTTATCTAACTAAGTTTGCTTCCAAATCCCAAGATGGGATATTTGTTGGGTACATCATCAATAGTAAGGCTTATAGAGTCTACAAACGTACTACTCAAGTGGTAGAAGAATCTGTACATGTTGTATTTGATGAAACAAGACTAATCAACAGTGAGTTGCCTTGTAGATCATTCAGTCCAACAGGTATAAGCAATAGGATGGGCAAGCTTTCCATTGCAGAAGGCACAACTGCAGATGAAGTATTGGAAAATGATGGCTACTGTCCAGGGGGAGTACAAGACTTTATAAAAGATGATGACAACCAAGAGGTGCAACATAATGAAGGAACTAGAAATGTTGAACCTGAAGAAAATCTACCTCTAGCTATAAGACATCTAAAAGACCATCCAGCAAATCAAATAATAGGTAATCTAAGACAAGGAGTGCAGACTAGAAGTAGAAATCTGAGCACAGTCCTGCACTCAAGTTTTCTATCTCAACTGGAGCCTAAGAAATTTGAAGAAGCAATCCAATACCAACACTGGATTAATGCTATGCAAGAGGAGCTTAATCAATTCAGAAGGTGCAAAGTCTGGGAGTTAGTTCCTAAACCAAAAGACCACAACATCATTGGCACAAAGTGGATCTTTAGGAATAAGTTGGATTAGAGTGGAGTAATTGTGAAGAACAAAGCAAGATTGGTTGCTATAGGCTATAGGCAGGAAGAAGGATTAGACTTTGATCAAACATTTTCCCCAGTAGCAAGACTGGAGGCAATCAGAATGTTCCTTGCCTATGCAGCATATCAAGGCTTCAAAGTATACCAAATGGATGTGAAATCAGCATTCCTGAATGGTGATATAAAAGAAGAAGTCTATGTAGAGCAGCCATAAGGTTTTGTAGATTCTCTTAAACCTAGTTATGTCTATAAACTTAGGAAAGCATTGTATGGGTTAAAGCAAGCCCCAATGGCTTGGTCTGAAACCCTGTCTACTTTTCTTATTGAGAACAAATTCTCAAGAGGTAAAATAGACAAAACTCTATTCCTAAGGGAATCTAAAGGTAAGATAATCTTAGTTCAGATCTATGTAGATGATAAAATTTTTGGGTCTACAGAGAACAACCTTTGCAAAAAGTTTGCCAAACTTATGCAAGGGAAGTTTGAAATGAGCAGTATGGGGAACTTAAGTTCTTCTTGGGACTCCAAGTAAGACAGACTGAAGATGGCTTGTCCATATCCCAGTCTAAGTTCACCAAGGAATTAATTAAGAAGTATGGTATGGAATCATCCTCCACCATGAGAACTCCTATTGGAACAAATATGCCAATATGCAAAGATGATGCAGGTAAGCCTGTAGATGAGTCTTTGTATAGAGGAATAATTGGCTCTCTATTATATCTCACTGCTAGTAGACCAGACATTATGTATGCTACATGTGTCTGTGCTAGGTATCAAGCTTGCCCTAATGAATCACATTATACTTCAGTCAAAAGGATTTTGAGATATCTTAAGGGCACACCTAATTTAGGCCTTTGGTACCCTAGGAATGGAGATTTTCTACTAACAGGTTATTCAGATGCAGATTTTGCAGGCTGTAGAGAAGATAGAAAGAGTACTACAGGTATATGCCAATTCTTGGGAGGAAGATTGATATCCTGGAGCAGTAAGAAGCAGACTAGTGTGGCAATATCTACTGCTGAGTCTGAATATGTGGCAGTAGGAAGTTGCTGTGCATAGCTATTGTGGATTCAGCATCAGCTAAAGGACTATGGTATTCAAGTAAGTAGAACACCTTTATTGTGTGATTCTAATAGTGCTATTTCTATTGCAAACAATCCTGTTGCACATAGTAGAACTAAGCATATAGAGATAAAATACCATTTTCTTAGAGAACATGTAGAAAAAGAAGACATCTCATTAGAATTTGTTAAAACTGATTATCAAATTGCAGATGTATTTACTAAGCCTCTGGATGAAACTAAATTCAATAGATTTAAAGTTGAATTAGGAATGTTGGCCATAAGTTAGTTTATTAAAGATTTGGCTAAGTAAAATAGTGTCGACTCATTCAGTGAAAATGAGTCGACACAGAGTAGTCATGTCGACTAGTCAGGGAAAATGTGTCAACACATGAGAATCTGTGTCGACACTTAAGGGTCAAAGAGTCGACTCATCCAGATATGTAGTGTCGACACAACCAGAGTAATGGTGTCGACACTTATAGATTTTGTGTCAACTCTTATACTAAGAGTCGACACATTATTTTGGCTGAACTATTCAGTATTTCCTGTGTCGACATATCAGCAATTGGTGTCGACACATGGTAGTCTGCGCCGTGGTCGAGACTATAGAAGTATGTGTCGAAACTTGTCAACAGTGTCGACACTTTTCGACTATTTTTGTTCGCCTCTTGACCTTCTGTGTATTGAAAAGGTATATATAGGTCGAGAACATATTCTGTCGACACGCTCACCAGGTTTTCGAAACTAAAACCCTGTGTCGACAATCTCTCTTCTCTCCTCTCAAGCTTTCTCATCATTCCAATGGCGCCAAAGGTTGAAGACAACATCTATGAGGGATATGAGGTTGTTAGGGCTGCCTTCGACAATACTGCGCCAGAAATCAAACAAGTGATTTCTCTTCTTACAGACAATGGATTGGAATACCTTGTCTCTAAACCTACCAAGATTTGGAAGAAAGAAGTTTTCGAGTTCAAAACTGTTGCAACATTGGACTCCACTGATCTCAAGATCAAATCTATAGTTCATGGGACTAAGGTTAAACTTACTCTAAAAAGTATAAAAAAGATTCTTCACCTACCCAGCATTCAAGATGAAGAAGAGGTCCCAGCCTCAAAGACAAGGGAAGCTCTCCAGTGGTGTGGTTTGGATTCAGCCATAAAGATTGGAGCAGCCATAAACCAAAAGGGAATGAATCCACAAGGAAAGTTTCTATCTGAAATTGTAGGCAAAGTGATCTTATGCAAGCCAGGTGGACATGATAGGATCTCAGCCTATATGTTCAGCTTGATGACAAGAATTTTCTTTATAATTCCAACCAGTTGGTCAGCAGTTCTGTTTGAAAAAATCAAAGAAGGAATCAAGAATCCAAACATGGCTAGAATTTTGAGTCTATACCTGGCTGGAATCATTACAGAGGTAATTCAACAGATTTCTCAGACCAAGATCAATCATATGAGGAAAATGGACATGAGGTTATTTTCAAGATGGGATAGAGTTCTATCAAAAGAGTTGCCTGAGGTGGACAGGCAGGAAACAGCTGAGAAATCACCAGAACATGATCATTGCAATGCACATGTTCAAGAAGAATAAGTTAGAGAGCAGGCTGAGGACCAGACTGGGTCTACTCAATTCCAAGAGGAATATATACCTTCACAGATGCAGGGGGAGATAGATCTTACTCCTGCTCAGAACATTACTGATCCTGCACAGTTGTAGGTGGAGCCCATTACTTCACAAGTTCAAGAGGAAGAATGACTAAACTTATCAGAAGATTTGAACACTACTGTAATATATGTTTCATCACCTGCTCAAGCACAAAAGGAATACACTCTAGAAGAGTTGTTTCCTAACTTTCGAAAGACAGCTGAAATGGATGACACCCTAAGAGTTGAGAAGGAGCAAGGTGTTGTTGAGGGGGAGAAAGTGCATGTTGAGGAAGTGCAACATGAAACTGAGAAAGAAATTCCTACAACTCCTCTAGAAAGAGTTTAGATTGAAAGTTCTTCAGAATCTGAGATAGAAGAAGCAAGGGAGGCTAAGAAAAGGAAGCTAATGTTCTTCAAGAGAAGAAGTCATATCTATAAGTCAGCTCTCCAAACAACAACTCACCAATCTCCTACTGTGTTTGATTATAATAAGTTCATGGTAAATTTACAGGTGAAGATGGATGAGCAGAGAAGAGCCTTGGAGAAATTTGCAGATGAGAGTCATAAGACACTTCAGTTTGATCTAGCCCAAGACATAAAGTCAATCAGATTTGAGGTCAATCAGAATAAAAAGGAGATGACAGATTGCTTCCACAAGGGAGGTAATGTTGTGGTATATCTAGCTAACCACCAACAAACTATCCTTATTAAAGTATATGACATTGCATTGAAACAAGGATATGTTCTTGAAAATCAGATAAGAATGAATGACAATCTTACTGAATCTCACAATGAGATTCTCACTGAGTTCAAAGATACTGCTACAAGGCTGACTGCTGCAAGGGCTACAGACATGGAAAATTATGATCAGAAGCTCAAGGCTGCCCTAGATTCAGTTCAAACTGCTATAACCACCTCACAGAATGATATATCTGAGAAGCTTCAAAATTTAAAACCATTCTTTAAAGAGGGTGTGAATTTTCTCGATGGCCAAATAAGGTTTCAGAAGAATGATCTTAGGGATCATGTTGCTAGAGAAGTCCTAAAGGCGGAGAGGATACTCATCCATGCTGGCTCAGAACATGCCAAGTAGGTGACCAACTGTATCATAGCCACATTGGGATATCCACCATTATGTGATGATGATACCTTTGCTGAGTCAGGGAAACAACAAAGTCTACTTGAAGGTAATCAACCTGAGGTTGCCCAAGTCATATATCCCACTGCTGATTTTGAAATGATTCATCAGCAAGTGCAGGCAATGTACAGTCCTACAAAGGAGGTTACAAATGTTATTGTAGAAAAAGTAGATAAGCTAGAAGCTGATTTGAAGGATCACCAAGATGCTCAATTATCAAAGAAGAGATTCAGAGAGCAAGCAAAACAAAAACATGATTTTGAACAATGGAGCCCCACCTCAAGGAATATTATATTAACTGCCTGGAAGGCTTTGAAGGATCAGGTGCATGAAAGAGGCAAATGGTATAATGAATTTGAATGGCAAAAGTATGAGGCCAGCCAGGAGGCCATAGTTCAATTCAGATGAAAGGCTAAGGGTGGAAATCTATCTCCTGATGCTCAGGAGCCTAGAAAGTATTTTCCCAAGCCATTTCATTATTTTGAGAGACAAAGGATCAAGGCTGAGGCTCAGAAGAAAGCTAATTTGAAAGGAAAAAAGCCTGCTGATGATGCAGAACCTTTTATGATGGCTCAAGTTCAACCAGGAAAAGGAATTGTTATCAAGGAGCCTGACCAGCCTTAGTTTTAGTTCTACTAGTTTTGTCCTAGAACTATATTATTTTTAGTGTGTTACAACAATCAATGTAAATAAGCTGTAACATACATTTCTGAATTTATAAACAACACTTTGTTCTATAATCATTTCTTTTACATCTTTATTCTGTGATGTATCTGTGTTTAATGTTTTGTTTATAAAGTTCCCTGTGATATTATGCTTTTATACATCATCATATTGAATTTTCATAAATGGTGTATATCATTAGCTAAAAGGGTTATGACTTCTCCAAATATGGGGAGATTGTTGGGTACATTGGAAAATGTGTACCTGATTTGAAGAAGCCTAACTTAGCTCAATGATATACATCAAGGTGTATTTGATGTTATTTTGAGTTTATATGTGCAGGTTAAGAATGTACTAGAATGCAGGAAAAATATTCTAAGTCCATGTGTCGACACCAGAAGAAATTGTGTCGACACTTCAGAAAGATTGTGTCGACACTTGAAGAAGGCTGTGTCGACGCAGAGAAATAGAGTCAACAACAATTGTGTCGACACCTGGAGGCAGTATGGACACACAGAAGTTTGGTCGACAACATTTTTGTCGACACCAGAAGACTGTGTCGACACACAGAATTGCTAGTCGACAACATTTGTGTCGACACCAAAAGACTGTGTCGACACACAGAGGCAGAGTCGACAACAGCTGTGTCGACACCTGGAGACTGTGTCGACACTCACTATATTCTGAGTCTACATCAACTGTGTTGTCACACAGGACTTGTGTCGACACACATCAAAATATAGACTAAGTTAGTTGCTGGGGTATGATGAAGTGTTTGTGTCGACACAACTACTCAGTGTCGACACATTCTCAAGATGCAGTACCAAGAAGCTGTGTTGACACCTAAGTCACTTATGTCGACACCTAAGTCACTTATGTCCACACATATTGACAGATGGCCTCGACACTTTCTAACAGACAGTCTCGACAATTTGCTGACAAAGACAAAGGCACAAGATCTGTTTGAAGACTTGACAGTTGTGAGTTACAACAGGTCGACTGAAGCTGTCAGACTTGTCAGAAGTTTGTTAGAAACTGGATCAGCCGATTACCAAAGATGAAGTCTATAAATAGACAGATTCAGAAGAAGATTATACACATACATATATATAGAAACTGATTGATTGATCATTATTGTGAGATAAGATCTCTAATCAAGAAAGTGCAAGGCATAGAAGAAGATCTTCGAGAGAAGATCTAAGAAGACTTTCTGAAGTGAACATCCATTCAGATTCAGTCTAAGTTGAATTCATTCAAGAATTCAGAAGTATTATCAAGGGTTATGGATAGAGAGAGATCGAGCCATTTGAAGACAAGAAGGAAGCTATCACATGTTTTCTTAAGAAGCAGTATATTCCAAAGGAAATCAACTCTAACTAAGTTCAGATTCAAGAAGCTTTTAAGAAAGCTAAGATCCAGTTGATTTCATCAATCAGCCTTTTCAAGAAGCTTATCAAGAACATTCTTATCCCTTCTCTCTCAACAGGGGTAAGATATTATATTACTTCATTTTCAAATTCTGTAGGATCTATTTATAGATCTGAGTTGTAAGCCTATTTTATAAAGGCTGAGTGTAGGAGAAGTATTCTCTGAGTGGTAGGGCTGTTTATGCCTGAGTTGTAGGAGAATGTGTTCTCTGAGTTGTAGGCCTTGTGGCAAGGCTGAGGTAGGGCTGGTTAGCCTGAACTATAGGACCCTTATAGGGTTCTGAGTTGTAAGAACCTTTTAGGGTTCTGAGTTGTAGGATTTGAGGATCTGAGATAAAGGAGGAAGTTAGGCCGAATCTAGCACACTGCTAGATAGGTGAAGGGGGGAAGTGGATGTACCCAGACCTTGGGGAACCACTATAAATCTATGTGAAATCTATGATGTGTACATGTTTGTGATTGTTGTGCTGTGTTAGCTGTAGTGTTTTCTGAATTTTATTATAACCTGTAGTTATATTCTGCCTTAAGTTAAAACAAGCATTAGAACCTATTCACCCCCCTCTAGGTGTTTAGGTGGTCTTGAAAGTAAAACTATCAGGGGCCCTACACCATATTCCACAAATAGGTGGAGATGCTACGAAATAATATCAAAACCAACGCATCCTAACACAGAGCATTCTAGCGGAAGCTTCACGGTTGAAAAACTTGAACTCAAGCAAAACAAGAACTGTCCACTAAAACATAGGAATGTATACAACCAAAGTATCTGTCCTTAAGGCCTTACAAATTTCTCTTAATAAGGTGAGGTTTACAGACATCGGCACGCAGGCCGACCACACAAGAATAAGAAGAAACAAAACAAACAAAGCCTTCGAGGTAAGCAACGAAGCTTGGGATTTAGCCCGCTAAGTCCCGCTCGGACCAGCACCTCCAGCACCTGCAAGAACCAATCCACCAAGCGGTGGAATACAGGACAACGGTCAGCATTCAGCTGACCAATTATAACAACCCTGCCCCTGGCACGGGGCAGCGGAATTCCATCCCTGCATAGCATTTTCCAATATGATATATATAGCAAACCACGCAAGACGTGCACGACTGCACAGTCAATACATATCACAAACATCGGCACGACAGCCCGACGCTCCGTGCACTCAGGCCACATTCGGTTGTACCGGAAACACCGGATCCCACCAATGAGCTTTCTAGTCTTGATCGGCACGCAAGCCGTCGACTCTCGCTATGTGATCCTAACAGGGCCTTAAGCACCCAAGGTTAGACAACCATAACGCGGGTACAGATCCACCTATCCCGTTGCTCACATCGTCAGACTAAAGACTGGACTGATACGGGTACAGCTTCACTTTGCCCGTCCACCAGAAGAGTTAAACCCAACTCGCACAATTTCCTGGACTTCCTCCAGGACTTCCTGCTGCACCAAGCAACAGGTATGCACCACAGATTGCACACAAACAATCAAATTCTCGGAGATTCCTCCGAATGCAAACAAGCATCACCAATCCAGACCAACACATCCAGATGGCCCTCACACAGCATGCCTAGATCCGTACTCCAATTTCGGACTTTAACAAGGGGGACTTCACATATCTACCCCAAGGGACACCACAACCCACCGCACACTCACGGGGATGGATTTTCCTTATGCAAATGCATGAAAGTAGGACTTCACATGTCCAAGACAGAAATCGTTACACTTGGAATTTGCCTCGGAGCCATGGAGAGAATTGAGACGGATGAAAGCCTTCGTAGCAGCCTTGCCTTTGTAAATCCGAACTCGGCTCGCGATTTGGACCAACGCAGCACCACCGGCGGCCGGATTCCTCTTCTTCTTCCTTGCTTTGCTCTCCCCTCTCTCTTAACTTTAGAAAGAGACAGATAAAACTCAAATGAGCTTTCTCCTCTTTAATCCCGGCCTTATCAACCCAGGGAAGAGCCCAGACCATTGGATCTTGGTCAAACAAAATGAACGGCTCTGATCAGCCCTGAATTTGATTTCCTGGGCAGAATACGGGTTGTGACACGCCCGTGTCACAGGCCGTGTTCCTGAAGCGGTGCACAACCGACTTAAAATAAACCAGAACATGGGCATTGACACGCCCGTGTCAAGCCTGACACGCCCGTATCACACAGTACACGACCGTGTACCCGGCCGTGTCACCCCGGTAACATGATCTCCAAAATTACCCGAGCAGGACACGGCTAAAGCACACGCCCGTGTCCCTAGCCGTGTGCCAGACACGCCCCTGTGACACGCCCGTGTCATAGGCCGTGTTCCACACTCGACGATTAGGGCTCGAGAACTCGTCGAGAATAGGAACACGCCCGTGTCCCAGGCCGTGTACACCTAACATGCCCTGAGACACACCCGTGTCTCATGCCGTGTCAGCCAACCTGAATCCCACTTTGGCTTTTTAAGATTTCTGGGGTGTTACATGAATGGCGCGCTTTAATTTATCGCCTACTCAGTTTTGAGTAGGACTTGTCATTTATCGCCTACACAGTTTTGAGTAGGACTTGTACTTGCATTTATTTCCGCCTACTCGTTAAAAGTTAAATGGCGCATTGTTTTAATTTACCGCCTACTCAGTTTTGAGTAGGACTTGTACTTGCATTTATTTCCTGCCTACTCATTCTAGTAGGACTTGCTTTACTTAATTTCTTTATGGTTTTGAAGTGTGCGTGTGTGCCTGCATCAGTTAGCTTTCTTTAAATTTATCTAAACGCCCTGTTTTTTTTTATGTTTTCTCTTATAACTGTTTAGTACCTAAATTAAAATTCAGGTTTCACTAAAAACCATAAAGCTGTCCCCATACCGATGAGTGGCTAATCTCTATTAACCTTCGGCATCGAAGAGCATTGGGACATATAAAATGATTCAAAATAATTAAGGTTATTTATTTTTATTTAAATTTAAGGACTTAAGGTTTGCCCCGGGTTAACGACGCATAGGACCACATAATCGATGTGTGGGCTCTAATTCCATTATCTATACGCAACGCAGAGAGGCTGCACGTATAGACTGATCCCCCTTGGGTAAAGAGAACTGTGTACGCCCCCTCGAAAGAGGAGAAGCGTAGTTCTGCCAGATTGGGTTCCCCACCCAATAGCGGGGTTCTTAGCGTAATGCGGGCATTAAGGGGAATCCATCGTCGGACTAACGTTTGGTCGAATAGCCTTAGCGTCCAGGTGAGCGATATCCCTAGACCCAGGTGAGCTCAGGTCTATGGAACCCCTACGACCAAGTGCCTTTTATTAATTTAAAAACTAAGTTTAATAATTGTTAAGAATTATTTTAGTCTTAATCCGATTCGATGCCGAGCGTTAACCTGTCATCGAATTATTCTAAGTAAAATTTTGCTCTCTTTTATTTCCGCCTTAATTATCTAAAAATCTCACCTTACTGTTAGTAAGATAATAGTCTTCCTGGAAGAGTAGATATAATCAACGCACCCCCGAGAACAATACGACCTCGGTATTCTCCCTAATACCGAGTACTACTTGCGATAGGTGCACTTGCCTCCTTTCGTTAGAAAACTCGATCTTCTAACCGGCCCGTGGAATCAGACCAATTCGAACCAACCACATTCGGTCTCTGTTCTGCGGCCATCAAGTTTTTGCCGCGTTTCCGGGGAGCATGGTTGTTCTATCGAATCCGGGACTCTATTAATTTTACTTTATTTTCAAATAAAAAAATCAAAATAAAAAAAAAAACCTTCCCCCTTCGTTGTTTTTTTAGGGTGTATGACCCGTGGACAACCTTCGAGTTCTGAAAATCTTGAATTCGACCCTGAGATCGACTGCTCTCTTACGCGTATCCAATCTCAACGTCGAATTCCCTTTTTAGACCCAGAAGAATCCACCGGAGAACCCTCTCTCTCTCCTATGGCCGACCCAAATAATGCCCAAATGGCCGAGCGTACGATGTCTTACTACGCTCGACCCAGCTTAGATGATACTGGGTCAAGTATTGTTTGACCTGCTGTGGAGAACAATTATTTTAAAATTAAGTCAAGTGTTATACAAATGATCCAAAATGCTATGCAGTTCGACGGACAGCCGTATGAGGACCCTAATAATCACTTTTCTAATTTTTTAGAAATCTGCGATACTTTCAAGATAAATGGCGTCACTGATGATGCCATTCGTTTGCGCCTCTTTCCCTTCTTCCTTAAGTTCAAGGCCAAGGAATGGTTGGTTTCCCTCCTGCGGGGATCCATCACGACCTGGGCGGAGTTGGTCGAGAAATTCCTTACTAAATTTTTTCTGCCCGCAAAAACTACTAGATTGCGGGCGGATATATCCTCGTTTGTGCAAAACAACTCCGAATCTCTTTATGAGACTTGGGAGCGTTTTAATGAATTTCTCCACCAGTGCCTGCACCACGCGCTGCCAACGTGGTTGCAGGTACAAATTTTTTTATAATGGACTGAACAATCAGACGCTTCAAATGATTGAGGCGGCTGCCGGGGTCACTCTGAATAATAAGACCCCCGAGGCCGCCCAGGCCCTTTTCGAAGAAATGGATATGAACGCCTACCAATGGAACGTCCCACGGGCGCGCCATAAGCAGGTGGGCCTTTTTGAAGTGGATGCCACTGCTCAGCTATCCCTTCAAGTCGAAAGTCTAACTAAGTAGGTGGAGGAGATGTCTGTTGCCTCCCCCACTCCGCCTTGTTTTCTCCCCCTAATGCCTGCGTGGTCGACGAGTTCGTAGACTACATGGGGAATCTGGTGCGTCCCTCCTTCCAAAACAACCCTTATAGTTGACACTATAATCCGGGTTGGAGGAACCACCAGAATTTCTCATGGAGTAACCCGAATAACGCACAACGCCCTGCCACCTTCTTTTGCTCCCTCTTTTCCGTCCCCTCCTCCGAAGCCTCTTCTGATGGAGGAAAATTTTAGTCGATATGTCGCGTCCAACGAGTCTAATATCCGGAACATCACCGGATCGCTTAAAAATTTAGAAATATAGGTTGGACAGCTTGCACGACTTATGTCGGAACGCGCTCTGGGGGCACTGCCAGGGAATATGGAGCCAAATCCAAGGGAGAATGCCAATGCTATAACCATTCGTAGCGGCAAGGAGGTAGTCGATCCAAAACGGATCGATCCTCAGGTACATATTTCACCTCCGACCCCTCTTCCCTCTTCTTCAATTACGCAGCCCCTACCGATTTTCAACGACAAAACTATTTTAAACAAGGCGTTGCCCTACCCGCATAAATTAGATAACGAGCGAGTGAACGCGCAATATGAAAAATTTATTTTATTACTTAAAAAAATTCATATTAATGTTCCTTTTTGCGAGACCATCTCGCGAATTCCTAAATATGCAAAATTTTTAAAAGAGCTTCTTTCTACTAAACAAAAACTTGAAGATATTTCGCATATTTCTCTTAACGTTGTCTGCTCAGCGACTCTTACTAATAAGTTACCCTCAAAACAAAATGACCCGGGACGATTTTCCATCCTGTGCCTTTTTGGCGATGTATTAGTATAATACGCCTTGGTAGACTTAGGCGCGTGCATTAATATGATGTCGTTCTCGCTCTTCCTGCGATTAGGTTTGGGTACTCCAGCTCCTACCAATATTCGCATCAACCTAGCGGATCGCTCGGTTAGGTTCCCCATCGGGGTAGTTGAGGATGTCCTTGTCCGAGTAGACAAGTTCACCTTTCCGGTGGACTTCGTCATCTTAGACATCGAGGAGGACGCCGAGGTGCAAATAATACTCGGTTGCCATTTCCTCGCATGCGCTAATCGATGTAAGTAACGGTCATTTTCTCCTTCGGGTAGGAGATGACCAAGTAACTTTTTCTATTAACCCCTTAATGGAAGAGTCGTCGCCGAGCGACGATTTCTTCTATTCTTTAGATACTTTTTTTGGAGATTGTTCTTCTCCGGTTTTCGAGTCTGTGTTTTTAAACAAAGATATTTTTTCACTCGAAAATTTTTATTGTGATGAGGATGCGTCTACGGATATTCCTTTTGAACCAATTGGTTCAAAAGACATTAGAACTAAAACCTCGCTAGAAGAACCACCCACCCTAGATCTCAAACCATTACCTGAATCCCTCAAATACGCCTTTTTGGGGAAAAATGATACACTTTTGGTGATCATTTCTTCGCATTTAAGTGATTCGGAGACCTCCGAATTATTGGAGGTTTTGCTTAAACATCGCCACGCAATTGCATGGCAAATTTTTGACCTTGAGGGGATTAACCCTTCTTTCTGCACTCATAAAATTTTCTTAAATGATAATTGCCGCAAAACCATTCAGCCGCAGCGACGTCTTAACCCAAACATGAAAGACGTTGTGAAAAATGAGATAATTAAATTATTAGATGCGGGGATTATTTATCCTATTTATGATAGTGCATGGGTGTTGGAACACCCTATTACTAATTTGGGTAAGGATCACTATGCTTGTCTTAGGAATCCCAGTTGACCTAGTTATATAGTTGAAAAGGTCAACATTAGAATGAGTCTAGGTCTTAGAACTTAGGGTTGGAGCTGCCCCCAGGATCATTCCAAGATCAAGGTTGAAGAGCTTAGTCTAAGGCAATTTTCGTCGAGCTCAGGTCGACGAATCGTCGAACTCCGTTCGACGCTCTCGGAGCTCATCTTCAATAAATCGTCGAACTCCGGTCGACGATCGTCGAGCTCAGATCGACTATCTGCTTTTGTCTAGCTTCTGCTGAGTCGTCGAACTCCCCTCGACTATCTTCTAGCTCAGTTCGACGATCACTCCCTAAAGTTATTTCTCAGGTCTCTGAGCTCGGTTCGACGATCTTCGAGCTCAGATCGACGTTTTCTGTCTGCTTGTCCATTTTATCTCTGAGCTCAGTTCGACGATCGTAGAGCTCAGATCGATGTTTTCTTTGGAGAGATCGACGCTTTCAGGAATTCAAATGCTGCTGTTCTTTGGAATGTTTTTGAATATTATCAGCATTTATGTCAGAAGATCTCCCAGCCGTTTGTCTTTATTTTTGGAGCAAGTTTCAAGGAATTATTCAGAGAATGTTTGCTGGACTTTCCTCTAGAAGACAAGACTATTTTTGGAAGACATTTATGACTCCCAACGGCTAATTTTGGACAAGGAAACGTCAGAAATCTATTATTCTTTTCTTTTGTGTTATTAAGATTTAGAGAATATACACAAGAAGAGATACAGAAGTGAACACACTGAATAGAGTATACTGATAGCAGAAGAACAACAGAAGAACTGTGACTCCAAAAATCTTCTTGCTGACTGAAAAGTGTTCACAATCTCATCACTCCAGACACCTTACCTTCAGCCTTCTTGCTGAAACCATCCTGTGCTGGAGATCAAAGTTCTGAAGACCTATCACCCTAGAGCAAAGCTTCTTTTCCTGAACCTTTCTACATCTCAGGGGGAGCTTTGACATCATCAATCCACTTGTGCTTCTCTCATTTTGATTGAGAACAGAGAAGACACCCTTCACCTTTATTTTTCCTTTTCTGCTGTAAAAGGGTTCTTGAACTCCCTTCAAAAGTTTAGTCTGGTTCTGAGAGCCTTGTCAAAACTCAGTGGTGGCAAGACACCTTATCAAAAAATCTAGTTTTGGTTTTTGGGCACCTTATCAAAAGCTCATTGGTGTCAGGACACCTGATCAACTCATCCTGAGTGGATTCCTACCAAGGGTGGTAGAAGAGTGGATGTACCCAGGTTTTTGGGGAACCACTATAATTCCTTATGTCTTCTGGTTTGTTTGTGTGATTTGTTTGTTGTGTGCTGTGCTCTTTACTTCTTAGTTTTTAACATCTTACTAGCACTCTACACTATATCATAAATTGAATTTTATATGTGCTGTTTATTTCAACTGTGAAAAATTATTTTAAAATACTCTATTCACCCCCCCCCCCTCTAGAGTTGAGATAGATCTTAGCCTCACTTTCAATTGGTATCAGAGGCAGGTTGGTTGCTCATACAGGCTAACACCTGAACAAAAAGATCCTTGATAAGATCAATCTCTTAAGGGGATTATTTTCTCTACATCTTCCTTTTTATTTAAAGACATGACACAGAACAAAGATTATGCAAGCACCAGACCACTAGTGTGCAACCTCTCTAAGTTTGCACTCTGGAAGGCAAGGATTAGATTATACATGAATTCTATTGATGAAGACATTTTCAATTCTTTCTTGACAGTTTGTCCAACTCCACCAGCAAGCTCAAGTACAAATGCTGTCCCACCTCCTTCTGGAACAGATGCAGATATAAAGAAGTGGAAGACTGCAGATGCTAAGGCTATGAACATCTTAGCCCAAACAATGTCTGATGAAATCTTTCAGAAGGTAGCTGAATGCCACTCAGCCAAAGAAATCTGGGACAAACTCTCTGAAATTGTCTCAGGATCTGCTGATGAAAGGAAAGATAGAAGATCTTATCTGATAAGCCAATATGAGAACTTCAAAAAGGGAGAAGCTGAATCAGTGGCTGACATGTACAATAGACTAAGTCTAATTGTCAATGAGCTAAAAACCCTAGACAAAGAAATCTCACTGACTGAGCTGAATGACAAAATCCTGATGTGCTTCCCCAGCACTTGGGATTCAAGAATCTGGCCAATTAAGGATGCCAGAAGTTTAAATGAGATTACTACTGAAGCTCTCCTGGGCAAGCTCAAATCCTATGAGCTGCTCATTAAAAATAGAGAAGAAGAACAAAAGGCTATCTCTCCAGCCACAAGGAAAGAAAAGACCATAGCCTTCAAAGCTGTAGAAGAGGAGCCTGAAGATAAAGCTACAGGAAATGATGAGCTCATAAGTCTACTGGCCAAAAGATTCTACAAGATGGCCAGAAAAGACTTCAGAAAGAAACCATACAAGGGTCATGATAAACCAAGGTATGATAAATCAAATAACACTAAAGAAATCATATGCTTTGGTTGTAGGAAACCAGGCCACATTGTGCCTGACTGTCCAGAGAATAAGAATAAGGACAAAAGGGAAAGAAGAGAAAGAAGAAAAGAAAAGGATTACAAGAAGAATAGCTCAGACAAAGCCTCCTCCAGCAAAAACAAATATACAAGGAAGGGCTTTGTTGCTGAGACATGGAGTGAGACTGAAGAGGAATCTGAAGCCTCATCCAGCTCCAGTGATGATGAGGATGATGCAGATGAAAAAGAATTTTGCATGATGGCTATCAATGCATCACAACAAAACTCTGATGAAGAATCAGATTCAGATTCAGAAAGTCAACCAGATGAGGATCAGGTAATTAACTCTTTTGATTTTAATTCTGAAGACTTCAAAGATGAATTTAAGACACTGTGTCTAGATCTATTAAAATCTGAGAAGGAGATAATCTCTCTCAGGAATCAATTATCTGAGCATAGTGTCCTAAATTCAAAGAACCTCAAACTCTCTGAGGAGTTAGAATGCTGTAGGGAGGAGATAGCTTCATTGAAGAATGAACTATCAAAGGCCAAAAAGTTTGAAGAATCCCTAAATGGGAGAAGTATCAGACTGATGGACCTCACAAGCACAGTGAACTCTAGGTTTAATAGCACACTGGGCTTGGGTGCTTCATCCAGCCAACCTATAATTCTGACAACTCCAATCAAGTTTGTCTCTGACAAAGGAAAGGGAGTAATAGAGGTACCCAGGAAGAATGCAGATCTGTCAGAGAAGAACTTAGTTCAACAGATGGCGTCGAGCAGAGCTCGACGATCGTCGAACAGAGCTCGACGATCTAACTACAGATCGTCGACCTCTGATCGACGATATCCAAACTCTGAACCTCAGCATAATCGATCTTCGAACGGAGATCGACGATCTGACCCAAGATCGTCGACCTCAGTTCGACGATCGTCGAACAGAGTTCAGGCTTGTGAACACACCTTCAATGGCACATTCAGATTCAATCCTAGAAGCTCCACATCCCAAGGCTTTAATCCCTATACTGAATGGATAGTACCTCCTAGGAGATACCATCCTGAAGGTTATAAGGATCAACCTGGGATGTCCTTTATTTCAGAATTCAAGGGATATCAACCTAGGCCCAAGGTTAACTGGGTCAAAAACAAATAAGTTGTTTTTGTGTAGGTGAAGACCTATCCAGCATCAAACCATCAATGGTATCTGGATAGTGGGTGCTCAAAGCACATGACAGGGGACAAGGACAACTTCACTTCCTTCAAAGCCAAGCTTGGACCCAAAGTAATTTTTGGAGACTCAAGCTTTGGAACTACAAAAGGATATGGTGCAGTCAAAATTGGCCCAGTCACATTCAAGAAGGTGGCATATGTTGAAGGACTCAAGCACAACTTGATAAGTATCAGTCAACTGTGTGATGAAGGATATCAAGTGACCGTTAACAAAGCCATATGCAAAGTCAAGTCAGTGGACAACACAACTGTGTTGACAGGTAACAGAAGAGGTAACATTTACTTAGTGGATTTTCATTCACCAGTGGTAGATATTTGCCTGTTTAATTCCATTTCAAAATCTGATGTTTTATGGCATAAGAGACTAGGACATATTAACCTTAGAACCATTGCTAAGCTATCTAAAGACAACCTTGTTAAAGGACTACCGTCTAGTCCCTACAAGAAGGAAGGACTTTGCCAGGCTTGTCAATTAGGCAAGCAAACTAAAAGTAGTTTTAAATCAATTAATAAGAGTGATTCACCTAGGATTTTGTACCTGTTGCACATGGATCTTTTTGGACCCATATCTGTGCAAAGCCTAGGAGGGAAGTCCTATACTTTAGTGGTTGTAGATGACTTCTCAAGATTCACTTGGGTATTCTTTCTGAGGAAGAAGTCTGATAACTTCAAGTGTTTGACAGATTTTCTCAAATGCATTCAGATTGAGTTCAACACTCACATTGCCCTGATCAGAAGTGATCATGGGACAGAGTTTGATTCTCTTCTCATGCAAGAGTTCTGTCAGAGTGAAGGGATCAGGCACACTTTCTCAGCTCCTAGAACTCCTCAACAAAATGGGGTAGCTGAAAGGAAAAATAGAACACTCATTGAATCTGCAACTACATTATTGGCAGATGCTCACTTACCTCTGTCCTTTTGGGCTGAGGCAGTGAACACCTCCAACTATGTGTTGAACAGAAGCCTGATACACAAGCTGAAGGGCAAGACTCCTTATGAATTGCTCAAAGGGAAGAAACCTAAAATAGGCTATTTTAAAGTTTTTGGTTGCACTTGTTTTATTCATAATAATGACAAGAAATACCTAACAAAATTCCAAGCTAAAGCTGATGAAGGAGTGTTTCTGGGATACTCCATGATCAGCAAGGCCTATAGGGTTTATAATAAATCTTCCTGTAAAATTGAAGAATCTGTTCATATTATTTTTGATGAAGCTAACATGTCTTTCAAGGAGAAGAATGCTTCTACCATAGAACCTCTGCAGGTACATTCTCTAGCTGAAGACTTGAACAAACTGCAAGTTGCTGAAAAGAATGAGAGCAGTGATGATGAAGAAGAAGTTCAACATCTTGAAGAAAATCATTCTGAAGAGCCAGTTGCTGCTCCACTAGAGGAGACAACAACACAGGCTGGTGAACAATCAACACTCCCTGTTGACTTAGTAACAACAAGAGATCATCCAATCACCCAAGTAATTGGAGAGATCTCAGCTGGTGTGCAAACTAGAAGTTAGGTCAACCAAAACCTGATGCACACTTGCTTCCTATCTCAAATTGAGCCTCAATCCATTCAAGATGCAGAGCAAGATCCACACTGGATCATTGCAATGCAAGAGGAGTTGCATCAATTTGAAAGGAACAAGGTTTGGGAACTAGTGCCTAAGCCAAAGGATCATCTCATTGTTGGAACAAAGTGGGTATTCAGGAACAAGCTGGATGATCAAGGAATTATAGTCAGAAACAAGGCAAGGCTAGTTGCTCAAGGGCACTCTCAACAAGAAGGAATAGACTATGATCAGACATTTGCACCAGTTGCAAGGCTGGAAGCCATCAGGATATTCCTAGCCTATGCTGCCCACAAAGGTTTCAAAGTGTATCAAATGGATGTAAAAAGTGCATTTCTCAATGGGGACATCAAAGAGGAAGTCTATGTTAGACAACCTCCCGGTTTTATCTCTCTAACTCACCCTGATTATGTTTACAAATTGCATAAAGCATTATATGGTCTCAAGCAAGCTCCTAGAGCATGGTATGAGACCCTAGCATGCTTTCTTCTGGAAAATGATTTTGTTAGGGGGAGAGTAGACCAAACTCTTTTTATTAGAACCCATAAGTCCCATACCCTGCTAGTGCAAATTTATGTAGATGACATTATTTTTGGTTCTACTGATTCAAAATTGTGCAAAAAGTTTTCCAAGCTTATGCACTCTAAATTTGAAATGAGTAGCATGGGTGAGCTATCCTTCTTCTTAGGACTGCAAGTCAAGCAATATGTTGAAGGCATATTTATTTCTCAAACCAAGTATGCAAAAGAGCTGGTTAAGAAATTTGGTATGTCTGATGCATCATGTATGAAAACACCCATGCCCTCAAATGCTGTAATAGATGCTGATGAACATGGGAAACCTGTTGATCAGACAACATATAGAGCAATAATTGGCTCTTTATTGTACCTTACAGCTAGTAGGCCTGATATAATGTTTGCCACATGTATTTGTGCTAGATTCCAAGTTAGCCCTAGAGAGTCACACTTAATCTTAGTTAAGAGAATTCTTAGGTATGTTAAAAGTTGTCCAAATCTAGGTCTCTGGTATCCAAAAGATTCAGCATTTGATTTAACTGGATTTTCAGATGCTGATTATGCTGGATGCAGAATAGACAGGAAAAGCACCAGTGGAACTTGTCAGTTCCTTGGTGATAGACTTGTCTCTTGGTTCTGTAAGAAACAAACATCTGTGTCAACTTCAACTGCTGAAGCTGAGTATATGGCTGCAGGCAGTTGCTGTTCACAAATATTGTGGATACAGAATCAGCTCTTAGACTATGGCTATAACTTAGAGAAGTCTAAAATTTTCTGTGACAATACTAGTGCTATCTCTATAGCACAAAATCCAGTCCTCCATAGTAGGACAAAACACATAGAAATTAGGCATCATTTTCTAAGAGATAATGTAGAGAAAAATAAAATTGAACTTCAATATATCCCTACTGATTTGCAAAGGGGAGATATTTTCACCAAACCTTTGGATGAAAAGAAACACAGTTTCTTCCTAAATCAGTTAGGTATGTTAGATGGAGGAAGCCTTAATTAAATTACAAGATTTTGAAAAGCTAAAACAGACCAAGACTAGGTCAAAAATTTCCCTCTTTTTGTGTCTGTAGAATGAGTTTAGACTCTGAACTGCGCTCGACGTTTTCCCCAAAATCGTCGAACAGAGATCGACGATTTTCCAAAAATCGTCGACCAGAGATCGACGCTTTTGCAGTCGTCGATCTGAGTTCAGAGCCCTCGCTAGAGCTAGGCTTTCTCTCCTTCTGATCAGAGGCCGTCGAGCTGAGCTCGACGTTTTTCAACATCGTCGAACGAAGATCGCCGATTTTGAAGACTCTTCAGATTCCCTTTGTAGCCCAAATCGTCGAGCTAAGCTCGACGTTTCGTCGAGCTGAGCTTAACGATTTTCCTTTTTCGCGTCGAACCCTAATATAAAATCTTTCTTTCAGCCTGTCGTTCTCCCTTTGCGCTTTCATACTCTGCAACTCTCTTTCTTTTCCCTCCAAATTCTCTACACTTGGTCATTTTTGGTTTTCTGTTGCAGGTGAATATGGCTGAATCAAGTGCTGCTATTGCTAAGATGAAGTTCGACACGGGTTTTGACATCGACATAAACTCCTTCGACGGAAGCGACCAGCGCTTCAAGGACATCCTAAACTTATTCCGAGAACAACAGCTGACTCCAATAATGACTACAAGGATGAAGATCGCCTCAGAAGAAATTAAAGAGTGGTGTTTTACCGCAACAGACGAGACTGAGAACTCTATTGTCGGCACCATTAAGGGGACTCAGGTATCTCTATCCCCGGCTCTTTTAACAGAAGTCTTTCAACTCAGTACTGGAGAAGACTCCATTGAACTGTCTGGAGAGGAGTTTGACTCCATGCTGGATAGGATGGGTCACAATGCAGTAAACCCTAATAAGCTACTAAAGAAAAATCTGGCAATCGAATTTCAATTCCTGGCTGATGTAGTTGGGAAGGTGCTGTTGGCCAAGCATTCAGCCCATGACACCATTTCCAGATATCAGTTCTGCCTGATGGGAGCCTTATTAGATAAGAAACACCTGGACTAGGGCTCCATCTTCTTCACTCTGATTAAGAAGAAGATCAACAAGAATGCAGTTAGCTATGGGAGAATCTTAGGGGTCTTTCTGCACAACAGGTGCCCTGACCTATTAACCTCCTCTGGCATGTTTATCAATGCATCCAAGAGGCTTTCCTGTGCCCTCTTCAGTAAATGGGATAGGCAGATTATAAACCCCTCCAGGGCTGCTGCAACACTTCATTCAGGCACAAGGACTATTTCAGTCACTCCTTCAGCAGAAGAGCTGCCTGCTTCCTCCCCTCCTCCAGCCATATCCACCCAAGTTGTCACCTCCTCACCACTAGTCTCCACCATAATCATCTCATCCCCAATTACCATTTCCTCACCTATGCCTTCCCCTCCTTTATCCATCTCAAAAGAATTCCATCCTCTCTTCTCCTATTCAACCTTCACCATTCCATCTTTCTCACTTACAGATGATTCCTTCATGGATGATTCACCCTCTACTCCTCCTGAGCCACCCTCAACTTCCTCCTTTCAACAACTGCTCCATGACATTCTCTCTCAACCCTCCTTCACACCATCTCTTACTTCCCCTATCTCCACCTCAACCTCCTCTATCTCCATTATTCCATCCTCTGAACCAACCATTCCCTCTCCACCTTTCTCCTCAATTTCAGTTTCAGCCACCATCCCTCCATCTACCTTTGCCTCTACCTCTGCTCAAGCCCCACTTGAGCATGTGGATCTTCCTATTTTGGCAGACAGGCTGTATGAGTTGCTAGCTCCCAAGCTGACATCTCTACTGGAGTCTTCCCTGGCTCCACTCCTAAAGCAAGTACAGGAGCTGTCTACCAAGATTGCCTTCCTTTCCTCCTCCCTGGCTATCCCATCTTCTGTGTGCCTTGATTCATCTTTCTCTGAACCAAGGCAGGGGGAGATGCCTTATGAAGAAGTGGATGTGCCAGCTGCTCATATTATGTCTGCTCCAGCTCCAGCTCTTGGATGTGCTTTTGCACTGAATCTACAGAGGCTGCTATCTATATTTGATACAGTCCATTTCAGCTATCTGCCTGCAACTCCTGCTGAAGATTTGTCTAAGGCCATTGTGCCTGTAGCTACCTGTGATCCAAGCCATATTGATTCCTACATCAAATCCTGGAAGGCTGTGGATATCTCTGATGCTGATACTAAGGCCACTGTGCCTCTTTCAATTGCTACTAAGGCCACTGTGCCTCCTTCTGTTGAAATTGCTGCTGCTGCTACTGCTGACATAGAAATGACTCCAGCAACTGATGCTGATGAAATTGCTGCTCCTGCTCCAAAGTCTGCTCCTGCTTCTGCCTGCTCTGCTGTTGCTCTCTCTCCTCCTGCTCCTGATGTTTCTGCAAAACTTAAAGCTCAAGAAGAGCTTATCAGAAGAATTGATGATCTGTATGATCAACATCAAAGTTCTGAGAGTGACCAATACAAGACTGATTCTGATGATTCTGCTAGAACTATTGCCAAGAAGAGAAAAGCCAGAAGTAAAGCAATGATGTCAGTCCCTCCTGCCAAAGCCAAAGACTCAAATGATATTCCATACTACATCCTGCATGACTGCCCCATCTCTGAGCCTTGGATGCAATATTCCAAAAATCAACTGAAAGCTATGAAGAAGAAGAGGAAGCTTGACAAATATGAAAAAGGATCTTCTCAATATCAGCCTCCTCCTCCTCCTCCTCCAGATTCTGGCTCAGGTTCAGCCCCTCAAGCTCCAGTCACCAGACACAGTTCTTCCCAGCATTATCAAAGATCATATCAAAGGGGACAGCATCAAAAAGGATATCAACCCAGAAGGGGTAATTACAGAGGAAATCAAAGAGGACAAGGATCCTATCAAAGGGAAGGACAAGGTCACCCTGACCCTTCTTCAGGTCCTTTTCCTTACAAGCTGAAAGACACAATTGTTTCCAGGACTCCTTCTACTGTTTCTGAAATCATCAACAGATATGAATCTCCTATTCCTTTTGAAGATCCTGAGAATAACCCTGTATCCTGGACAGCCAGAATGAAAGAGTTGGCTGCCCTTGATCAAATAAAAAAGGCCAGAGAACAAGGCAAGGATACTTCAAACATAACTACCTTATCAGAGCAGAGAAAGAAAGAACTGGAAAGATATACATCAAGGAAATTCTTCAATCCAGAAGACTATATGAAGCTGCACCCTGAGGCTGTTGTTCCAAGGCCCAAATCTCAAACTTCTCTACGTGCAGAGGATGACAGAAGGTCAAAGAAAGAAAGCCAGAATCCAAATAGAGAAATTTTATTTAAAAAGGGATCTGAAAGGAAGTGAACTGTGTAAGCTAAACATTTCATCCACCTTTGGATATCTGCTGATATTTATCTGTGATCTGCTTTACTGCTATATATCTTCTCTGTATTTTGTATTAGCTTATGTATTGTTGTATGCTTTTTATTTCCTATGATTGTCTGTAAATAGTAATCCTAACCCAAATAGGGGGAGATTGTTGGAACACCCTATTACTAATTTGGGTAAGGATCACTATGCTTGTCTTAGGAATCCCAGTTGACCTAGTTGTATAGTTGAAAAGGTCAACATTAGAATGAGTCTAGGTCTTAGAACTTAGGGTTGGAGCTGCCCCCAGGATCATTCCAAGATCAAGGTTGAAGAGCTTAGTCTAAGGCAATTTTCGTCGAGCTAAGGTCGATGAATCGTCGAACTCCGTTCGATGCTCTCGGAGCTCATCTTCAATAAATCGTCGAACTCCGGTCGACGATCGTCGAGCTCAGATCGACTATCTGCTTTTGTCTAGCTTCTGCTGAGTCGTCGAACTCCCCTCGACTATCTTCTAGCTCAGTTCGACGATCACTCCCTAAAGTTATTTCTCAGGTCTCTGAGCTCGGTTCGACGATCTTCGAGCTCAGATCGACGTTTTCTGTCTGCTTGTCCATTTTATCTCTGAGCTCAGTTCGACGATCGTAGAGCTCAGATCGACGTTTTCTTTGGAGAGATCGACGCTTTCAGGAATTCAAATGCTGCTGTTCTTTGGAATGTTTTTGAATATTATCAGCATTTATGTCAGAAGATCTCCCAGCCGTTTGTCTTTATTTCTGGAGCAAGTTTCAAGGAATTATTCAGAGAATGTTTGCTGGACTTTCCTCTAGAAGACACGACTATTTTTTGGAAGACATTTATGACTCCCAACGGCTAATTTTGGACAAGGAAACGTCAGAAATCTATTATTCTTTTCTTCTGTGTTATTAAGATTTAGAGAATATACACAAGAAGAGATACAGAAGTGAACACACAGAATAGAGTATACTGATAGCAGAAGAACAACAGAAGAACTGTGACTCCAAAAATCTTCTTGCTGACTGAAAAGTGTTCACAATCTCATCACTCCAGACACCTTACCTTCAGCCTTCTTGCTGAAATCATCCTGTGCTGGAGATCAAAGTTCTGAAGACCTATCACCCTAGAGCAAAGCTTCTTTTCCTGAACCTTTCTACATCTCAGGGGGAGCTTTGACATCATCAATCCACTTGTGCTTCTCTCATTTGATTGAGAACAGAGAAGACCCCCTTCACCTTTTTTTTTCCTTTTCTGCTGTAAAAGTGTTCTTGAACTCCCTTCAAAAGTTTAGTCTGGTTCTGAGAGCCTTGTCAAAACTCAGTGGTGGCAAGACACCTTATCAAAAAATCTAGTTTTGGTTTTTGGGCACCTTATCAAAAGCTCATTGGTGTCAGGACACCTGATCAACTCATCCTGAGTGGATTCCTACCAAGGGTGGTAGAAGAGTGGATGTACCCAGGTTTTTGGGGAACCACTATAATTCCTTGTGTCTTCTGGTTTGTTTGTGTGATTTGTTTGCTGTGTGCTGTGCTCTTTACTTCTTAGTTTTTAACATCTTACTAGCACTCTACACTATATCATAAATTGAATTTTATATGTGCTGTTTATTTCAACTGTGAAAAATTATTTTAAAATACTCTATTCACCCCCCCCCCTCTAGAGTTGAGATAGATCTTAGCCTCACTTTCAATGGGTTATTCCCATTCATGTCGTGCCCAAGAAGGGCGGCCTGACCGTAGTGGCGAATGAGCACAACGAGCTCGTCCCAACTCGTACTATTATGGGTTGGCGTGTGTGCATCGATTATCGCAAACTTAATGATGCCACCCGCAAGGACCATTACCCACTACCGTTCCTTGACCAGATTCTCGAGCGTCTTTCCGGTCATCCATATTATTGTTTTCTCGATGGTTTATCGGGGTTTTCCAAATCCCTATTTCCCCTGAAGACCAAGAGAAAACAACTTTTACTTGCCCGTTTGGCACCATCGCCTACCGAAGAATGCCATTTGGCCTCTGCAATGCGCCAGCTACATTCCAAAGATGTATGCTAGCAATCTTTGGCGAGCTAGTAGAAGATATTATGCAAGTATTTATGGATGACTTTTCTGTATTCGGATTCTCATTCCCGGATTGTCTTCGTAATATTGATCGTGTCCTCCAGCGATGCGAGGACACGCATCTTGTTTTAAATTGGGAAAAGTGCAACTTTATGGTTCGAGGAGGTTTGGCCCTCAGCCATAAGATTTCGATTAAGGGGATAGAGGTCGATAAGGCCAAAGTAGAAATCATAGAAAAGCTTCCTCAGCTGACTAACGTTAAATCTATTAGGAGTTTCTAAGGCCATGCGGGCTTTTATAGGCGCTTCATTGAAGATTTTTCAAAAATAACAAAGTCGCTAACTCACCTCGTGGAAAAGGACTCACATTTTGTCTTTAGTAGCGATTGCGAGTCTTCCTTTAATTTTATAAAAAAAACTTATCAATTCTCCCATTCTAGTGGCCCTAATTGGTCCCTTCCATTCGAAATCATGTACGACGCGAGTGATATTGCCTTAGGTGTCGTTCTTAGCCAGTGCATAGAAAAACATTTTCATCTTATTTATTATGCTAGCAAGACGCTCACTTCCACACAAGTGAATTACACAACGACAGAAAAGGAACTCTTAGCCGTCGTTTTTGCTTTCGATAAGTTTCGCTCGTATTTAATGCTATCTAAAGTTATCGTTTTTACCGATCACACCGCCCTTAAGTATTTACTAGCTAAAACCGATGCGAAGCCCAGCCTTCTTTGATGGATCCTCCTCCTTCAAGAGTTTGACTTGGACATCCCAGATAAGAAGGGCGCGGAAAATCTTGCGGCAGACCACCTCTCCCGTTTATAAAATCCTGCTGCGAAAGCGCTCGTCGAATCCTAAATAAATGACAGATTCCCCGAGGAACGCCTTCTTACCATTCGTTCTTCTTCGTCATCTTTGCCTTAGTTCGCAGATTTTGAGAACTACTTAGTCGCGGGGGTACTTCCAAAAGAATTTTCAAGTCATCAAAAGAAGAAATTTTTTTCCGACTTGAAAAATTACTTTTGGGAAGACCCATTTCTTTTTCGTATCTGCGCGGACCAAGCGGTACATAGATGCGCCGCGGGTGTGGAGTGCACACAAATACTTTGGAATTGTAATGAGGGTACAGCCGGGGGGCACTATCAAGCCAACCGGACCGCTAGGAAGGCGCTAGAGGTGGGATACTTTTGGCCCACTCTCTTCAAAGACACGCGCAATTTTGTGCACGCATGCGATAGCTGTCAGCGGTCGGGTAACATCTCACGTCGAGACGAGATGCCCCAAAAGATGTATTTAGAATGCGAAGTCTTCGATTTATGGGGCATAGATTTTGTAGGCCCCCTACCTCCTTCTTATTAAAATACATATATTTTAGTGGCGGTCGACTACGTATCAAGGTGGGCGGAAGCACAAGCTCTCCCCACCAATGATGCGCGAGTCATCGTTACATTTCTAAAAAAATTATTTTCTCGCTTCGGCACGCCTCGCGCTATTGTTAGTGATAGGGGAACGTATTTCTGTAACGCTCTAATGGCTAAGACGTTAGCTAAATACGGAGTCACGCACAAACATGCCACCCCCAACCACCGGCAAAAAAGTGGCCAAGTTGAGGTAGTAAATTGAGAGATAAAATGAATATTAGAAAAAATCATTTCACTTAATAGGAAAGATTGGTCCGTTAAGCTTGACGACGCGTTATGGGCGTATCATACGACGTACAAAACTGCTACCGGTTGTACTCCGTTTCGATTAGTCTATGGCAAAGCGTGCCATTTACTAGTAGAACTAGAACATCGCGCACTTAGGGCCTTAAAACTTTTAAACCTCGACGCTAACTTAGGCGCTCAGAATAGAAAACTGCAACTAAACGAGCTCGATGAATGGCGTGTGAACGCTTACTAGAGCAATAAGTTCTATAAGGAGCGTTCTAAGTTATATCACGATCGAAAACTTAAATCCCCCAAAATTTTTTATCCAGGCGATCTTGTCCTTCTTTACAATTTATGTCTTAGGCTTTTCCCAGGTAAAATAAAATCACGATGGTTCGGCCCCTTCAAATTTGAAGAGGTTTGGCCATATGGGACCATACTCATCTCCCACCACGAAAAAGGTACTTTTAAAGTGAACAGTCATCGGTTAAAGTCTTATATAGCGGGCGACCCTGTGATCGGTAGGAGCGAAACCATAACCCTTCTCCATATATAATCCCCGCCAATATAGTCAAGCTACATGACTATAAACAAAGCGCTCCTGGGAGGCACCCCATGCTTACCTTTTTTTTATTTAAGTCTTTATTTATTATCCTTTCTATTTTTCTAATAACTACAGGGTTTCTAATGGACTTCCCCGAGCGCAGATCAGAGACGTTTTCTGCCCACCCTCTTTCTCTTTTTTCGTACATATAGTTGCTATCTTGTTCCTCATGCTTAGCACACAACATTGGGGACAATGTTGGAACTAAGTACGGGGGTGTTTTCGTATTTTCATACTTTCTTTTTCTGCACCTTTATTTTCCGTATTTCAAAAAATTATATATTAAAAATAAACCAAAATTTGTAAAAACAAAACTTCAAAAATAAAAAAATATATATAAAACAAAAAAATCGAAATTTTTTTTGAAGTTTCATTTTTGAAACTTTGACTTATTTTTAACTCGGGCCGCGAGATCCGGCTCATCGAGCAATCCATATAATGAGTCATCTCGCGGTAACCTAGTTTTAAGTTTTGTAATTTTTTTTTGTAAATAATATTTGTAAATAATTTTTGTAAGTATTTTTTGTAAATATTCTTCCTCTTTCCGCTCTCCCTTTTTCTCTCTCATACTTGTAAATAACTTCTCTTTTTCTCCCAAATTTTTGTAAATAGAATGAAAATTTTCTTAAAAATACAAAAAAAACAAATTTCACAAAACTTAAAAATACAAAAAAATTCGCAAAACTTGAAAATCTAAAAAAATTTAATTTTCGCATTTTCCTTTCTTTAGTATGTATATATTAAAGAAATAAAAACAAAAATACAAAAAAGATAATAACTTCGAAAATTCAATAAAAAATATAATTTATGAAACAAATAAATCAAATATATCATTCTTAAGTTTTTTGCTATCCAAAAATTTTGTTCTGAGTTTATTTATATGCGAATTTGATCAATTCTTTGTTCACTATTCGTTTGTAAATTATAGATTGAAAAATTTAAATAGCCGGGGTTAAGTTTTAAAAAATTTATTATGCTTTGTTAAAAATGAGGAACTCGTTTTAGGCACTACTTATTATTTTTCATAGATAGGAGCACGTGTACTATGTTAGAAAATAACGACTATAGAATTCAATTATGCTTACTTTTAGCTTTCTAAAAAAATTGGAACGTACAATTTATAAAGGTTGCTCTCAAAATTTTTTTAATTATAAATCTAGTTTTCTTTTCTCTCCTTACTTATCATGACCTACTTGTTATGATAAAAAAATTTTCCCCCACAAAAAGATCATATGTCAATGGGAATAAGATTTCATTCCGTAAACATAGGCACCCAATAATTAAAAAAATATTATATGTTATGGAGTAAGAGGATAAAATTCATTACTCCTTCACATATACATTGGGTTAATTTTTATTACGAATAAAAAAAATCATGTTAAGGAAAATAAAATTTCGTTTTCCTATAACATCCAAATCAGAAAAAATGGAGCTTCGAGAAAAAATTACCTCGCCTCAAAATCCAAGCCTCTTCATAAACTAACATAAACCCCCTTAGCCAATTTCATGACTCTAGAATTAATTCAAAAATCTTTTTGAGAGCATAATTCGTAAATTACATTATTTCCGGTAAAACTTCTATGAGCTAAAGTTCATATAATTCCAAACTATTTTTGTTAATCTAACCAATACAATTATTGCTTTCTATTTGATTACATCAAGAAGTCTTTTGGCCAAAACTTTTGCCCTATTTAAATCATCTACATAATTTTAGGACTTAACTCTTATACCCCGTATATTTATTTAGATCTCTCTAATAATTAATTTAAGCGGTAGTAGAACTTAGAGTTATTATTATTCCTTATAAGTTCACCTCAAACTTTTGCTCTGGAATAACAAAAGCTTAAGTATGAGGGTATTTGATGAGTTGTACATATACTTACTTTTATAGTATTTTTATTAAGTCATTTTACTTTATTTTTTCTTTTTTTTGTTTGTTTTGTTTAATAAATATGCTTCTTTTTGTAAAAACAATCCTAACTTAAGTGTTTTTTTGTTTTCTGAATTTTTTCAGGAAAAAGTCAAAATTTGACCTGACACGCCCGTGTCATTGACCGACACGCCCGTGTCACGCACTCAACGCCTTCTACCAATCGACACTCAACGATTTTACTGTTCAACACTCAACGCCATCAGGACACACCCGTGTCCGAAGACTCAACATGCCCGTGTCCCTCACTCAACGCCTCCCGCCAATCAGTCACTCAATGCCATCTTTGGCCTGAGAAGGACACAACTACCAACACGCCCGTGTGGTACCCCTTATCACAAGCTCAACTAAAATTCCAACGTGTCCCAACACGCCCGTGTCACGCAACCCGACACGCCCGTGTCACGCAACCCGACACGCCCGTATCGGACACGTGTCTCTTCCTAATGTTTCCAAAAGCAAGCCTGCGTGCCAGTGCTCGCAAAGTCAAACACGCCAACTCGACCAGCCCCCCGACACGCCCGTGTCGTAGGGCGTGTCAAACCCGAAATTTTCCCTATAAATACCCAGTTTCTGTATGCTCTCTTATTCTTTTTTTGGATCATCTTTAGTGTGTTTTGTGGGTTGCCCTTGTGGACTCCATAGCCATGTAAGGAGAACTTTCTCCCCCCTTCCTTTTATGTTCGGTATTGCTTTAGCTTTAGCTTTGTATTAGCTTTTTAATAGTTATTTTCATTCAATAAAAATGTTAACTTTTCTCTTCTAAATTGTCTTTGGAATGAACACGTGTGCCCACTTTATTCTCCTTTTTTATTCTCATGTTTTCCTAGTTTTTCTCTTTATGGAAAAGTGTGTGTGTGTTTAGGAGTGATGTTTTTATTTCTTTTTTTTCTCCTATGCAAGTGTGTTTGGATAGTTTTTCTTCTAGCTTTTGTTAAACTCACTTTAAAATTGTAACTTCTTCATCCTTTTGAACTTGTAAAAGAGATCTTAAAAGTGATTTTTATTTTTATTTAACTTAGTTTTTGTTTTATGTTGAAAATCTTTTTGCTCTTTTAAATTTTATTCTCCCTTTTTATTCACTTTTATGAGGTCTTAAGAATGAAAAAGTTATAATTTTAATTTTTAAACAACTTTGATTTCAGTTTTAATTTAAAAAACCATTTGCACTTTGAATTTTTATTTCATCTTTTTTATAGTTTTTGGCAAATTGCAATGGTAGAAAAGTAGTTGTTTTTTATTTTAAAAAAATTTTGTTTATCCTGTTCTTTAATGTGAGCGAGTTAGGGTTTTCATTTTATTCTTTCAATTTTCATGTAGTGTGTGTGAGTGTATGAGTTTAATCTTTTATGCTTTCTTAATTTATGTAGTGTGTGTGAGTGTATGAGGATAGATTTATTGCTTTCATTCCCCCGCCCACTAATTCGAGGCAGGACTCACAATTTTATCGCTTTTTCAATTATGTAGAGTGCGTGTGTGTAGGAGATAAATTTTCTTGCTTTGATTTTATCGCTTTCTTCAATTCATGTAGAGTGTGTGCGTGTGCACATCTATTTCCGCCTACTCGTTAAGAGTTGAATGACGCACATTAATTTACCGCCTACTCAATTTTGAGTAGGACTTGTCATTTATCGCCTACTCAGGTTTGAGTAGGACTTGTACATACATTTATTTTCGCCTACTCGTTAAGAGTTAAATGGCGCATTGTTTTAATTTACCGCCTTCTCAGTTTTGAGTAGGACTTGTATTTGCATTTATTTCCCGCCTACTCATTCGAGTAGGACTTGCTTTACTTAATTTCTTTATGGTTTTGAAGTGTGCGTGAGTGTCTGCATCAATTAGCTTTCTTTCAATTTATCTAAACGCCCTGTTTTTTTGTGTTTTCTCTTATAACTGTTTAGTACCTAAATTCAAACTCACGTTTCACTAAAAACCATAAAGCCATCCCCATACCCATGAGTGGCTAATCTCTATTAACCTTCGACATCGAAGAGCATTGGGACATATAAAATGATTCAAAAAAATTAAGGTTATTTATTTTTATTTAAATTTAAGGACTTAAGGTTTGCCCCGGGTTAACGACGCATAGGATCATATAATCGATGTGTGGGCTCTATTTCTGTTATACATACGCAACGCCGAGAGGCTGCTGATGCGCGTAAAATACGGCAAGCGTACCGGTCGCACAAGTAATAAAGTTGGGAATGAATCCCCGGATGTCGGTCTCTTGAGGAATGCAATTAGCGTCGAACGATTTAGACTCTAAAACTATTGTTATGAGAGTTAATTGAAATAAACAGAAAAAGAAGGGGCTTTGGTTGGTGGTCTTATGACCGATTACACTAACGTAAACTCTGCGGGTCGCAATCACCGCTTCTCAAGGCGAGATGGATGTAGCGGCCGCGATGCCGTACTTCGATTGGTGAGTGGACGGAAGTCTAGCGAGTGGAGCGAGATGGAGCGATGCGCATCAAAGAATAATTCTCAAAAGCAAGATGAAACACAAATGATCAAATTAACACTAGAAACTGATGGTCATTACATGCATAAACATTCTATGCAACAAGAAAAGATAGAAAATGCAAAACCACCAGATTGAAGATCCACTGCGGTTGTTGGCCGGAGGTGCGGGTTGTCAATCCGCTTCCAAGCGCAGTCCGAGGAGGGCTTCCGGTACCACCGAGCTGTCACCTTGAGGGCCTGTAATTCCGTTCCCTAGGTATGCTTCGTCTTCTTCCTTGCTGGAAAGCTCGGAGAAGAATGATTCAATGGCCGGGAGGATCACCGGAGGATGCGGAATGCTTTGGAATCGCCAGAGAAGGTCCTCCCGATGGTAGGGATGAAGGTGGAGGCGAATGGAACTGCTGGAGGGCGAATCGGCGGACTGGCGGAGGTTTCGTTACAACGTCCGTGCCCTAATTCGCGGAACAGGGCTTTTTATAGCTTGCATAATAAATAGGGCGCACGACCACTGGCGCACGACCAGTGGTCGTGCGCGACCAAGGTCAGCGCCCGTACGCGAGCAACCTGTAGACCTGCATCAGAAAATCAATGGTCGCGCACGATCAGCAGCGCACGATCAGTGATCGTGCGAGGCAATGCTGATGATCGTGCGGAAATAGCCAGACAGAACTTTGTAAAATGGGTATGACTGCGCACGATCGGCAGCGCACGAGCAGTGGTCGTGCGCGGTATGGCAAGTGATCGTGCGGAAGGTTCAAGACAGAGATTTCACAAATGAGTCCGAGCTGCGCAAGATCAGTGATCGTGCGCCAGGAGGTCGATGGTCGTGCGTGGGTAAAAACTATCGACCACTGACTCCTTTGCCAAAAAAATAGTGAAACGCCTATCCCGAATGCCCTCATGATCCCCAAACCTGCAGGAAAACTGCACGGGACATCGATCGTGGCAGCCACAGCAAACAATAATAATCATAGAAAGAATATAAATGCACACAAGCACAGAAATGGGCTAAAAAGGTGCACAGGTCGTGGAATGTCGTAGCTAACCAAAAGGAGTACTAATGGCGCTTAAAATAGTGCAAAGCTGAGGAAAAAGGCCTAGATGAGTCCAAAATAAGGTATAAAATAGGGACTCATCACACCCCCAGACGTAACCATTTGCACGTCCCGGGCAAATAATCACCTTGTGGACTCAAAAATGGCTAGCTGACGTAGTAATTTCAAAATACAGTAAGACGAGAAATCGAGAAATGCAAGTGCAAAGAAAATATAATAGAAGGAGTTTTTAATCATGCTATGCAATTTATAATTTTCGATTAACGTAAATAAATACTGTCACTACTCAAAGATTGAATTTCCGGAGAATCGCACGGTCATGTGTAGGAAGAAAATAGGCAAGTCGGATGGTGGAGCATTGCCAAAGAGCGGGGCTCGTGATCACCTCCAAAGGAATCCACCAATGTCAGGGACCATATGCTTGCCCGTTCACACTTTCTCCACGATGCTAGTTCGACTCGAGCATAAATCCGTAGGACATTAGGTGAAGAGTTGGGGCTTGGGTGTAGACGTAGGTTTGGATAAAAAAGATGAAAACGAAGGCTACGCACAACCCAACGGAGCTCGCACAATTACAGATTTCCCACTAGCAAAATGAATGCGAGTGCACCACACCCCCAGACCTGGTATTTACAACATGGGTGTGTGCACCGCCTACCCAAAAATAGATTTCTCAAAAACAGATTTTCATTTATACTTTATATTTTCTCTTTTTCGTTTCTTTTTCACAATTTTTGCTTTTATAAATTTTTTTTTTTCAAATTCTTGAATTTCAGCAAATATAACAAGATGGCAAATCCACATTTTTCCCAAAACCACTTCCCACATCAACAACCCAACGAGAAAATGCTTGGAACTAGAGCTCGACGCGGGTGTGCGACTAGGATTGGCTTGAGGCATTGGTGAATTGAGTGTGGAGCTGAAACAAAAGGAAGGTAGGCTCAACGGGGCTAGCGAGGTCTATGTTAGGATGGGTGCAAGGCTCAACCGGGCCAAAGTGATGGCCTACGTCACGCTCACGCTCGACTAACCGTGCACCAATGCTTCGAAAGTAGCATGGGGCAAGTTCTTAGTCACCGAGAAAAGTGATCCGTCCTCCCGACTCGAGCAATACAAAGCTAGCGACGCCTACACACATTCCTACACTACCGAGTGATTACTCTGGATTCATAGATTTGAGTTGGACAGACAGTATTTACGAGTGCAGAAAAAATATAAATTGCAAGCAAAAAGAAAAACTAAATCTATACAATTTCTACACAACGTGAGCACTCGATTAGGAGCACTGCACGAGTTTCGAACTACTCTAAATCAAAATCCTATGTCAGCACCACCATCTTAAAGTTTACACGAAATAATACATCAACTCGAGCCACACGCATGGTCAAGTGCGCGCTCATATGGGTTCCAAAGTGTGTGCAGCAGGAGTCAAAAACAATGAAGCAAAAAGGAACACTACTGGCATGCAAAATTAAATTTGCTCGTGGAGTGCACAAGCGGCTCTTCCCCCCAGACTTGAATGAAAACATAAGAAAGAAAATAGACATTCAACCAAGGAATGAAATCTGAAGCGAGAGAGAGTACCTATGCTCCAAAGAGGGGAGCATGCCAGAAGATTGCGTGATGATTCGCTGGAGTTGCTGCTTCGCACAAAAGATAAGCTGAACCTGCAAATTAGGCCGAACAACAGAAAATACAAAAAATAGAAAACATAAAATAAAAAGCATAAACGAGGGGACCAAAAGGTCCAAGCTTGGGTTGTCTCCCGAATAGCCCTTTTGTTTACCGTCCTTAAGGTGGACCAAATACCTGTATTAGCAGTTGTAAATAATGTTTTTGCAGAAAAATAAAAGCTACGAAATAGAGAGCGAAATAAGGTCCCAAAGCAACTAGGAAAATAAGCAAGAAAAGCGAGGCAGAGCGGCAAAGAAGCAATCAGCTATATGCCGATTTGTGGTAAGTCTTTCCGGTGGAGAGCGAAGGAGAAGCAGAATTTTTCATAGCATCTTGAGAAGGGGATTTCCCCTTGCTCAGATGGTGCGTGTCTTCGCGCCGGAAGGAAGAATAACGCTTATCGCGCAAGCGCTTGGCCTCCTTCAGCTTCTCAACCGATGGAGACTTCCAAGGAGTGGATTCCACAGTTTTCCCAGATTTTATGATCGATAGCATCATTTCCGGCACCGCGACGGCGATCGGATCAGCCCAAGCGACAGAACGCTTAGCACAGTCATGAATATTATTACAAGAATAAATGTCTAGGGATTTCTCCCGCATGGAACTAGGAATGTCATGCTCAACAACAACATCGGTGGGAAATGGCACGGTCGCCGTGTCTTTGGTGCACTCGAACATCTTCGTGGTCAATAAGTCATTCTTCTCATCAGTCGTCTCGGTCAATCCTCCCTTTGTTTTCTCATCCGTAAGGGTTGCCTTCAAAGCTTGGATTCCAGAATCTTCCTTGAAATCTGCACTACTCAGAAAAACGTCGTTTTGAACAAGAGAGGGGTGTACGGAAGTATCATCGAGGGCGAAATCATCGGCCGGCCAGGTGACGCGTCCTTTGGAAAAATCCAGGGATGCGCCACTGGCCGTCAGGAATGGGACACCAAGTATCGGAATGGAGTCATTTTCTTTTGGTCCCATGACCTGAAAAACAGTGGTAAAATGTTTGTCGTTAACCTCGATCTCAACTTCCCTCACACCACCTTCAGTATCAACCCCATTTCAGCTAAAATAAGTGATTTCCGATCTTCGATGTTTATTTGCAATTGCATCTTCGCGACATCCTGCAGAGTGAGGATGTTGCTAGATGCTCCGGAATCACATAAAGCAGTGGTTTCAACATTGTTGATCATACAGCTAATCACGAGCTCGTTGTTATTCCCCAGCCTTTCCTCCCCAAGGCTTTTCCCTTGTTTGTGGGGATTTTTTTCGGTGTTGCTTGGGAGAGTACCATGAGTGCGCTCGGAGACCATTTGAGCCAATTGGCCCAACTGTGCCTCAAGCTTACGCATTGAAGCGGCTTGGTTTGTCATGTTGGTCTGGGAAACTTCAACAATTTTTTCAAACATTTCAGCCAATGAATTGGTTTTTACGGCGGGGGGCCCTTGGGGGTAATTCGGGTGACGCGGTCGCGGTTGGCTTCCGGAGGCGGAGGAATCATTTTGATGCTTCCCCGGTTGCAAGGGCCCGGTGCGTTTTTATTCCATGAGAAGTTCGGGTGATTTCTCGCACCCGGATTATACGCATTTCCATAAGGCGCGCCCCTGTTTTGATTCGCGATAAAATTAACAGTTTCATTAGAAAAGGCGGGGTCATACGTAACCTCCGCTCCAGGGCACTCAAAGCTATGATGATCGGTTCCTCCGCATCCTTGACACGAAATGGCAAACACCGGAGCAGCAGTAGTGGGCCTTGATGCTTCCACAGCAAAGACTCCACTTGTCCCACGGGGGGTATTCCTTCCTGCGGTCCAAAAGGCGCTGTGCGTGGCGGTGTCCTGCAAAACTCTCAAAGCATCCTCTGGAGCAAGGTTCATAATTATTCCACCAGAGGCGGCATCAATCATGGCGCGGTGTTGAGGTTCGATGGAGAAGTAGAAGCTTTCCACGAGATTCCACGTATGGAATCTGTGGTTGGGGCACTTCCGCAGCAACTCATTGAAGCGCTCCCAAACTTCCGCTAAGCTCTCTTGGTCGTTTTGCCTGAAATTAACGATGGCACGTCTCAAGCTCACGATATGGTCGACCGGATGGAATTTGGCTAGAAACTTTGTGGTAAGAGCCTCCCAGGTTGTGGCAGTTCCAGGAGGAAGGGAATGAAGCCATGACTTGGCTTTTTCACGTAGAGAGAAGGGGAAGAGATGGAGCTTAACCGTATCATCAGGAATCCTAGCATAGCGGAAAGTAGCGCAGATTTCCGAAAAGTCTGCCAAGTGAAGATGGGCATCCTCCGTGGCCATTCTGGAGAACTGTGCATTGTTCCGGATGATGTTAAGAATTGCTGGTTTGATCTCGAACTGCTGGTTTGCGATCGCCGGTCCGAACCCAGGGTAAATGCTCCCTATAGTGGGAGTGGTGTAGTCTCTCATGGTTCGGACATGCGGCGGATTCACCTCATTCTCATCCCCGTTCCGGTTATCATGGAGGTTCCCTCCAACACGAACTCCGTTGTCATTGTTCAACTGATCTCCCATTGTGATTGGATTGATAGCAGTGGCACGCCTTTGCGCACGAAGAGTTCGCTCGATCTCAGGATCGTAAGTAACGAGATCTCTTGCAGCACGTATCTGCATCCACTGAAGCAACAAAACAAAGAAACAAAAATCAAAAAGCACTAACTCTTATACCAATACTTCCAGAAATCATAATCGTTCAACAGTTGCATTCCCCGGCAACGGCGCCAAAAACTTGATGCGCGTAAAATACGGCAAGCGTACCGGTCGCACAAGTAATAAAGTTGGGAATGAATCCCCGGATGTCGGTCTCTTGAGGAATGCAATTAGCGTCGAACGATTTAGACTCTAAAACTATTGTTATGAGAGTTAATTGAAATAAACAGAAAAAGAAGGGCTTTGGTTGGTGGTCTTATGACCGATTACACTAAAGTAAACTATGTGGGTCGCAATCACCGCTTCTCAAGGCGAGATGTATGTAGCGGCCGCGATGCCGTACTTCGATTGGTGAGTGGACGGAAGTCTAGCGAGTGAGGTGATTAGTGCGGAGTGAAAATGAGTGAAACGAACATGTGGAGTGGAGCGAGATGGAGCGAGGCGCATCAAAGAATAATTCTCATAAGCAAGATGAAACACAAACGATCAAATTAACACTAGAAATTGATGGTCATTACATGCATAAACATTCCATGCAACAAGAAAAGATAGAAAATGCAAAACCACGAGATTGAAGATCCACCGCGGTTGTTGGCCGGAGGTGCGGGTGGTCAATCCGCTTCCATGCACAGTCCGAGGAGGGCTTCCGGTACCACCGAGCTGTCACCTCGAGGGCCTGTAATTCTGTTCTCTATGTATGCTTCGTCTTCTTCCTTGGTGGAAAGCTCGGAGAAGAATGCTTAAATGGCCGGGAGGATCACCGGAGGATGCGGAATGCTTTGGAATCGCCAGAGAAGGTCCTCCCGATGGTAGGGCTGAAGGTGGAGGCGAATGGAACTGCCGGAGGGCGAAACGGCGGACTGGCGGAGGTTTCGTAACAACGTCTGTGCCCTAATTCGCGGAACAGGGCTTTTTATAGCTTGCAGAATAAATAGGGTGCACGACCACTGGCGCATGACCAGTGGTCGTGCGCGACCAAGGTCAGTGCCCGTGCGCGAGCAACCTGTAGACCTGCATCAGAAAATCAATGGTCGCTCACGATCAGCAGCGCACGATCAGTGATCGTGCGAGGCAATGCTGATGATCGTGCGGAAATAGCCAGACAGAACTTTGTAAAATGGGTATGACTGCGCACGATCGGCGGCGCACGAGCAGTGGTCATGCGCGGTATGGCAAGTGATCGTGCGGAAGGTTCAAGACAGAGATTTCACAAATGATTCCGAGCTGCGCACGATCAGTGATCGTGCGCTAGGAGGTCGATGGTCGTGCGTGGGTAAAAAGGCACGACCACTGACTCCTTTGCCAAAATAATAGTGAAACGCCTATCCCGAATGCCCTCACGATCCCCAAACCTGCAGGAAAACTACACGGGACATCGATCGTGGCAGCCACAGCAAACAATAATAATCATAGCAAGAATGTAAATGCACACAAGCACAGAAATGGGCTATTTGTGCACAGGGCGTGAAATGCCGTAGCTAACCAAAAGGAGTACTAATGGCGCTTAAAGATAGTGTAAAGCTGAGGAAAAAGGCCTAGATGAGTCCAAAATAAGGTATAAAATAGGGACTCATCAGCTGCACGTATGGACCGATCCTCCTTGGGTAAAGAGAACTGCGTACGCCCCCTCGAAAGAGGAGAAGCGTAGTTCTGCCGGATTGGGTTCCCCACCCAATAGCAGGGTTCTTAGCGTAATGCGGGCGTTAAGGGGAATCCTTCGTCGGACTAACGTTCGGTCAAATAGCCTTAGCATCCAGGTGAGCGATATCCCTAGACCCAGGTGAATTCATGTCTATGGAACCTCCACGGCTAAGTGCCTTTTATTAATTTAAAAACTAAGTTCAATAATTGTTAAGAATTATTTTAGTCTTAATCCGATTCGATGCTGAGCGTTAACCCGTCATCGAATTATTCTAAGTAAAATTCTGGTCTCTTTTCTTTCCGCCATAATTAACTAAAAATCTCACCTTACTATTAGTAAGATAATAGTCTTCCTGGAAGAGTAGTTATAATCAACGTGCCCCCGAGAACAATACGACCTCGGTATTCTCCCGAATACCGAGTACTACTTGCGATAGGTGCACTTGCCTCCTTTCATTAGAAAACTCGATCTTCTAACCGGCTCGCGGAATCAGACCATTTTAAACCAACCACAGTCGGTCTCTGTTCTGCGGCCATCAGAAACCCAGGAGAATTCTCCTACCATGCCCTCCTTCTCTCTCATCCACCAACTCTTTGCCAACACCTTCAGTTGGTAGGCGGCAAGCATCACCTTCTAATCATCCGAAATTCCTGAGTAGTGAAACAAATCCTCGATTGTAATCAGCCAATCGTCTAACACCATGAAATCATCCTTCCCATCATAAGTAGGAGGGCTCAATCTCTGGAACTGGCAGATGAAAGCAATCTCCGGGGGAACCATAACTGGAGGCACGAGAGGAGCACGAGGAGCACAAGGGGCTAGAACAGCTGTACCCTTAGAAGGATCCTGCGCCCTCAGGGCTAGCCCTGCCACTACTGCTACCAAGGACTAGATGTGGGTCTGAACCTCCAACATCTTCCTTGTCAAAGACTCATTGCTCTGTCTCAGAATTGCTACAACTACATCTCTTTGCGCCCCAGTAGACTCACCCTCAGACAGGGGAGTCGATCTAGTCAAAGGATGTCTCGCCATCCTACAATCATAACAACTGAAGTCAAAACCTAGTACATCAGTTAGGAAAAAACTACAAATACAGACAATACATATTTAAATATGAACTTAAAGCTGCTAAACTTGCACTGGGAGTTTGTTTGTACAAAAGTGATGTTATGCCTAACTTAGGATGGTTTACCACCACCCTACTAACTCTTGTGCCTAAATAGGGAATGCATGATTTTATATTCTTTTTGACTCAAAAACTTATGTGTGTACATATGTCATCCTGTAAATCTTTAGCTTGGCACATTGTGCTTATGCAATGTTATGCTATGCATGATTGTGCTATGCATTCTAAAAAGGCCCTAATGCATGTTATGAGAGGCGTACGCATGAAAATGTTATGCATCCCATTCTACATAACATTCTCATGCAACAAAAAGAAACGTGCTAGTCGTATTCATGTGGTGAGGTTATGCACCCCATAAATACATAACCCTCACATGTTTCCCCTATGGTGGATCCATATACAAACACATATTATGCACCCCAAAAATACATAATATGCCATGTATACTTCATGTGATGGTATGAGTGTAGTGTTCGTGCTTTAGCCAAGACGTACTGATGACATATCGGTGTGTGTATGATATGACTCTAGACATCTAATACCTAAAAGTGAAGGTTGTCCGACAATTTGTCAAGCAACCTCCCTATGATACCAACTGTCACAACCCGTATTTTCTCCGAATTACGAATTTTCAGAGTATGAGAAAACACGCGTCGTGATGCCACGTCGAGCAGGGGATAACCGCTGATGCTCAGGCAAAAACTATCTACTTTACTTTTTGAAAATTCATAAGTTAAATGATTAGAAATTCAGTTATATTTTAAAGGCCGTATCCCTCGGCTCAGTGGATCATCTAGTCCACACTTTAAAAACTATAATTATACGTAGCAGAAATTACTTTGTTTACATTTGACATCCTAATAGAGTTCATAAGTGTCCCCAGAGGACAACTTATACTATGCAAGACCCTAGATTCAATTTATACTACATATAAGAAAATGATCTTTTTACGCCTTTGGAAAATAGTGTTTGAGCTTTTTAAGAAAACATGCTGATTATGATATACATGTAGTAGTTTTTTTTATAGGTTTTAAAGTAACTAGCAACCTAGCATAAAACATCCCAAGAGCAAGTAGACTAATCTCCATAAAGGTAGCAGCAAAAAGATAACATATGTAGTACAAAGGTAAAACTACCAGTGGGCGCCAACAACCTGACACAAACCCACAGGAAAATATATATGACTGTAAGAAAGTGCAGAAAACTAACTCACTAAACAAAGCAAAAGGATCTCAAAAGTCTAAGAGACCACCAACAACACCACAGCAATACCACAACCACTTAGCCACCAAACTGGCAACTATCCAGAACCTGAGGCATTCAAAAGACAGAATACCTCAACAAGTAAAAACAAAAGCTGTGAAAGTGCTAAACAAAAAAAAGAGGGTAAGCAAAAGAGTAGGCAAGACGGTAACAAACAAACGATGTCCAAGGAAAGACAAAAATTGCACAAAGTGTGAGGAAACAACAATAACCCTGCTAAAATCCTGCAGAGTCAACAAGGCTATCATGCCCAAAATGTTGCAAACAACTGAGGAAAGAACATCTAACATCCTAAATTGTGAGAGATGGTAGTAGCAAAAACAACATGGGTCCGGGTTCGAGGCAAACTCAGTCTCCCAAACAACCTTTTCCAACAAAAATGCTCAAGGGTCTAACTGTGAAAGCACTAGGGACCTCCCACCAACTTGCCCAACCCATACCTGGAACAAGATAAAAGTGTGGCCAGGGCTAAGTCACACAACTTCAACCCTATTAAGAGCTTCAAACCACCACTACTAACCACAACCAACGATTCGACCATTAGAAAAATAGCCGACAAGGAACCTAAGAATTTTTTTGGGAATTCACTCGAGAGAGAAAATAAAGCTAAGGAAAAAAACATTGAGTTGACTCAACACGGAGTTAAGTGAGAAGCCTTCACTCAACTCCAAACAGGATCTGGCGTTGAGTGAGCAACACTCTGTCAACGCCAGACAGAATCTGGCGTTCAGTGAGCAGCACTCTCTCAATGCCAGACACTTAGTCGCAAGAATTGGCTGCGACGTTGAGTGATTCCACCTCACTTAATGCCTAAACAGCCATGGCGTTGAGTGAGGTCGACTTACTCAACGCCAAACTACTTAGCCGCTAAAAATTTCATCTCCATCAAAACTCCAGCAATATAACAACTGTATAAAAAATTTCTATAGTAAAAATTTATCTAACCAGCTATGCACATTTCTAGGCCTAGGGTTAGGACTTAGTAAAATTGCCGAGTTAAAACTTCTATCTCCTACCCGGCTACACCCATTGTACAGGAAAACAAAACTAACCTAACCCTTACAACATCTCTCAGCTCGAGAACAATCAACCTACAGCAAGAAGGAAATAAAAAGGTAGGCTTAGGGTAAACAAAAAAAAACATACAGGAAGCTTAACAGGATCTTCATATAGGAAGGCTAAGCACAGATTAAAGCGAAAATAATAAACCTGGTTTCTAACCTAAGGCTAGTAGGGCTTTATAACAGCAGCTACTGAACAAAAGGCTTTATATAGCCGCAAGCTTTAAGAATAAAACAAGGAAAATAATGACTTGGCAAGTGCAAGAATACCACTTGCCTTGATTTCCCGCAAATCCTTGGTCTGCCTTCCTTCCCTCACACTCGAATCCGGCAACGAAGCCCAAGTCCAAAAATCTGGACATTGCCGGCGGAAAACAAGTCAAAACACGAAATTCGAAACCACAAGCATGGCCATGAAACTTTAAAATCTTACTGTAGGAATTAAGGTCTTGACGAGAGCAATCCAAATCCACTCTCGGAATTGAATTCCGTCCACAAATGCTCCGGGAAATCTGCGGTGGAAGGCAAGGGTTCGACGGTTTCTCCATTCCTCTCGCACAGGAGCGGCGGTTTTCTTTTGGAGAAGATGAGCCGTGGTTTTTTTCCATCCTAATATTTAACCTATATATATATATATATATTAATATATACTAATATAATTTATTACATAATTACATAAAGCACCAAAACGACGCGAAAACCGAACGACCTTGGAATTCGATGAAATTCGCACCGTAGAAAAATATCTACTCTACGAACGCAACGGCGAAGTCGAAATCAACTTTCGACGAACAGAACTCGGGTTATCACCACCTGAAGACAAAACACAAGCATCCCCCGAGAGGCCTCACTGAGTCGCAAAACCAGACCCGGCTTGCTAGTGAATCTTGCTAATAGGCTACAAAATAGGTCACTCAGTCCTATGGAGCAAAGACCACACTCCCCAATTGGCACAAGACAAGAAAACGTGTCAACGTAAAGCCAAACGAGAATTAAATAATTCGCAGAAAAAAATCGGGGGCGTTACAATATCCCTTAGTGACTCCTCTATATGAACCTCCAAAGATTACTTTAGGTGTATTCTTTACAGGAGTATAGTCCTTTAAGTGACATCTTGTTCCTGTCATGTGCCTGGAATATCCACTGTCCAAGTAACATATAGGAGTATAGGTACTTGGACTTTCCTGAAAAACCTAATTTATGTTAGGACCCCAATTTGTATTGGGTCCTTGGTTCTGCTTAGACTTAAAATTAAAATATCTTCCAGTAGATTTTTTGACAGGAAGACTAGCACTTACACTGGGAACTGTTGGATTATGTTAGCAATCTAAGGCAAAATGTACCACTTTGCCACAACACCAACACTCATGGATATTATATCTTCTATTCTGAATAGGTCAGGTAGATTGCAAATTAGCCTCTGACTATTCAGAAGGAAGAGCAGCTTCCTTATACTAATTTCTTTCAAAACAATCTAACTGAAGGTGGGTGTATTAGTTGAAGATATTGGTTTATTTTGAGTTCTACCAGCAGAGGTCTTCTTTGCAAAAGACATACTATTGATGACCTCAGAAATACCCAAGTCAGGCTTGCTGACAGACATGCCCTTGGTCTATTTGAATACTAGGAGAACCTGAGAAATGGCCGATGCCTTATTATTGAGTGTGGGGTTGGCGCACCAAACACAAATTGCCCATGATGGGCCATTTGAATTTCCTCATGTGGAGCCTTAAAGGCACTCATCCCCTTGCCATATCTTCCTCTATAGTTGTGAACATTTTTGTTCACACTTGTGGACCTTCCATTCCACCAGTGACCATAGATACTCTCTTGGTCATACTTATTTGATGGAAATACTACTTTCTTAAAAGAGATGGGCGATTAAATTGGAGCTTTGCCTTTCCCTTTGGAATGGGCAAATCTTGGATTCCCCTTAAACCCAAGACCTTTCTTATTCCTTTGAGAGGTAAATGAGTCTATTAGGGGCAATACAGAATTGGGCTTTGAATAATTAGCCACAATCCTTTTCTCCCTTTAGATCTTCTCTTCAAGATCAAAAATGATTATGTTCTTGTCGTTATTGGTCTAAATCTGGATGATTGTGATAGCCTTCAGTTTGCTAACTTCCCTCATCTTTTGTTCCAACAAAGATGCTAAGTCAGACTGTAGGGAAGCAGCTAGCTGTAGGGAGATGGTCTCCTCATCTTGTTTCTTTGCCTCTTGCTTCTTTTCAAAGCATCCAGAAGGGCACCATACTTGTAAATCAATTGATTGACATCTTCCTAAAATTTTGATCCATATTCATCACAGGATGAGGATGCATCAAAATTGGGACTTGTCTCATAGTTTGAACCAGAAGAGGAGCTGGACAGTGAGTATACCTTATCTAGACTAGGCTGATCCTGGCTAGATTCTTCATCTGACATGTCCATTATCCCATAGAAGCCAAAGTCATCTTCATCCACTCAACATCACTATCTGAATGAGATAGAGGGTCCCTGATTCCTATCCTAGCAGCAGGATAGTCTTATTCTATATCAGCAACAACAACAAACAACCCAATATAGACTTCTTTTTCTTCTTATGAATTTGAAGAAGATTAGTCACTCTTACTCCAGCTCTTTTCATTCTTGGCAATGAAGTTCTTTTCCTTCCTGCCCTTGTACTGATGATGCTTTTTCTCTCTAGTCACATTTCTCTTGATAGGACAGTCAGCTATGACATGTCCTAGTTTGCTACAGTAATAGCACACAACTTTAGAAGAAAACTATTTACTGGGTTTAAAATTGTACCTATCTCCTTTGGAGAACTTCTTGTATGCCTAGTAGTGACCCTTATTATGATTAGAGGAGGAGGATGTCTTGTTCCTCCACTATTTCCTCTTCATCATCTTCGAAAATTGACTAGAGAAGACAACAAACTCTCCATAAGACATGGTGTTGTCTGAGGTGGTTGGTTCTATGTTGTATGAGTTAGCAGGCCTCCTTGGAGGAGAAGCAATCCTCTCCTTATTCTTCCTAGAGCCCTCAGAATTGAAGGAAACTACCTTTTCCTTGGTCTGGGATATGTTGATGGTCTCCTCCTCCTTTCTAGTAGATAGCTGCATCTCATAGGAGAGAATCTTTCCAAACAATGTGTGAGGGGGAGTTTCAGCAAGCTTTTCCACCTCCCTGATGGCATAGATCTTGGTGTCCCAATCTTTGGTTATAGATCTAAGGAACTTGTCATTCAACTTATAATTGTTGAAGACCATCCCATAGGTCCTCAGCTCATTCACTATTCTGAAGAATTTTTCATAGCATTCAGCTATGTTGTCCTTCTTGGTCTGTCTGAAGGCTTCATACTCTTGATTAAGCAGAGATTTCCTATCATCCCTGACTTCTTCAGTTCCTTCCATGTAGACCACCAATGTATCTCACATCTCCTTAGAAGTTGTGTAGTGGACAAGGTTCTAGAAAGTTGAATCATCAATGTCACTTACTACTATGTTTTGTGCCCTCTTGTACATGGTTGCTAATATGACTTAATCCTTGGTAATTTCAGAATACTTCTTCGGTGTATGGACAGTTGCATCCAAAACTGAGACCTTCATGTGGATGAAAGGTCTCTCTTGAACTATTATAAACATTCTATGGTATGATGCCTCCATAAATAACCTAACCCTTTCCTTCCAAATCCCAAAGCTCTCCTTCTTATAGATAGGAAGTTTCATGGAGCCTAAATCCGTATGGTTCTCTTCTGAACCCATAAGGATATACTAGTTGTACAATCCCATATTCGCTGGGTGTGACCAAGACTCCCCAAGGACCCGGATTAGGCTAGAATTAGGCTAGCTTTGGGCTGAAATGATATCAGATAAGTAATTAGGCGAGAAGGTTCCTGCCCGGGGCAGGCGAAAGGGCTTGTGCGTCGGGTGGGCGGGAGCCCTTTGGCTCTTGGTGTTGAGTAATGCTTCTCCACTGAATGCCCCTTCATTCTTTTGGCTCCCGCCCGGGGTATCCGTGAAGGCTCGCGCTCGTGGTAAGCGGGAGGCCAGTAGGGTTCAGCGGAAAGGCTTCCGCCAGGTAGGGTCCAGAAATTAAATTACCTAGATGGCCCTAGGTCTTCATTTAGCTCCTAAGAACAACGGAGTATGGCTATTGGCAGACGAGTCCAGGGGTATTTCGGTAATTTTAGAGCAGCGGAATTACGTTTTTTACAGACCGGATATTGGAAATCTATAAATAAACCCACAGAGTTCCTCAAAAAGCAAGCTTTCATAATTTCTCAAATCTTCTAGTGCTTTTTGAGGTACTCCTAGCCCAACGATTGGCTTCGGAGGGGAAGCGCTCAGAGATATTCTGGGTTAGTGGAGGGACCTCCCAATTGAGGCTTAGGGTGAGTTCCTGGTTCTTTGTTACTAGTCTGGGGCTTGGGTTTTGGAGAAGTAGGTGTTAGCTACACCCCATGGTCTGAATTCTCATTGAGGCCAGTATTTGGCTTCAACATTTCTGGTGCGGTGAGCGTGGACCGTAGCTGGTACAAGAAAATTTCAAGCAAAGTCTCATGGATGGAGCCGAAGGTGAAGGAGCTGGTTTGAGAGGTTCCCCCTCTCAGGGAAGTGGGGTGATGCTGGCGATGTTGGAGGACTTTAGGTGGGAAGTTTTGCAGACAATCCACTTGGCCTTCTCGATGAGAGGCGAGTTGGTGATGTCGTTAACTCCAGTGGTTGCGGACTCTTCACTTGTCGAGAATGCTCCTGAACACCATCTCAGGAATGAGGTTCCGGTAGAGGTTGTCGAGAGGGATTTTGCCAGGAGGGAGCTTTTCCCCAGGCAGGCCAGCGCTGACATGGCTAGTGAGCCAATGCAGCGAGAGGAGCCCTCTCGGCAGGCAATGGGTGTGACCCCCTTCAAGCTTGACATGTCCTACTATACGGGCAGGGATGACCCTGTGGAACATGTGCAGTGGTTCGAGGATGCCGTTTCCATAAGGCAAATGTCGGATGTCATCAACTGTAGGATCTTTGCAATTACGTTGAAGGAGAAGGCTAGGGACATGTTCCACTAGTTGCCGACGAGTTCAATCTACTGATTTGAGGATTTGCACTGAGGATTCTTATTGAGGTTCTTGACATCGAAGAAGAGGAAGAAGGGAGTAGAGTGCTTGTTTGCCATCAATAAAAAGCCGGAAGAGGGGCTGGGACGCTATGTGGATTGGTTCCAGGATGAATTTTGCAGGTCCAGGAGATGCCGGGGTACACAAAACTGCTTGCATTCATTCTAGGGTTGAGGCCAAGCTTCTTTAGCATGGAACTGAAGAGATTTCCCCCCTCTCCTTCGAGGAGGTGATGGAGAGAGCGACAAAAGAGTTCGAGATTGAGGCAGCCATCCCGGCGTTTGCTAAGAAGCTAGCCAAGTTGGCAGAGGACGATGAGAAGGAGTCAGGATCAGGGAGATAAAGGGAGCATAGAGAGGAGAGAAGAAGGGAGCAACCCCGAGGTCAGATACAATACCAAGGTTGGGGGCAGCGCAAGCCGAACAATAGGTTAGGTTAAAGGCACCAGGAAGGTCACCCCCAGGGGTAGGGTAGTGGTCTCCATGGAAGGGACAACTTCCGCTAGCAGAGGAGGTTCAATCAGCCGGCCTGGCGGCAGGGACAGAGGGCCCCATCCTTCCATAGTAGGAAGCTATGGAGATCGTGAGAGGAAAAGGAGGAAGGAGAGGAGCTCGAGGAGGAATGAGGAGAAGAGAAGGCATGGTGGTGTTCCAATTTTGTGACTTCCATCAGGAGGAGGGTCATTCAACGACCACCTGCCTAGAGTTCTTGGAGATGAGAGGGGCCAGGGGGAAAGTCCAGTAGCAGGCTCCCGTGAGGATTGAGGAAGTTCTTAAGGGAGTAGGAGAGGATAGATGTGGGGACTTGGTGGATGTGGGAGGTCGATGAGGGATCGGGGTGATCCATGTTTGAGTGGGGATCGAAGCCACCCGTAAGGGGAGCTTCCAAGCCATGTACCAAAGGAGCCTCACCTCGACCTCCCAGACCCCCCCCCCCCTCATGAAGAAAAAATCACTTTCTAAACAAAGGATATGCCCGACTACGAAGACTCATTCTGTGATGACTTGGTGATCTAGACGACAGTGGAAAATTTCACTGTCTCTAGGATCCTGGTGGACAATGGGAGCTCTATAAATTTGATCTTCAAGAAGGCCTTTGACGATATGAATGTGGATGCCCAGAGTGTTCTAGCTTCGGATGGGCCATTGTTTTGGTTCTCAGGGGAGAGGAAGGAAGTGGAAGGAGGGGTTGTACTACATGTGACGTTGGGGGGGTGTCGAGGAACTGTAGGTTCGTCATTATTGACTCTCTAAGCAGCTATAATACAATCTTTAGGCTCCCTCTCATCAGTGCCTTTCACTTAGTTCGCTCCTCGTTTCACCAGTATCTCAAGTTCAGTAGCTGAGGAGTGCAGGTCTAGATTAGGGGGGATCCAAAGGTGGTGAGGCAGTGTTATGTGACAACCATCAATACCATTTCTTGGATGGCCGAGGTAGAAGGGCTAGAGAGGGAGATGGCAATGGTGGCGTAAGAAGAAGTTGTAGAGGAGGGGAGGTAGGCCTAGGTGAGGCTGGAGAGAAAGATTAGGGTAATGAGAAGGAGGAAGGAGAAGCTGAGGTAGAGGCCCAGGGAGCCGAAAAAGTGGAATTAAGGGAAAGCCTATTGGATGCAATGGGAGTACAGGAAGTAGGAGGGGAGGAAGAGTTCGGGGAGGAGGTAGAGTCGAGGAGCTGCGGAGGGCAGTCCAGGTTGGAACCGGCAGAGGAGGTCGTGGTGATGAAGGTCTTCACAAAGGCAGGGAAGGCAGAGAGGGTACGGATCAGCGGCGGCTTGAGCCCAGAATACCAGGCGAGGATGCGAGAGTGCATCCAAAAGAACGTCGATGTCTTCACCTTGAGCACAATGGACATTCCAGGCATCGACGCGGATCTGGCATGCCGCCATTTGAACCTGGACCCCAAGACACATCCCATCCGCTAAAAAATGAGGACCATCGCCACCAAGCTGGAGGAACCCATCCATGAGGAGGTCAGGAAGCTTTTCGATGAAAGTTTTATCTCGGATATCTATTACCCAGGCTAGGTCTCAAATATTGTAATGGTAAAAAATGGGGATGGGAAGTTGCATATGTGTGTGGACTTCTCTTTATTAAATAAATTTTGCCCTAATAATTGCTACCCCCTGCCTCGGATCGACACGCTGGTTGATTTAACCGATGGTTTTTCTATTATGAGTTTTTTGGATGCTTTTTCAGGTTACCATCAGATTCGAATGCATCCCCCAAACGTCAAGGATGTCACCTTCATCACAAGGGAGGGTTGCTTCAACAACAAAATGATGCCCTTCGGGCTAAAGAATGCAGGGGATACCAACCAGCATTTGATGGATTGGGTGTTCAAGATTCAAAGGGGCAGGAACCTGGAGGTTTATGTTGATAATCTCATGGTGAAGAGTGGGGATGTGGGCTCACACCTACTTGACCTGGAGGAGACGTTCGCGACCCTGCGGAAGTTCAAGATGAGGTTGAATCCCTAGAAGTGTGTCTTTGGGGAAAGTAGAGGCAAATTCCTTTGGCACCTTCTAACCCCAGTAGGGGTAGAGCCCAACCTAGAAAGGTGAAGGCCATCATGGAGTTGGAATCACCTCGCGATGCCAACGAGGTTAAGCATTTGACGGGCAAGCTCGCCGGGTTGAGTCAGTTTCTCTCCCGTGCCAGGGAGAAGTGTTCACCCTTCTTCAAGGTGCTTCGGGGGGACCAAAAGTTTGAGTGGACGGGGGAATGTGAAGAGGCTCTCTGAGCATTGAAGAGCCAGCTCTCTCAAGCCCCACTCCTTCAGAGCTTGAAGGAGGGGGATGATCTATCTTTGTACCTAGGAGTAGGGACAGAGGCCATAAGTTCTATATTGGTACGGGAAGAAGGGAAGAAACAGCTTCCAATCTACTACGTTAGTAGGTTCTTGAAGAAGGCGGAGCTCCATCACCCCATCCTAGAGAAGTTGGATTTCTCTCTGATCATCTCCGCCAGGAAATTAAGGCCATATTTCCAAGCTCATTCAATCAAGGTGGTTACAAACCATCCATTCCGCAAGATTTTTGAGGGGGTTGAACAGTCTGGGGGGTTGGCCAAGTGGTCGATCAGGCTCAGTGAGTTTGACGTATCTTTTGTACCTAGGCTATCCATCAAGGCGCAGGAGGTGGCTGATTTTTTTGATGACTAAGTTATAGAGTTGGAGGGTGAGGAGGCACTACCACGGGAGGCTTGGAAAATGTTTGTTGACGGGGCCTCGAGGAAGCATTCCTTGGGGGGAGGTGTAGTATTGGTAAATCCGTAAGGAGTCACCATATAGCAAGCAGTAGTGTTGAACTTCCAGGTCACAAACAATCAAGCGGAGTATGAAGGCATCATAGCCAGGTTTCGGTTGGCCATGGAGCTCGGAATTCATGACGTCGAATTGCTTACGGATTTGTTAGTGGTGGTGTCACAGATCAGGGTTGAATATGAAGCCCGAGAGACCACCCTCCTGAAGTACGTATCCAAGGTGAGAATGATTGTCAGCGGGTTCCGAGCATTCTCAATCCATCATGTACCCAGGGAGGACAATGAAGCGGCCGACCGATTGGCCAAGTTCGGACCCGGGGGGGCGGGGGGTGACCTTGACCGAGCTGTTTTATTCGGCGATTGAGGAGGGAGAGTTGATGAAGGTTGATCGGTAACCCTCGTGGGTGGATCCCTTTATAGCCTACTTCACTACAGGAAACCTTTCTGAAGGGACCAAGGATGTGAAAGGCTTTCGTCACAAAGCGGCACACTACCTCGTACATGAAGGAGGGTTACATCGGAATATGCTGTTAGGGCTCTTGGCACGATGTATGGAAGAGTAATAGACCCCAAGGATCCTAGAGGAGGTGCACTCAGGAGAGTGTGGTAGCCATTCTAGGGGAATAACCTTGGAAGAAAGGGTAGTTAGGCAGGAGGCTTCTGGCCCTCCCTGCGGAAAGATGCGGCGCAGTTTGTGAGGAGGTGCCAAAAGTGCCATCTATATTCCCCTCCAACTCTTTCCTGCCCAACAGCTTTGAAGCATAACGACATCATGGCCTTTCGCCATCTAGGGAATTTATCTAGTTGGGCAATTCCCCCCAGCGAGTGGGCAGAGGAGGTTTCTTTTATTCATGATAGATTACCTCTCGAAGTGGTTGGACATCAAGGCATTGACAAAAGTGACAACTCAGGTCATTAGGAATTTAATGTGGGGGAGATCATCTACAGGCACGGGTTGCCTCAGGCCATTGTCACGGACAATGGGACTCAGTTTGCCAGCATGGAATTCATCAGCTTTTGCACCCAATTTGGAATAGACCTTCGGTTTGCCTCCGTCCACCAACCAAGGAGAAACAACTAGGTGGAGGTGGCAAACAAAATCATAGTGAACTTGTTCCTGAAGAAGGGGGAGAACCTGATGTAAAACCCCTATCCGTCACATAGCATATAACAGTATGTCCGGCCGGGGCCCGACGCCATATACTACGGACAGACCGACAAGTTACTAAATGAAACCATTCAACCAAAACACACGTCCTACACAGAGCATTTAGTGGAAGCAATTAATAAGTTGTGAAATCAAAAACACAGCCACAAGCACGAATGTCCACTAATAACCCAGTAGGAATGAACTACAAAATACACAAAAGTACTGGCCTTATGGCCTTACAATATTTTACCAAATTTAAACAGTGTCTTACAAACTTTGGCTCGAAGGCCGGCCACACATGATTTAAATAGAAAAACAAACAAGGCCTTCGAGGCCTGGCTCAGCAACTTGGGCTTTGGCCCGCTATTTGCCGCTCGGCTCCGCAGCACCTGCAAGCACAATTCACCGCAACGGTGGCAAACAAGAATAAAGGTCAGCTAAAGCTGACCAAATTATAACGATTCTGCCCTCAAACTCGGGGCGGCAAAGCTTCTTCCCTTCACTTATTAGCATAGCAAGTAATATAGTAAATAATCACAACATCACAGGTGCAGGCTCACACAGCCACACACCCCGTGCTCTCAGGGAACTAACTCGGTGAACCCGGTCAAAACCGCGGTCTCATTACCATCCCTTAGGCGGAAAATCTCGTGAGCATTATAGTCTTTCTGGCCTAAGCCTAAGACCCTCCATCTATTCCAACGGTAAGTACCATATACTTTAGGTCTCTTTAACCGAACGACACAGAGCAGGTACGGTTCCGCCTAACCCGTTGCTCACACCGCAACGACAATTTAAGCCATATGCGCGGGTCAAGCTTCCCCGAGTCTCAAAACGATCAAAACATGCACATAACCCAGTTATGTTCAAGGTTGGATCCCAGGCCACCAAGTTGGCAAAAATGCGTTTCCGCCGAGTTTTCCGGGTGTACCTTGGAGTTAATCCCCAAGACTCCTTATTACAATCTACCGCGTAGAAAACCCCAAAACAACCAAAGGCGCGGAGTCTTCTCCGGCTAAACATGCATAATGAAATATCACCGATCCAGACCAACATGTCCGGGTAGGCTTCACACACCATACTTATGTACGTAACTCGATTTCGGACTCTACATGCAAACAAGGGGGACTTTACATATGTACCCCAAGGAACACCGCAAACTCGCCGCACACTCGCGGGAGCGGGTTTTCCCTATACAAAAGAAGAAGAGCTTCACATGATCAAGTAGATAATCGTTACCCTAGCATTCCTCTTCGGTGCCATGGAAATCTACATGGATGAAAAGCACCGCGATGATCTCGTCTCCGTAGATCTGGACTCGGTTTGTGATTTGGCGCTCCGAATCTCCTCCGGCGACCGGATCTTCCCTCCTTCTTCCTCCTTGCTCTCCCTTCTCTCAAGAACTTAGAAAGAGAGTGGCCAATGAAAAGTGAGGTTTTAAACCCCCAATCCCGGCCTTAACCCTAGGATGGAGAGGCCAGATCCATTAGATCCCAAAATAAGGAAACAAACAGCCACGATTTGCCGTGAAAATAAACTTCTTGGGCCGATCAGGGCTTGCGACACGCCCATGTCCAAGGTCGTGTAACTCATTCACTGCCGAAACCGTCGAGTCCCAAAAAGAACACGGGCACTCGACCCGCCCGTGTCAGGCTTGATACGCTCATGTCATCCAGTACACGCACGTATAGCTAGGAATATTCCTCCATCGACATAGGTTCAAAATGTTCCAAGAAGGATACGGCCATATGACGCGCCCATGTCACATGCTGTGTGCTAGACACGCCCTGGGACTTGTCCGTGTCCCAGGCCATGTAACTTTCTCAACACAATCCAACAAACTGCCCGAGCAGGACAGGGCCACTGACACGCTCATGTGTCAGGCCATGTGCCCTCACTCAACGCTAGTTGAGTGAAAATCGTTGAGTACTCGGCGAGACGTAGAACACGCGCCTGACACGGCCCTTGGACACGCACGTTTCCCAGGCCATGTGACCTTTACCAAGGCCCAAACACGCCTAAAAACGTTGCCCGTTGCTCTTTTGAGTTTCGGGGCGTTACAACTCTCTCCCTCTTAAAAGAATTTCGTCCACGAAATTGTCAAAAGAAAAGATACAGAAAACCAAAAGCAGTACCTGAGTGGAATAACTTTGGGTACTCCTCAAGAATGGTCTGCTCCCGTTCCCATGAGAGCTCCTCCCGACCGCAATTGTCCCAATGGACTTTGACCATCCTGATCTCCATGTTACGAAGTCGCTTGACTTTAGAGTCCTCAATACGAACGGGTTTGACCCTTGTCGTTAACCCTTCGTCCACCGATACTTGATCAACTGCGATCACCTGCGAAGGCTCTTACTCCGCCTTCCGCAACACTGATATGTTGAATACATCATGTAGACCACTCAACTCAACCGATAGCCTTATACGATAAGCTGCTTCACCGATCCGCTCCAGAATCTCAAATGGTCCAAGGTATCTTGGGCTCAGCTTCTTCAAGCGTCGTACCCGTGAAACACCCTTGAACGGCTTTATCTTAAGATACACCCAATCGCCAACCGCAAACTCCACATTTTGATGCTTAGCATTGTAGTATTTAGCTTTTCTATCTTGTGCGATCAGCAAACGCTCTCGAAAGGTTCATACCAGTGAAGTGGTGCTTTCCACCTCTTGCTTTTTGTACAACCTCTCCTCACCCATTTCCAACCACGATAATGACGTGCGACATTTTCTACCATATAGGGCCTCGAAGGGAGCCATTTGTATGCTCGTTTGGTAGCTGTTGTTGTTCGCAAACTCCACCAAATAAAGAGGATCTTCCCACTGCTTTCTGAAGTCCAGGACGCACTTGCGAAGCATGTCCTCCATCGTCCTGTTGACCCTCTCGGTCTGCCCATCCGTCTGTGGATGAAAGGCTGTGCTGAACTTCAACTTAGTTCCCAGCATTTGCTGCACCAACCTCCAGTCATTGGTTATAAAATGTCCATCTCTATCGCTCACGATGTTGTGGGGCACACAGTGCAGTCTAACAATGTTATCCACATAAAGTTTTGCCACTTTCTCCACCGAAGAATCCTTCTTATGTGGAATGAAGTGCGACACTTTTGTCAACCAATCTACGATCACCCAGATGGCATCGTTTCTCTTCTGCGACCTTGGAAAACCATGCACAAAGTCCATCGAAATGTCCTCAAACTTCCACTTCGGAATAGGCAAAGACTTCAAGAAACCCCCTTGCTTTTGGCACTCTGCCTTCACTAAGGCGAAAGTCTGACACTTTGCCACCTATAGTGCCACATCCTTCTTGAGTCCTGGCCACCAGAACAACTTCTTCATATCTTGGTACATCTTCGTGCTCCCTGGGTGAATTGAGTACTTGGTATGATGACCCTCGTTCATCAACTCCACCCATAAATTACCCATGTTTGGGACGCACAAATGACTGTCCTTCCTTAGCAATCCATCTACAACTATAAATTGGGAATGTGACCCATCCGAAGCTGCATCCATGATTTGCTTCATGCTGCAATCAAAATCCATAGCCTATCGAATCCGATTAGCCAGATCATACTGAACTTCCGTCCAGTTCAATAACGCTTTGGAGTAAGTCTGCTTGTTAACACAACAGATCTCTAATGCATCAAACTCCCGAATCAACCGCTCATCATAAATCGACAACCAGTTGGCTTGGGATGGAGCCCTGCGACTCAATGCATCCGCAACTACATTGCCTTTCCCGGGAACATAATGAATTTTTAATGTATAGTCCCCCAGGAACTCCATCCATCTCCGCTGCCTCATGTTCAGATCCTTCTGATCCAATAGATATTTCAGGCTCTTGTGGTCGGTATAAATTTCGACCTTTATGCCGTACAAATAGTGCCTCTACAGCTTTAGCGAAAAAATCACGGCCGCTAACTCTAAGTCGTGGACCAGATAATTCCTCTCATGTACTTTTAGCTGATGCGAGCCATAAGCAATAACACTTCCATGCTGCAGCACACGCAACCCAATCCACTGCCCGAAGCATTGTTGTAGATCTCAAAGCCTTTGGTCCCACTCGGTGAACTTAGCACTGGCGACGTGGTCAACCGACTCTTCAACTCTTTAAAAGCTTGTGTGCACTCGCTCGTCCAAACAAACTTCTGATCTTTCCTGGTCAACGTCGTGAGAGGTAACGTTATCCGCGAGAAGTTCTCTACGAAGCGCCTGTAATAGACGGCAAGCCCCAGGAAACTCTGCACTTCCGCTACCGAAGACAACACAGGCCACTCCCGTATCAAACCTATCTTCGTCGGATCCACCACAATCCCTTCTCCACTGACTATGTTACCAAAGAACTCCACTGAGGATATCCAAAACTCGTATTTGGAAAACTTTGCGTATAGTTCGTTCCTCCTCAGCGTATCCAAAACCAAATGCAGATACTTGAAGTGATCTTCTTCACACAGCGAGTACACCAATACATCATCGATAAAGACGATCAAAAAATTGTCTAAGTACTCCATGAACGCTCTGTTCATAAGATCCATGAACACTGACGGCGCATTAGTCAGCCCGAACGGCATGATCGTAAACTCGAAATGCCCATACCTTGTGCTAAATGCTGTCTTTGGGATATAGCTCTCCCTTATCCTCAGCAGATAGTAACCAGACTTAAGATCCAATTTTGAGTACACCGATGACCTGACTAACTGATCAAACAGATAATCAATCCTTGGGATCGGGTACTTGTTCTTTTCCGTCAACTTGTTCAGCTCTTTATTGTCGATATAGAGCCACAAACTTCCGTCCTTCTTCTTGACAAAGAGGACCGGTGCGCTCCAAGACGGTGAACTTGGACGCACATTTCCCTGATCCAACAACTCCTCTTGTTGAACCTTTCGCTCCGCCATCACCTTAGGCGCCAACCTACAAGGAGAGTGTGACACAGGTTTAGCACCTGACACAAACTCAATTGTGAAATCGATCTCCCACTGAGGCGGGGCTCCGGGAATGTTGTCCGGGAACACGTCAGGGTACTCGCACACTTCTGGGATACTACCAAAAGTGGGCTTAGGCTTTGCACGAACTGCCTTGACCACCTAAAGAGCAGACATTAGAGTCCTGCTCGACCCCTTTAGTCCCGCAAAAATTTTCTCCCACCCAACACCCAGCTTGAATTCCTTACGGTTGCAATCTATGAATGTCTTCTGCTCAGAAAGCCAGTCAATACTGAAAATGAAGTCGAACTCTACTAGCGGCAGTAACGGCGCTAGTAAGTCGAACTCCTGACTTCCAATACAAATCTTTACGGCGCATACTCTGTCCTCACGGATAGAACACCCATTTGACAGCAACACGTCCAATTTTTCCTTCGCCATTGAAGAAGGGACTGTGATGCGCGATATGAAACCTTCGGACAAAAAGGAGTGTGAAGCTTCCGTATCGAATAGTGCCCTTACCGGACTATCGCAAATCAGAACAAAGCCTATACAAACAGTAATAAGCTAACAAGCAATAGGTAACAATATTTAAAGCTAACTTGCTATAAATTTAAACCGTACTTATCACCACATCCGCTTATTTGATGGCCTCCTGCTGGCCTAAATTGTAGACTCTTGGTTGAGTCAGAGCATAATGGGACGTGGTTGACTCCACCGCCTTGCCTTTTTCCTCGTAAGTTGCTACCTGCTTCCTCTCGGACTTTGAACGTCCTCTCCAAAAGTCACGGGCAAAATGCCCCATCTTACCACAAGTAAAGCAAGCGCCCGGGGTTCGGTTCGTTTCCCCCGAAGCACCTGAGGAAGGGGCTGGACCCGTTGTCCTAGACTTCTTATTCCACCCGCGGAAACAAGATTTTTAAGACGACACTTTGAACTCTAACTTCTTAGCACCAACATCTCCAACTGCTCCTGACATAGCTTTCTTTGCCTGTACATTCTTCAGGTCTTTTTCCAAAGACTGGGCCGTGTTGACCAAGGTTAGGAAACCCTGCATCATCGGCCTCGAAAGTAGTAGTCTCAAATCATCCCTTAGACCTTCGTATAATCAGTTTGTCTTTCGCTCCTCATCAGCGAAGGTAGCGCTTGCATACCGACCTAAGCGAGTAAGCTCGTGGAGATATTCATCCATACTACTCTGACCTTGTACCAGCTTCTGGAACACATTTTCCATAACAATTATCTGAGTCGAGGGGAGGTATCGAGCCAAGAACAGTCTCGAAAATTCCTCTATCGAGACGTCTGTAAGCTGTCTACCCCTCAGATGGTGTAACTCAAAGCTTTCCCACCATAATCTTGCGTCACCATCCAACAAGAACGTGGCAATAGTGGTCTTCTGCCACCCTTTTGTCTCTGTAGCTATCATTACTCTCTTGACTCTGGAGAGCTAATCCTCCGCTTGGGTTGGGGTTCCCGTCCCCGAGAACACTGGAAGATTGAAGCCCATAACATGCTTAAGATATTTCTTTGTTACTCTCCTATGCAACACTGGCAGCACTACAACCTCCTCCACTCTCCTTGGCTCCGCTGCTTGGATCGGTACTTGCTCCACAGTAGTGGCAGGCTGCTGCACCTGTCTCGCAGGCTGCGCGTTAATCATCGAAAACACTGCCTCCGCTACTAATCGTATGGTCTCAGCCGAAGGAGGTATTGTCAGCGCATCATTTGGTGTGCTACTCGCCTTAGAAACTGGACGTTCTGACGGCCCCACACCACTCCTGGTCACCTATAGTCGTACAAAACACTGAAAAGCGACCAAACAACATTGCAAAAAGCAATTATAGGAATACGCAGGTTCCTCAAATATGTGTATTTTCATTCCTAAGTGGACATTCATGGGTTTTTTTCATGTTATAACGATGACGCACACACATGTGCTCACCACCCCTTAAAGTGAATTCATCCACGAATTCATTTAATTCTGACCGAAATCGGTAGTCTAATACCAAATTGTAACACCCCTATCCATCACATAATATATAGCGATAGGTTCGGTCGGGGCCCGATGCCATATGCCACAGACAGACCGGTGAGTTATTAGATGAAACCATTCAACCAAAGCACACATCCTACATAGAGCATCTAGCGGAAGCAATTAATAAGTTGTGAAAGCAAGAACCAATCCACAAGCACGAATGTCCACTATTAACCCAGTAGGAATGAACTACAAAATACACAAAAGTACTGGCCTTATAGCCTTACAATAGTTCACCAAATTTAAACAGTGAAGGATCAAGCGCATACCCAACTGCACCAAAAGCCCGGACTGTTGGAGAGGGCGCTACTTAATTTTTTATATAAGTAGCAGAGCGCCACGGGTCAAGTGAAGGAACGCCGGACCCAACAATCCCCCCCCCCGGCGTCCAGCACAACCCGTCGGCTCAGAGGTGGGGTTACCACATGGCCCACACGGCTCAGAGGTGGGGTTACCACATGTCCACGGTTGCCTGACCCACCGGACCCACACAGGTAGAAGGGAAAAATCAGGATTTAATAGCGCCCCCCCGGTCTTGAACCTCGTGACCTCCTCTGATACCAATTGAAGGATCAAGCGCATACCCAACTGCACCAAAAGCCCGGACTGTTGGAGAGGGCGCTACTTAATTTTTTATATAAGTAAGCAGAGCGCCACGGGTCAAGTGAAGGAATGCCGGACCCAACAAACAGTATCTTAAAACTTCGGCTCGTAGGTCGGCCACACATGATTTAAACAGGAAAACAAACAAGGCCTTAGAGAGCCGGCTCAGCAACTTGGGCTTTGGCCTGCTATTTACAGCTCGGCTTCGCAGCACCTGCAAGCATAATTCACCGTAATGGTGGCAAACAAGAATAACGGTCAGCTAAAGCTGACCAAATTATAACGATTCCTCCCCAAACTCGGGGCGACAAAGTTTCTTCCCTGCACTTGTTAACGTAGCAAGTAATATAGTGAATAAGCCCAACATCACAAGTGCAGGCTCACACGGCCACACACCCCGTGCTTTCAGGGCACTAACTCGGTGAACCCGGTCAAAACCGCGGTCTCACCACGATCCCTTGGACGGCAAATATCGTGAGCATTATAGTCTTTCTAGCCTAAGCATAAGACCCTCCATCTATGCCAACGGTATGTACCATGTACTTTATGTCTCTTTAATCGAACGACACAGAGCGGGTACGGTTCCGACTAACCCGTTACTCACACCACAACGACAATTTAAGCCATATGCGCGGGTCAAGCTTGTAACGCCCCCGATTTTTCGACAATTATTTAAATTCTCGTTTGGTGTTACGTTGGCGCATTTCCGGCTCGTGCCATTGTTGGAGTACCTCGTCAGGTGTTCTTAGAGGTTAGAGCCTGTTGTATGGTTTCCCCAGCTAGTCGGCGTCTGTTTTGGAGGCCCGGCTGAGCCTCTTAGGGAATCCTTGTAATTTGGCTTTAGGTGAGGTTAGCCTGAGTGTTTGATCGTCGGAGGTCGTTTTTGACTTCGCCGGTGTTTTCGTAGCCCGAGTGTTTAGCTACGGTGCGGGTTTGATGGAAATCCGAGATTGTTAAATTTCGCGTCATTTTGTAGGTCGCTAGTTAGCGAGTCGTCACTTTATGTGAGCGCGTATGTATATTTACTCACTTTTGGCATAGCGCGTGTTTTGGGCATGCCGGTGCGGAGAGTGCACATGTACGTGCGTGTGGAGCGTTATTTAAGCATACATGTGCGTGTTTACGTATATGTGTGTGAGTATATGTATGTGGGTTTGCTCATTTGTGCGTGTGGTTTTATTTATGGGTGAATATTTATATTTATATTAGGGTAGGTTTAAACCTTAGGTTATATAATATAACTTAATTATATATAATATAACTTAAGGTATTTTTATATATATTTATATTAGGATTTATTATTAGGTTGTTAGTATTAGTATTTAATATATATATATATTAGAGTTTAATTAGGTTTCTCCCCCCCCCATTCAGCCGACCAGCCTCAAAACAAAAAAAAACTGAGCGGTTACTCCCCTGTGTGGAAGAAGAGAGGCGGACACCCGACTGCTGCTCCGACCGCCTGTTCACCGCCCGGATCCGCTCGAAAAATTTATTTGAGGCGGGATCCGATCTCCCCTAGCCGAGAGCTCCATTTGGAGGTAATATTTTTCGTGATTTCCTCCATGTTTTTTTTGCCCGATCGGTAGCTTAGGGTTGCAGTTTTCTTGAGTTTTGATAGCGTTGTTCTTCCCGGTTGGTTGTCCAGAGTTTTTTTGTAACCTAGGTTGCCTAAGGCCGGCGGTTTATGAGCATAGGGCTGACCGAATTTCTTCCAATTTTACTCAAGGTAAGAACCACTTTTGTCGTTTTGATTGTTGCCCAGATTTCAAGCATGCTAGGGTCTTGATTCCAAATATGAATGGTTTTGATTTCAAGCATGCTAGGGATTTCATTTTTCTCTTTTGTCCAGATTTTTTTTTGGGTGAAAATATTTCACTTGCGGTTGTGGTTTTGGGGAAGGAGGTGCTGCCCGATTGTTTTTTTGATGGCCGGAGGTTTGGAAGAAGTGCTGGCCGAAGCTCTTCTAAAAATCAAGGCAAGTGCGCCCTTGGCCCTTGCCAAAGCAATTCTATGTCATGCCATTGGTTTATTTAATTTCTGAGCTATCCTATAGTTTGCTGATAACCTTGCTCCTGAGTTTGCAGAGTACTGTGCCTTTCAGTCCTCTTTAATTAGTCCATCCATTAATTGCTATAGTATCTCTCAGCCAACTAATTTTCTTCTTATCATTTTTCTTGCTTTACTGACGGCTTCCTCTTCTATAGGATGGGTTATAGATTTTGGTGTCATTTTATATTAAGCTATAAGCTCAAGCTGTGATAGTAAACTTACCAGGAAGTGATCACAACCCACAACATAACTGGTTGCCCAGTTCGGGTTTGGCACCGAGTTTCTCCATTGTTATAACTTTGCTCATTTCAAGATATGTATTATATCGTGCTATTTTCCTTGGGTGTAATCCATGACCAGCTCGATTTATTTTCAAATCACTTGTGCATGATTAGTATCAAACCACTCAAGTAGATAAATGAGAAGTTTAGTTCATTCATATATATAACTCATATGTGTGTGTTTAGTATATATTTAGTACCAAACCACTTAAATATATTTAGGATCAAGCCACTTGATACAAACTGATATTGTAGTACTTTAAGTATTTGAGGTTTAGATATTTTCACATTTTAAATGTGTGTTTAGTTAACCAGCGCCGTCAGCTGCTAGGCAGCTAAGCTTCTTAGGTGGGTTGCTCTAGTTGGAATAGGGTTGTGTTGACTTCTTGGTGGTTCATGAAACCACCGGTAAGGGTTTTCCCGAGTCACTTAGCACTGGAGTAGGATGTGATTTAGGGGAGAGTTGGACCGATGCCGCCACCCCTGTTTTCTTCTTGTCTTACTAAGGAAGTATGGGCTATTTGGTTGAGTTGGGCTGATACCGCCGCCACAGCACCTAGAAGATATTTAGGCCTGATAGACTTGGTTTGACATGTGGTCACTAGTTTAGGCCCTTGTTGCTGATTTTATCCACCTCCAGTACTAAGTGATTCTTTCCGCTCTAGCTCTATGTTAAGATGTTATTGTTATTGTGCTAATCCTTCTTGCAGAGATTCTTGGAGCTTGGCTTCATTCGTGCACCTGGTGCACCCCTTTTTACTCACTTTTGATGAGTATTTTTCTTACCTATTTTTCTTACCTCACTTTTCCTGCACTTGTTTACTTCATTTCTACTTGTCCTTACCTGATCTTAATTCCTGTTTGAATCTATTGCATCTTTGCTTTTCCTTTTGATAGTTGCTTTGCTGAGGTGTTCTTTTTCTGAATACCTCAGGTACAGGTATTTAGCCGACAGTGCGGCTAGTTTGTTCCTGGAGATTTTCTAGCATTTCAGCTGCTACTATGGTTCTCAGTTCCTCTTGTTTGGGAGGTAGTTTTCTTTAGACTAGTAGTATAGACATACCTACTCACCAGTGGGTTCGTGTCAGATGTTGACGCCCACTGGTGGTTTCTCTTTTAGATACTTTGCATTTGCTTACACTGTTAGTTTTACTGCTTTTGGATATATTAAACTTGCTCTTGGGATGATTTATGTTAGGATGCTAGTTAGTTTTAAACCCTAAAAACACTATTAAGTATATATATCTCATGATCTGCATGTTTTACAAAACTCATACACTACTTTCAATGCAACGTAAAAAGGTCATTTTTATATATATATAAATTAAATCTAGGTTCTTGCATAGTATAAGATGTCCCCTGGGGACACTTATGCGATCTCTCTTAGGATGTCAAAAAGCCAATTAAACAAAGTATTTTCCGCTACGTATAAGTATAATTTGAACTGTGGACTAGATGATCCACAAAGCCGAGGGATACGGCCTTAAAAATATAACCAATTTTCCAATTAATAAACTCATGAATTTTTTTCATAAAGTGGGTAGTTAGTGATTCGCCTGAGCGTCGGCAGTTATCCCCTGCTCGACATGGCATCACGACACGCGTTTTCTCATACTCTGATAAACATTTAAATTCGGAGAAAATGCGGGTTGTGACAAAGCTTTCCCGAGTCCCAACACGATCAAAACATGCACATAACCCAGTTATGTTCAAGCTTGGCTCCCAGACAACAAAGTTGGCAGAAATGCGTTTCCGCCCAGTTTTCCGGGCGCACCTTGGAGTTAATCCCCAAGACTCCCTATTGAAATATACCGCATTGAAAACACAAAAACAACCAAAGGCACAGAGTCTTCTCCAGCAAATCATGCATAATGAAACATCACCGATCCATACCAACATGTCCGGGTAATCTTCACACACCATGCCTATGTCTGTAACTCAATTTCGGACTCTACATGCAAATAAGGGGGACTTTACATATCTACCCCAAGGAACACCACAAACTCGCCGCACACTCGCGGGAGCGGGTTTTCCCCATGCAAAAGAAGAAGAGCTTTACATGCTCAAGTAGGGAATCATTACCCTAGTATTCCTCTTCGGCGCCAAGGAAATCTACACGGATGAAAAGCACCGCGATGATCTCGCCTCCGTAAATCTTGACTCGGTTTGCGATTTGGCGCTCCAAATCTCCTCCAGCGACCGGATCTTCCCTCCTTCTTCCTCCTTGCTCTCCCTTCTCTCTAGAACTTAGAAAGAGAGTGGCCAATGAAAAGTGAGGGTTTAAACCCCCAATCCCGGCCTTAACCTGAGGATGTAGAGGCCTGAACCGTTAGATCCGAAAATAAGGAAACGAACGGCCACGATTCGCCCTGAAAATAATCTCTTGGGCCGGACAAGGCTTGTGGCACGCCCGTGTCCAAGGCCGTGTAACTCATTCACCATTAATACCGTCGCGTCCCGAAAAGAACACGGGCTCTCAACACGCCCGTGTCAGGCTTGACACACACGTGTCATCCAATATACGCCCGTGTAGCTGGGCGTGTTCCTCCATCGACACAGGTTCAAAACATCCTGAGAAGGACACGGCCATGTGAAACTCCCGTGTCACATGCCGTGAGATAGACACATGCCCTAGGACATGCCAATGTCCTAGTCCGTGTAACTCCCTCAGCATAATCCAACCAACTGTTTGAGCAGGACACGACCACTGACATGCCCGTGTGTCAGGCCATGTGCCTTCACTCAATGCTCGTTGAGTGAAAATTGTTGAGTGCTCAGCGAGACGTTGAACATGTGCCAGACATGGCCTGGGACATGTCCGTGTCCCAGTCCATGTGACCTTTACCAAGGCCCAAAAACGCCTAAAAACACTGCCCGTTGCTCTTTTTAGTTTCGGGGTGTTACACCTGAGGGGGATTTGGGTGGAACAACTCCCCTCAGTGTTATGGGATTTATGTACAAACCCAAATAAGGCCACTGGGGAGACCCACTTCAAGCTTTCATATGGGTGCGAGGCAGTCCTACCCATGGAGTTCCAGGTTCAACCCCTGCGAGTTGCGGCTGCCAGCCCGGGAAACGAGGCATGGAGGGAAGAAAATGAAGGGGAGCTGCGGCTCTCGTAGGATATGATGGAAAAACTTCACAATATGGTTGTCGTCGGGATGGAAGAGGTCAAGCGATGAATGGCAAGTTACTTTGACAAGCATGTCCGCATCAAGTAGTTCAAGAAGGTGACCTGGTTTTGAGGTGGGTCGACGTCGCGAGTAGGTCGGCGGCTGTGGGAAAGCTCAACCCTAACTGGGAGGGTCCTTATATAGTCGAAAAGGCCTTGGGGTTGAGGTGATACCACCTCTAGGATGTGGAAGGGGTGGCCATGAGCTGTTCTTTGAGTGGGGATGACTTAAAGCGCTTCTACTCTTGACTTGATTAAGGTTGTACATTCTATAAATATAAATTCATTGAATGGTTACAAGTTCGTTTTCACTTACAATTATGTGGAAAATGTATGTTTTGCAAGACCCAAAGAGGATCCCGTTGCTCAGGATCTCATTAGTTGGTAGGGCTGGAAGGCGCACTCGGCTCCGAGTATACCATGCTGTCAGGCTCCCACTAGCAGGAAGGGTCGTAGGCTCGGTTGGGGGTAAGAGAATACCCCGAGAGGATCCCGCTGCTCAGGCTCTCATTAGCTGGCAGGGATGAAAGGCACACTTTGTTGGTACCCTAGGTTTTGATTTGAGTTCAGTCCTCTCTTTCTGTCTCTTGACCCAAGATTTATCTATGGTCAAAGGTTAGTTGATCGTTTAGATTCCCTAGTTGTGTAGAATTGCTTTTCCAGATGAATATTTGGTTAAGTAGTTTTTCGTTCGACGATAGTCGAACGTCGCTCGACTATCGTCTATCGGCTGATCGACGATCGTCTATCAGTTGGTCGACGTTCTGTCTGCGTTGATAGCTCGACTATCTGTTGATAGGTCGACTATCTGTTTTCTTTGATAGTTCGACTATCTGTTGATAGGTCGACTATCTGTGTTGCTTCGATAGTTCGACTATCTGCTTGGATAGTTCAACTATCTGATAGTTCGACTATCTGTTGATAGGTCGACTATCTGTTTTGTTTTGATAGGTCGACTATCTGTTGATAGGTCGACTATCTGTTTTCTGTGATTGGTCGACTATCTGCTTGATAGGCCGACTATCTGTTTTTGTTTGGTAGTTCGACTATCTGTCCTGATAGATCGATTATCTGATAGCTCGACTATCTGTTCTGATAGGTCGACTATCTGCTGAGGTAGTTCGACTATCTTCTTTGATAGTTCGACTATCTGGATCGTTCGACTATCTGTCTGATAGGTCGACGATCTCCGTGCGCCGTTCGACGATCTCCGAGGGCCGTTCGACGTTTTGCTGTATGCTCTTATTTAGTTTTGTCGTCTTCTATGATGTGACTAATTTCATATTTGTTTTGGCATATTTTATAATAGATTATCTGAATAATTTGTGACATTATTTCCATGCAATATCAGTTCTATTCTATATGCATGAGCTAATCTTTTCTGACAAAGATGTTTGTCTTATAGCTGAGATATGCAATCTGCTTTATCTGCCAGGCTGTCCTTTATAGCCGTTAGACTCAAAAAGTCTTCCTTGGCCGTAAAGAGTTCTTTCTGATTTGACTTTCTCTTATATTATTTCATCAAAAGTATTTGCAGCTTCTTAGAAAGCTTTATCCTTTTATAGGATATATGCCTGCAGTATTTTCGTTTTGCTTTATGCTTTTTGCAGCCCAGCTTGCAGAGTTCAGAAAAAAGACAAGATTCAAACTCAATTAGAGTCGTTGCTGCTGCTGATATATAAAGACTTCTTTGAAGAAAAAATCAACGAGTCCATATAGAAAAGAGATCAACTAGTTCTCAGATTATATTCATTCAGCAAGCTTACAGCAAGAACAAGTTTAACTGCTCTCAGCAATCTTCACTCAATTGAGAAGTGTTAGCTCTTTTTCTCTTCTTCAACCTGAGTTCTCCTGTTCCAGGAAGTTCTGACTCAGAGATCTTTTGAAGAAGAAGAAGAAGAAGATAGCTGCTAGAAGATTTTCATTTCTTACTTATTTCTTCTTGTAGTTCTTCCTTCAGTATTTACTGAAGTGTTTCTGCACTGAAGCAAGACTTCACCTGGACGTTCTTTGAGCCAGGGGGAGCCTTGATTCTTTTAGAGCTTTTTAGCTCAGTGCAAGTTATTGTGCTTCTCTAATCTATTATAAAATAGAGAAGACACCTTAACCTCCTTTCCCCCTCCTGTACAGGGTTATTACTCCCTTCAAAAGTATCCCTTGGTGGCAGGGCACCTGATCAAAAACCTGTGTTTGGTTTTTAGACACCTGATCAAAAGTCTAAAGGGTTTCTTGATCTACCTGAAGCAGATCTTGTTGGTGGCAGGGCACCTGATCAAAAACCTGAGTGGATTCCTACCTTGTTGGTAGAAGAGTGGACATACCCAAGTTGTTTGGGGAAGCACTATAAATTCCTTGTGTCGTCTGGATTGCTTTATTTAATTACTTGCATTGTGGCTGTGATTAGATCTTAACTAGGTTTGCTAGTTGCTGTTTAGGTTTCCTAGCCTTAACTGTAATTACAGTTGGCTGCCTCTTTGTGCACAACACTTGTGTTAGGCTCTAAGGTTTAGTCTCAAATATCTATAACTTTCATTCCGCATTTAACTCCAAGGGAGTTGAGTAGAAAGTCAACTTTGCTAGTGTAATTTTTTGATTAGTCTATTCACCCCCCCTCTAGAGTAGTATCTATCCCTTCTCTTTCAATTGGTATCAGAGGGAGGTTACGGGTTCAAGACCGAGGGGCGCTATTAAATCCTGATTTTTCCCTTCTACCTGTGTGGGTCCGGTGGGTCAGGCAACTGTGGACATGTGGTAACCCCACCTTTGAGCCGTGTGGGCCATGTGGTAACCCCACCTCTGAGCCGACGGGTTATGCTGGATGCCGGGGGGGATTGTTGGGTCCGGCGTTCCTTCACTTGACCCGTGGCGCTCTGCTACTTATATAAAAAATTAAGTAGCGCCTTCTCCAACAGTCCGGGCTTTTGGTGCAGTTGGGTATGCGCTTGATCCTTCAATTGGTTGGTGATATATTCACCAAGCCCTTAGATGAACAGAAGCATCTGTTCTTTCTAGTTCAACTAGGCATGATTAATGGATGAGACTAAGTGTGACGTTTGCCTTGTTGAAATCTGTTCGAAGATAGTCGAACGACGTTCGACGATAGTCGAGCAGAGCAAGCCTATCGTCGACCTATGGTTGATGATGGCTTATCTGCTTGAAGATCGTCGACCGGCGTTCGAAGATAGTCGAACAGGTCAAGCTTATCGTCGATCTATGGTTGACGACAGCTTGCTGTTTGTGAAGACAGAAATAGTCGAACGATTGATCGACTACTCTGCTTCAGGACCGATCGTCGAACGATCGTTCGACTATCGTCTCTAGTATCTTTTAAATAGATCGACGATCGCTGTTTTAATATAAAGCCGATGGTCGACCTAGGTTAAAAGATAGTTTCTCTTATCGTCGACGGAGAGCGTCTTTTCGCATTCCATCTTCCCGCTTGCTCTTTGTCTTGCTCTGTCTTGCGCTCCGTCCTCGCCGTCTCTCCCTCGACTTATACAGCGTTTTCGATGGCGATTGCTCCAGCGCTTCTTGCAGTGGTAAAGTTTGATGCCGGTTTCAACGTTGATTTCGATGCCTTCAGCTGTTGTGAACCAGGGATAGTAGAAATCCTAAATCTGTGCAGAGATCAAGGCCTAGAGAGACTCATGTCCTACAGGATAAAGATAAACACTCAAGAGATCAAAGAGTGGGCCTTCACTTCATCGTCGACTGATGATTCGATGACCGGAACAATTAGCGGAGAAGAGGTAATATTAACTCCCGCGATTCTGACTGAAATTTTTGGTTTAATTAATAGTGAAGAAGAGTATGAGCAAGATGCTCCTGAATTCGGAAGAATGTTAACTGAGCTGGGACATGCCGAAGGCATCCCCTCCAAGCTGCTCAAGGTGAATTTCCCGTTCAAGATCAAGTTTCTTGCGGAAATTGTTGGAAAAGTGCTACTGGGAAAGCACTCAGCCCATGATAATATTACAAGGCAACAATTTGCACTAATGTGTGCAATTATTAATAAGAAGCAGATAAATTGGGCTGGCATTATGTTTGATTTAATAAGGAAAAAGAATGGAAAGAAAGAGGTTACCCTAGGAAGGGTAGTTGGTATTTTTCTGAAGGAGAAATGCCCCCATCTGCTAGTGTCCGCCGCCACCTCCATCAACGCAAGCAAGAAGATGGATCTATCGCTATTCGCCAAATGGAAAAGAACCTTCCTGAAGCCCGCTCCCGCAGGGGTTTCTCCAGTTACTTCTGAGAGCACCAGGACTGTCGCAGTCACTCCCCCCCCTCCTAGCAGCTGGCTCAGCAAATTTATCTCTTCCATCTTCGTCATCAGCTTTGTCGTCTACTTCAGTTGAAGTTCCTTCAAATTCAATTGAAGTATGACATTCTGCTTCTCCTCCAGCTTCTCCTCCAGTTTCTTCTCTACCTTCTCATCTTGCTGGGATATCTCAACCCAGTTTTGATTTGTTGGTATCTGAGATTCCCTCTCCTCCTCAGTCACCAATTCCCTCTTCTGATCATCACCCTGCATCCACCCATGTATCTCCACTTCATTCTCCAGCTCCATCTCCAGCCCCATCTCCAGCACATTCTCCAGCTCATCTTGCACATACCATCACTGCTGCTCTTCCACCCTCTGAACTTCCTCCATCATCATCATCATCTTCTTTTGAAATTACTCCTGCATTTATATCTAGCATTGTGGAGTTAATTACCCCCTCAATCAAAATTATGATTGATGAGGCAATTGCTCCCCTTGCTTCTTCTATCTCATCTCTAACTGCTGCTATTCAGAAACTCTCCAAGTCTGCTGAGCCCTCGTCTTCTAGGGGCCTGGTTTCAGTCTCTACTGAAATCAGGCAGGGGGAGATGCTTGATGAAGACGTCTCTGAGCAGCCCTTGGCCTCTTCTCCAGCAGTTCATCTTGCAGTAATAGAGAAAGCAACAGAAGATTCAGCTCCTCCTCCTCCTCTATCTGAACAGGAAATTTCTGATGCTGTTTTAAAGTCTGAATTTATTGTTAAAGCCTGTTTAGAAGAGAGTTCTACTCCTTTGGTTGCCCTATACCTAGAAGGAATCATCACCTCCTTTCTAGATGAATTGTGGGAATTAGGTCATGCTGTGGTCGATTCGGAAGGTATTCCCTTTACTTGTTTTTTAGACTTGTTAACTGATATGCTAGTTTGGTAATATCTGGAAGGCATGATTAGATGTCATTTAGAACAATTTTATTCATAAAACTACAGATAAATTGGAAGTAATTCTAGAAGTTCAAGAGTCTGTTATCCCATCTGCTCCAGAAGTACAACCAGAATCAAGTGCTCAAATTTCTGAAGTTGCTCAGCCTGAAGTTCAAGCATAACCGGTCACTTTGACAGTTTCTGAGATTCAAGAATCAGATGCAGATGCCCAGACTGAAAAATCTACTGTATGGGATGATTCCCCAGGATTGTACTTAGATGCTCTATTGGAACAGGATGCCATAGTAGAAGAACGAGAAAGAGCTACTTTAAAGGAAAAAAGAAAGAGCTTTGAAAGAGGCTATTGACCCATATGATCTACCTATCTCTTCAAATTCTGAAGAAGAAATTGATTCTGATGAATCTGATGAATCTAAAAGAAAAAGGATTGCTAAAAAGAAAAGAAAAGTTGTTGCTCCTCCTCCTGCAAATCCAGATAATGATACACCATATTATATACTGAAAGGGATTGATCCAAAGTCAAAAGACTTCCAGCATTGGATTTGGTTTTCTAAAAATCAGCAAAAGCAAAGGAAAAAGTCTAAGAGGTATGACCCTCCTGCTCCTAGATGGAATCCTAGAGGTCCTCCTCCTCCACCTCCCGGTGCAGGAGCCTCAGGAAATTTATCTTATAAATCTGCTTCTCAATCTGAAAGATCAAATCCATCTCAACCTGCTCAAAGGAGAAGTTCGTAAGGATTCCAAGGTAAAAGCCAAACTGGCTATCAAAGAACTGATACAGTTAAAGAACAAGTTAAGGAGGTAGTTTATCAAAGACCAACCTTTTCCCCTCCTCCTTCTCCAAAGAAAAAAGTTTCATCTCCAAAGCCAGTTCATACTGAGAAAGATGTTCCAAAAGGTAAGCAAATTATTTTGTAACTGAAAATTCTAGCGAGAACTTTGCTAAGTCTTCTCTCTCTTGTTATTTAGTTAATCAAGATAAAGAACCAGTTGATTCTTCTTCTGAGATTGTTTATGAAAGCCCAGAGCTTGATCCTAACTTTAAGATGGCTCGTTTTCTTGAACTGGTTGGAGCAGCGCAAATCAGGAAAGCTAAAGAAGAAGGAAAGGACACTACAGGATTGACCACAATGTCTAAATTCAGAAAGAAGGAGCTCGAAAAATTCCAGGTCAGACCTGAGATGTTTGATCCTTCAAAATATATGGAAAAGCATCCTGAGGCAATGGTCCCAAGAACAACAGAACTGAAAATTATTGGAGAACAAGATTTGAAGCTATCGAAGAAAGAAGCTCTAGATCCTACAAGGAAAATTACTTTTGTTTCTAGCTCTTCTAATCCTGAATCTAACTCTAAAGCACCTTAATTGTTCATTGGTTGACAGTTAATTTTTATCTGATTGATTGATGATATCTGCTTAGTTATTTCCCTTTATGCATTTTATTTACTTTCTGTAATTAGTGTTGTTTGTTTTATTTGTTGAGAGACTTAACTCAAATAGGGGGAGATTGTTGGTATCCTAGGTTTTGATTTGAGTTCAGTCCTCTCTTTCTGTCTCTTGACCCAAGATTTATCTATGGTCAAAGGTTAGTTGATAGTTTAGATTCCCTAGTTGTGTAGAATTGCTTTTCCAGATGAATATTTGGTTAAGTAGTTTTTCGTTCGACTATAGTCGAACGTCGCTCGACTATCGTCTATCGGCTGATCGACGATCGTCTATCAGTTGGTCGACATTCTGTCTGTGTTGATAGCTCGACTATCTGTTGATAGGTCGACTATCTGTTTGCTTTGATAGTTCGACTATCTGTTGATAGGTCGACTATCTGTGTTGCTTCGATAGTTCGACTATTTGCTTGGATAGTTCAACTATCTGATAGTTCGACTATCTATTGATAGGTCGATTATCTGTTTTGTTTTGATAGGTTGACTATCTGTTGATAGGTCGACTATCTGTTTTCTATGATAGGTCGACTATCTGCTTGATAGGTCGACTATCTGTTTTTGTTTGGTAGTTTGACTATTTGTCCTGATAGATCGACTATCTGATAGCTCGACGATCTGGTCTGATAGGTCGACTATCTGCTGAGGTAGTTCGACTATCTTCTTTGATAGTTCGACTATCTGGATCGTTCGACTATCTGTCTGATAGGTCGACGATCTCCGTGCGCCGTTCGACGATCTCCGAGGGTCGTTCGACGTTTTGCTGTATGCTCTTATTTAGTTTTGTCGTCTTCTATGATGTGACTAATTTCATATTTATTTTGGCATATTTTATAATAGATTATCTGAATAATTTGTGACATTATTTCCATGAATATTAGTTCTATTCTATATGCATGAGCTAATCTTTTCTGACAAAGTTGTTTGTCTTATAGCTGAGATATGCAATCTGCTTTATCTGCCAGGCTGTCCTTTATAGCCATTAGACTCAAAAAGTCTTCCTTGGCCGTAAAGAGTTCTTTCTGATGTGACTTTCTCTTATATTATTTCATCAAAAGTATTTGCAGCTTCTTAGAAAGCTTTATCCTTTTATAGGATATCTGCCTGCAGTATTTTCGTTTTGCTTTATGCTTTTTGCAGCCAGCTTGCAGAGTTCAAAAAAAGACAAGATTCAAACTCAATTAGAGCCGTTGCTGCTGCTGATATATAAAGACTTCTTTGAAGAAAAAATCAACGAGTCCATATAGAAAAGAGATCAACTAGTTCTCAGATTATATTCATTCAGCAAGCTTACAATAAGAACAAGTTTAACTGCTCTCAGCAATCTTTACTCAACTGAGAAGTGTTAGCTCTTCTGCTCTTCTTCAACCTGAGTTCTCCTGTTCCAGGAAGTTCTAACTCAGAGATCTTTTGAAGAAGAAGAAGAAGAAGATAGCTGCTAGAAGATTTTCATTTCTTACTTTATATCTTCTTGTAGTTCTTCCTTCAGTATTTACTGAAGTGTTTCTGCACTGAAGCAAGACTTCACCTGGATGTTCTTTGAGCCAGGGGGAGCCTTGATTCTTTTAGAGCTTTCTAGCACAGTGCAAGTTATTGTGCTTCTCTAATCTATTGTAAAATAGAGAAGACACCTTAACCTCCTTTCCCCCTCCTGTATAGGGTTATTACTCCCTTCAAAAGTATCCCTTGGTGGCAGGGCACCTGATCAAAAACCTGTGTTTGGTTTTTAGACACCTGATCAAAAGTCTAAAGGGTTTCTTGATCTACCTGAAGCAGAACTTATTGGTGGCAGGGCACCTGATCAAAAACCTGAGTGGATTCCTACCTTGTTGGTAGAAGAGTGGACGTACCCAAGTTATTTGGGGAATCACTATAAATTCCTTGTGTCGTCTGGATTGCTTTATTTAATTACTTGCATTGTGGCTGTGATTAGATCTTAACTAGGTTTGCTAGTTGCTGTTTAGGTTTCCTAGCCTTAACTGTAATTACAGTTGGCTGCCTCTTTGTGCACAACACTTGTGTTAGGCTCTAAGGTTTAATCTCAAATATCTATAACTTTCATTCCGCATTTAACTCCAAGGGAGTTGAGTAGAAAGTCAACTTTGCTAGTGCAATTTTTTGATTACTCTATTCACCCCCCCTCTAGAGTAGTATCTATCCCTTCTCTTTCACACTCGACCCAGAGTAGACCCACTGCTAGGCTCCCGCTAGCTGGCAGGGTCGTAGGCTTGCTTTTGGGGAAAGGAAAAGAGGATGGTAGTTGGCAAGACCCCAAGAGGATCCCGCTGCTTAGGCTCTCATTAGTTGGTAGGGCTAGAAGGCGCACTCGACCTAAAGTAGACTCGCTGTCAGGCTCCCGCTAGCTTGCAGGTTCGTAGGCTTGCTTGGGGGGGGGTATGGGAATACCCCGAGAGGATCCTGCTGCTCAGGCTCCCACTAGCTGGCAGGGTCGTAGGCTTGCTTGGGGGGGGGGGGTAAGGGAATATCCCGAGAGGATCCCACAGCTTAGGCTCTCATTAGCTGGCATAGCTGAAAGGCGCACTCGGCTTCGAGTAGACCTGCTGCCAGGCTCCCGCTAGCTGGCAGGTCGTGGGCTCGCTTTGGGGGAAAGGAAAAGAGGATGGTAGGTGGAAAGACCCCGAGACGATCCCGCTGCTCAGGATCTCATTAGCTGGCAGGGCTGGAAGGCGCAACTAGCCTCGAGTAGACCCGCTGTCAGGATCCCAGTAGCTGGATGGGTCGAAGGCTCGCTTGGGGGGGTAAGGGTATACCCCGAGAGGATCCCGCTGCTCTGGCTCTCATTAACTGGCTGGCCTGGAAGGCACACTCGGCCCCGAGTAGACCCGCTTCCAGGCTCCCTCTAATTGGCAGGACTATATGTTGTCTTGGGGGGAATGGAAAAGAGGATGGTAGTTGGCAAGACCCCGAGAGGATCCCACTGCTTATGCTCTCATTAGCTTGAAGGGCAGGAAGGTGCACTCGTACTCGAGTAGACCCGCTACCAGTCTCCCCCTAGCTGGCAGGGACGTAGGCTCTCTCGGGGGGTAAGGGAAGGTAACAACCCAGTTTTCTAGATCATGGATCTTTGGAAGTTACCGCACGGCGGTAGTAGCGATTGCCCGGCGGTAGCCTTATTTCGTCGGGTGTAGTCTGCTCAACGAAAGCCGTTTGTTGAGTGCATTAAGATCATTTTGTTCTAGCACGCGACATTAGCTATCTACCACGCAGTTGTAGCTTGGCATTGAGTGCATTGAGAGGCTTGCATTGAGTGGTGGCGTTGAATGAGCTACCACACAACGTTAGTTCTACTGCCGACATTAGTGCGACATAATTTTTTGGCAGAGCGGTTGGGAAACTACTGCTCAGTGGTTGGTAGTTACCGCCCGGTGGTAACAAACGGAAGAAGTTCTGTCGTTTGGCTTTTTAGTCGTCCGATTTCGTTTAGGTTTTGATCCTAAGGCCCAAGACACTCACTCCAGAGTGCATTTATAGGGCTGAATGGTTGTTTACCCTCATTTTCTCATTTGAGAAGTGGGAGTTAGGGTTTTAAGAAGGAGAGTGGAGGATAAATAAGGGAGCTTTCTTCCGCCATTGTCGGAGCTTCGAAGCCCCGATCGTTGATCTGAGTCCAGATCCACAAAGAGGACTTGGAGGCGTATGTTTTCATCCATGCAAAGCAAGGTTTCCATGGAAAGTAAGAGGAGTCGTAATGTAACGACATTTCCCCTCTCGCTTTTAGGATGCATGCATGAAATCCATTCTTTTCTTGCTTTCTTTCAAGCATTCTAGGCACCCGATCTCTCAAATGAGGGGATTCGGGTTGTATTTGTTCAATAGGAGCCATCGGGTCAATTTTGTCCTTCCTCGGCTTGATATTGCACAAGAAATCTACTTCGCTATTGGATTAGGCATTGTGGGTGAAGCCGTAGTCGCGACCATTAGTATGACTCAGTGATGTTGCATATCGAGACTTAAGGATTTTGTTAGAAATCCATTAGCAGCAAGACGTCATTTGTAATGTTATATGTCCCTTATTTCAGCACGAGTATGTATAATCGGAACTAGACAAGGTTTGATCCTTTGTAACGGTAGATGGTTTCCTTGGGGAACGGGAACATTACAGTACGAATCGTTGATAGGGGCAGGAAAGTTGATGGCGACGGTAATGGCGACGGTGATGGCGACGGTGTTGGCGATGGTGTTGGCGACGGCCAACTGGAGCATGACTATGTTGAAGATGTACCGGCAAAGGACGTGCGACGTCGTAGCGGTCATGGCTACAGGCTTCGCCCTCGCAACAAGACTCATATTTGATATTTTTAGTTTTGGTGTGCTAATAGCCGTTTCATGTTGGCTCTTTAAAACATTATTTAATTTCTGCATTTTTCTTTATGTGGTGTGCCTTTAGCCACATGTTATTTGCTTTGAGATGTAAGCCTATATAAGGCCTTGAACTCTTCTTTTGGTAGTAGACTAATATTGAAATCAAAATTGAATTTTGCCTAACCTAATTTTCCCTCTCTTTCTTCTCATAGCCGCCCCCCTCTCTCTTTTCCTTCTTCCTCCAAGCCGCCGGCCCCAAGCCCTCCTCTTTCTCCCTAGTGCTCGGCCGCCCTCCTCCCCTCTTGCTCTCGGCCAAACGAGATCTAATCTTTCCAAGGAGTTTCAGCCCATGCATGAGAGGATATTTTGCAAGGAAAGAAGTTAGGAACTCCTCCATGGCATGAAGTGAAGAAGATTAGCACGTTCATCATCCATAGCGCGTCTCCCGTGGACTTTCAACGGAGGAGCGATCAAACTTGGTGGATCCACGCATCACGGATCTACAGATCCGAGAGGGGTAACGAAAATTTCTACCACGAGTTTTCTTTCTCTAGATAGTTCTTGTGGTGGACGACTTTTTGCGTTATTTTCCGATTTGTTTTTCTTCGCGGTTAATCAAATAATAGATCGGTATTTTTCGTTTGGTTTTCCGAAAGATTCGTAAGAGGATTGGCGATCCTCGCTTTTCTTTTGTTGGGATAGATCCTACCATCTTTCGAATCGTTTGTTCTTGGTGGATCTATTTTGGTACAACCCAAATCTCGTTCGGGATCAATATTATCCCATTTAGCCGGAAAGAATTTGGCCTATAGCCAACATTCGATCTATTTGTGGAACGTCGATCCGTATTGTTAGCACGATCGATAAATAAAATAATTGTTGTGGCTGCGTTTTCGTTAGCGTGTGGGTTAGAGAGCGTAGATCGTGTCATTAGCGTCGTCGTGGCCTCCGTGATGAATCTCAAGGATTTCCCCTACATCAATTTGGTATCAGAGGGAGGTTGTGTTGATTTCCCAATTGACACCATCCTTTCATTTTAGCTAGGGATATCCTCGTTCACTAGGGTGCACACTTCCGTTACGAATCACGTTAAATTTGAATTTTACATAGTTGGGCTGCAATTAGTAAAACACAAAAAAAAAATTTCCTGCAGAAAATTACAAAAAAAATTCTGAATTTTCTCCTCATTTTTCTAAGAAAAAAAGTCTGAAAATGTTTTTCCTGTTGCTCAATAGTTTTGTGTCAAAAAATTCAAAGGCGTAATTTAAATCAGGTCAAAATTGTTGTTTGTCCCGTTCGTTCATGCGCACTAGGCTGGGCATGGAATATCCTCCCTCCACCTCACACATGGCCAATAACCAAGGTGATGAGCATGCTCCGGCCACGATCGCCGAGCTACGAGAAGAGTTTAACGCTAGGTTTGATGCACTAACACAGTTAATTGAAGGGCTCGCGGTAAACCAAGCGGCGCCCCGAAACATCGGCGTTGGCAAAAACCGACCGGGTCCCCAACCCCCGGCTGCCAACCAGCGAGAGGAAAGACAAAATCACCCACGTGATCTGGACGATGAGTACCCACCTCGAGGTCATTATGAGTTCGACGTAATTAGGGCCGTAAAAATAGACTCACCTTCATATGATGGTATGGGAGAGCCCCAGCTATTCCTAGACTGGGTCATGGGAATCGAGTGCTATTTTGAATGGCACGACCTGACGGACGTTGAGAAAGTGAAGGTTGCACGGATGAAACTACTAGGAATTGCTAAGACATACTGGTTGAACGAAGAGAAACGATTAGGTACGGTTAATGGAGTACCCCCAATTGGGTGGGCTGCCATGAAAGCACTTCTCCACGACCAATATGTTCCCACGTATCACCGGACACAAATGTTCGACGACTTAGCCTCCCTTCGTCAAGGTAACTCTTCGGTAGCAGAATACATGGGACAACTTAAGGATATGTTGGTGCGTTGTGATGTTCGTGAGATGCCCGAAGTCACACTCTCCCGATTTCGTAAGGGACTTAACTCGGACATTCAAGGCAAGCTCTTGCGTTATGGTCACACGGACCTTAACACCACTTTCAATGCCGCCTTGGATATTGAAAAACACAACGCCTACAAAGTCAAAGGGCGAAACTTTCAGAAGGGAAAGTCCCTCTTAGGGCCGCATCCGTCTTCCTCCACGCGAGACAAGGGAAAGTATCGATCCACGGATTCGGAGTCCATTATCATTACAGCTAGGAATAATAGAAATCCCACCGGCGAGCGAGTTCCAATAGGACGGAATAGCAAGACTAACGCCACGTGTTATTCTTGCGGAATCCAAGGGCACTATGCTAGTGAGTGTCCCACGAAGAGCAAACCGTTAGCCCTATTAGACTCCACGACTGAGCCTGCCGATATCGACTATGGGGCAGAATCTGATCGCGAACCGAGTGACATGGAGGATGATTCTTACATGATGGTGATGAGATGTATTTTGGCCACACCGCGAGCGTTGGACGAGTATAACCGGACAAATATATTTACCTTAAATTTTAAGTGCGGTGAAAAATGGTGCAAACTAATTATTGATAGCGGTAGTTGTATGAACGTCGTTTCGTAAAATGCCATCGCACGCATGCAGTTAGTCACCGAGCCGCACCCACATCCTTATAAAATCGCGTGGGTAAACAAGACGTCAATAGCGGTTTCTAAGCGATGCTTGGTGCCACTAACTTTAAAAAACTACGTTGATAAAGTGTGGTGCGACGTAATCCCCATGGACGTGTGTCATGTCTTATTAGGACGACCTTGGCTTTATGATTATGACGTGACTCATTTTGGACGAGCCAACATTTATGAGTTCAAATTCAATGGTAAGACCATTATTTTGACACCATCACCGCTCAAGGATCCGTCACCTGCGTCCAAAGATACCATTGTGCCGGTAGAAAAGAAAATGATAAGTCTGATAAGTAGGAAAGAGTTAGAGCGTGAGACTTTCATGGATGGCGTTATCTATGCTCTAGTTTGTCTACAAGCTAAGGGGGATGCACCCTCATTAGCGAGCCTCCCGTTATCCCTTCGAACTCTCTTAGAAGAGTATAAGGATGTCTACCCGGTGGACTTACCACCTCAGTTGCCACCTATGCGTGATATCCAGCATGAGATAGATTTTGTCCCGGGTACTTCGTTGCCGAATCAACCCCATTACTGCCTCAACCCCTCCTCACATGAGGAGTTGCAAAAATTAATTTCAGATTTGTTAGCGAAAGGATTTATACATCATAGTAAAAGTCCTTGTGCCGTCCCTGCCTTGTTAGTCCCGAAGAAAGATAAAATGTGGCGATTGTGTGTTGATTATCGGGCTATAAATAAAATAACTGTCAAGTATCGGTTTCCCATTCCCCGCTTGGATGATTTACTAGATATGTTATCAGGAGCCGCCGTGTTCTCTAAATTGGATCTTAAGAGCGGTTATCATCAAAAACGAATACGGGAGGGTGACAAATGGAAGACGACATTCAAGTCTAAGGATGGACTATATGAATGGCTAGTGCTTGGAGAAGGACTTACCAATGGACCGAGTACGTTTTCGCGATTGATGACCCAAGTCTTTAAACCCTACATGGAAAAATTTGTAGTGGTCTATTTCGACGACATTTTGGTGTTTAGCATCTCTCCGGGGGATCATGAAACTCACCTAAGAACAATCCTTACCACATTGCGCAAAGAGAATTTATTTATTAATCTAAAAAAATGCGCATTCGGGGTGTCTTCCGTAGAGTTCTTAGGATACATCGTGAGCTCAGATGGCATTCATGTGGATCCAAAGAAGGTTCAAGCAATTAAAGAGTGGCCGGAACCCAAGAATATAAGGGAAGTTCGAAGTTTCCACGGATTGGCCACGTTTTACCGAAGATTTATTCGGAATTTTAGTAGTATTATGGCACCCATCACTGAATGTATGAAGAAAGGAGAATTTAGTTGGACTAAAGCGGCCACTAGTGCTTTCCAAACGATTAAGGAACGGATGTCTGAAGCCCCCTTATTTCGATTACCGGATTTTAGTAAAGTGTTTGAACTATCATGCGACGCATCGGGGATAGGAATCAGAGGAGTATTAAGTCAAGGGGGACATCCGCTAGGATATTTTAGTGAGAAACTAGCCGGCCCAAAGTTAAACTATTCGAATTATGATCGCGAATTATATGCCGTGATTCGTTGTCTCCAACATTGGCGACATTACCTTATATCAAAAGAATTCGTGATACTATCGGACCATGAGGCCCTCAAATTTGTTAATTCTCAAAATAAGATTAGCCCACGACACGCTAAATGTATTTCATACCTACAGGAGTACACTTTCATTATCAAGCATCTGAAGGGTACGTTAAATCGTGTGGCGGACGCGTTGAGTAGGGTCACCTTATTACTAACTACCATGGAAGTATCAGTTATAGGATTTGAGAGGATTAAAGATGAATATGTCCAATGCCCAGACTTTAGGGAAATTTATCTCGCCACTCAGGACAATTCCCCTACCACCATTTCGGCGTACTATATCCGTGACGGATACTTATTCAAACATTTGCAACTATGTATTCCCCGCTCGTCATTACGACATTTTATCATATGGGAGTTGCATAGCAGAGGGCTAGGCGGAAATTTTGGTAGAGACAAAACGATAACACTCGTAGAGGATAAATTCTTTTGGCCGGGCCTCAGACCCATGGTCAACAAAATCATAGGAAGTTGTCGTATTTGCCAACTAGCCAAGGGGAACAAGACCAACGCGGGTCTCTACACTCCACTTCCGATTCCATCGGTACCATGGGAAGATGTCAGCATGGATACTAGTTTGGGGTTACCCATGACATTGAGGCGTCACAATTCTATTCTTGTAGTAGTAGACCGTTTCTCCAAAATGGCCTATTTTATCGCTAGTAATAATACCTACGATGCAACAAATGTAGCAAAATTATATTTCAAGGAGGTCGTGGCACATCGGGGTGTTCCCAAGACGATCGTGAGTGATAGAGATGTAAAATTTACAAGTTATTTTTGGAAGACACTCTGGAAACTCATGGGCACTAAACTTATGTTTTCGTCGGCCTATCATCCCAAAACGGATGGGCAAACGGAAGTTGTCAACCGTAGCTTGGGCGGGTTACTTCGTTGTTTAGTGGGCGAACATAAAGGTACGTGGGATCTTATTCTTCCGCATGCTCAACTAGCGTACAATAATTCTAAGAACAGGTCCACTGGGTTGTCTCCGAATGAGATAGTGCATGGTTATAAGGCGCCAGTGCCTCTTGACTTGGTACCGTTACCGCCTTCTTTTAAGTCAAGTCAATTTGCACAGGACTTCGCTTCACACGTTCACACTCTCCATGAGCACATTGGCAAGACGTTAGCTAAGCAATATTCTATCTATCAATCGAATGCTAACGTACATAGGCGAGCAGTCTCCTTGAACATTGGCGATTTGGTTATGGTTCGTCTTATCCCTGAACGGATGCCTTCATGCACCATAAACAAATTAGCGAACAAGAAAGCCGGTCCTTTTTGAATTTTGATGAAATTAGGCGAAAATGCTTATTTGTTAGAATTACCCGTTGATTGGGGAATCTCCCCTGTGTTTAACATTTCGGATTTAATGCTTTTTGTTGCTCCACCACCTGAACTGTCTGTCTCTCCGTTTAATAATTCCACTATACAATCTAATGGGGTGGGGGTGAGCTCAATTCTGGATCGTTCTCTCCTTCGAATTCTACGGGAGGTATGCCGTCTATTGATGATGAAACTTGTTTTTCTACTTCACCTAACGCTTTTCCGAGGTTTCCCCGGACAGATTTCTTGCCTGACAGGATCTTGCAGGATGATGTGTTTCCCACCCCCGATGGCGACATTCACAGGTTTTTGGTTCGTTGGCGTGGTCATACGGCTTCGGATGACTCTTGGCTCTCTGCTGCACAGGTGGATCTTCTTGACGCGGACCTCGTACACCGTTATATGTCGGCCCGCTCATCGGAAATGAGTCCTTTTGAGCGGCGGAGGATTGATGGCGACGGTGATGGCGACTGTGATGGCGACGGTGTTGGCGACGGTGTTGGCGACGGCCAACTAGAGCATGACTATGTTGAAGATGTACCGGCAAAGGACGTGCAACGTCGTAGCGGTCATGGCTACAGGCTTCGCCCTCGCAACAAGACTCATATTTGATATTTTTAGTTTTGGTGTGCTAATAGCCGTTTCATGTTGGCTCTTTAAAACATTATTTAATTTCTGCATTTTTCTTTATGTGGTGTGCCTTTAGCCACATGTTATTTGCTTTGAGATGTAAGCCTATATAAGGCCTTGAACTCTTCTTTTGGTAGTAGACTAATATTGAAATCAAAATTGAATTTTGCCTAACCTAATTTTCCCTCTCTTTCTTCTCATAGCCGCCCCCCTCTCTCTTTTCCTTCTTCCTCCAAGCCGCCGGCCCCAAGCCCTCCTCTTTCTCCCTAGTGCTCGGCCTCTCCTCCCCCCCTATTGCTCTCGACCTCCCTTTTCTCATAGTGCTCGGCCGCCCTCCTCCCCTCTTGCTCTCGGCCAAACGAGATCTAATCTTTCCAAGGAGTTTCAGCCCATGCATGAGAGGATATTTTGCAAGGAAAGAAGTTAGGAACTCCTCCACGGCGTGAAGTGAAGAAGATTAACACGTTCATCATCCGTAGCGCGTCTCTCGTGGACTTTCAATGGAGGAGCGATCAAACTTGGTGGATCCACGCATCACGGATCTACAAATCTGAGAGGGGTAACGAAAATTTCTACCAAGAGTTTTCTTTCTCTAGATAGTTCTTGTGGTGGACGACTTTTTGCGTTATTTTCCGATTTGTTTTTCTTCGCGGTTAATCAAATAATAGATCGGTATTTTTCGTTTGGTTTTCCGAAAGATTCGTAAGAGGATTGGCGATCCTCGCTTTTCTTTTGTTGGGATAGATCCTACCATCTTTCAAATCGTTTGTTCTTGGTGGATCTATTTTGGTACAACCCAAAGCTCGTTTGGGATCAATATTATCCCATTTAGCCGGAAAGAATTTGGCCTATAGCCAACATTTGATCTATTTGCGGAACGGCGATCCGTATTGTTAGCACGATCGACAAAAATAATAATTGTTGTGGCTGCGTTTTCGTTAGCGTGTGGGTTAGAGAGCGTAGATCGTGTCATTAGCGTCGTCGTGGCCTCCGTGACGATTCTCAAGGATTTCCCCTACATAAAAAGTCTTGGGATTGGGATGTGCTAAGGCGTGGTTTGTCTTTGTGATCAGCTGGCTATCCCGTGACGTGCATGTCATGTGTGGAGAGTGTCCCGACGAGAAAAGTCCCCTTATGTGAAACTGACGAGAACACTAAGCTTATGAAAAGCCAGGGCGATGAAGCCCACGAATGGGTGGGGTCCAGCAAGGGTTCTTATAATCAGTTTGTGTTTGTGGCGAAATCCTGAAGAGAGAGGTCAGAGCTTACAGGCAAGGTCGGGTTTTGAGACCCATGGGTGGGTGGGGCCAAGACAAGAGTTTCGTGTGGTGGCTTGTATGACGTTGGGGGGGAATTAGAGTACCCATGTGTTTGCGACTTGAATGCCAATAGGGAAATTGGAAGTACCCGATGTGATGATGTGTTAGCAGCACACGCTTTAGGGTGCCTTGGGTAAAAACCAGGATTGCATTCATGCTGCATTGTAGGCCCCTTTATATTACATGCACAACATAGAAACATGTTTGTTGTATGAGACAACCAAATCTGTTTTATAGCTTTACATGTTATTGTATTTTGCATTCTAAGTGCTGACCTGCAAGGTGATGGTGTACCATGGGGTCTGTTAGGGATGGCCGGGAGGAGATGTGTTGGTTACACAGTTTAGGTCAGCCTTTGCTAACCCACGCTACAACCAATTTTTACAGGGCAAGGATCGCAAGCATGAGAAAGCTCGCCGGACAAAAAGGCCTAAGCCTCATGAAGTGAACTATCTTTTATTTACTTATGTTTTGATTGAATGTTATGCTCATGAAATGTAATCCGGCTTGCATGCCGAGGTAGACTTGGAGTGCTCATGCACGTTGTTATGTTGTCATTCTGTTTTGGACTTATGATGTGTAAGGCCTTAACGCCATTTTGATACTCTTGGATTAGTTGATAAGTTCTTGCTTAGTTGTATGTTTCCGCTGTTGTAATCTGATTTTTGAGTTTGGGTTGTTTTATCATCTTTTAATGCTTAAGCTGTGGCGTTTGTATGTTGTGGGGCCCCGGCTGGACCCATATTATACGGTCATTATAGGGGAGGTGTTAAAATTTGGTATCAGAGAGAGGTTAGTGTCAAAGGAAAGGATTCGTGGTCGAATGTCATAATCAAATCACGTTAAGAAGTTATTAACATAAGAGTATCGCGGGACCGTGAGTGTCCTTGTGTCTAGTTTTGTGACTAGAAGCCGATTCTTGTTTTACTTTGCTTTTGCTAAGTGTACAAGCGACGAGGCGACGACTTCGAGGTCGCGGGAGGAGCCTTCGGCGAGCAGTGCTACTACTCCAGGTCCAATAGGAATGGTGGAAACCCCGCCTGATTTCTGTCGTATGCTTGCAGAAGCAATGGTAGCGGCCCAAGCTATAGCGGTAGTGCAAGTAGGCACCCCTATTGCTTAAGTAGGACTCCTTCTACCCCAGATGCGGCAATAGTCATGTCAGGCGCAGGAACTAGACAAGCAGATCCGTTGACTGAAAGAGTGGTTTTCGTGCAAGGAGAACGACAAATGAAGTATTTCTTAAGCTTTCATCCTGCAACATTTTAGGAAGTCGGTACACGGACTGATGCAGAGGACTGGTGGGCAAGAATTCATAAATAGCTAAGGGTGGTGGAGACGCCAGAGGAGAATCAATCGGAGTTTGCGTCTTTCAAGTTAGTGATGAGTCCTCTTTATATATGTTGGTACCCTAGATGTGATTTGGCTTATGTAATCCCTTTCCAGCCCCTCTTGATCCATATAAAGATATATGATCATGTTTAGACTTTGCTTAGTCTCCCTAGGGCAGTATATGACTGACCTAGAGTTTAGGCTAGTAGTTTTAGAATGTGTTTTGGTTAAGGCTTTTTCCGTTCGACTATCGTCGAACGAGGCCTCGCGATCGTCGATCATTGATCGACGATAGCAGGGCTATCGAATCGTTGAGTCAAGACAATTATCGTCGACCGATGGTCGACGATCTCAGAGCAAGCCTCTTATGCTCTGAAGGTTGGTCGGCGATCTGCCATCTGCAGTTCAACGATCTTGTTCTTGTTCGACGATATCTGTCTCAACAGATATTTTGTCTTAGTCGTCGACATCTTGTGATGTTCGACGATATCTGTGTCGACAGATTGTTGCCTTAGTTGTCGACGATTTCTGGTCGACGTTTTCTGTCTCGACAGCTTTCTGCTTCAGTCGACGATATCTAGACCTGGTCGACGATTTCTGGTCGACGATATCTGTCTCGACAGATCTTTTGCTTTGGTCGACGATAGTTTGAGCTGGTCGACGATTTCCGTTCGACGATTTCTGTTTCGACAGACTTCTATTTTTAGTCGACGATCTGTTAGTAGGTCGACGATCTTCGAACCCCTGTTCGACGATTTCTGTCTGCCTTTATCTTTTTGTATTTATTCTATTCCTTGGTTTATTTCCAAGTGTTTTAGTTGGTGGTTAGATTGATTCTCTGATATTATTGTTGCTAAATTTATGGTTTAAATTCAAATAAATTGATTACAAATTCTGTCAAGCATAAATCACGGGATTCAGTATTCTTGATAAAGCATTTTGTCCTATTATACAAATTGCGTTGACTTTATCTTTCCAGCCTGTTTTCTAGCCGTTGGTACTATGTACTATTTCCAAGAATGGTACGTCTTTATGCTGAGATATTTTTCCCGCTTATTTTATTCCTTATTGGGACTGACAGAAAGTTAATAGGCAATTCTATTCCTATTGCTATATTCTATTTTGAGATAATCTGTTGCAGGGCTCGAGAATTCAAATCAATAGAGCCGTTCCAAAGGAAAAACGTGAAGACATATTTAAAAGAGATTCTTCTCTCAGAAAAGAACAAGTTACAGACACAGAGAAATATTATTCATTCGCTCAAGCATCATCAGAGCAGCTCTTCACAATCTCACAACAAGAAGAAGAAAAGTTTTCCTGAAGCAAAAGCCCAGAGCAATCATCTTTCATTCTCAAGTCTCCTGAGCATCTGCTTAGAGTTTTCAAGACTTCAGAAAGAGCTTCAGTTCTGCTTCAAGTGCTCCAGAATCTTAAGACCTGATAAAAATCAGTCTTCAGATCTCTGAGGATTTAGTTTCAGTTTATCTGAAACTCCTTCATCCTGAAGCAAAGGCTTTCCCTGGACTTCCACTGAGCCAGGGGGAGACTTTGATTCTTTAGAGAATCCACAAATCTTCTCTAATCTGTATTTAAAACAGAGAAGATAATCTAACCCTCTCAACCCCTTTGTAAAAAGAGTTTGTTCACACCTCTTCAAAAGTAAACGTTGGTGACAGGGCACCTTATTAACAACCTGTGGTTGAGCATCCTTATCAAAAGCTCAAAGGGTCTGTTTGATCTACCTGAATCAGATCATTGGTGGCAGGGCACCTTAGCAAAAACCTGTAGTGGATTCCTACCAGGGTGGTAGAAGAGTGGATGTACCTATTTAAAGGGAACCACTATATATCCTGTGTCTCTCTGGTTCTTGCTGATTTGTTTATTCTGTGGCTGTGATAGAACTACCTAGGATTGCTAGTTGCTGTGATAGGCTTGTAGTTAACTGAAATTTCAGTCAACTTCTTCACTTGTGCACTTCACTGTGTTAGGCTCTTAGGGTTCAAGTATCAGATTTTTTATTCCGCAAATAAACTCCAAGGGAGCTGACTAAGTGTTCATAAAATTTTGAATACTCTATTCACCCCCCCCCCCTCTAGAGTAGTTTACAACTTATCCCCTCACTTTCAATTGGTATCAGAGCGAGGTTGGCTGTTCATACAGGCTAACACCTGAGTTAAAAGATCCTGTGATAAGTTGTTTCCTGATACCATTCACAAACACTTTCACACATGGCCCAGTCTAAGGATTATTCAAGCACCAGACCTCCTGTATGCAACTTGTCCAAGTTTGGCATATGGAAGGCCAGGATAAGACTATACATGAATTCTATTGATGAAGATATTTTTTCTTCTATTTTGACAGGACCACCTGCTAGGCCTGCTGCTGCTTCCACTTCTGCTGATCTCAGTGCTGTGCCACCACCTGACTACAATGAAACTTACAAGAAGGCAAAAGCAGCTGATGCTAAAGCAATGAATATCCTAGCTCAGACAATGTCTGATGAGATATTCCAGAAGCTGGCTGAATGTACCTCAGCCAAAGCTATGTGGGATTCCCTCAACCACATAGTTGCTGGCTCAGCTGATGAGAGGAAGGACAGGAGATCCAATCTCACCTCTCAGTATGAAAATTTCAAGAAGGATGATGCTGAAGACATTGACACCATGTACACAAGACTCAGTTCAATAATAAGTGAACTGAGGTCTTTAGACAAGGAAATAACCTTGTCAGAAGTCAATGACAAGATCCTGATGTGCCTTCCCATCTCATGGGACTCAAGGATATGGCCCATCAAGGATGGAAGAAACACTGTGGAACTCTCCACAGAAGCTCTGTTGGGAAAGCTCAAGTCATATGAGCAAACTCTAAAGAGCAGAGCTGCTGCAATTGAAGTAAAAACTCCAACACCAATAAAGAAAGAGCATTCTCTAGCTCTTAAGGCTGCTGAGACTTCTGAAGGAAGTCAATCAAATGAGGAGTTACTGGCACTCATTGCCAAGAGGTTCTTCAACATGGGAAGAAGAGACCTCAGAAAGAAGTTCTCCAAGCATGAGGACAAGCCAAGGTATGACAAGACTCCATCTAAAGAAATCATTTGTTATGTTTGCAGCAAGCCTGGACACATTGCTCCAGATTGTCCAGAGAAGAAGTACAAGGAGAAGAAACATGAGAAAGAATACAGGAAGCACCACTCCAAGTCCTCATCACACAAATACAAGAAGAAGGACAAGGGATTTGTGGCTGCTACCTGGAGTGAAACAGAAGAGGATACCTGCTCCTCTAGCTCCAGTGATTCAGAAGAAGAAGAAGAGAAGAAAGCCAAAGAGGTCTGCCTCATGGCCATTGATGCCTGCAGCTCTCTGTCAGCTGCAGAGAATTCTGAAGAAGAAGGAGACAATGAAGAAGATTCCTTTATGGAGGACCAGGTAATCGACTCATTTGACTTCTCATCTCCTGAGTTCAAACTAAAATTTAAAACTCTATGTTTAGACTTACTATTATCTGAAAAAGAAATTAAGTCACTTAGATTAAAAATAATGGAACTAGACATGGAAGGCACTGAAATAATCAGATTAGAAAAGGAATTAGAAAGCTCAAAAGAAGAAGTAACATTCCTAAAATTAGAACTAGCTAAATCTAAGAGGTTAGAAGAACAATTAAATGGCAGAAGCCTCAAATTATCTGAAATAACCTGTATAGCAAACACTAGGGTTGGTAATGATAAACTAGGCTTAGGTGCTACACCTAGTGAACCCATCCTCCTCACAAAGGAGAGATTTAGCACTCTAGTAAAATTTGTTTCTGAATCAGGAATAAAGAATACTGAGGAAATTGAAAAATGCAAGAAAATTCAGAATAAGATTAAGAAAGAGAATAGGAAGAAAAAATTTCTAGCTTTACAAAAATCGTCGAACATTAATCGACGATCGTCAAACCAATCGTCGAACGACTATCGACGATCGCTGAACACCTACACTGAGTATAATAGCTTTGGTGCAGGAGGTCGACGATCTCATCTTGAGTCGTCGACCAGTGATCGACGATCGTGGAATCCAGAACATCGTTCTACCATAAATGATCGACGATATGGCTTGCGATCGTCGACCATTGATCGACGATCTGGACTTAAGCTGGAAAATAAAAACCAAACTTCCAGAACTTCAAATCCTAATCACCACCCCAGGTTGTTTAATCCTTCAACTGAATGGATTATCCCACCTAGGAGATCACACCCTTTAGGATATAAATCTAAGCCTGCAAAATCTTTTATATCTAGTTTTTCTTTTGTGAAGAATACTGGACCCAAGGTAACCTGGGTCCACAATGTATAACTGTTCTTTCTGCAGGTGAAGACCTATCCAGTCATACATGACAAATGGTATCTGGATAGTGGATGCTCAAAGCATATGACAGGAAAGAAGAAGAACCTGTCAGGTTTCAAAGCCAAGCTGGGACCAAAAGTTGTATTTGGGGATTCCAGCTGTGGACAGACTGAAGGGTATGGCAGCTTCACCATAGGAGCTGTAACCTTCAAGAAGGTTGCTTATGTCTCAGGACTAAAACACAACCTGATCTCTGTAAGTCAATTATGTGATGCTGGATACAAGGTATGGTTCACTGACACTGCTTGTAATATTGCTTTAAATAATACTGTGGTGTTAGTAGGCATTAGAATTGGAAATGTTTATGTTGTAGATTTTAATTCCTCCAAATCTGAAATATGCTTATTTAATGAAGTAACCAGTAATAATACCCTTTGGCATAAGAGACTTAGTCATGTAAACTTGAAAAACATTTCTAGGTTGGCTAAATACAATCTTGTAAGAGGATTACCTTCTTGCCCCTACAAGAAGGAAGGCCTTTGCAAAGCTTGTCAACTAGGAAAGCAAACAAGAAATAGCTTTAAATCAGTTAATAAAAGTGATTCTCCCAGGATTCTGTACTTGCTACATTTGGACTTATTTGGTCCTATTGCTGTGCAGAGTCTTGGAGGGAAGTCTTACACTCTAGTAATTGTAGATGACTTCTCCAGGTTCACTTGGGTATTCTTCTTGAGAACTAAGGCTGATAACTTCAAGGTTCTTACAGATTTTCTAAAGTGTATACAGAGTGAGTATTCTACTCAGATTGCCTTGATCAGAAGTGATCATGGTACTGAGTTTGAGTCTCTTCTTATGCAAGAATTCTGTGAGAAGGAAGGTATCAAACATAGCTTCTCTGCTCCTAGAACTCCTCAACAAAATGGGGTAGTTGAAAGGAAAAACAGAACCCTAATTGAAGCTGCAAGTACATTGTTGGCTGATGCTAACATGCCTCTGTCCTTTTGGGCTGAAGCAGTTAGCACAGCTAACTATGTATTGAACAGAAGTCTGATACATAAACTTAAGGGTAAGACTCCCTATGAATTACTTAAGCAAGTGAAACCTAAAATAGACTATTTTAGAGTATTTGGCTGTGTTGCTTTTGTTCATAACAATAACAAAGAATACCATAGAAAATTTGAGGCAAAAGCATCAATGGGAGTTTTTCTAGGATACTCTCAAGTAAGCAAAGCCTATAGGGTCCTTAATAAATCCTCTCTTAAGATAGAAGAGTCTGCACATGTCTCTTTTGATGAGACAGTCATGTATTATAAGGAGAAGGATTCTTCCTCTAATAGTACAGTGCAAGTCCTAGGAGTAAGTAAGGATTTGGAAGGTTTGAGACTCACACAGGAGAATCATCCCCAACAAACTCCTCAGGTTGCTCCCTCAGATTCTGAATCTGATGTAGAACTGCTTGAAGTTAAAGCACCTGCTCCAACAGTTGATCAAATTCCACATGAGGAATTAAATCTTGAAACTGTTGAAGATCAGATCATTGTTGAACCTACTGATCTTGTCACACTTAGAGATCACCCTGTATCTCAAGTGATTGGAGACATTTCAGCAGGAGTCCAGACAAGACATCAACTCAACAAAAATGTGATGTTTGCTTGTTTCCTTTCTCAGGTTGAGCCCCTAACCATTAAAGATGCTGAGCTTGATCCCCACTGGATTATAGCAATGCAAGAGGAGCTTAACCAGTTTGAAAGATGTAAAGTTTGGACCTTGGTTCCAAGACCAAGAGGCCAACGGATCATAGGCACCAAGTGGGTGTTTAGAAACAAGCTTGATGCCCAAGGCATAGTAGTTAGAAATAAAGCTAGGCTAGTAGCTCAAGGCTATAGACAGGAGGAAGGCATAGATTATGATCAGACTTTTGCCCCTGTAGCTAGACTAGAAGCCATTAGGATTTTCCTAGCCTATGCTGCCTATAAAAGATTTAAGGTCTTCCAAATGGATGTGAAGAGTGCCTTCCTCAATGGAGATTTAAAGGAAGAAGTGTTTGTTGAACAACCACCAGGGTTTGTTTCATCAACCTTACCCACTCATGTGTTCAAACTCCAAAAGGCTCTCTATGGACTTAAGCAAGCTCCTAGAGCTTGGTATGAGACCTTAGCAAATTTTCTTCTAGAACACAAGTTTGTGAGAGGTGTAGTAGATAGAACCCTATTCATTAGACATCATAAGGACTCACAACTGTTAGTTCAAATCTATGTAGATGACATTATATTTGGTTCTACTGATCCCAAACTATGCAAGAGGTTCTCTGAACTAATGCACTCTAAGTTTGAGATGAGCAGCATGGGTGAGTTATCCTATTTCCTTGGTCTCCAAGTGAAACAGAGTGTTGATGGCATTTTCATTTCTCAATCAAAATATGCCAGGGAGCTGGTTAAAAGATTTGGAATGTCTGATGCTTCATCAATGAGCACACCTATGGCCTCAAATGCAGTTATTGATTCTGATGTTAATGGCAAGCCTGTTGATCAAAAGAACTTTAGAGCCATTGTTGGTTCCCTGCTGTATTTGACTGCAAGTAGGCCTGACATAATGTTTGCTACATGCCTATGTGCTAGGTTTCAGGTCAACCCAAAGGAATCTCACTTAACTCTTCTCAAGAGGATTTTGAGATACCTTAAGGGATGCCCTAACTTAGGACTGTGGTACCCAGCTGAGTCAGGATTTGAATTAATTGGATATTCAGATGCTGATTATGCTGGTTGTAGAGTTGACAGGAAAAGCACCTCAGGGACTTGTCAGTTCCTGGGAGAGAGACTTGTCTCTTGGTTTTGTAAGAAACAGGCATCTGTGTCTACTTCAACTGCTGAGGCTGAATATATTGCAGCAGCTAGTTGTTGTTCACAGATTCTGTGGATTCAAAATCAGCTAGTGGATTATGGGTATACACACTCAAAAACAAAAATTCTGTGTGACAGTACCAGTGCAATATCAATTGCTCAAAATCCTGTGCACCACTCCAGAACCAAGCACATTGAGATTAGACATCACTTTCTGAGAGATAATGTGGAAAAGAACAAGATAGCAATGGAATTTATATCCACAGACCTGCAGAGAGGAGATATTTTCACTAAGCCCCTTGATGAACAAAGGCATTTGTTCTTCCTGAACCAGCTTGGTATGATTAATGGTTCAGAGTAGTGAAAATTAAGATAATTTTGTTTTCTGTCTAAAATCGTCGAACGACTGCTCGACGATCTTCGACCAAGTCAGAACTATCGTCGACCAACCGTCGACGACAGCTCGTTCTGTAGTAAGGCAGAAATCGTCGACCAACTGGTCAACGATTTCTCCTTAGGTATCTATCGTCGACCAATGGTCGACGACAGATTTTCTGTGCTGGGTGGAGAATCGTCGACCAACATTTATTGATCGACGATCGTGGTGATTGCTTGTGGTCGGTCGATATTTTAACGATTAGTCAAACATTGACTATCGTCGATCTTTATTCGACGACCGATTTTATTCCGGGTTCGACGATCGCAGATTTGTTTCTAATAGTCGATTTAGGTCTGAAGATCGTCGTCCTTCCGCTCCGTCTTTTCATATTCCTTCTCCTGGCTTAGAATTCGCTCTCGAACTCTAATCCCGCGCGATTCTCTTCTCCCCTGTTTTGCTTCTCGATTCGCCATTTTCTCTCAAATCCTATGGCGATTCCTTCTGCTGTTCTGTTCGGAATGAAGTTCGACACTGGCTTCTGTGTCGACTTCGATTCTTTCAGCCGATGCGATCAACCAATCCAAGATATCCTGCAGCTGTGTGAAGAGCAAGGCCTCAAGAGATTCATGTCATCCACACCTAAGATTAACATACCGGAGATACGAGAATGGGTATACACTTCGTCCTCCAGCGACGACGCCATGACAGGAAAGATAAATGGCGAGGAGGTCACTCTGACTCCTGAAGTATTGACTGAGCTGTTTGGACTGCCAACAGGAACTGAGGAATATGAGCAAAGCACAGAGGAATATGGCCGCATGCTCACTGTGATGGGCCATGCCGAAGGGATTCCGGCTAAGTTGCTAAAGATAAACCTGTCTCCAGAGTACAAGTTTCTGGCCGACCTGGTGGGCAAGGTCGTTTTGGGAAAACATTCTGCTCATGACAACATCAACAGGCAACAGTTTGCCCTGATGTCAGCTTTGGTGAATAAGGCACAGATTGCTTGGGGAAAAGTTCTGTTTGAACTAATAAGGAGAAAGAACAATCAGAAAGAAGTAAATCTTGCCAGGGTACTGGGTGTGTTTCTGTATGTGAAAGCACCCCTGCTGCTTGTTTCTGCACCGTCCGCAGTCAACGCTAGCAAGAGGTTGGACCCTTCTCTATTCAAGAAATCCCAGAGGATTATCAAGAAGTCAGTAAGGGTTGATCCTAACCCTCCTTCAGACACAAGGGCTGATTCGGCCGCTCTCCCGCTTACTGGGGAAGGCTCAGTAATCCCTCCATCCTCTCTCTCTAACCCTGCATCCTCTTCCCCTGCATTACTTTCCTCTACAACACCTGCAGTGCCACCACAACATGCATCCTTCATTCCACCTGCATCTCCACACCAGTCACCAACACCACAACATCTGGCAGCTTCAGCCAGTGTTGACATGGTGACTGCTACCATCCTCACAAACCTTTCTCAACATGAATCCCACACTCATGTTGATGACCACCTATCTCCACATGACTCATTTGATCATGTGGCAGATCATCCTGCCTCCATTCCATCCACCTCCACATCATCAGCATTTCAGATAACTCCTGAATTGCTTGCACATATTGTCGAGCTCATTACTCCCTCCATCCAAAAAATGATTGAGGCTGCCAATGCCCCTCTCATTGCCTCCATCAATTCTCTCACTGATGCCATCAAATCCATCTCATCTTCTGCTGAGCCCCCTTCTGTAAGATGCATGACTCCAGTCCCCACTGAAGTCCTGCAGGGGGAGATGTCTGTTGAAGTGGTCTCAGGTGATGCCCTGACCCTTCAGGACAATTCCTCTCTTCCCCTTCAAGAAACTGTAGAAGAACCTCAAGAGAGTCCAGAGAAAGAACCAGAAGGTAAACCTTAAAACTCTTCCTCCAAAGGATATAATCAGGACTTCAATTTGATATTTGTATCTAACAAAGACATTCACTCCCTAGTGAATCTAGCTTCTGAGGAAGAAGTTCCTGAAAAAGAAAATGAGGAAGTCCCCATGGACGTTTGTGAGAATGATGCTGCTCAACCTGATGGTATAGCTTTATTTAAGATTCTAATTAATTCTAACTCCAACTTAGAGTTAATTTCTTATCCCTTCCTTTCCATCACAGCTGCTGATGACCTTACATCAGTATTGCAAGTTGATGCTGCTAAGTCCTTTGATTCTGATAAAGACTTGGAATCATTTCTTAACTCAGACTGTGAGTTCTCACTCACATCTACTCCTTTTGTTCCTCCTCCTCAAGAGATAGTGGTCCCTTATAGACCTGAGTACCTTGATGACCCCTTGGTCAAGGATACTCTTTTCTTTTCCTGTATGGCACTCCTCTTGTGCCTTGCAGAGGTATCTATCCCTGATGTCACTGAACATCTAGAAGGAATTATAACCTCCTTCCTAGATGCAAAGTGGTATCCTGTGTAGATCTTCAGGTAATCCTATCTATTACCTGTTGTTTGTTCACCTTGGGGGGAATATTTTATTCCCACTTGGTTGTTAACCTATCTCTCTTTACATGCAGGCACAACCATAAATGCTGCTGCTGCTGAAAACATCAACATCCCTGCTGATGCTGCTGCTGAAGAAATTGAAGATGTGCAAGATAGGGCAGACAATGCTCCCAAGATGACTGAAATAGACTCAAGCTCAGGTACTCTAAACATTGACCAATTTATAGCCTTTGTGGCTGAGAATATTGCCTCTGAGTACATTGAAGGGATAGCTAATTATCATCTGGATTCCCTAGCCATCTCTCTAGAGAAAGCATCTACCCCTGCAGATATCGTCATCTTTTCTCCTCCTATCCTTACCTATCCTCTATCCATTCCTTCTATTGCAGAACTGGTCCCCAAGACAGTTCCCGAGTTGTATCCAGAATCAGAACTCTGGAAGAGGTCTCCAAATGTGGATCTTGATGCCCTCCTTAGGCAAGATGCCATTGAGGAAGCTAAAGAGAAAGAAGAAAGAGAAAAGAAAGACAAAGCTGAACTTGCTGCCAAAGATCCATCAGAACTTGACTTTGATGATTATGCTGGGAAAGACTCATCTCATTCTGATGATGATGATGATGATTCTGATGATTCTGACTCCTCTAAGAAAAGGAAAAGAGCTGCTTCCAAGAAAAGAAAAGCTCCTGCTCCTCCTACTGCCAATCCTAACAAGGATGTTCCCTATTACATTCTGAAGGGAATAGATCCTAAGAGCAAGGAATTTCAGCCATGGATGAGACTGTCAAAGAATCAGACTAAAGAGAAGAAGAGGACAAAGAGATATGACACTCCTGTTCAGAAATTCCCCCCAGAGGTCCTCCTCCACCTCCTGGTGCTGGAGCCTCTGGAAGTCTCTCTTCTGCCCCCTCTGTAAGGTCAGCCAGTTCTAACACTTCTCAGACCTACCAAAGAAGGAGTAATCAAAGCCAGGGAGGCCAAGATGTTTCAGGACAGGGAAGAAAAAGAAATGACAATGCTCTCGTGGAACAAATAAAGGAGATGACTTTTCAGCAACCTACATTCTCTCCTCCTCCTTCTCCTAAAAAGAAAATTTCAGAATGGAAACCTTCTCCTCCCAGGAAAGGTCCATCCTCTTCTTCAAGAAAACCTGCTACTGCTGAGACAACTGAATCAAAAGGAAAAAGAGTGGTCTTTTCAGAAAAATCCCACAAAAAGTTCATTGAGCTTGCACCTCCAAGATCTCTATATGCTCAAACTGATCCTAAGAAGGCTGTGCAGATTCCTCTTGATTCAAGCAAACTTGCTACAGCTCTTCAAAGAAACATAGAGATTGCAGCTCATACAGATACTGATAGACCTCCCTCTCCATCAGATAAAACTGAAGCTGAAAGGATTGCCTCTATGGCAAGATTCAAAGAGTCTATTGCACTAAGCATGATGGAGAGAGCCAAATCTCAAGGACTAGATCCTACAGCCTACTCAACAATGTCAGAATTCAGAGAAAAGGAACTCAGCAGAATTCAAGTCAATCCAGAAGCCTTTGACACTGAGGAATACATGAGACTACATCCTGCTGCAGTTCTACCAAGTTATGCTGAAAAGAAAATCATAGGTGAACATGATCTAATACTATCCAAGAGACAAGCAGCAAACCCTAACAGAGAAATTATTTTCAAACCAGCTGCAATACCCAAAAACTCATCTGATGCTAAACATGCTGATAAATCTGCTTGATACATTCCATTTCTGCTGATTTATGCTTGTTATATTTTCTGTGTATTGCCTGTGTTTTAACGTTCTGGTTAATCTTTAGATTTGTTGTTGTCTGCTTTAGCCCTTAAATTGGATTGGATAACATAACCCAAATAGGGGGAGATTGTTGGTACCCTAGATGTGATTTGGCTTATGTAATCCCTTTCCAGCCCCTCTTGATCCATATAAAGATATATGATCATGTTTAGACTTTGCTTAGTCTCCCTAGGGCAGTATATGACTGACCTAGAGTTTAGGCTAGTAGTTTTAGAATGTGTTTTTGTTAAGGCTTTTTCCGTTCGACTATCGTCGAACGAGGCCTCGCGATCGTCGATCATTGATCGACGATAGCAGGGCTATCGAATCGTTGAGTCAAGACAATTATCGTCGACCGATGGTCGACGATCTCAGAGCAAGCCTCTTATGCTCTGAAGGTTGGTCGACGATCTGCCATCTGCAGTTCAACGATCTTGTTCTTGTTCGACGATATCTGTCTCAACAGATATTTTGTCTTAGTCGTCGACATCTTGTGATGTTCGACGATATCTGTGTCGACAGATTGTTGCCTTAGTTGTCGACGATTTCTGGTCGACGTTTTCTGTCTCGACAGCTTTCTGCTTCAGTCGACGATATCTAGACCTGGTCGACGATTTCTGGTCGACGATATCTGTCTCGACAGATCTTTTGCTTTGGTCGACGATAGTTTGAGCTGGTCGACGATTTCCGTTCGACGATTTCTATTTCGACAGACTTCTGTTTTTAGTCGACGATCTATTAGTAGGTCGACGATCTTCGAACCCCTGTTCGACGATTTCTGTCTGCCTTTATCTTTTTGTATTTATTCTATTCCTTGGTTTATTTCCAAGTGTTTTAGTTGGTGGTTAGATTGATTCTCTGATATTATTGTTGCTAAATTTATGGTTTAAATTCAAATAAATTGATTACAAATTCTGTCAAGCATAAATCACGGGATTCAGTATTCTTGATAAAGCATTTTGTCCTATTATACAAATTGCGTTGACTTTATCTTTCCAGCCTGTTTTCTAGCCGTTGGTACTATGTACTATTTCCAAGAATGGTACGTCTTTATGCTGAGATATTTTTCCCGCTTATTTTATTCCTTATTGGGACTGACAGAAAGTTAATAGGCAATTCTATTCCTATTGCTATATTCTATTTTGAGATAATCTGTTGCAGGGCTCGAGAATTCAAATCAATAGAGTCGTTCCAAAGGAAAAACGTGAAGACATATTTAAAAGAGATTCTTCTCTCAGAAAAGAACAAGTTACAGACACAGAGAAATATTATTCATTCGCTCAAGCATCATCAGAGCAGCTCTTCATAATCTCACAACAAGAAGAAGAAAAGTTTTCCTGAAGCAAAAGCCCAGAGCAATCATCTTTCATTCTCAAGTCTCTTGAGCATCTGCTTAGAGTTTTCAAGACTTCAGAAAGAGCTTCAGTTCTGCTTCAAGTGCTCCAGAATCTTAAGACCTGATAAAAATCAGTCTTCAGATCTCTGAGGATTTAGTTTCAGTTTATCTGAAACTCCTTCATCCTGAAGCAAAGGCTTTCCCTGGACTTCCACTGAGCCAGGGGGAGACTTTGATTCTTTAGAGAATCCACAAATCTTCTCTAATCTGTATTTAAAACAGAGAAGATAATCTAACCCTCTCAACCCCTTTGTAAAAAGAGTTTGTTCACACCTCTTCAAAAGTGAACGTTGGTGACAGGGCACCTTATCAACAACCTGTGGTTGAGCATCCTTATCAAAAGCTCAAAGGGTCTGTTTGATCTACCTGAATCAGATCATTGGTGGCAGGGCACCTTAGCAAAAACCTGTAGTGGATTCCTACCAGGGTGGTAGAAGAGTGGATGTACCTATTTAAAGGGAACCACTATATATCCTGTGTCTCTCTGGTTCTTGCTGATTTGTTTATTCTGTGGCTGTGATAGAACTACCTAGGATTGCTAGTTGCTGTGATAGGCTTGTAGTTAACTGAAATTTCAGTCAACTTCTTCACTTGTGCACTTCACTGTGTTAGGCTCTTAGGGTTCAAGTATCAGATTTTTTATTCCGCAAATAAACTCCAAGGGAGCTGACTAAGTGTTCATAAAATTTTGAATACTCTATTCACCCCCCCTCTAGAGTAGTTTACAACTTATCCCCTCACTTTCAATATACCTATTTTCGGACTCATCTGGGCTTATTTCCTTGTCTTTGCACACCGTTTAGCGTCATTTGCACTCCTTTTGTTTCGCTACGGTTTTCCACGCCCTGTGCACCTTTGTTGCCCATTTTCTGTGCTTGTGTGCATTTACTTTCTGGCTATGTTTATCACTGTTTGCTGTGGCTGCCGCGATCGATGCCCCGTGCAGTTTTCCTGCAGGTTTGGGGATCGTGAGGGCATTCGGGATAGGCGTTTCACTATTTTTGGCAAAGGAGTCAGTGGTCGTGCGTTTTTACCCACGCACGACCATCGACCTCCTGGCGCACGATCAGTGATCGTGCGCAGCCCGGTCTCATTTGTGAAACTCTGTCTTGAACCTTCCGCATGATCACTTGCCATACCGCGCACGACCACTGCTCGTGCGCCGCCGATCGTGCGCAGTCATACCCATTTTGTAAAGTCTGTCTGGCTATTTCCACACGATCATCAGCCTTGCCTCGCACGATCACTGATCGTGCGCTGCTGATCGTGCGCGACTACTGATTTTCTGATGCAGTTTTGCAGGTTGCTCACGCACGGGCGCTGACCTTGGTCGCACACGATCACTGGTCGTGCGCCAGTGGTCGTGCGCGCTATTTATTCTGCAAGCTATAAATACGCTGTTCCGCGAATTAGGGCGAGACGATCATTACGGAACCTTCGCCAGTCCGCCGTTTCACCCTCCAGCAAGTCCCATTCACCTCCACCTTCATCCATACCAACGGGAGGAGCTTCTCCGGTGATTCCGAAGCATTTCGCCTCCTCCGGCGATCCTCCCGGCCATTGAAGCATTCTTCTCCGAGCTTTCCACCAAGGAAGAAGACGGAGCACCCCTAGAGAACGGAGTTATAGGCCCTCGAGGTGACAGCTCGGTGGTACCGGAAGCCCTCCTCGGACTGCGCTTGGAAGCGGATTGACAACCCGCACCTCCGGCCAACAACCGCGGTGGATCTTCAATCTCATGGTTGTGCATTTTCTCTCTTTTTCTTATTGTATGAAATGTTTGTGCTTGTAATGGACATCAACTTCTAGCATTATTGTTATCAGTTGTATTTCATCTTGCTCTTGAGATTTATTCTTTGATGCGCCTCGCTTCATCTCGCTCCACTCCACATGTTCGTTTCACTCAAGCTTGCTCCGCACTAATCACCTCACTCGCTAGATTTCCGTCCACTCGCCAATCGAAGTACGGCATCGCGGCCGCTACATCCATCTCGCCTTGAGAAGCGGTGATTGCGACCCGCATAGTTTACATTAGTGTAATCGGTCGTAAGACCACCAACAAAAGCACCTTTCTTTTCTGTTTATTTAAATTAACTCTCATAACGATAGTTTTAGAGTCTAGATCGTTCGACGCCAATTGCATTCCTCAAGAGACCGACATCCGGGGATTCATTCCCAACTTTATTACTTGAGCGACCGGTACGCTTGCCGTATTTTACGCGCATCAAGTTTTTGGCGCCGTTGCCGGGGAATGCAACTGTTGAACGATCACGATTTCTGAAAGTATTGGTATAAGAGTTAGTTTTTTTTTTTTTTGATTTTCGTTTCTTTGTTTTGTTGCTTCAGTGGATGCAGGGACGTGCTGCAAGAGATCTCGTTGCTTACGATCCCGAAATCGAGCGAACTCTTCGTGCGCAAAGGCGTGCCGCTGCAATAGATCCAATCACAATGGGAGACCAGTTGAACCATGACAACGAAGTTCGTGTTGGAGGGAACCTCCCTGATAACCGTAACGGGGATGAGAATGAGGTGCAACCGCCGCATGTCCGAACCATGAGAGATTACACTACCCCCACTGTTGGGAGCATTTACCCTGGGTTTGGACCGGCGATCGCAAACCAACAGTTCGAGATCAAACCGGCAATTCTTAACATCATCCGGAACAACGCACAGTTTTCTGGACTGGCTACTGAGGATGCCCATCTACACTTGGCAGAGTTCTCAGAAATCTGTGCCACTTTCCGTTATGCTGGGATTCCTGACGATACGGTCAAGCTCCGTCTCTTCCCCTTCTCTCTACGTGACAAGGCCAAGTCATGGCTTCATTCCCTACCTCCTGGGACAGCCACAACCTGGGAGGCTCTTACCACAAAGTTTCTAGCCAAATTCCATCCGGTTGACCGTATTGTGAGTTTGAGACGCGCCATCGCTAATTTCCGGAAAAACGACCAAGAAAGTTTGGCGGAAGTCTGGGAGCGCTTCAATGAGTTGCTGCGGAAGTGCCCCAATCACGGATTCCAAACGTGGAATCTTGTGGAATGCTTCTACTTCTCCATCGAACCTCAACACCGCGCCATGATTGACGCCGCCTCTGGTGGAACAATTATGAACCTTGCTCCTGAGGATGCTTTGAGAGTTCTGCAGGACACCGCCACGCACAGCGCCTTTTGGACCGCGGGAAGGAATACCCCCCGTGGGACAAGTGGCATCTTTGCTGTGGAAGCATCAAGGCCCGCTGCTGCTGCTCCGGTGTTGGCCATCTCGTGTCAAGGTTGCGGAAGTACCGATCATCACAGTTTTGAGTGCCCTGGAGCGGAGGTAATGTATGACCCCGCCTTCTCTAATGAAACCGTGAATTTTATCGCAAATCAAAACAGGGGCGCGCCATATGGAAATGCTTATAATCCGGGTGCGAGAAATCACCCGAATTTCTCGTGGAATCAAAACGCACCGGGCCAACGATGGCAACCGGGGCAGCATCAATATGATGCCTCCGCCTCCGGGAGCCAGCCGCGGCCACCCCACCCGAATTATCCTCAAGGCCCCCCCGCCGAAAAAACCAATTCTTTGGCTCAAATGTTTGAAAAATTTGTTGAAGTTTCCCAAACAAACATGACAAATCAAGCCGCGTCAATGCGTAAGCTCGAGGCCCAGTTGGGCCAATTAGCTCAAATGGTCTCCGAGCGCACGCTTGGTACCCTCCCAAGCAACACTGAAAAAAATCCCCATGAACAAGGGAAAAGCCTTGGGGAGGGAAGGCTGGGGAATACCAACGAACTCGTGATTAGCTGCTTGATTAACAACGTTGAAACTACTGCTTTATGTGATTCCGGGGCATCCAGCAACATCCTCACTCTGCAGGATGTCGCGAAGATGCAACTACAAATAGACACCGCAGATCGGAAATCACTTATTCTAGCTAATGGTAATGTGGTAGATACAGATGGTGGTGTGAGGGAAATTGATATCGAGGTTAATGGCAAACATTTTACCACTGCTTTTCAGGTCATGGGACCGGAAGAAAATGACTCCATTCCTATACTTGGTGTCCCATTTCTGACGGCCAGTGGCGCATCCCTGGATTTCTCCCAAGGACACGTCACCTGGCCGGCTGATGCTTGCACCCTCGATGATACTTCCGTACACTCCTCTCTTGTTCAAAATGACGTTTCACTACGTAGTGCAGATCCCCAGGAAGATTTCGGAGTCCCAGCTTTGAAGGCAACCCTTGTGGATGAGAAAACCAAGGGAGGATTGACCGAGATGACCGATGAGAAGGATAATTCAGCGCCCGCGAAGATGTTTGAGCGCCCCAAAGACACGGTGAACGTGCCACTTCCTACCGATGCTGTTGTGGAGCATGACACTTCTAGTTACATGCGGGAGAAATCCCTAGACTGTTATTCGTGTAATAATATTCATGACTCTATTAAGCGTTCTGTCGCTTGGGCTGATCCGATCGCCATCACGGTGCCGGAAATGATGCCATCGATTGTAAAATTTGGGAAAACTGTGAAATCCACCCCTTGGAGGTCTCCATCGGTGGAGAAGCTGAAGGAGGCGAAACGCTTGCGTGATAAGCGTTATTCTTCCTTCCAAGCGTTTGCGCACCATTTGAGCAAGGGGAAATCCCCTCCTCATGATCCTATGCTAGGTTCTGCCTCTCCTTCGCTCTCCACCGAGAAGACTTACCACAAATCGGCATATAGCTGATTGCCGCTCTGCCTCGTGTTTCCTGCTTACTTTCCTTGCTGCTTTGGAACATTTTGAGATTTATTTTATTTTATTTTGATGCATAAACATTATATACAACTGCTAATACAGGTATTTGGTCCACCTTAAGGACGGTAAACAAAAGGGCTATTCGGGAGACAACCCAAGCTTGGACCTTTTGGTCCCCTTGTTTTGTTTGATTTTATTTTATGCTTTCTATCTTTTTGTATTTTCTATTGTTCGGCCTAATTCGCAGGTTCAGCTTATCTTTTGTGCGATGCAGCACTGCCCGCGAATCATCATGCTATCTTCTGGCATGCTCCCCTCTTTGGAGCATTGGTACTCTCTCTCGCTTCAGATTTCATTTTCTGGTTGAATGTTTATTTTTCTTGCTTATGTTTTCATTCAAGTCTGGGGGGAAGAGCCGCTTGTGCACTCCACGAACACATTTAATTTCGCATGCCAGTAGTTTTCCTTTTTCGCTTTATTATGTTAGATTCCTGTTGCACACCACTGCACCCACTTGAGCGCGAGCTTAGCTGTTATCGTGCCACGAGTTGAGCTTGTATCTTTGTTAGATTTGGAAAATTTCTGTGCTAGTTCAGGATTGCGCGACGGAGTAAAATGTTGGCCTTGCTGTGTTTCTAGTCAACTGCTCTCGTTTTGTATAGAAATTTGTGTAGATTTAATTTTTCTATATGCTTATAGTTTTATATTTTTCTATTTGCGTACATATTTCTTATTCTACTCAAAAGTTTGTGAATCCGGTGTGAATCATACGGTAGCGTAGGAATGTGTGTAGCCGCCGCTAGACTCGTATTGCTTGAGTCGGGAGGAAGGATTATCCTTCTCGGTTGCTAAGAACTTGCCCCAAGCTATTCTTGAAGCATTGGTACACGGTTAGTCTAGCGTGAGAGTGATGTAGGCCACCTTTTGGCCCGGTTGAGCTTTGTACCCATTCCTAACATCGCCCTTGCTAGCCCCTTTGTGCCTACCCTTCCTTTTGATTCAGCTCCACCATTATTTCACCAAAGCTCCACAGCCGATCCTAGTCGCACACCCAAGTCGAGCTTAGTGTTTTATATTTTCATGTGGGGTTGTGATGTGGTATTTTTATTCGTGAAAATGTGGAAGTGCCCCCAAGCTTTATTTGCTGAAAATTGTGTTTTGTGAAAAGAAAAATATTTGAAAAAGAGAAAAAGTGAAAATGAAAAGTGAAAAGAAAAAGTTTGAACCTTTATTTGAGATGATTTGGATTTCGAGTAGGCGGTGCACACACCCATTTAGTAAAAGTTAAGTCTGGGGGTGTGGTGCACCCGTGTTTATTTTGTGGGCAGCGGGTACTAGTTCTGTACGTTTGCTCATTTGGGTTAGGTGCATACCCATCATGTTTATCGTTGTTTTCCTCACCGTAACCCAAGCCCCATTATTACCCAAAGTCCTACGGACTTGCGCTTGAGTTGACTAGTGCCGTGGAGAGAGTGCGATCGGGCAAGCTTATGGTTTCCGACATTGGTGGATTCCTTTGGGGGTAATCTTGAGCCCCGGTCTTCGGCAATGCTCACCTTAGTGGCCTGTCTACTTTCTCCCTGCGTAGGACCTGCTGATTCACCGTGATTCCACTTTTGAGTAATAATAAATTTTTGTTACGCATTGTGAAAAATATAAAATATTTTGTATACTTAAGAATTCCCTCTACTTTATTTTTATGCACGTGAGCATGCGACTTCGCATGGTACTCCGTTTGGCAATTTCTCTTTTTAGCTAGTTCATTTTTCTCCGTCTGCTTAGGTTCTGTTTGCTCGGGACGCGCAAACGGTTAAGTCTGGGGGTGTGATGAGTCCTCTTTATATACCTATTTTCGGACTCATCTGGGCTTATTTCCTTGTCTTTGCACACCGTTTAGCGTCATTTGCACTCCTTTTGTTTCGCTACGGTTTTCCACGCCCTGTGCACCTTTGTTGCCCATTTTCTGTGCTTGTGTGCATTTACTTTCTGGCTATGTTTATCACTGTTTGCTGTGGCTGCCGCGATCGATGCCCCGTGCAGTTTTCCTGCAGGTTTGGGGATCGTGAGGGCATTCGGGATAGGCGTTTCACTATTTTTGGCAAAGGAGTCAGTGGTCGTGCGTTTTTACCCACGCACGACCATCGACCTCCTGGCGCACGATCAGTGATCGTGCGCAGCCCGGTCTCATTTGTGAAACTCTGTCTTGAACCTTCCGCACGATCACTTGCCATACCGCGCACGACCACTGCTCGTGCGCCGCCGATCTTGCGCAGTCATACCCATTTTGTAAAGTCTGTCTGGCTATTTCCACACGATCATCAGCCTTGCCTCGCACGATCACTGATCGTGCGCTGCTGATCGTGCGCGACTACTGATTTTCTGATGCAGTTTTGCAGGTTGCTCACGCACGGGCGCTGACCTTGGTCGCGTACGATCACTGGTCGTGCGCTAGTGGTCATGCGCGCTATTTATTCTGCAAGCTATAAATACGCTGTTCCGCGAATTAGGGCGAGACGATCATTACAGAACCTTCGCCAGTCCGCCGTTTCACCCTCCAGCAAGTCCCATTCACCTCCACCTTCATCCATACCAACGGGAGGAGCTTCTCCGGTGATTCCGAAGCATTTCGCCTCCTCCGGCGATCCTCCCGGCCATTGAAGCATTCTTCTCCGAGCTTTCCACCAAGGAAGAAGACGGAGCACCCCTAGAGAACGGAGTTACAGGCCCTCGAGGTGACAGCTCGGTGGTACCGGAAGCCCTCCTCGGACTGCGCTTGGAAGCGGATTGACAACCCGCACCTCCGGCCAACAACCGCGGTGGATCTTCAATCTCATGGTTGTGCATTTTCTCTCTTTTTCTTGTTGTATGAAATGTTTGTGCTTGTAATGGACATCAACTTCTAGCATTATTGTTATCAGTTGTATTTCATCTTGCTCTTGAGATTTATTCTTTGATGCGCCTCGCTTCATCTCGCTCCACTCCACATGTTCGTTTCACTCAAGCTTGCTCCGCACTAATCACCTCACTCGCTAGATTTCCGTCCACTCGCCAATCGAAGTACGGCATCGCGGCCGCTACATCCATCTCGCCTTGAGAAGCGGTGATTGCGACCCGCATAGTTTACATTAGTGTAATCGGTCGTAAGACCACCAACAAAAGCACCTTTCTTTTCTGTTTATTTAAATTAACTCTCATAACGATAGTTTTAGAGTCTAGATCGTTCGACGCCAATTGCATTCCTCAAGAGACCGACATCCGGGGATTCATTCCCAACTTTATTACTTGAGCGACCGGTACGCTTGCCGTATTTTACGCGCATCAAGTTTTTGGCGCCGTTGCCGGGGAATGCAACTGTTGAACGATCACGATTTCTGAAAGTATTGGTATAAGAGTTAGTTTTTTTTTTTTTTGATTTTCGTTTCTTTGTTTTGTTGCTTCAGTGGATGCAGGGACGTGCTGCAAGAGATCTCGTTGCTTACGATCCCGAAATCGAGCGAACTCTTCGTGCGCAAAGGCGTGCCGCTGCAATAGATCCAATCACAATGGGAGACCAGTTGAACCATGACAACGAAGTTCGTGTTGGAGGGAACCTCCCTGATAACCGTAACGGGGATGAGAATGAGGTGCAACCGCCGCATGTCCGAACCATGAGAGATTACACTACCCCCACTGTTGGGAGCATTTACCCTGGGTTTGGACCGGCGATCGCAAACCAACAGTTCGAGATCAAACCGGCAATTCTTAACATCATCCGGAACAACGCACAGTTTTCTGGACTGGCTACTGAGGATGCCCATCTACACTTGGCAGAGTTCTCAGAAATCTGTGCCACTTTCCGTTATGCTGGGATTCCTGACGATACGGTCAAGCTCCGTCTCTTCCCCTTCTCTCTACGTGACAAGGCCAAGTCATGGCTTCATTCCCTACCTCCTGGGACAGCCACAACCTGGGAGGCTCTTACCACAAAGTTTCTAGCCAAATTCCATCCGGTTGACCGTATTGTGAGTTTGAGACGCGCCATCGCTAATTTCCGGCAAAACGACCAAGAAAGTTTGGCGGAAGTCTGGGAGCGCTTCAATGAGTTGCTGCGGAAGTGCCCCAATCACGGATTCCAAACGTGGAATCTTGTGGAATGCTTCTACTTCTCCATCGAACCTCAACACCGCGCCATGATTGACGCCGCCTCTGGTGGAACAATTATGAACCTTGCTCCTGAGGATGCTTTGAGAGTTCTGCAGGACACCGCCACGCACAGCGCCTTTTGGACCGCGGGAAGGAATACCCCCCGTGGGACAAGTGGCATCTTTGCTGTGGAAGCATCAAGGCCCGCTGCTGCTGCTCCGGTGTTGGCCATCTCGTGTCAAGGTTGCGGAAGTACCGATCATCACAGTTTTGAGTGCCCTGGAGCGGAGGTAATGTATGACCCCGCCTTCTCCAATGAAACCGTGAATTTTATCGCAAATCAAAACAGGGGCGCGCCATATGGAAATGCTTATAATCCGGGTGCGAGAAATCACCCGAATTTCTCGTGGAATCAAAACGCACCGGGCCAACGATGGCAACCGGGGCAGCATCAATATGATGCCTCCGCCTCCGGGAGCCAGCCGCGGCCACCCCACCCGAATTATCCTCAAGGCCCCCCCGCCGAAAAAACCAATTCTTTGGCTCAAATGTTTGAAAAATTTGTTGAAGTTTCCCAAACAAACATGACAAATCAAGCCGCGTCAATGCGTAAGCTCGAGGCCCAGTTGGGCCAATTAGCTCAAATGGTCTCCGAGCGCACGCTTGGTACCCTCCCAAGCAACACTGAAAAAAATCCCCATGAACAAGGGAAAAGCCTTGGGGAGGGAAGGCTGGGGAATACCAACGAACTCGTGATTAGCTGCTTGATTAACAACGTTGAAACTACTGCTTTATGTGATTCCGGGGCATCCAGCAACATCCTCACTCTGCAGGATGTCGCGAAGATGCAACTACAAATAGACACCGCAGACCGGAAATCACTTATTCTAGCTAATGGTAATGTGGTAGATACAGATGGTGGTGTGAGGGAAATTGATATCGAGGTTAATGGCAAACATTTTACCACTGCTTTTCAGGTCATGGGACCGGAAGAAAATGACTCCATTCCTATACTTGGTGTCCCATTTCTGACGGCCAGTGGCGCATCCCTGGATTTCTCCCAAGGACACGTCACCTGGCCGGCTGATGCTTGCACCCTCGATGATACTTCCGTACACTCCTCTCTTGTTCGAAATGACGTTTCACTACGTAGTGCAGATCCCCAGGAAGATTTCGGAGTCCCAGCTTTGAAGGCAACCCTTGTGGATGAGAAAACCAAGGGAGGATTGACCGAGATGACCGATGAGAAGGATAATTCAGCGCCCGCGAAGATGTTTGAGCGCCCCAAAGACACGGTGAACGTGCCACTTCCTACCGATGCTGTTGTGGAGCATGACACTTCTAGTTACATGCGGGAGAAATCCCTAGACTGTTATTCGTGTAATAATATTCATGACTCTATTAAGCGTTCTGTCGCTTGGGCTGATCCGATCGCCATCACGGTGCCGGAAATGATGCCATCGATTGTAAAATTTGGGAAAACTGTGAAATCCACCCCTTGGAGGTCTCCATCGGTGGAGAAGCTGAAGGAGGCGAAACGCTTGCGTGATAAGCGTTATTCTTCCTTCCAAGCGTTTGCGCACCATTTGAGCAAGGGGAAATCCCCTCCTCATGATCCTATGCTAGGTTCTGCCTCTCCTTCGCTCTCCACCGAGAAGACTTACCACAAATCGGCATATAGCTGATTGCCGCTCTGCCTCGTGTTTCCTGCTTACTTTCCTTGCTGCTTTGGAACATTTTGAGATTTATTTTATTTTATTTTGATGCATAAACATTATATACAACTGCTAATACAGGTATTTGGTCCACCTTAAGGACGGTAAACAAAAGGGCTATTCGGGAGACAACCCAAGCTTGGACCTTTTGGTCCCCTTGTTTTGTTTGATTTTATTTTATGCTTTCTATCTTTTTGTATTTTCTATTGTTCGGCCTAATTCGCAGGTTCAGCTTATCTTTTGTGCGATGCAGCACTGCCCGCGAATCATCATGCTATCTTCTGGCATGCTCCCCTCTTTGGAGCATTGGTACTCTCTCTCGCTTCAGATTTCATTTTCTGGTTGAATGTTTATTTTTCTTGCTTATGTTTTCATTCAAGTCTGGGGGGAAGAGCCGCTTGTGCACTCCACGAACACATTTAATTTCGCATGCCAGTAGTTTTCCTTTTTCGCTTTATTATGTTAGATTCCTGTTGCACACCACTGCACCCACTTGAGCGCGAGCTTAGCTGTTATCGTGCCACGAGTTGAGCTTGTATCTTTGTTAGATTTGGAAAATTTCTGTGCTAGTTCAGGATTGCGCGACGGAGTAAAATGTTGGCCTTGCTGTGTTTCTAGTCAACTGCTCTCGTTTTGTATAGAAATTTGTGTAGATTTAATTTTTCTATATGCTTATAGTTTTATATTTTTCTATTTGCGTACATATTTCTTATTCTACTCAAAAGTTTGTGAATCCGGTGTGAATCATACGGTAGCGTAGGAATGTGTGTAGCCGCCGCTAGACTCGTATTGCTTGAGTCGGGAGGAAGGATTATCCTTCTCGGTTGCTAAGAACTTGCCCCAAGCTATTCTTGAAGCATTGGTACACGGTTAGTCTAGCGTGAGAGTGATGTAGGCCACCTTTTGGCCCGGTTGAGCTTTGTACCCATTCCTAACATCGCCCTTGCTAGCCCCTTTGTGCCTACCCTTCCTTTTGATTCAGCTCCACCATTATTTCACCAAAGCTCCACAGCCGATCCTAGTCGCACACCCAAGTCGAGCTTAGTGTTTTATATTTTCATGTGGGGTTGTGATGTGGTATTTTTATTCGTGAAAATGTGGAAGTGCCCCCAAGCTTTATTTGCTGAAAATTGTGTTTTGTGAAAAGAAAAATATTTGAAAAAGAGAAAAAGTGAAAATGAAAAGTGAAAAGAAAAAGTTTGAACCTTTATTTGAGATGATTTGGATTTCGAGTAGGCGGTGCACACACCCATTTAGTAAAAGTTAAGTCTGGGGGTGTGGTGCACCCGTGTTTATTTTGTGGGCAGCGGGTACTAGTTCTGTACGTTTGCTCATTTGGGTTAGGTGCATACCCATCATGTTTATCGTTGTTTTCCTCACCGTAACCCAAGCCCCATTATTACCCAAAGTCCTACGGACTTGCGCTTGAGTTGACTAGTGCCGTGGAGAGAGTGCGATCGGGCAAGCTTATGGTTTCCGACATTGGTGGATTCCTTTGGGGGTAATCTTGAGCCCCGGTCTTCGGCAATGCTCACCTTAGTGGCCTGTCTACTTTCTCCCTGCGTAGGACCTGCTGATTCACCGTGATTCCACTTTTGAGTAATAATAAATTTTTGTTACGCATTGTGAAAAATATAAAATATTTTGTATACTTAAGAATTCCCTCTACTTTATTTTTATGCACGTGAGCATGCGACTTCGCATGGTACTCCGTTTGGCAATTTCTCTTTTTAGCTAGTTCATTTTTCTCCGTCTGCTTAGGTTCTGTTTGCTCGGGACGCGCAAACGGTTAAGTCTGGGGGTGTGATGAGTCCTCTTTATATACCTATTTTCAGACTCATCTGGGCTTATTTCCTTGTCTTTGCACACCGTTTAGCGTCATTTGCACTCCTTTTGTTTCGCTACGGTTTTCCACGCCCTGTGCACCTTTGTTGCCCATTTTCTGTGCTTGTGTGCATTTACTTTCTGGCTATGTTTATCACTGTTTGCTGTGGCTGCCGCGATCGATGCCCCGTGCAGTTTTCCTGCAGGTTTGGGGATCGTGAGGGCATTCGGGATAGGCGTTTCACTATTTTTGGCAAAGGAGTCAGTGGTCGTGCGTTTTTACCCACGCACGACCATCGACCTCCTGGCGCACGATCAGTGATCGTGCGCAGCCCGGTCTCATTTGTGAAACTCTGTCTTGAACCTTCCGCACGATCACTTGCCATACCGCGCACGACCACTGCTCGTGCGCCGCCGATCTTGCGCAGTCATACCCATTTTGTAAAGTCTGTCTGGCTATTTCCACACGATCATCAGCCTTGCCTCGCACGATCACTGATCGTGCGCTGCTGATCGTGCGCGACTACTGATTTTCTGATGCAGTTTTGCAGGTTGCTCACGCACGGGCGCTGACCTTGGTCGCGCACGATCACTGGTCGTGCGCTAGTGGTCATGCGCGCTATTTATTCTGCAAGCTATAAATACGCTGTTCCGCGAATTAGGGCGAGACGATCATTACGGAACCTTCGCCAGTCCGCCGTTTCACCCTCCAGCAAGTCCCATTCACCTCCACCTTCATCCATACCAACGGGAGGACCTTCTCCGGTGATTCCGAAGCATTTCGCCTCCTCCGGCGATCCTCCCGGCCATTGAAGCATTCTTCTCCGAGCTTTCCACCAAGGAAGAAGACGGAGCACCCCTAGAGAACGGAGTTACAGGCCCTCGAGGTGACAGCTCGGTGGTACCGGAAGCCCTCCTCGGACTGCGCTTGGAAGCGGATTGACAACCCGCACCTCCGGCCAACAACCGCGGTGGATCTTCAATCTCATGGTTGTGCATTTTCTCTCTTTTTCTTGTTGTATGAAATGTTTGTGCTTGTAATGGACATCAACTTCTAGCATTATTGTTATCAGTTGTATTTCATCTTGCTCTTGAGATTTATTCTTTGATGCGCCTCGCTTCATCTCGCTCCACTCCACATGTTCGTTTCACTCAAGCTTGCTCCGCACTAATCACCTCACTCGCTAGATTTCCGTCCACTCGCCAATCGAAGTACGGCATCGCGGCCGCTACATCCATCTCGCCTTGAGAAGCGGTGATTGCGACCCGCATAGTTTACATTAGTGTAATCGGTCGTAAGACCACCAACAAAAGCACCTTTCTTTTCTGTTTATTTAAATTAACTCTCATAACGATAGTTTTAGAGTCTAGATCGTTCGACGCCAATTGCATTCCTCAAGAGACCGACATCCGGGGATTCATTCCCAACTTTATTACTTGAGCGACCGGTACGCTTGCCGTATTTTACGCGCATCAGTTAGAAGGAGACGCTATGCTGTGGTGGGTGAGCTATAGTGGTCGCCAGCTCCCTAGATGCACCCCGTCTATATAGGAGTTAAGAAATGTTTTCTTGAAGAAGTATATCCCATCGTCAACAAGGTTGGCCCTTTAAAGGCAATTTCCTCACTAGGTGCAGCGGGACAAGACAGTGGATGAGCACGTCCAGGAGTTCACTCGTTTGGGTCTATATGATGGAACGACCATGACAGAAGATGAAGAGAGGGACAACCTCTTTTATCATGTATTGCAGGAGAATTTGAGACAACCCCTCATAGCTATGAAGAATGTGGGCTTCAACGAGTTGATCGAGGCTGCTAGGACATTGGAGAGCGATATGGAGTGAACCCAATGTTGGAATGCTTTTGTAGCCAAACAGGGAGAAGAAAAGCATTCTCAATCACAAGGAAAATCTAAAGGGAACTGGTGGAAGAAGAAGCATCATCCTTTCAAGTCGGGTGAGAAAAGCAACATGATGTCTGAAAGGTCTCGCTTCAATGGACCACCATCATGCTTTAAGTGTGGCAAACCTGGCCACATAGTTTGTTCATGTACTACGGGTGGTGCTGAGCAGGAGCCAAGGCAGCAGTACTCCGTATGGTCTGGCCCTAGCACTGCGGAAAAAGGAAAGATGGGGAGTCTAGCGCTTATCATTTCTAACCCGTACAACCCAGGGCGTGCAACCTTGGGCAGCAGGAAGCGATCCTCCAACCCGATGTGGTTATAGGTGTAACATCCCAATGTTACTTCCAGACCCCTTAACTTAGATTGGGTTAGGCATGGGGTGGGTGTTAGGGTAATAAGCTAGGTTTGACCCTAGATAGTGGGTTGTAGCCATGTGGGGCCCACCATGGGGCCAAAGTCAAGTTAGGTCAAACTAGCCTAAACAGGAACCCTAGCCACACCATGACCCCACCATGATGCCCTAACCCTAAATACATTCTAAGTGGACCCTAAGGTAGTCCATGGGGTCAACCAGTTGACCCATGATGAGTCAAGTCAACACCTTTGACCTAAATAGTGAAAATGGTGCCCTAGCCCAATTCTCTGGGTTGGGTCCACCCAAATCAACCCAAACTCATTAGGTGGGTCTAAAGTGACCCTATACCCCCTAGGGAAGAGAAAAATAGGGGCATGCAATAGTAATTTTGGGAAATTACCTAGGAGAGAGAAAAGAGGAGGAATAGGAGAGAGAAAATGTTAAGGAGTTATTTTGGGCCACTTGGGCTCATCCCACCAACCCACAATGGGTTGGCTGACCATGTAGGGGTATTAGGAGGAGAGGGGACCCACCATGCAACCTTGGGTCAAGCCCAAGCCCAAACCCGACCCAACCTAGCCCATTTCATTCAAAAGAGCCAACCCCCTTCTCTCCACCACCCACCTTGGCCCCAATCATGGAACCCGACCCAATATGGGTCAATTCACCTAGCAGGACCAGTGGGGCCCATCTCCCAAGCAGCTAGCCAGCTCAACCCCCCAACCCGAGCTTCCCTTGGTGAAATCGCCCCCTCACCTTGGTGAAGTCGCCCTCCCCTCTTAACTCAGCCCCCAAACCGACCCACACCCTCATTCCATTCATCCCTACCCCAGAGAGAGAGAGAGAGAACGAGGAACAGCAGTTGCCATGGCCAACCGAGGAGGAGTTCGCCGGAGTTTGCATGCTATGGGAAACCGCCGCCACCCTCAGCCTCAGCCGCCACCACATGTCTGTATCCCTTCCTCTCTTACTGTGCTAGTATCCTAGATCTTCTAGGTTAGACGTCGAGCTCAAACGAGCTCGACAGTAGGATTCAAAAGCTTGAAAAATCCTGTAAAAATGGCGTTTTTCTAGAGTTTCGGCTTGGTTGCGCCGCCGCCGTCCGCCGCTCTCCGCCGCCCAGCCGCCGGCCAGCTCAAGCCCCGACCACCGTGAGGCCGGGGAATGACTTGGCCGGAGGTCCCGCCACCGGCGATGGCCGGAAATGGCCCCGCAAAACCCGCCTGCACGGGTTGGCCATCCATGCATGCATGGGGAAGATGAGCCAGAGCCGTCGGATTTGCTTGTAGATTCGTGCAGATATTTTTAATTATAATTATGTATTATTATTTATGAATAGTATGAAATTTTGTCACAATGTAACAGTAATTTTGCATGTCAATTTTAGGGTACCTAGAGACCTGTACCTAGGTTGAGCTCTGAATGAAAATTGTAGGTAAATGTGTTAACTTTAATTTGCCACCCTAAATTCAAGTTTTGGTCTAGTAGATTGTACTGTAGGGCTGTTTTGCTAGGACTGCTCCTAGACTAGGGCAGAAATTAAAATTGATTCCCAAGCCAAACCAAGTGTCATCATGACCTGAAATTTTGGTCATGTGTGTATTTAGAGCATGTCTAGGCCCTGCCAAAAATTTGGAATTTTTGGAAGAAATTTTCCTATAGTTTTTGCCATTATATCAAAAAGTAAATTAAGGGTATAACTGTAATTATATGCACCCAAATGGCCCTAAATTCTGGTGGCATGTCCTTAGGGGCATTGTGGGTGTCTGGTATAAAATTCAGAGCAATTGGACCTCTGCATGATGGGTTAATCCATATGCATGTGTGGGCCAGGCATAACCTTGGTGTGCATTTAGCACAAAATAGTATTTTGTGTATTTAACTTAGCTGAGGCACCCAAAGATCATGGAATCTATACCAATGATTAATTAGGGCAAATTGCACCTCTGGAATTAATTAGGGGATTTTTGGGATCAAAAATACCATTTATTGGAATTTTCAAAATATAGGTCTTTTTGGAAAATAAATTGGAGAAATAGATTTTGACCATAGGAAATTCCCAAATTCAGTCAAGTCAAAGAATGATGTTTTATTTGACATAGGAAAATTTTATACCTCTGTTTGAGAACTACTGGAGCAAATACCTTGAAATTACTACTTTACCCTTTTCGTATTTATTTATGAATTGGTGGAATTACATGTTGGAAAATTGCAGAAATATTTCTATAGTTGTATAATAGTAATATTAATATTGTAGAATTGTTTCAGAATTTTTGTACACACTAATAATTATTAAGGTAGGAAAATGGCATTTTGGTAAATAATTAAGAATGGAAATTTATAGGCTATTACACTATAGAAGTTAATGAAACTCTGCCATAAGTCATGAATTAATGTTACAATTGCTCAGTAATTTTCCTGGAATTTTGATTTATGTATCTCTCCTACTTCATTTGGAAAATGGCATTTATGTAGAAACTTTATTAATTATGGGATAAATAGACATATTAAAAGGAAAATTATGAATTCTTGTAGACAGTAATATTTTACTCATATGTAACTCAGGAAAATTCTCCTAGGTCAGAAGATTTTAATTGAAGATACTTCATGTGTAAAATGACCTAGGGAATAATTTTAAAAGATTTAATTAAAGGCCTTAATGACCGAGGAAAATTATGAAAATCAACACACTCATTTCATTAGTCCATAGCACCCTAGGGTAAATATTTGGGGTCAGTTGGACCAAGAATTTAGAAGTTCGATCTCTGGGTGGTGTTAGGTCATGGGGTGCGCTTAGTAAAAGTAGGCTGGACTATAGGCCGCCAGGGGATGAATCAACAACTTAGTTAGAGTCTAAGTTCGGAAGTATAACCCTGGATGGCAGTTACATTCTAGAGGCAAGAGTAACAGTGCAACATGAGACTTGCCGAGGAAGAGTTGACGGAAGACCGTCACTCCTTAATCCATACCTTAAGTCACTAGGTCACTCTATGTAACAGGAGAGAGAATAAGGGATTCGGGGTAGGCAACAACTAAAGTAATTATCCTTGAGAAAGGGAGCTTTGGGTTTCAGCCCATCGTAGCTCCTAGTGCCCCTGAGAGCCCTTCACCGGGAATACCTTGGGCAATCCTGGGATTAACCTTAAGACTCTAAGTATGATAATCTGTAGACAAGAGTAGTCTAATAGGTTAAGTGAACTGGACATGTGCTCACTCATGCCGGGTTGGAGGGACTTGGAGTCTTTTGACTACTTGCTCACCCGTGCAGAGTTGGAGAAAGGGATTGGTTTATATACGCTCACCCAGGCAGGGTTGGAGCTTTTGTAGCACATACTCACCCGTGACGGGTTGGAGAGATTTGGGGACTGGATAGTCCATCGAGCTGGAGGCTCAATACATTATACTTGCATGTGCATATACTAGTGGCGGGCCATGCGGTACTGGCCGGTCGTCACACCGACGGCAGTACGGTGGACCAGGCGGGTGCGAGGGTTAGAAGGACCAGTAGGATGTTTATACTGGAGTCTGGAGGACTTTTCCTAAAAACGCGCACCCGACCCAACAAGACTGACGGGTCGTCAGCAAAGTAGTACGCAGAGACTCTAGAGTGCACTGGCGGTGTATAGAGGCATACAAGAGAGGTCTAGGCCTGGTAGTGTGTATACCCGCCTAGAAGGCGGAGACGCCCGCTCCGCTGCTGCCGTAGCCACAACGGTAGTACCTGAGAGTGATGTTAGCTCTCGAAAAGTGGGAACTAAAGGTCTGTGATCACGGAGTCGTGTGTGTGTGTTGCACTGCATGTTCATATCATACCCACCATATAGTTGCATAACATTAACCTTCATAACAACTTAAGTCACCTAATGTATAAGTGGTATGGGACGCTTATACATTAGGACCTGCTTTACGATCCCTTAGCCTATAAGCCTTAGTGGGCATGTTTATAGGTTGAGGTTACTTTTCTTTTATATATATATGCTTGTGACACTTGACACCCCATTGTATAAAATTGTATGGGACATTTTATACAATGGGAGCCCTGCAGAAGACCCCTTACTTATGCGTACCCGCATAAGTGTAGGTTACATTTCATTATTTACTTGATTACATATTCTGCTTAGTTTCCTGTCACCTGCTCCGCTTTTGTCACCCCTTGTTTTTTCTCCACTTCGTCCTCCCGCACGGTGCCTAGGAGTTGCAGGAGGAGGTGTTGAGGATACGACTTAGTCTTTTTGACTAATGGTCGGTGACCTTACTATTTTAGGAGCTCGAGGAGGTGGACCAGCACGTCGAGCAGGCAGGAATTGAGGAGCAGATACCAGCTACTACTACCGGAGAAGGTCTACAGGTGTGATGTGAGAGAGTTTTAGTTTTTCCGCTGCTGTATGTGAGAGTGAGAGTGATCATGATGTACTGGGCATAAGCCCTATTTACTTATATTTGTTGTACTCATTACGGACTGATATTTCATTCTCTTTTGATATATATATGTGTTGTGGCTGTGGACTTTTTCTGCGTTTACTCTGATATTATGATTTTATTCTCATATTGGCCGACAGGTTATGATCGTACTAGCCGGCAGAATCGGCGTCTTGCGGTGACGACTAACCCGTACGTTAGGGTCACCGTAAGGCGGCGGTTCTGGGCATAAGATCCGGGTTAGCCTCGGGATGAGGAGACAGGATCTTACAATAGGTATGAAAAGTTTAATCTTTTGCTTTTGACTTTCAAGACCATTTATGTAAGTCTCCTTTGATTTAGGCTTTGTGCTAGTTTCCAGATACCCCGCTAGGGTATTGTTTAATACAGGAGAATCACACTCCTTTCTTGCGGAAAGCTTTTTCTGAGGAATTGGAGTTGAGTCATTTTTGGCAAACGCAGAAGGTGCGCAATGGGTCTCCTATGACTATCGGGGCGAAGGGGAGCATTTGTTGGAATCTAGACGGAGTCGACTTCACGTTGGAAGCAGGGATTCTATCGTTGGTCAAGTACGATTAGATTTTGGGAATTGACTTGCTTGCAGAGCAGTGTGCCATTATTGACTACCTATCTAAGGTGGTGACCTTGTGAAGCGAAGGACAGGCAGAAGTTATGTTTGAGGGCCTTAGTGGAGTGGTCTGTTCCCTGATTTTGGCAATGCAATTGGTGTGGGCAGTTAACTAGGGAGGAGTAGAACTTGTAGTATTGTTAGAGGTCTGCTTCTCAAGGTTATCACTTGGAGAAGTTCCGGTAGTGGCAGAGTTCGAGGATGTGTTTCTTGATGAGCTTCCTGGAGCATCTCCTCGACGGGAGATCGATTTCTTGATTGAGTTAGTGCTAGAGGCTAGGTCGGTGTCACGTCCTCCTTTCAGGATAGCACCAAAGGCATTGGCCGAACTCAAAGTATAGTTGCAGGAACTGTTGGAGAAGGGGTATATAAGACCCAGTTCTTCCCCATGGAGCGCACCAGTGCAATTTGTGAAGAAGGAAGATGGTAGTATGTAAATGTGTATAGACTACCGAGAGTTGAATAAACTGACGGTCAAGAATAATTATCTGATTCCTTGTATAGATGACCTGTTTGACCAGTTTGTGGGGTCAGTGGTGTATTCCAAGTTGGAATTGAATTCAGGATACTATCAGTTGCGGATTCGAGATGAGGACATATCCAAGACAGTTTTTATTACAAGGTATGGTCACTTCGAGTTCTCGGTGATGTCGTTCGGGTTGACGAACGCGCCATCAATATTCATGGATTTGATGAATCGAGTATTTCGGGAATACTTGGACTCTTTTGTTATCATCTTTATCGATGATATTTTGGTATACTCAAAATCGGAGGCAGAGCATGAGACTCACTTGAGAATAGTCTTCCAAGTGATGAGAGAGAACCAGCTTTATGCAAAGTTCTCGAAGTACGAGTTTTGGTAAGAAAAGGTGGCGTTTTTGTGCCATGTGATTAGTGGTGATGGCGTGATGGTGGATCCGGCGAAAGTTAAAGCCATCAGGGATTGGCCGATTTTGAGAACCGTAGCGGAAGTCTGGAGATTCCTTGGACTAGCTGGTTACTATAGAAGGTTTGTGGAAAACTTTTCACGGATGAGAGGGATTCAGGTTGCTTTATTTCAAGCATTCTAGGCACCGGATCTCTCAAATGAGAGGGATTCAGGTTGCCTTGGTTCAAGAGGAGCCACCTAGTCGATTGTTGATGTAATCTCGGCAAGTGTACTGATTGTCGTTAAGTAATAAACTGGGGGAGTTATTCTCCGAGCATCGAATCTCTCGAGGAGTGCAGATTGGCAGTGTGAAATTCCTCATTGGAAAGTGATTGCAAACGGAACAAAGGTTTGGGGATGAGTTTTTATTTTAGAACAACTATAATTAATTACGCGGGTCGCATTCACCGCTTTGCAATGGTGGAATACTCCGATTAGTACTAGGGCGTGTGGTCGTAACCGTTGAGGTTCGAAAACACCTCTTCGCCAAGCCAGCCACTAACAAACATTAGTGCGGCGCATAACCAAGCAACAATCTAAAGCAAGCAAAGGAAGTAAAGCAAAACTATGAACTACAACAACATTTGCAATAGTAAATAACCATAGACATTGTTAAGAGTTCCTAGAAAGTTTAGCTAACATCCAAAGCATAGAAACAACATCCAAATGAGAGTAAAGAGGAGATTTACAACCCAATGCGTGAAGGCTAGCCACGATTCTCGGCCAGAGTCGAAGGTTGTTGGTCTTCGTCTGGGCTCGATCGGTGGTTGACATCCGAGGATACTTGAAGTTCTATCACCTACTTCAAAGGTGTTTTCCCCATTTTCTTCACGATCCTTGAAGGCTTGGTAGTCGCTGGAAAGCTCTCCAATGGCAGTGAAAAGGAGCTCCAAATGCTCCTCTTGAGATGGAGATGAAGAAAACAACAGAATATCTTCACTTGCGGTGAAATTCAGAGGAAGAACGGTGGCCAAACGAGCTCTCCAAGGAGGAGAGAGGAAATAATGGCTGGAGGAAGATTTTCTCGCTCAGAGGAGCGGAAATGGCAGAATAGTCCCTGCTTCAGTCAACTCCTGAGCTTAAATATGAGTGGGTCAGAAAAATGGTCACGCACGGTTTGACGCATGTTCATGCATTAACCGTGCAATATTAACTTCCAGGACAAAGATTGCGGAGGAAGATGAGTTGACCCGTGCATTTTACTCGCGCACGGATGCTTCCACCCGCGCATGAAGGAAAATGCATGGGTAACCACAGAGCACTTAAATTCCTGGCAAGAAAGTGGAACAATGCATTTTACTCGCGCACGGGAACTTCTGCCCGTGCGTAAACAAATCGCACAATTAACCACAGAGCGCTATAAAACCAGACAGCTATAGGAAAACCATGCGTCTCCTTCACGCACGGTTCAGAAGAAACCGTGCATGCAGAAATCGTACGGGTTGGTCAATCCTCCAGAAAAACCTAAAAAAATACATGATTTGGTAGAAAGCGTGTGCTAAGGAATCACACGACCGTGCATTTTCCACAAGTTAGAAATCCTTATTTGCGAGAAAACAGACCACCTACACAACAAAAACAAAAGCTGGAGCAAAAGCTCTCAGCACCAATATACAACATAAAATAACCAAAAACCGCATGAAGAGTACCCCAGTACTTACCCCTGAGATCCCGGTGCAATTCGCAAACCATAATGTGCTGAAACAGTGCAACAATGGCTAAGTGAAACCCTGATCAAATATACGACTTTTCCTACTAAAATAGTAGTGCACATGCAAGATAATAAGCCCAGATGAATCTGCAAAACCCTATATAAATAAGACTCATCAATTGTGTCCATCTCCGACATGATATTGCACTAGAAATCCGCTTTGCTAGTGGATTAGGCACTGTGGGTGAAGCCGTAGTCGCGACCATTAGTCCGGCTCGGTGATGTTGCATAGAGAGCCTTAAGGATTTTTTTAGAAATCTATTAGCAGTAAGACACCGTTTGTAATGTTGTATGTCCACTTTTTCCATGCGAGTATGTGTAATCGGAACCAGACAAGGTTAGCTCCATTGTAATGGTAGATGGTTTCCTTAAGGCACGAGAATGTTACAGTATGAATGGTGGATTGGGGCGGGAAAGGCTTGGGATTGTGATGTGCTAAGATGTGGTTTGTCTCTATGGTTGACTGGCTAGCCTGTGACGTGCAAGTAATGTGTGGAGAGTGTTTCAGTGAGACAAGTCCCCTTCTATGAAACTGATGAGAATGCCATGCTTAGGACAATCCCTAGCGATGAAGCCTACGAGCGGGTGGAGGTCCAGCAAGGTTTCTTAGAATATGCTTGTGTTTGTGGAAGAATCCAGAGAAGAGAGGCCAGAGCTTGTAAGCAAGCCCAAGTTTTTAGACCCACGGACGGGTGGTGCCGAGGAAAGAGTTCCATGTAGCGGCTTGTATGTTAGTGGGGAAAATTAGAGTACCCTTGTGTTTGCGGCTTGAACGTCGATGGGGAAAATTGAAGTACCCGATGTGATGATGTGTTAGAAGCATACAATTTAGGGTGCCTTAGGTGAAACCCAGGATTTCATTCATGTTGCACTGTAGGCCACTTTATATTACATGCTTAACTTAGAAACATGTTTGTTATATAAGACATCCAAATCTGTTGTATAGCTTTACATATTATTGTATATTACATACAAAGTGCTTACTTGAAGGGTGATGGTGTACCCCAGGGTCCGTTAGGGATGACCGAGAGGAGATGTGTTGATTACACAGTTGAGGTCAGCCTTTGCTGACCCATGTTACAACCAAATTTTACAGGGCAAGGATCGCAAGTTGGAGCAAGCTCGCAGACCAAAAAGGCCTAAGCCTCATGAGGTGAAGTTTCTTATATTTACTTATGTTTTGATTGAATGCTATGCTCATGAAATGTAATCCAGCTTGCATACCGAGGTAGCCTAGGAGTGCTCATGCACATTATTATGTTGTCATTCAGTTTTGGACTTATGATGTGCAAGGCCTTAAGGCCATTTTTATACTCTTGGATTAGTGGATAACTTCCAGTTTTGTTGTATGTTTCCGCTGTTGTAATCTGAGTTTTCAGTTTGGGTAGTTTATATCATCTTTTAATGCTTAAGTTGTGTCGTCTGTATGCGGTCGAACTAATATTATATGGTCATTACAGGGGAGGTGTTATAGGGAATACCCCGAGAGGATCCCTCTATTTAGGCTCTCAATAGCTGGCAAGGCTGGAAGGAGCACTCGACCCCGAGTAGACCCGCTGCCAGGCTCCCGCTAGCTGGCAGGACCGTAGGCTCGCTTGGGGGGAAAGGAAAAGAGGATGGAAGTTGGAAAGACCCCGAGAGGATCCCGCTGCTCAGGCTCTCATTAGCTGGCAGGGCTGGAAGGCACACTCGGACCCGAGTAGACCTGCTGTCAGGCTCCCACTAACTGGCAGGGTCGTAGGCTTGCTCCGGGGGGGGGGGGGGTGGGGGGGGGGGTGGGGGGGGGGGTGCCGTTGCTTAGGATCTCATTAGTTGGCAGGGATGGAAGGCATACTTGGCCCCGAGTAGACCCGCTGCCAGGCTCCCGCTATCTAGCAGGGTCGTAGGCTCGCTTGAGTGGAAAGGAAACTAGTATGGTAGTTTGCAAGACCCCGAGAGGATCCGATGCTATGGTTCTCATTAGCTAGCAGGGCTGGAAGGTGCACTTAGCCCCGAGTAGAGCTGCTGCCTGGCTCCCACTAGCTTGTAGGTCCGTAGGCTCACTCGGGGGGTTAGGGAATACCCCGAGAGGATCCCGCTGCTTAGGCTCTCATTAGCTAGCAGGGCTAGAAGGCGCACTCGGCCCCGAGTAGACCCGCTGCAAGGCTCCCGCTAGCTGGCAGGGCCGTAGGCTCTCTTGGGGGAAAGGAAAAGAGGATGTTAGTAGGCAATACCCTGAGAGGATGTCGCTGCTTAGGCTCTCATTAGCTGGAAGGGATGGAAGGTGCACTCGGCCCTGAGTAGACCCACTGCAAGGCTCCCACTAGCTGGAAGGGTCGTAGGCTCGCTCGGGGGGTAAGGGAATACCCCGAGAGGATCCCGCTGCTCTGGCTCACATTAGACGGTAGGGCTGGAAGGCGCACTCGGCCCCGAGTAGACCTTCTTCCAGGCTCCTTCTAGCTGGCAGGGCCGTAGGATCGCTTGGGGGGAAGGAAATAAGGATAGTAGTTGGCAGAATCCCGAGAGGATCCCGCTGCTCTGGCTCTCAATAGCTGGCAGGGTTCGAAGACGCACTCGGCCCCAAGTAGACCCACTACTTGGCTCCAACTAGCTGGTAGGGCCATAAGCTTGCTTGGGGGTGGGGGGGGGGGGTAAGGGAATACCTTGAGACGATCCCGCTGCCCACGCTCTCATTAGCTGGAAGGCGCACTCGGCCCTGAGTAGACCCGCTGCCAATCTCCCTCTAGCTGGCAATACGTAGGCTCCCTTAGGGGGAAAGGAAAAGAGGATGGTAGTCGGCAAAACCCTGAGAGGATCCCACTACTCGGGCTCTCGCTATCCGGCATGACCATTGGATCACTTAAGGAGAAAGAGATAGAATGTAACATCCCGTTTCCAACTAAACCCCTAAGAGTGGTTTTGTCATGACTAGGTCATGACAAAACCTAAGGAAGCCAAGAAGACCAAGTGAACAAGGCTCAAGGTGAAAATCACCTTGGTCTGCAAGTAGTAGAATCCCAATTACAATCCTAGGCATGACCTTAGGGTTTCAACTTAGTTCCATGATCCCATCATGGCACCTCTGACCGTAAGGGAGGCCAATATGTCGCTACGGACCCTTTGGGGTCAACCAAAAAAGGCCAAGATGACTCAAGTCCGAAAAGCGTCGAGTGAGTCGACAAGACTCGACGAGTAGATCAGGTATATACATAGACAGGTTTTTGGGCTCAGGCGTTGAGTGCGTGGAGTGCACTCAACGCCATCGGCTAAATGGCATTGAGTGCGTTGAGTGCACTCAACGCCATCTTACTTAGGAAGAATCTTGGGCTCGGGCGTTGAGTGCATCGAGTGCACTCAACACCATAGGCTAAATAGCGTTGAGTGCATTGAGTGCACTCAACCCCATCTTACTTAGGAAGAATCTTTGGACTGGGCGTTGAGTGCGTCATGTGCACTCAATGCCATAGGCTGAATGGCATTGAGTGCGTTGAGTGCACTCAACGCCATCTTACTTAGGAAGAATCTTGGGCTCGGGCATTGTGTGTATCGAGTGCACTCAACACCATATGCTGAATGGCTTTGAGTGCATTGAGTGCACTCAACACCATCTTACTTGGGAAGAATGGTGAGCTCGGGGCTTTGAGTGTGTGGAGTCCACTCAATGCCACGGGCTGAATGGCATTGAGTGCGTTGAGTGCACTCAATGCCATCTTAATTGGAAAGAATTTTGAGTTCGGGGCATTGAGTGCGTTGAGTCCACTCAACGACATGGGCTGAATGGCGTTGAGTTCGTTGAGTGCACTTAACGCCATCATACTGAGAAAGGATTATGGTGTTGAGTGAGTTGAGCTCTCTCAATGCCATAAACTGATTGGCGTCGAGTGAGCTCAAGTCACTCAACGCCATTGTACTTAGAAAATTCTTAGCGATTTTGGCGATGAGTGTGGAGGCTTGTCTCAACGCTTTTGCCTTAGAGAAATTTTCGGCCCTGTTTGCTGGTTCGTATGAAGAGGCTGAACCGGATCTTCTCGGAAATTGTGCAAGATGGATTAATTTGCCCATTTCTTTCATTAAGACTTATTTAAATAATAATAAGTGGTCCAGTAGCAGGGTGCCACGTGGCAGGCAGTTTAACCAAAATTCCTCTTTAATGGAGGAGAGAGAAAAAGCCCCAAAGCCATGGCCGAAATTCGGTTTTCATGGTCATTAATGACACTTGATGCCTTGGCCTCATTCCCCTCCCCCTTTTATGGCTGGATTCAACTCCTCTGGGGAAGAGGGGGAGTTTTCAGCCATTTCCTGGCTGGAATGAGCCCACATTCATCCTCCTCCTCCATGGCCAAAAAGCTCTTAAAGGGGCATTAATGGACACCTATAGCTAGACCCCTCCCCTCCCCAATTTTATCATTTTAAAAGACTCACTGGACTTAGAGGAGCGATTTCCACACAAACCTGAAAGAGCTGAGTATCCCACCGTGCAGTTGTAGAAATTGAGCGGCGCCACCACCGACCATGGCATCCCGACGATCGATAAGTCTCCAGGCAACTAGCATGGTCCTCCCCTTCCTCTTTCCTTATGGGTAGATCGTAGGAATTGTTAGGGCTATGGAACAGGCTCAATTGAGCCCGATCAGGTGATGAAAATCACTGGTTTTTCCGTGAGAAAAAATGTAGTGGTCGGGTTTGCCGGAAACAACCCCTCCGGCGGCCGTGCCGCCGCCCGACGATAGCCCCCACCTCAAAGGAGGTGGTGGTGGCGGTGGCCGGCCAGGGAGGTGGCCGGGTGGCCGGGAAAATGTCTTAGAATAAGCTCCAGGCTCGGCCAATCATGGCCCTCAGCTGGAGGAAGAAGATGATCCAGCAACCATCGGATCTGGCATAAGATCTGTGCTGATCATTTAAATCCTTTTCTTTTTAAATGAATTTTCTGTATTATGATAACAATCACTTAGGAAAATTAATGAAAAATACTTAGAGACTCCATATGAGGAAATGGTCAACATATAATTTGTAGCCCTATGGGTCTAAATTTTTTTAAAATTGATTCGGGACAATTTGGTCAACTGGTTTGACTAGGGCACCCATTTTGGTGAGATCTATACCTAGGGCAAGGTATGGTTTAAAATGTGTGCCCACACTTCATATCTTGTCCAAATGACTTGAAATTAGGACAGGGAGTCACCCTAGTCTATATATAGTTCCTTCCCAAAAATGATAATTTTTGGGTATAAGCTTCCTATAGTTTTGTAATTATTAAATAAACAATGATTAAATTAATTAAGAGACCAAATGACTTCCAAACCCTCCCAAATTTTGTTGAGTTGTCCTTGGGGTCATCATAAGGCTCTGGATAAAATTTCATCTCATTTGGAGATTATTTGGATTGAATTTTTGCAAACCCTAGCCTTGCCATAATAAGGGTATTTAGGTCAAAAGTGTACTTAAGGTTTGTGTAAGACCCCAACCTCGGAGATGATTGCGGGGCGATCAATCAGCACTTTTGGAGGTCTGAACAGGGGCACACGGCCAGGAACACGGCCGTGTGCCTACCCGTGTTCAGTGGTCTATGGTGGTTTTGTGCAGTCTCGAGTCAGAGAAGGACACGGCCTGAGACACACGGCCGTGTCTCAAGCCGTGTGTGGGGCACACGGCCTCGAACACGGCCGTGTTCGAAGCCGTGTTCATGAAGCCCGACGATCGTTCCTGAAGCTCCAGGTAACACGGCCCGTGGCACACGGCCGTGTCAGGACCCGTGTCGATCGGCGTAACTGATATTTTGGGTTGAATCCGGGCCGTCCGGATCTTTTATGTTGGATCTAACGGCTGTGGGTTAACCAAGGGGGTATTAGGGTTGAGTTTGGGGCTGAATTCAATCATTTCAACCCAACCCTTTCTCTTTCTAAACTCTTAGAGAGAGGTGAGAGCCAAGAGGAGGAGGAGCAAATTTCCGGCCGCCGGCGGAGCACCGGAGCACCGACTCGCGATCCGAGTCCGGATCCTCGAAGGCAAGGGCGAGGCGAAGCTTTCCATCCGTCTACATCTTCATGGCGGGCACGCGGAAATCTACGAGGGTAACGATCCTCTTCATAGGGCATGTGTAGTCGCCCTTCTTTCTATGCATGGGGAAATCCCCCTCTCGCGAGTGAGCGTTGAGGCGCGGAATCCCTTCGGGTAGATATGTAAAGTCCCCGTTGTTAGAGCCCGGAATCGGAGTACGGGCGTAGGCATTGTGTGTGAAGCCTATTCGGGTTTAACCCGGATCGGTGATGTTTGCATTGCATGGCCGGAGAAGACTCCGCGCCGATGATTTTAGTTTTCCGAAATTTCTACGCGGTAGATTGCATACAGGGATCCTTGGGGGTTAACCTCGAGGTGCACCCGGAAAGCTTGGGCGGAATCGCATTGCCGCCACGATGTTGCCTTGGAGGGCAAATCGGTACATAACGGGGTTATGTGCGTGTTTTGATCGATTGTGGGAATGAGGAGAAACTTGGCCCGCACCGATGGCTAAATGGCCGTGGTGAAGTGAGCAACGGGCGGGTGGAACTCTACCCATTCCAAGTGGTCTCGGTAGAAGCAACCTAAAGTACATGGGACTTCCCGGGAGGCTGGAAACGGGCCTAGGCTTCGGCTGAAAGGGCTAAATGCTCACGAGAGTTGCCATCCGAGGGATGGTGGTGGAATCGCGGTGATGGACTGGGTCCGGACCGGGTTCACCGGTTAGTGCCCTGAGAGCACGGAGTGTGCGGTCGTGCGTGCCGACACTTGTGGCGAATAGAATACTTTATAGAATTGCTATGGTAGTTTTATTTGTAGGGAAGGAGCACCGCCGTCCCGAGAAACGGGACGGGGTCGTTATAATTTGGTCAGCTTTGCTGACCGTTGCCCTTTTGTATTGCCACCTCTTGGGTGGATTGCTTTCTACAGGTGCTGCTGCGGAGCCAAGCGGCAAATAGCGGGCTAAAGCCCAAGTTGCAGCGCCAGCCCTCGAAGGCTAAGTTATTAGCTTTTTCATATTCATGTATGGCCAGCCTGCGCGCCGATGTATGAAAGACGCTATCTTGTTAAGCGAACACTTTTGTAAGGCCTTAAGGCCGTGAACTCTTTTGTGTATTTTCATGTTCGTCATTCCTTTGTGGTATTATATTACTAGTGGACATTCATGCCTATATGGGTTCTTTGTTTATCTTTAAAATGCTTCCGTTAGAATGCGTTGTGTAGGACGTTGTTGTTAAATTGGTTGGAATGGTTGTCCATATTCGTAACCTTCCGGTCTGTCTGTAGTATATGGCGTCGGGCCCCGGCCGGACCTACTGCTATATGCTATGCGACGGATAGGGGTGTTACAAATTGGTATCAGACTACCGGTTTCGGTCTAACTTATTGGAATTTGCGGACGAATTCTTTTATGGGGTGGTGAGCACGGTCACGTGCGTCATCGTTATAACATGAAAAAGAACCCATGAATGTCCACTTAGGAATGAAAATACACTTGTTGAGGAACCTGCGTGTTCCTTTAATTGCTGTTTGCAGTAGTGTTTGGTCGCTTATCGGTGTTTTTGCACGAATATAGGTGACCAGAAGTGGCGCTGGGCCGTCTGAACGGCCAGGTTCTGAGGCAAGCAGTGCGCCAAGCGATACGCCTACAACACCTTTGTCTGCCGAGACCATTAGGTTGGTGGCGGAAGCGGTCATGGAAATGATTAATGCGCAGCCTGCAAGGTAGGTGCAGCAGCCTGCTCCTGCTGTGGAGCAAGTACCGCTTCAGACGACAGAGCAAAGGAGGGTTGAGCAAGTTGTGTTGGAGCCAGAGTTGCCGCGGAGAGCAACTGAAAGACAACTGAAGCATGTCATGGGCTTTCATCCACCGGTGTTCACGGGGGCAGAAACCCCGACCCAAGCAGAGGATTGGCTCTCAAGGGTCAACAGGGTGATGACTGCGACGGAAACTGAAGAGTAGCAGAAGACCACTATAGCGACGTTCCTTTTGGATGGGGACGCAAGACTGTGGTGGGAGGGTCTAGAGCTGCATCAGTTGAGGGGAAGGCCATTGGTCGAAGTCCCGATGGAGGAGTTTGCGAGACTATTTATGGCTCGATACCTCCCCTCGGCGCAGAGGATCGCGCTAGAGAGCGAATTCCAGAAGTTGGTGCAGGGTGATAGCACCGTTGATGAATACCTCCACGAGTTTACTCGGTTGGGGAGATATGCCGGCACTACCTTCGCAGACGAGGAGCGCAAGACGAGCCGCTTTTATGAAGGGCTAAGGGATGATTTGAGGTTGCTACTGTCGGGGCCCAAGGCGCAGGGTTTCATGACCCTGGTCAGTTCGGCCCGGTCCTTGGAGAAGGATATGAGAAACGTGCAAGCGAAGAAGGAGAGGGAATCTGGTGGCAAGATATCATAGTTCAAGGCGCCGACTACGTCGAAGTCGGGCTACCGCAGATTCTCCAAGAAGTCTAGGACGTCGGGTCCAGCTCCTTCTGCAGGTGCCTCGGGGGCAACTCCTAATCGAACCCCGGACGCTTGTTTCACGTGTGGAAAGCCGGGGCACTTTGCCCGTGACTGCTGGAGTGGACACTCAAAGTCCGAAAGGAAACAAGGAGCTACCTACGAGGAAAAGGGAAAGCGGTGGAGTCGACCGCGTCCCACTATGCTCCGACTCAGCCTAGAGTCTACAACTTGGGCCAGCAGGAGGCCATCAAGCAAGCGGATGTGGTGACAGGTATGAGTTAATTTATGTAAGTTGACTTGAGAATACTATTACCTATTGCTTGTTAAGCTAATGTCTTTTGCTTAGGCTTTGTGGTGATTAGCGATAGTCCGGCACGGGCACTGTTCGACACTGGTGCTTCGCATTCTTTCTTGTCCGAACAGTTTATATCGCGTATCGGAGTCCCTTCTTCGATGGCGATGGACAAGTTAGATGTGTTGCTACCGAATGGGTGCTCGATGCGTGCGGACAGAGTGTGCGCCGTGAAGGTTCACATAGGGAGCCAAGAGTTCGACTTGCTAGCGTCATTATTGCCGTTAGTAGAGTTCGATGTTATCTTTGGAATGGATTGGCTGTCAGAGCAGAAGGCTTGGATCGATTGCGACCGTAAGGAGGTCAAGCTGGGTGTAGGGCGGGAGACTACTTTCGAGGGGCTTAAGGGGTCGAGCAAGACACTGATGTCTGCTCTTCAGGTGGTGAAGGCGGTTCGTGCTGGTGCAGAGCTGTTCTTCGCATTAGTGGAGGCCGCAAAGCCGAAGTCCACTTTGGATGAGATCCCCGTGGTATGCGAGTACCCAGATGTGTTTCCAGATAGCCTTCCTGGAGCCCCACCACAGCGAGAGATTGATTTTACGATCGAGCTCGTGCCGGGTGCCAAACCCGTGTCACGTGCTCCTTATAGGTTGGCGCCTAAGGAGATGGCAGAGTTGAAAGTTCAGCTAGAGGAGCTGATGGAGCAAGGATATGTGCGTCCAAGCTCGTCGCCTTGGAGCGCACCGGTCCTCTTCGTTAAAAAGAAGGACGGTAGTATGCGGCTGTGCATCGACTACAGAGAATTGAACAAGTTGACGGAGAAGAACAAGTACCCGATCCCGAGGATTGATGATCTCTTTGATCAGTTAGTCGGATCGTCTGTATACTCCAAGTTGGACTTGAAGTCGGGGTACTATCAGCTGAGGATCAGGGAGTGTGATATCCCGAAGACGCCGTTCAGTACGAGATATGGGCATTTCGAGTTCACGGTCATGCCGTTTGGACTGACGAATGCGCCATCGGTGTTTATGGATCTGATGAATAGGACGTTCAGAGATTTCCTGGATCGCTTTGTGATCGTCTTTATTGACGATATTTTGGTATACTCGCAGTGCGAAGAAGACCACTTCAAGCATTTGCATTTGGTGTTGGAGACTTTGAGGAGGAATGAGCTTTATGCAAAGTTCTCCAAGTACGAGTTCTGGCTACCCTCGGTAGCGTTCCTTGGTCATATAGTGAGTGGGGAAGGTATAGCGGTGGATCCGGCGAAGATTGTTGCGATACGGGAGTGGCCTGCGTTATCTTCTGTCGCGGAAGTCCGTAGTTTTCTCGGGCTTGCCGGATATTACAGGCGCTTCGTAGAGAACTTCTCGCGGGTAGCGTTACCTCTCACGAAGTTGACAAGGAAGGATCAGAAATTCTTGTGGACGCAAGAGTGCGTGCAAGCTTTTGAGGAGCTGAAGAGGCGGTTGACCACGGCGCCAGTGCTTAGTTCGCCGAGTGGGACCGAGGGCTTTGAGGTGTATAGCGACGCTTCGGGTAGTGGCTTGGGCTGCATGTTGTTGCAACATGGTAGCGTGATAGCGTATGGATCGCGTCAGCTAAAGGTGCATGAAAGAAATTATCCGGTGCACGACTTGGAGTTGGCGGTCGTGATATTTGCACTCAAGTTGTGGAGGCACTACCTATACGGAGTAATGGGTCGACATATACACCGATCACAAGAGCCTAAAATACTTGTTGGATCAAAAGGATCTCAATATGAGGCAGAGGAGGTGGATGGAGTTCCTGGGGGACTACACTTTCAAGATACATTATGTACCCGGGAAGGGCAATGCAGTTGCGGATGCGCTGAGCCGCAGGGCTCCCGCCCAAGCCAACTGGTTGTCGGTGCATAATGAGCGGCTAGTACGGGAGTTGGAGAAGCTTGAGATTTGTTGCGTTGACAAGCAGTCGAGCGCCAAGGCAATGTTAAACTGGACAGAGGTGCAGTATGACCTGGCTGACCGGGTTTGGCAGGCATTGGAGTTGGATGACTCCATGAAGGAGCTTTTGGAGGCCGCTCTGGATGGGTCAAATTCCCAGTTCTCGGTAGAAGATGGGTTATTAAGGAAGGATCATCGTTTGTGCGTCCCAAGTGGGGGCAACCTCCGGGCAGAGTTGATGTACGAGGCTCATCATACCAAGTACTTAATCCACCCAGGGAGCACGAAGATGTATCATGATCTTAAAAAGTTGTTTTGGTGGCCAGGACTTAAGAAAGATGTGGCGTTGTATGTGGCCAGATCTCATGCGTGCGTCTTGGTGAAGGCGGAGTGCCAAAAGCCGGGCGGATTTCTGAAGTCCTTGCCTATACCGGAGTGGAAATTCGACGACATATCCATGGATTTTGTGCATGGATTGCCAAGATCGCAGAAGGGAAACAACGCCATTTGAGTGATCGTTGACAGATTGACGAAAGTGTCGCATTTCTTACCAATGAGGAAGGATGATCCAGTAGAGAAGTTAGCAAAGCTCTATGTGGATAGCATTGTGCGCTTGCACGGGGTGCCCCGCAGTATTGTGAGTGATCGCGATGGGCGTTTCACGTCCAATGACTGGAGGCTAGTGCATCAAATGTTGGGCTCCAAACTGAAGTTTAGCACGGCGTTTCATCTGCAGACGGATGGCCAGACCGAGAGAGTCAACAGAACCTTGGAAGACATGCTCTGCATGTGTACGTTGGACTTCGGAAAGAGGTGGGAGGACCACCTATACTTGGTCGAATTTGCTTATAACAATAGTTATCAAGCAAGCATTCAGATGGCGCCGTTCGAAGCTCTTTACGGAAGAAAATGTCGCACGCAGTTGTCGTGGTTAGAAACGGGTGAGTCCAAGCTTTATCAGCGTCAAGACATTGAAGATGCCACTTCTTTAGTGCATACTATACGGGAGTGGTTGCGGATTGCCCAGGATAGGCAAGCCAAGTATTATAATGCCAAGCATAGGAGCGTGGAATTCAGTGTTGGCGATTGGGTGTTCTTGAAGATCAAGCCGTTCAAGGGTGTCTCACGGATTCGACGCTTGAAAAAGTTGAGTCCGAGATACCTTGGGCCATTTGAGATTCTGGAGCGGATCGGAGAAGCAGCTTATAGGTTGAGGTTATCAGCAGAGTTAAGTGCTTTGCATGATGTATTCCACATCTCGGTTTTGCGGAAGGCAGTGCAAACGCCTTCGCAGGTGTTAGCGGCCGACCAAGTACCGGTTGAGGAAGGATTGACAACGAAATTCAAGCCCATATCTATTGAGGATTTCGAAGTCAAGCGGCTTCGGAACAAGGAAATCAGAATGGTGAAGGTCCGTTGGGATAACTGCGGACGCGAGGAGCTCTCTTGGGAGCGAGAGCAGGCAATGCGCGAGGAGTACCCCGAGTTGTTCCCCTCAGGTACTCGTTATGTTTATTTTCTGTGTAGTCTCTGTTCTTAATTTCGGGACGAAATTCTCTTAAGGGGGAGGGAGTTGTAAGACCCCAACCTCGGAGATGATCGCGGGGCGATCAATCAGCACTTTTGGAGGTCTGAACAGGGGCACACGGCCAGGCACACGGCCGTGTGCCTACCCGTGTTCAGTGGTCTATGGTGGTTTTGTGCAGTCTCGAGTCAGAGAAGGACACGGCCTGAGACACACGACCGTGTCTCAAGCCGTGTGTGGGGCACACGGCCTCGAACACGGCCGTGTTCATGAAGCCCGACGATCGTTCCTGAAGCTCCAGGTAACACGGCCCGTGGCACACGGCCGTGTCAGGACCCGTGTCGATCGGCGTAACTGATATTTTGGGTTGAATCCGGGCCGTCCGGATCTTTTATGTTGGATCTAACGGCTGTGGGTTAACCAAGGGGGTATTAGGGTTGAGTTTGGGGCTGAATTCCCTCATTTCAACCCAACCCTTTCTCTTTCTAAACTCTTAGAGAGAGGTGAGAGCCAAGCGGAGGAGGAGCAAAGTTCCGGCCGCCGGCAGAGCACCGGAGCACCGACTCGCGATCCGAGTCCGGATCCTCGAAGGCAAGGGCGAGGCGAAGCTTTCCATCCGTCTACATCTTCATGGCGGGCACGCGGAAATCTACGAGGGTAACGATCCTCTTCAAAGGGCATGTGTAGTCGCCCTTCTTTCTATGCATGGGGAAATCCCCCTCTCGCGAGTGAGCGTTGAGGCGCGGAATCCCTTTGGGTAGATATGTGAAGTCCCCGTTGTTAGAGCCTGGAATCGGAGTATGGGCGTAGGCATTGTGTGTGAAGCCTATTCGGGTTTAACCCGGATCGGTGATGTTTGCATTGCATGGCCGGAGAAGACTCCGCGCCGATGATTTTAGTTTTCCGAAATTTCTACGCGGTAGATTGCATACAGGGATCCTTGGGGGTTAACCTCGAGGCGCACCCGGAAAGCTTGGGCGGAATCGCATTGCCGCCACGATGTTGCCTTGGAGGGCAAATCGGTACATAACGGGGTTATGTGCGTGTTTTGATCGATTGTGGGAATGAGGAGAAACTTGGCCCGCACCGATGGCTAAATGGCCGTGGTGAAGTGAGCAACGGGCGGGTGGAACTCTACCCATTCCAAGTGGTCTCGGTAGAAGCGACCTAAAGTACATGGGACTTCCCGGGAGGCTGGAAACGGGCCTAGGCTTCGGCTGAAAGGGCTAAATGCTCACGAGAGTTGCCATCCGAGGGATGGTGGTGGAATCGCGGTGACAGACTGGGTCCGGACCGGGTTCACCGGTTAGTGCCCTGAGAGCACGGAGTGTGCGGCCGTGCGTGCCGACACTTGTAGCGAATAGAATACTTTATAGAATTGCTATGGTAGTTTTATTTGCAGGGAAGGAGCACCGCCGTCCCGAGAAACGGGACGGGGTCGTTATAATTTGGTCAGCTTTGCTGACCGTTGCCCTTTTGTATTGCCACCTCTTGAGTGGATTGCTTTCTACAGGTGCTGCTGCGGAGCCAAACGGCAAATAGCGGGCTAAAGCCCAAGTTGCAGCGCCAGCCCTCAAAGGCTTAGTTATTAGCTTTTTCATATTCATGTATGGCCGGCCTGCGCGCCGATGTATGAAAGATGCTATCTTGTTAAGCGAACACTTTTGTAAGGCCTTAAGGCCGTGAACTCTTTTGTGTATTTTCATGTTCGTCATTCCTTTGTGGTATTATATTACTAGTGGACATTCATGCCTATATGGGTTCTTTGTTTATCTTTAAAATGCTTCCGTTAGAATGCGTTGTGTAGGACGTTGTTGTTAAATTGGTTGGAATGGTTGTCCATATTCGTAACCTTCCGGTCTGTCCGTAGTATATGGCGTCGGGCCCCGGCCGGACCTACTGCTATATGCTATGCGACAGATAGGGGTGTTACAGTTTGGGTGGTCAAATAACCTCAACAGAGGTTGGCATTTGGGCCACTGGATTGGCATGACATATAACACTATCTTATGGGATATGGGGTTGTTTGGGATTAAATTGACTTAGGACCCAAGTTTAAACCTATGTTTGGGCTTTTGGGATTTGAGAAGTGCATGTGGTCAAAAGACCTTGAAATGATTTGCAATTTAGTGGACAGGACTTTAGGGTAGTTAGAATCCTCTGGTAGAAATCTTATTGGATTTATAAGTTGTTAAACCTCTCAAAACCACTACCCTAGTTTAGGGCACAAACCTTATAGTGATATAATAGGTTATTAAAACTCATTGAACAGTGATGAAACTTGGGAAGTGTAGTCATAGGGTTAGTATAAACCTCTGGAAATTTAATTGGGAAATTTAGAAGCATATTTTTAGTATCCCCTTTGCAATACATGAATTAACCTCTATTACTTATTTGGTTACTATAACCTCACTGTTCACTGGAATGTTATTAAATAGAGGCAGACGAAGTTTTAGTATTATACTCATACATGAATTTTGCTATAATTTTTAGATGTATATTACCTGTACATACTTCACAAGCTCATCAAAATAGAAACTTGTTCAATAATTTATTTAGAGCTCATTATTTATTGTGAAATTTTGAAACTTGATCAGTAGTGTTCCTAGGTCATTATGCTCATTTGGTGATTTTATTACAATTTTTAGATGAATAATTGCTATACTTAGTTCATTAACCTATTAACTTGGATTACTCTGAGAAAATTAAGTTTAGAGTTTATTATTCACTGATAAATTATGAAACTTGACCTGGAGTGTTTATATGTCTTTATGATCATCCTAGAATTTTCTCAGAATTTTTGGAAATATATTGGCAGTACTTGTCTCTTTAAAATGATTAATGTAGGTTGTATTTAAAATTAGATTTAGATGCCTAAACCTTGCTGGAAAATTTGGAGACTCTGATTTTACTATTCAATAGTCATCATGTAATTATCCTAAATTTTGTAGAGCATTTGCATGTCTGAAAGGGGGGTACTTCATGTTCAAACTTGGGTCTTGGATTACTTAGGAAAATTAAAAAATTATCAAGTAAGTTAGGAAAATTATGAACTTCTTGATTTAGGCTAAACATGTCATGATAGACCCTCAATATTTAATATAGGGATATTGGATGCCAATTTTGAGTACCTCCCATTATATACATCATACAGCTTAGGATGGTCTGCGTTTAGTAAAACTGCAGAAATCACAATAAGGTGCAGAATGAACTTAGAGAATTTAGGATATTAGAATACTGATTTGGAAATGTGAATGAATGCATCTTTAGTAGTCAAGATGACGAGAGGTTAGTTTGCTAATGTTAAGAGGTGCTCGGGGTCGATGAAAGATCATCTTTCCCCGTGGAGAGAGAGAAAGGTCAAAACACATTCGGGTTAGATCCAGTACAACATTAAAGGGATTGGGAGTTGGGTAACAACCAATAATAATAAGTGCCTTGTGAAAGGGTGATTTGGGCTTCAGCCCATCGTAGTTCCTAGTGCCCTTTGAGATCCCTTCACGGGGTATGCCGGGGGCAGTCCTGGGCTAAACTAAATTGTAGGCAAAACTGAATTGCAAGAGTAACTAGCATAAATAGGGATTCACTTTCACTCACCTCGATATCTCAGGATATTAGGTTGGTTCGCACGGTCTGTAGGCCCGGTGGGATTTTAGTGATGGGCAGGTTGGCCCGACGAGCTTTGGCTCGGTAATTGATTGTGATGGAACGGATAGTCCGGAGAGCTTTGGCTCGGTTATTTGTTGTGATGGATGAGATAGTCCGGGGAGCTTTGGCTTGGTGGATGATACATTAAGGTTTTATGTGCATAAAGTATAAGGTGGTGGGTCTTCGGTATTGGAGGGTCGATGTACCAACGCCAATACATTGACTCGGCAAGTGTGGTTTAACACTTCGCCCTAAAAGTCTGGTGCGCCAGCCGACAAGAGTACGCAGGAGCTCTGATTAGTGCACCAGCGTTGAGGCATATGATAGGTCTGAATGGTAGTGCAATTACTGGTTTAGAGGTTGGCAAGGCGCAACCCACCGCTTCCATTTTCCACTACGGAGGTATCCTGGGAGGTTCAGCTCCAAAAAGGGGGAACTAAAGGTCTGTGTACACAGATTCGGGTGGGTGTGTTGCACTTGCATGTTCACATCATGGAATAAATGTATATCATAGCATAACCATTACATATAACCCTGACACCTATTGTAAAAAGTGGTATGGGATGCTTTATACAATTGGCCCTGCAAAACGACCCCTTTGTTTATAAGTTCGCGCGATCGTGCTTCTAAGTTAAGGTTTTTATTCTGTAAATATGTATGTATACTTGCTAGAAACCCGACACCCTATCGTATAAATTGGTATGAGACTTTTTATATGATAGGAACCTTGCATAAGACCCCTTAGCTTATGTGTTTCAATATAAGTTAAGGTTACTTATTTCTTGTAAAGTCTTTCTTACTTCTATTACTGCCGCACATACTTATAGAACTGCTAGTCTAGTTCTGCCATCACCTGCATTTGCTATTCTCCACTATCATGTACTCTCCTTTCTTCCTCCCCGCTCGGTGCCTAGGAGCCATGGGGGAAGGGGCAAGGGATGATAAGACTTAGTCTTTTAGACTAATGGTTTTCGAACCACATCATTTTAGCGGACCATGGAGCCCAGCATGGAGGAGCAGCCCCAGAGGTCGGCACACTTGGAGATGGGGAAGTCTAGTACCAGAGTTCAAACAGCTGGGACTGTGAGTCCCGATGGCTAGTAGTTATTTAGTTTTGCTTCCGCTATGAGAGATATATAGCGAGGATTTTGATGTACCGGGCATGAACCCTACTTTCTGTACTTTTATTATATCTGTGGACACTCCCGTCATGGAGACTATTTACTTTACATGTGATTGTTGTGGACTTGCTTTCTCTCTTATTAATTTGCTACTATTGTGCAGAATCAAGGTATTGTAGTGGTGACCTTCCCGGGCATGAAGGTGTAACCGCAAAGCGGCAGTTCTGGGCCTAAGACCCCGGTGGTTTGAAAAGAAAAAAATGGGGTCTTACATAGAATTCATGACTACATCTGACCCTAGAGGGGTCGGCCGACAAGACTCCCATCAAGCTAGCTCAGCTAAAGGGTTCATCTGCTGACAGGACGAAAAGGAAGAATAACAAAATTAAGGGCCACTCCCGTTATCAGGTTCTCACCTTGCTGACGGGGCAGTGGGGACCGTAAAGAACATTATAAAGAGCCCCACTAATAGGCTTTCAGAAATCCATCTCTAGTTCTAAGTTGAGAAGGGGAAACTCATGGCCTCTCGACACATGGCATTTCGACAAAGGCATCTCGACACGACCACTCGTCGCATCCTTCTTGGCAAAGTTTGCCAATGTTATGAATGGGCGAAGGTTATCACCTAAAAGTCCTAAGGCGTGCGCGAGGGTGCCAAAGCGCGTGCAGCCAACTTGAAACAAGGGTAGGGAAAGTTTGGCGATAGGATCCAGGGGGAGACCCTCTCAGCAAGGGCCTCTCGGTAAAAGCCTTTCCAGCGGAGCCTACTCGATGAATTCTCTCTCGGCAGGGGGTAGGTCCGCGGTTACCACCTAAGATGATGTAGGCCCATGGTTTCTACGGGTTAAACATACGTTCTTAGGTTTGGTAATTAAAGTAAATACGTAGCAAGCGGTTTCTCAAATTAACATTATCGATTACTCAAACAATTAATGGAAAAATTATCAACATTAAACAACGCAAAGGGACGCTACTTTTTTTATAGATTTAACATGGGATAAAGTCTAATGTTCGCTCAAGCGAATAGGACCTACCCGATCCGGACAATTAGCAATTCAAATTAAAAATTATCCGCACGCGTTCACAAAACCAACACGAGATGATCCGAACTAAAATAACGATTTAAAAGAAGTTCAAAAATCAATCCCAAATTAATTTAATACGAGGGTTGCCAAATCACTTGAACACAAAAAGAAATCAAGGTTAAGGATACCGATTTGTACAAGCGTTCTCGAGATCTACCCGATCCGATTTATACGAAAAATATTCGGAATAATCACGCTTAAAAATCAGATTTAATTAAGCACAAATTTCAATATAAATCAGGACAACTTACTAGACTTCTCATTCCACCAAATCTCACAAATAATTTTAGAAGAGATCACACAAGAGATGGTTAGTGAATTCGTTACCCAAATCCAGAGAAAGATCCGTCCACAAAGATAAGTGGAGGAAGCACTCATGACGGTGGTTGAGTCTATCTCCACGTGAGTCCAAGGATCCGCACCGGACGATGAAGACGCCAGCCGTTCTTCTTCCGTTTTGCAAAACCCTTGGAGAGAGATGGAAACTTGGTGGCCGAAATTTTGGAAGGGAAAAGAGAGGGTGGTGGCTAGGAGGTTGGCCACAATTCTTAGAGTAGAAGGAAGGAGAGGTAGAGGTGGGGATTCTCACAAAGAGGAGGAGGAGGAGGAGGGGAAGGAGAGGGTGGCCGAACTACCAAGAGGGGAAAGAGGAGGAGGTCAGCGGCCAAGAGAGGGCAAGATAAAGAGGGGGGGCCTTATTTTTCCTAAGGGGGAAGAGAGAGGTAAGGGAAATATTCAAATTTTGAATTCAAGTTTCAATTTTTCATTCTTCATTACAATACTCAACATAAGCATGGCTATATATAGCCTACACCACTCCATCTCTACCCTTCAGGAAAACATAAACTCTTGATGGTTATAGGCACCCATCAATACATAAGAAATGAAATAATTAAAACAACACATGATGCTTATAAGCACCCATCATTACACATGAAATAAAATTATTAAACATGAAATAAACACTAAATATGAAATTGCTTAAAATAAACAAATGATAAAATATGTAATTATAATTATTTAATTTATAATTATATATTTTTTAATGGTGGCGGACGTCGTGCAAAACATGTAGTGGTGATGGCGACGAATGTCGTGGTAGACTCTCATCCTCGAGCTTGCGGCAACGATCATCCCAATCCACGAACTCTCTATGACGGGGATCAACAGTCGCATCAACAACGTCGCAATCAATCCTCCCCCACTCAAAAATACTCATCACCAATAGTGGCATGTTAGGGGAGAACAGTCAAAAGCAGCAGCAACATGAGGAAAATCTGGCCCCGCTATCCATGTCGTAGTAGTATGAACATCCATCAGCACGGAGAACCTGTTGGGAATACAAACAACAAAACTTTCGAGGAAAATCAAAAGAGTGTCAAGCAAAAGAAAAATAACTTGAATCTTACCATTCGGTTCAAGAGCTATGGAATCAACATGGGAAATAGACACGGTAGAACAAACACTCCCCAACCCAAGAGAACATTTAGTGGGAAGAAGAAATGACGGAGAAAGCCACTCAGGTGGAACAGAGACGTACAGTAAAAAGTTCGGAAACTTAAAATAAAGTGAAACAACCTATTCTATATAAAAATTCTAAATAAAAGCATGAAATCTGACGTTCTTCATAATAATGGATGGGTCGGCGTTCCAACATTTTAATTTATTAACGGAGCTAGAAGGCATCTGCTCGGGGACCGACCAGACCAAACCCAAATCACTAACTCTAGCGTCAGACAGTCTCGGAAGGGAACGGAACTTCGTGTCACATAACTTAAGATGAAATGCTAACATCCTAGATAAATGAGGAGAGAATCCATGTGCTACATGATTTGACCCAAAAGCAAAGGATTAGGGGGGGTAAGTCAGGTGGCACATGAGCCTTATAATCGAAAATGATTTCATTGGGCTCCATGTCCGCAGTTTTAATTTTAACTTTAATACTTTCACGCTTGGCACAAAGATATGCCAAGGAGAACCGCTCATCATAAATAATGGAGTTAGACGCTCCCGGTTGTGAAAGGTTGTGTGAGTGATATAACTCAAGGGGCCTTCTTATAGTCACTAACATGTTAGAATGAGGGTCATCAAAAGGTGGTGGGTAAATGCATGCGACCGGGTGTGGTATATAAGTATGTATATGGGACACCACAACCAGAGGCACAATTGCCAAAGAATCAGAATCAGTCGTAGTTGAGGACAGAACCGTAGACATACACGTAGAAAAATGAACAGTCAAATGTGACACGTAGTCAGATCTACGGGGTTCGGTGAACAGACCAAATATTAACACGCTCAACTTATTAATATCTAAATGCTGAGACAACGCTAATGTAGGAACTAATATAGTGGCGTGGCACAGGAACTCATACTAGGACTACCGGATCCACGACCTAAAAAGTCAACTAATTTTGGCAAATAATCAGGAGGAAGGGTCGGCAAAATCAAACCCGGGATAAAATCAAAATTAGAATAAATTTCACACAATGGTGATATAATCAAAGAACTTTCATCTAGGTGTACAACAAAATAATCATCCAAAAGTACCCTTCCCTCAGATGGTAAATCATCCACAATAACACTAGGGACATCCTCACTCTCAGGCTCCTCAGATAACTCAGATACAATCTCAGTGGGTGCAATCGTAGACTCTATCACAATGTGGATCGTATCGTGGAGAGGGCACTCAATACTAGGGTGGCCGGACACAATACTAGCAGTGCAATTAATAGGTAACGGAATACTCTCATAGATAGAAATGTAATCATCTAATACATCGTCTTCTAAATCACTAGGGATTCCCTCACTGGTAGAATCATCAGACTCATCGGGCACTATCATATATGAAGGAATACTCTCACCTAGCTGGTCAACTTCCGAATCAAGAGATACTATATCCACATATGAATCCTCAGAGGTATCAGTCACTATCTCAAGGGGCTTAGACGTCGAGGATAAAGGAGACAAAAGTCTAGAAGTAACATCTTTTGAGTCCAAGACATATGATCTATTAGGAAAGGATTCCCTAAAGGTGGTAGTAGGTACACTATGGGAAGGTCGTCCTTTGGGGGAAAATGATCTAGCGTTAGGTATATAATCATTCCTAAGGGAAGGTATGGGACTAGAGCCATAACGATAGTCACTCACAGTCTTGGTGTTAGTAGTGCGGAGATAGGCGAGTTCAAATAGATCCGAGAGTAGGCTACGCATTGCTAACCAAACATGTTTATAACTACAAACACGACGCTCTTCGTTTTGCCAGAATACCTGGGCTTGACCTACAAATCGTTCTCGGGCTACAATAACCTTGTGGTGGTCATCCCAGTCGTGACAATAAAATTCAATTTCTATTCACTTAAGCAAGTCTCTAAAAATTTTGGGACACCCTAAACCGTCATAATTAGGTGCCTCAATTCTAGTAGGAGGATAAGCGTGGGGACAGTTGGAATTCCTATGGTACGAAGGCATGGTTGGGGTGTGTTTAGCCATGGATTTATCATACCAATAGTCTAAATGGGAAGAGTAAATGTCATAGGCCATATTAGTGAGAACCGAAGAGAAACTCGATCCGGATCTTGTGCACATGCAATGAATTAAGGATTCTGACCCATATAATCTAAGATAGATGGATTTTTTCCCGCTAAATAACTAGGGTGATATTATATATTTTCTGATTTTCTTGCTGAAAATAATATGAAGATTATTAAATAATTATTTTTTGCAGAAAAATAAAAATTTAGGCCGCTATTGGCAGACTAGGAAAATTTTTTTTTTGTAATTTTTTTGACAAATAAACGTGCTAGACAAGTGCGTGTCGGCGTACTAATAAAAGCTGGAGGGTGCCAATTAGGAAATTGACGTGAACCTCCCTCTGATACCAAATTGATGCAGGCTCATGGTTTCTACGGGTTAAACACATGTTCTTAGGTTCGGTAATTAAAGTAAATACGTAGCGAGCAGTTTCTCTAATTAACACTATCGATTACTCAAGCAATTAATGACACAAGTTTCAACATTAAACAACGCAAAGGGAAGCTACCCCTTTTATAGATTGAACAAGAGCTAAAGGCCATTGTTCGCTCTAGCGAATAGGACCTAAACAATCCGGACAATTAGCAATTCAAAATTAAAATTATCCACACGCATTCACAAAAACAACACGAGATTATCCGGACTAAAATAGATATTTAAAAGAAGTCCAAAATTAAATCCCAAATTAATTTAATACGAGGATTGCTAAATCAGTTGAACACAAAAAGAAATCAAGGTTAAGGAAACCGATTTCTACAAGCGTTCTCGAGATCTACCCGATCTGATTTATACGAAAAATATTCGGAAGAATTGATGAGTCTGATTCATATAGTGTTTTTCAGACTCATGTGTGCTTATTATCTTGAATGTGCACTAATTTTTCAATTGGAAAAGTCATATTTTTGTTTAGATCTTCACTTAGCCAATAGTGCATTGTTTTGGCCCATTGCGGTGTGCGTTTGTGAGCTCTTCTGTTGAGGGTAAGTTCTTGGAGCTCCTCACACTTATTTGTTCTGATTTATATGATTGTTTGGATGGATTTATTGCTATACAGGTAGTCGGGATGTCCCGAATTCCAATACCTGTTCCTATGTAAAACGCATGGTTGTGCGAATTTCTTCTCGCACGGTCTCAAGGCAATCGTGCATTATACACAACAGTTCTGGGGATGTCTGAGGCTACCCGTGCATTTTGTTACTAAATGGTTTTGGCCAAACCGTGCGAGAAGGAAACACACGGTCTGCATATCAATCCCTGTATTTCAGCTTTCTGGGGTTAATTGTGCATTTCTTTCACGCACGGGCATACACGCCTATGCGCGAGTAAAATGCATGGTTCCCCTATATTATCTTGTTTTCCTGCACTCTGTGTTTACCCGTGCAATTTCCTTCACGCACGGGTGGAAGCGCCCGTGCACGAGAAAAATGCACGGGTCAACACATCTTCATCTGCAAGCTTGGCCTGGAAGTTAATATCGCACGGTTAGCGCACGGTCGAGCGCCAAACCGTGTGTGCCTATTTTTCTGACCTGCTTATATTTAAGTGCAGATTTCCCACCATTTTTATAGAGACTTTTCTCCAGCAATTCCAGTCGCCTTTTTAGGGCAAAGCTCCATCTTTCCACCTCCACCCTCCATCTTTCACCAAGGAGAGAAGCCTACATCTTGCCGGTGCTTTCTCTCAGCCTCATCATTCATCTTTTAAGCTCCATTTAAAGTTTTGACGCTGTATCCATCAAGCAAAGGGAAGCTTGCAACCTTCTTCCGTATCATGACACGAAGAAGATGGATCCAGTGGAAGGTAGTGACAGCCATCTCTACCCCGGACGTAGTTGAGGACCGAGCTTGGACACGAATTGATAACCCGACGATTACTTCCACGACCCCTCGAGGAGCCTTCGGATTCAGTCGATCTCTTAACTTGTTCTTGCTTTCTTGTTGAATATGCGTGTTTAAATCTGTTTATGTAGATGATGTGCACTTTAGTTGTAAACATTATTTGTTTCATGTCTATATGAACTTGTTTTGTTTTACCGCTTTTGGTTCTTGAGTAGCGCCCGAATTTCCATCCACCACCACATCCAGTTTTGCCACTCTAGCGATTGATAGAGGCATGCGTAGCCAAGAGGTGCTCTGGACCCTCATTCTGTTATTCTCACCACCTCATCCGCAAGCCTACTCGTCCATCCGCCAAGAAATTCTATGCATAGCGGCCTGTGTAAACTTCTATCCAACCTAGCGAAGCATCGCATAGCGGCGTTGCATAGGAGTAGTTTATAGTATTTTAATTTCTTTTCCAAAAACAACCAACCCCCCCTTTTGTAGGTTAGACCTTTAGGACTTCAATCTAAAGTCCTCCTCAAAATTAACTCCACATTTCTATGTTCCCTCGAGATCGATACTTGGGAGAATTCACCCATTTTATATTACTTGTGCGACCGGTACACTTGTCGTTCAACGCATCAAGTTTTGGCATCATTGCCGGGGACCACAGCAGCGTGAGTTTTCTGAAAGGAGATCTTTTGATTGTTGTTTCTTGTTTTTATTTATTTTCCTGCTTTCCATTTATTTTTCTTATTTTTTTTGCACTTTTCTGATTTTTTGTTTAGAAATCAGATCCTGTTATTTTATTTTATTTGTGTAGCACCCTTTTGGTAAATATTTTTGTTCGCTATGTATTCAATAGCTGAGTGCCATCTCTATGACACTTCACGCTGATACATCGACGACATGGCTATTATGAATGTGGAGCACTGTATTCAGTGTTTGCTATGTCAAGGTGTAGGCCACATGGTGAAGTATTGCCCTCGTTTGTATGAGCCTTCTCCCTCTATGGGCATGTGCGCAACAACCTCCCATTCGCGAAAGACTGTTGTGGATAGGACAACCAGGGTGTTGCCTAGCCCATACACTGAAATCGCTCATCTGGCTTGTTCTTTACCAGTTAAGATTACCGAAGAATCTCTCGCTGCATACAGATCCTTCATGGGTCCCTCACTCCATTTTTACGAGCTTCCATTGAGTGATGATGATCACTCTGGTGTTAGCCAGCAAAAAGAGGATCAGGAATCCATGGACGCTCCTGTATGTGATGTAGAGATTGTTCCTGTCGATGGGGTGGCATCTGCGAATGATTTTGCGATGGGGCATGCTTATTCAGTGTTTGATTTTGAGATCAGTTCTGCCATTCAACAATTTTTACGTGAGTTTGCTACTCCTTTTTCTTGTGAGTCAGCTGATGATGTCGTATTCATGGGTGATTTTGTGCATGAGGTAGTGCTGAAGTGGGATGATGACTCTACTATCTCTGACGGAGAATGTTGATCTTCAGAGCACTATGACGCACCCCGGTGTGATGTGGAATATTCCCTTTCCGATGCGGAGGTTTGCACCTCCTTATTTGACTAGGCAGTTCTTCTTACCACCACGGACCTCGAGTTCTCGGATTCCCCACTATACGACTCGTATGATACCGACGATGATCTCTGCTTGGATCCTGCTGAGAGTGATACCGGGATCACTCTCCCTTATTCTGATTATTTTAGTTCTTCTTCTCTTTTGTTACTTGACCACCCTTCTTTTTCTGATCATGTGTAGGTTGAGTCTCAATGGGAACCTTGGGATGATGATGAGCCTTATGCTCATGCCATCGCCATCGCCTCCAACTGATATGTGGTTGACGACGCCTTGCTAGGAAAGGATTTATTTTGTGATAAGATGAGCGAGGACCAGCGCTCCTCCTCTTCTTATTTCCTATTTCCTCTACCTGTGTTGGGCATGTATTATTATTTAGGTAGAGGGGTAACTGCCTTATTTCTGTATCGGTACCTGTCACAAAAACGGATAATGGAACAGTTACCTGTGCATTTTTTATTTCATAGGCCCATTAGCTAGGACTTTTCGTCTTTCGAATAAGTAATACTGGGATGATAATAACCCTAGTACTTATCGAGGAGTAGGAATAGTTAGTTAATTTTTTACTTTTTTAAAAATAGCTTTGCGTGTTATTTTTTTGTTTTTGCCTTAATGCATGCTTGCGAGATTTTTGTGTGCTTGCGCCTAATTCAGGAAGATTGTCGAGTCGCCCAGGAAGTTCTTTGTTCCATTTGCTTTGTTTTTCTCTGTTAACCCAGAAATCGGCGATCCCTCCCAAGGTAGCCAGCTTGCAAGTCGCGGCCTGCTGCAGGAGGTCACGGTCAGTCAGCCTTTTCTGCTAAGGGTTGGAAGATTGAATTCTCAGTCCACTCAGTCCGCACGGCAAGGGCGGTCTAACCGATCTGACTGCCCAGGTCGCCAAGTAGCCGCTCGTTCTGCAGGGGATACGGACCGCTTCCTCAGTCTGCTCCTGCAGGCCACGCGGTTATATCGGTTAACCGTATGGTGGTTAATTCTTTCTCTAAGGTGCAAGCTACTCAACTGAGCGGTAGACTCGAATTATTATCCGCCAAGACCGCGCGCTAGATTCTCAGATAGTCCGCGTGACCTTCTCCTTTTATTCAACAGAAGGTGGCAGACTTAGTCTTTAGTCCGCCTAAGGGAGGCGGACTCGTTCCTCCTGCCAGCTCTCCATCCCGCACAACCAGACAGACAACAAGCTCTCATGTCCGCCAGCTGTAGGCGGACTCTATCTCAGTCCGCCAGGTTGCCAACCCTCATCCCTTAGCAAATATGCCACCAGCAGGCAGCCTTCTCAACCTGTCTACCGCGATTTAGGAAGGCTCGTTGCGCAGTACGCCATATAAGCCCCAGCTCGGCAGCCAGTGATCTTCCTCCTCTCCGCATCGGGCTAGGCGGACTTGTTCTGCAGTCTGCCAGCTAGCCCTCCAGTTTCCCGGTGTCTACTTCAACCCAGTAGCGGGCAAACTCCTCCTCAGCTCGCATAGCCCGGCACGAGCTCGTTCAGTAGTAGGGGAAGACTCATCCCAGTCTACCAACAACAGCAGCCATCTCCAGCTCTAAGTCCCTAACCGTGTGGCCTAGCGCGAACTCCGCAGACTCAGCATTTGTACTCGCACACCTCACTGCCTTACCTTTGGTGACGTTACCAAGACCGTTACCTCCTTGGGCCTATAAATAGACCCCAATACCTCTCATTCGAGGAGGATGGGATGACACGGTAGAGGCGTCAGGATCTCGCTATAAGTCCCTACGGACTCGCTTTCCTAGTCCGTGTTGGGTTTCTCTATAAGGATGGCACAACGCTTGTGCACGCAGCGGAAGAAATAAAACATCAAGACAACCCAAAAGAGATTGGATCGGGCCATGAAAGTTGAATCAAGAAGTTAACAAATAACTAGGCAAAAATTACCTTAGCGGCATTGAGTCACAACTCAACGGAGATGCTCCAAGCTTCGAGTCCTTATCGGTGGCAAGTTCTACGTGGAATAACGTCCACGCCTCTGCAGAAATCCACACGAGCGGGAGAACCCCGAGCTTCGTCGCACGATGGGTCGGGAAGAAGATTACCACACCTTTGCACTTCCCACGGACTGCTAGGTCCGCGCCAGGGAAAGAAAGACCGGCGACGGTCGCCGGAGATGAGGTCGACGGCGGAGTGAACAGGCGTCGGCAGAACATTTCGGTCCGGCGGGGTCGGGATTCGGCAGATCGTGAGATCGGCATAAATCTTCCGTCGTTATCGATCCGGCTATAGAAAAATCCCGATGATTGTTATATTCCCAAAACCCTAAGACCCCTATTTATACCAAAGGACTTAACAGTCCAAAGAACACCGCTATCCGCAGACCACCCAAGTTAGGGTTTCAGAGTCATTCGGCGAGAATCAGCACAGGTCCGGCGAGAATCAGATCCAGATTCGGCGAGAAATAGCAGACAGATTTGGCGAGAATCATCTGCTGATTCGTCGAGAATCGGGGATAGATTCGTCGAGTATCACCAATCGCCGGGAATCAAACACTTTTGATTCTCGACGAATTTGTCGAGAGTCATCGAGTATCACTCGGCGATTCTCGACGAATCATTCGTGATTAATGATTCTCGACGAACGCGTCGAGAGTCGTCGAGTCATACTCGACGATTCTCGACGAATCATTCTCGACGAACTCGTCGAGAGTCGTCGAGTCATACTCGACGATTCTCGACGAACTCGTCGAGAGTCGTCGAGTCATACTCGACGATTCTCGATGAATTTGCCTTAGTCGTCGAGTCAAACTCGAAGACTCTCGATGAAATTCCTTTGGCAACGTTTGCCCGACTCCATCATGCGAGGTGATTGGTAACCCTTACCAACACAATCAATCTACCAATTTCTCCACATGCTCTTATGTGCGACCCTGCAGGCTCATATCGCGTTGGCAGTGAGATTACATGTTTGAACACTTCTAGATCACCATGGTAACTCCAACAGTCTCCCATTTGATCTTGAAAGTATCAAACCAAAAACCTCACAAATAATGAGCGGCATCTAGCAATGCATCATTGCTCCCCAAGCAATAAGAGTTCATAACTCATAAGCCTTTATGAACAATGTCACAGCGTTGTCTTTGTCCCTTTGTCCCTTACATCAGGAAAGAACTAGAGGCATGGACCGTATCACCCTCATAATAGCTCAATCCATGTTTCTTGATCTAGAACGGACTTCCAGAGAATGGTGAGTCTAATATCACATATTGGCTCAACCAAGCATGGCCATGCATTTCTCAGTCCAGTTCCATCAAGGGGCCCATGGATGCAACTCCTATCATATAGGAGGACAAATCCCATATCTGCTCACACACAAACACCCAAATGATTCATAACGTGCCCAACAACCACCCTTATCATCAACCTTTCTCAAGGAAGACTTTAGATGGCATCAAAGCACGCTCTTCCTCACTTGATGAATGCTGTGATTTCAGGTCAAAGGACAACAACACCATTGTCAATTGAGACCTACTCATTACACAATTAGATAACAATCCACAAAGTAGTCTCAGGTTGGGTCTGTCCTGTAACACCCCGAAACTCAAAAGAGGGACGGGTGATGTTTTAAGCCCAGTTTGGTTTTTGGAGAAGGTGTCACGGGCGTGTCACGGGCGTGTCACGGGCGTATCACAGGCGTGTCACGGGCGTGACACCGGCATGTTCGGCCTCGGGCCGTGCGGTCGACGCTGTGGCGGTCGACGCTAGCCGAGTTGTAGATCACGGCCTAGGACACGGGCGTGTCCCAGGCCGTGTCACTCCAGGGATTCTGCAAGTGTGGTACACGGGCCGAGACACGGGCACAAACACGGGCGTGTCAAATTTGACACGGGAGTGTCTGATGCCGTGTCACGAGGCCGTGTACCTCTCTGACTACGAAATGGTGGTCGAGTGCACACGGGGGGCGTGACACGGGTCCCGACACGGGCGTGTCGCAGGTGATACGGGCGTGTCGGACGCCGTGTCAAAGGCCGTGTGCTGGTTTTTCGACTCGATCGAGACGGCAAATGGTTGACACGGCCAGGCACACGGCCGTGTTGCAACACGTGTTCGGCCCAGATTTTGTGATTTTAGGCCGAATCGTGGCCGTCCGTTTCTTTGATTGAGATCCAACGGCTGGGGGCTAGGTCTGAGGGAATAAACTCGGGAATAGGGTTTGAAACCCTTACTTTTCTCCCATCTTTATCTCTCTTGATTCTAGAGAGAAGGGAGAGCAAGGAGGAGGAAGAAGGCCAAGATCCGGCCGCCGGCGAAACTTCGGAGGTCCGTTTTGCGAGCGGAGTTCAGATCCGCGAAGGTGGGGGCGTTGCGGTGGTTTTCAACCGAGCAAATCTTCTTCATGGAGAGGAAGAGGGGACGGAAGGTAACGAGACTTCTCCTCTCGGTTTTTAGGATTTAGGATGCATGAATAGCATCCCCTTCCTTTCGCATTTTGAGCACCGAATCTCTCAAATGAGAGGGATTCGTGTAGCCTAGGTTCAAGAGGACCTCTGGGTTGAGTATGCTCATCCCGGCATGCTTTGCATTAGAGATCCACTCCGTTATCGGATTAGGCATTGTGGGTGAAGCCGTGGTCGCGATTGTTGGTCCGACCCGGTGATGTTGCATAGCGAGTTTCGGGGTTTCGATAGAAATCCGCAGCGGCAATATGCCGTTGTATGTATGCATTTTCCCCCTCATATTTGAGTGAGTACTCGTAGTCGGAACCGGACGAGGTTAGCTCCGCTTTGTGCGGTAGATGGTTTCCTTGGAGCACGAGAAAGACACAGTGCGAGTGGCGATTAGGGTGGGGAAACCTTTGTTTGTGCTGTGCTAAGGCGCGGCTATGTCTCCGTGGTCGGCTGGCTATCTCGTGGCGCCCAAGTCATGTGGGGGAAGTGTCCCGGCGAGACTAGCCCCTTCTGTGGACTGACAAGAATGTCAAGAGGAGGACAAGCCCGGGCAATGTGGTCATGAGCGGGTGGGGTCCAGCAAGGCTTCTTAGAATAGGTCAGTGTGAGACGGAACCCTGACGTGCGAAGTCAGAATGTATGGGCAAGCCCCGGGGTATATGACCCTTGTGCGGGTGGGGCCTTTGCAAGGTTCTGTGTGACGGCGTGTGTGTTGTTAGGGACATGGTGGTTCCCTTGTGTTTGCGGCTTTAAGCCAATGGGGAAACGGAAGTACCCAGTGTTTGATGTTGTGCTAGATGTATACGAACTAGGGTGCCTTGGGTGAAACCCGGGTTGCATTCATGCTGCATAGTAGGCCCTTTCACCTTGTACAAAACATAGAGAACATGTATGCTGTATGAGACATCCAAGCCTGTTTTACTGCTTTAATATATTTGCTCTTTTGGTATACGAAGTGCTAACTTGCAGGTGGAGTGGTACCCCGGGGTCTGTTAGGGACGGCCGGGAGGAGATGTGTTAGTTACACAGTAGAGGTCAGCCTTTGCTGACCCACGTTACTTCAAATCCTTACAGGGCAAGGATCGCATGCAGGAGCTAGCACGCCGGGCGAAAAGCCCTAAGCCTCATGAAGTGTTGCTGTGCTTGGTTTCTTGATGTAGGGATGTCTCTTCGAGACACGTCACGTGGTCGTGACGACGCTTATGACTACGCTCAACGCTCTCTATTCCGCACACCAACGCAAACGCAGCTAATTCAATAATTAAATTTACCGTTCGTGCTAACATACGGATCGCCGTTCCGCAAATAGATCGAGTGTTGGCTATAGGCCAAACTCTTTCCGGCTAAATGGGATAATATTGATCCCGAGCGAGCTTTAGGTGTTGTACCAAAATAGATCCACCAAGAACTAAACGATCCGAAAAATGGTGGTATCTATCCCAACAAAAAGAAAACGAGGAGTGCCAAATCCTTTTTCGAATCTTTCGGAAAACCAAACGAAAATTGCTAATCGGTTATTTGTTAACCTCGAAGAATAATAATTCGGAAAATAACGCAAAACACGTCCACCACAAGAACTATCTAGGAAAAGAAATCTCTTGTGTAGTAATATCGTTACCCCCTCTCGGATTCGTAGATCCGTGATGCGCGGATCCACCAAGTATGATCGCTTTCCCTTTGAAGACCACGGAAGAGCGCTATGGATGAAGATCTTGTCGTCCCGTTCACGTCACGCCGTTGAAGATTTCCCTAGACTTCCTCCTTCCTTGCAAGACCTTGAAGGAGAGGTTGGCCGTCGGTTTGGGAGAAGAAGGGAGGATGGTGGTGGCGGCTAAGAGGAGGAGAGACAAAGGGAGAGGGTGGCCGATCCCTTGAGGGAATACCTTGGAGGCAATCGGGTTGGGTAGAGAAGGAGAGGGGAATAGGGGTGGCCGGTCCTAGCCTTGTTGGCCGCCGGTTTTGGAAGGGCAAGGGGAAGGGGGGCGGCGGCTAGGGAGAGAACAAGAGAGGGAATTAGGTTTAGGCAAACAATTGATTTTTCAATTCAATAATATTCTACTCCAAATGAAAAGTCTTGGCCTTTATATAGGCGTACATCTTAAATAACAAAACAAGTGGCTAAAGACACACCACATAAAGGAAATGCAGGAAATAAAATAATGTTTTAAATAGCCTCTCATGAATTGGCTATTAGCACACAAACATATAAATAATCAAATACGAGTCTTGTTGCGAGGGCGAAGTTTGTAGCCATGTCCGCTACGGCGTCGCACGTCCTTGGCCGGTACATCTTCAACATCCTCAATCCCAAGTGCTCCATCCGGATGGCGAAGCGGTACATCTTCAACATCCTCCATCCCAAGTGCTCCATCCTGATGGCCTTCGCCATCATTTCTCCTTTTGTGTTTGCTACCTTTGTTATGTTTATGTTCGGCTTGCATGCCGAGGTAGCCTAGGAGTGCTTGGCACATTTATATGTTTTGGACTATTATTGTGTAAGGCCTTAAGGCCATTTGATACTCTATCGTTAGTGGATAACTTCTGTCGGTTTGTTCTGTTTCCACTGTGTTTGTCTGGAGTTTTGAGATTGGGTAGTTTTCATATCATCTTTTAATACTAAAGCTGTGGCGTCCGTATGTTGTGGGGCCCCGGCCGGACCCATATTATATGGTCTTTACAGGGGAGGTGTTACAATTTGGTATCAGAGAGAGGTTCGCGTTCCAACGAGAAGTTTCGCGGTCGATAGTATAAGTCGAGTCGTGTATAAGAAGTTATCCACATAGGAGTATCGCAGGACCATGAGTGTCCTGGTGCTCGAGTCTTGCGATTAGAGACTGATTTGTGTTTTCTTGTTTGTGTTTAGAGTGCAAGCAACGAGGCTGGGACCTCGAGGCCAAGAGAAGAGCTCTCGGCAAGTAGTGCGACTGCGCAAGGTCTGCTAGGGATGGGGGTCACACCGGCCGACTTCTATCGTATGCTTACAGAAGTGATGGTGGCTGCCCAAGCTGTAGCGACAGCACAGGTAGCAGCTCCCGTTGCTCAGGAAGTAACTCCTGCTACCCCGAACACGGCAGCGACCGTGCAGGTTGAGGAAGCCAGGCGGGCAGAGCTGCAGGCCGAGAGAGTGGTTGTCAGGCATGGGGACCGGGAAATGAAGTACTTTCTGAGTTTCCACCCTCCAACCTTCAAGGGAACCGGCACACCAACAGATGCAGAGGATTGTTGGGCTAGAATTCAGGAGCTTCTGAGGGCGACAGAGGTGCCAGATGAGAAAAAGGCAGAGTTCGCAGCCTTTATGTTGGAGGGAGATGCCAAGTTATGGTGGGTGAGCCACTGTGGCCGACAGTTTCTAGGACGCATACCGTCCATCGAGGAGTTTGGGAATGCCTTCCTGAAGAAGTACATACCCGCCTCAACGAGGTTAGCCCTCCAGAGGCAGTTCCTACATCTGGTGAAGCGAGACAAGTCAGTGGATGAGTATGTTCAAGAATTTACTCGCTTGGGTCGTTATGCAGGGACGACCATGGCAGACGATGAAGAGAGGGACAATCTCTTCTACCATAGATTGAGGGAGAACCTAAGACAACCCCTCATATCCATGAAACGTGCGGGTTTCAACGAATTGGTGGAGGCGGCCCGAATTTTGGAGAGTGACATGGAGCGATCCCAGCGTCGCAATGGTTTCACACCCAAACAGGGGGAGGAGAAGAAGCCTGCCCAGTCACATGGAAAGGCAGAAGGGAGCTGATGGAAGAAGAAGCCTTCCCCATATAAGTCGGGCGAGAAAAGTAATTGGATGTCCGGAGGGTCACGCTCTAAGGGCCCTCAGACGTGCTATAGTTGTGGCAAGCCGGGCCACATAGCAAGATTTTGTACCCAAGGGGGCACTGAGCAAGAGCCAAGGCAGGAGCAAACTGTGCGCTCTGGCCCCAATGCCGCAGAGAAAGGGAAGATGGCGGAGTCGAGTGCTTCTCGGTTTCAACCAGTGCAGCCAAGGGCCTACAACCTTGGGCAACAAGAAGCAATCCGTCAACCCGATGTGGTGACAGGTACGAGAGTTCAACCTGCACCTTAGATTCCTGTCTTTCAAGCCTTTATGTTTGTTGCGTGTGTGTAGGCTTTGTAATGGTATCTGGGTACCCCTCTAGGGTACTCTTTGATACGGGAGCGTCGCACTCCTTCCTTGCGGAAGGCTTTATCCGGAGGATCGGAGTGGAGTCATTCTCGACGTACTCCGAGTTGAAAGTGCGCATGCCCAATAGGTCAGCTATGACTACCAGGGCTAGAGGCCGGATTTGTTGGAGTCTTGAGGGAGTCGACTTCTTATTGGTAGCGGCGATCTTGCCGTTGTCCAAGTTCGATGTGATTTTGGGGATGGATTGGCTAGCGGAGCAGCATGCCAGTATTGACTGTTTGTCGAAGGTGGTAACCCTGAGGGGCGTGGGGCAAGTGGAAGTCAAGTTTGAAGGTCTGCATGGAGTGGCCTGCTCCCTAGTTTCGACACTTCAGTTAGTGCGAGCTGTTAACCAGGGAGGTGTAGCTCTAGTAGCGTTGTTGGAGGTTAGCCTCTCCAGGCTGTCTCTAGGAGAAGTGCCCGTGGTGGAGGAGTTTGGAGATGTTTTTCCCGAGGAGTTACCGGGAGCACCTCCTCGGCGGGAGATTGATTTCTCCATCGAGTTGGTGCCCGAGGCTAGACCAGTGTCGGGTCCACCCTTCAGGATGGCACCAAAGGAGTTGGCCGAGCTCAAGGTTCAGTTGCAGGAGCTTTTGGAGCAAAGGTATATCAGGCACAGCTCTTCACCGTGGAGTGCGCCGGTGTTATTTGTAAAGAAGAAGGACGGTAGTATGCGCCTGTGCATAGACTACCAAGAGTTGAACAAATTGACTGTCAAAAACAAGTATCCGATTCCTCGGATAGACGATCTCTTCGACCAGTTGGTGGGATCGGTGGTGTACTCCAAGTTGGACTTGAAGTCCGGGTATTATCAGTTGCGGATTCGTGACAAAGACATACCCAAGACCGCGTTTGGTACGAGGTATGGTCATTTTGAGTTCTCGGTGATGTCGTTCGGGCTGACGAACGCGCCGTCCGTGTTCATTTACATGATGAACCGAGTGTTTCGCGAATATTTGGACTGGTTCGTAGTCGTCTTTATCGATGACATTTTGGTGTATTCCAAGTCGGAAGTGGAGCATGGGTTGCACTTGCGGACAGTGTTGCAAGTATTGAGAGAGAACCAGCTTTATGCGAAGTTCTCCAAGTGCGAGTTCTGGTTGGAGAAAGTGGCATTTCTAGGCCATGTGATTAGTGGGGATGGGTTGGAGGTGGATCCAACGAAAGTAGAAGCCATCAGAGAGTGGCCAGTTTTGAGGACCGTGGCGGAAGTCCGAAGTTTTCTTGGACTAGCCGGGTACTACCGAAGGTTTGTGGAAAACTTTTCGCGGATAGCTCTACCCCTCACTTCACTAACTCGCAAGGATCAGAAATTTGTATGGACTCAAGAGTGCAACGAGGCATTTGAAACCCTGAAGGAAAGGCTAATGACGGCGCCGATCCTAAGTCTGCCAAAGGGGCCGAAGGGTTCCAGATTTTCAACGACGCATCCGGATGCGGTTTAGGGTGCGTGTTGGTGCAGCATGGTAATGTGATAGCTTTTGGGTTGAGGCAGCTGAAGCCTCATGAGAGAAATTACCCCGTCCATGATTTGGAGTTGGCGGCGGTAATTTTTGCGTTGAAGTTGTGGAGGCACTATGTTTATGGTGCAAAGGTGGAGATCTTCACGGACCACAAGAGTCTGAAGTATCTCCTAGATCAGAAGGACCTAAATATGCGGCAGCGTAGGTGGGTCGAGTTCCTGGGGGACTACGAGGTGGCGATTCAGTACACGCCAAGGAAAGCCAATGTGGTGGTAGATGCTTTGAGTAGGAAATACTCGGGGCAAGGAAATTGGATTGAAGCTCACGATGAGCTGTTAAGGCGGGACTGGGAGTCCCTTGGTTTGGAATGTGTGGCAAGAGACGAGTCTAGCGTGGCTCGACTAAATTGGATTTAGATGCAGAGTGACTTATGCGATCGTATTCGGGAAGCGACCCGTGTAGATGCGGAGTTCCAACCTTTCGTGGAGGAAGATCTAAAGGGCGAGGGTAGCGCCTGGGAGATGGTTGATGGGATTCTGAGGAAGGGCGAAAGGATTTGTGTACCGCAGTTCGGCAAGCTCCGCGAGGAGTTGATGTTTGAGGCCCACTTCACTAAGTACTCCATTCACCTGGGTAGTACAAAGATGTACTTGGACTTGAAGAAGTCCTATTGGTGGCCAGGGATGAAGCAGGACGTGGCTTTGTGTGTGAGTCAGTGCCAAACATGTGCCTTGGTGAAGGCCGAATGTCAGAAGCCGGGTGGGTTCTTGAAGCCTCTTCCAATCCCCGAATGGAAATTTGATGACATCTCCATGGATTTTGTGCATGGGTTGCCTAGATCGCAGCAGGGTAATGATGCCATTTGGGTGATTGTGGACCGCTTGACCAAAGTGGCACATTTCATCCCAAACCGGAAGGAGGACGGTGTGGAAAAGTTGGTGGAGTTGTACGTCCGCAATATTGTACGACTCCATGGGATTCCGAAGAGTATAGTCAGCGACCGTGATGGACATTTCATGTCTAAGGATTGGCGGTTGGTGCAGAAGAGCTTGGGCACAAAACTCAAGTTCAGTACGGCTTTTCATCCTCAAACCGATGGGCAAACTGAGAGAACGAACCGTACTTTGGAAGATATGCTAAGGATGTGTACTCTCGACTTCAGCAAGAAGTGGGAGGATCACCTCTTCATGGTGGAGTTTGCGTATAACAATAGTTACCAAGCTAGTATCAAGATGGCGCCATACGAAGCTCTGTATGGGAGGCGGTGTCGAACACCGATGTCTTGGACAGAGGCGGGAGACACCAAGCTTTTGGGGAAAGAAGTGGTAGCCGACGCTAGTGAGCTAGTGCGGACCATCCAAGAGCGCATGAAGGTAGCTCAAGATCGGCAGTCGAAGTATTTCAATGCTCGCCACAGGCATGTGGAATTCGCTGTGGGCGACTGGGTGTATCTTAAGATCAAGCCGTTCAAAGGCGTTTCGCGAATTCGCCGACTCAAGAAGCTGAGTTCGAGATTTTTGGGACCATTCAAGGTCATCGAGCGAGTGGGAGAGGCAGCGTACCGGTTGGCGTTGTCCACAGAGCTAAGTGGATTGCATGACGTTTTTCACGTCTCCGTCCTGAGGAAAGCGTTGTTAGAAGCCAGCGTGGTGATTGAGTCGAGGGCGGTGCCGGTAGAGGAAGACTTGGGGACGCGAGTTCGTCCAATCGGGAAAGAAGACTCAGAGGTTCGGCAATTGCGGAACAAGGAGGTCAGACTCGTAAAGGTCCGTTGGGACAACTGTGGTTGCGAGGAGCTCTCATGGGAGCGAGAGCAGGCCATGTTAGAGGAGTACCCCGAGCTTTTCTCCTCAGGTACTGTTTAGTTTTGTTTACCTTCCATGTTTTAAATTTCGGGACGAAATTCTTTTAAGGGGGAGAGAGTTCTTACACCCCGAAACTCAAAAGAGGGACGGGTGATGTTTTAAGCCCAGTTTGGTTTTTGGAGCAGGTGTCACGGGCGTGTCACGGGCGTGTCACGGGCGTGTCACAGGCGTGACACAGGCGTGTTCGGCCTCAGGCCGTGCGGTCGACGCTGTGGAGGTCGACGCTAGTCGAGTTGTAGAACACGACCTAGGACACGGGCGTGTCCCAGGCTGTGTCACTCCAGGGATTCTGCAAGTGTGGTACACGGGCCGTGACACGGGCACAAACACGGGCGTGTCAAATTTGACACGGGCGTGTCTGATGCCGTGTCACGAGGCCGTGCACCTCTCTGACTGCAAAATGGTGGTCGAGTGCACACGGGGGGCGTGGCACGGGTCCCGACACGGGCGTGTCGCAGGTGACACGGGCGTGTCGGAGGCCGTGTCAAAGGCCGTGTGCTGGTTTTTCGACTCGATCGAGACGGCGAATGGGTGACACGGCCAGGCACACGGCCGTGTTGCAACCCGTGTTCGGCCCAGATTTTGTGATTTTAGGCCGAATTGTGGCCGTCCGTTTCTTTGATTGAGATCCAATGGCTGGGGGCTAGGTCTGAGGGAATAAACTCAGGAATAGGGTTTGAAACCCTTACTTTTCTCCCATCTTTATCTCTCTTGATTCTAGAGAGAAGTGAGAGCAAGGAGGAGGAAGAAGGCCAAGAGCCGGCCGCCGACGAAGCTTCGAAGGTCCGTTTCGCGAGCGGAGTTCAGATCCGCGAAGGTGGGGGCGTTGCGGTGGTTTTCAACCGAGCAAATCTTCTCCATGGCGAGGAAGAGGGGACGGAAGGTAACGACACTTCTCCTCTCGGTTTTTAGGATTTAGGATGCATGAATAGCATCCCCTTCATTTCGCATTTTGAGCACCAAATCTCTCAAATGATAGGGATTCGTGTGGCCTAGGTTCAAGAGCACCTCCGGGTTGAGTATGCTCATCTCGGCATGCTTTGCATTAGAGATCCGCTCCATTAGCGGATTAGGCATTGTGGGTGAAGCCGTGGTCGCGATTGTTGGTCCGACCCGGTGATGTTGCATAGCGAGTTTCGGGGTTTCGATAGAAATCCGCAGCGGCAATACGCCATTGTATGTATGCGTTTTCCCCCTCATATTTGAGTGAGTACTCGTAGTCGGAACCGGACGAGGTTAGCTCTGCTTTGTGCGGTAGATGGTTTCCTTGGAGCACGGGAAAGACACAGTGCGAGTGGCGATTGGGGTGGGGAAACCTATGTTTGTGCTGTGCTAAGGTGCGGCTATGTCTCCGTGGTCGGCTGGCTATCCCGTGGCGCGCAAGTCATGTGGGGGAAGTGTCCCGGTGAGACTAGCCCCTTCTGTGAACTGACGAGAATGTCGAGCGGAGGACAAGCCCGGGCAATGTGGCCATGAGCGGGTGGGGTCCAGCAAGGCTTCTTAGAATCGGTCAGTGTGAGACGGAACCCTGACATGCGAAGTCAGAATGTGCGGGCAAGCCCCGGGGTATATGACCCTTGTGCGGGTGGGGCCTTTGCAAGGTTCCATGTGACGGCGTGTGTGCCGTTAGGGACATGGTGGTTCCCTTGTGTTTGCAGCTTTAAGCCAATGGGGAAACGGAAGTACCCAGTGTTTGATGTTGTGCTAGATGCATACGAACTAGGGTGCCTTGGGTGAAACCCGGGTTGCATTCATGCTGCATAGTAGGCCCTTTCACCTTGTACAAAACATAGAGAACATGTATGCTGTATGAGACATCCAAGCCTGTTTTACCGCTTTAATATATTTGCTCTTTTGGTATACGAAGTGCTAACTTGCAGGTGGAGTGGTACCCCGGGGTCCATTAGGGACGGCCGGGAGGAGATGTGTTTGTTACACAGTAGAGGTCAGCCTTTGCTGACCCACGTTACTTCAAATCCTTACAGGGCAAGGATCGCATGCAGGAGCTAGCGCGCCGGGCGAAAATCCCTAAGCCTCATGAAGTGTTGCTGTGCTTGGTTTCTCATTTTGTGTTTGCTACCTTTGTTATGTTTATGTCCGGCTTGCATGCCGAGGTAGCCTAGGAGTGCTTGGCACATTTATATGTTTTGGACTATTATTGTGTAAGGCCTTAAGGCCATTTGATACTCTATCGTTAGTGGATAACTTCTGTCGGTTTGTTCTGTTTCCGCTGTGTTTGTCTGGAGTTTTGAGATTGGGTAGTTTTCATATCATCTTTTAATACTAAAGCTGTGGCGTCCGTATATTGTGGGGCCCCGACCGGACCCATATTATATTGTCTTTACAGGGGAGGTGTTACATGTCCAGTACAACTTATTCATTAACAAGTACCCACGTGATGACTTGATATCACAATATCATGACCTATGAGAACTTGTCATCAGTCAACACACGTGCTAGTATTAATGTATCATCATCACCCTTAGTTTCTATGATGATACAACGACCAGGGACCTTTTAAGAATGAAGCTTCAAATAAATCATAGGCTCTCACATTCAAGTCTCGTTCTTGATTTCCTATGGAGGCAAACATTCTAAGGGTATTTATTATTTTAAAATTTAACTATCGCATAGAGAAACCATAATAAAAGAACATTCCATTAATTGTAAAAGAAAAACATTGGTACACAATTCATCATATGAATAAATAATAAACAGCCAACAGAATATATATTTACATGCCACCCACATGGCTCTCACTAGAGTTGATCATTTAGGTATCGTATACCCATTGATCTAGTATGACCATCATGCTTTCTCTGCGTGAGAGGCTTTGTCAGTGGATCCGCAATATTATCCTCAGTCAGCACTCTGCAAATGTTCACATCTCCTCGTTCGACAATCTCACGAATAAGATGGAACCGCCGAAGTATGTGCTTGGAGCGCTTATGAGATCTAGGTTCCTTAGATTGTGCAATTGCACCATTGTTATCACAGTAGAGAACTACGGGACCAACAATGCTAGGAACTACATCAAGCTCGCCGATGAATTTCCTAATCCATACAGCCTCCTTCGCTGCATTAGTTGCAGCGATATACTCGGCCTCTGTTGTAGAATCAGCAACTGTCACTTGCTTGGAACTCTTTCATCTCACAGCTCCTCCATTAAGGCAAAACACAAACCCTGACTGAGACTTTGAGTCGTCCCTATCAGTTTGGAAGCTAGCATCCGTATAACCATTTACAACGAGCTCTTCCTCTCCACCATACACCAAGAACACATCCTTTGTCCTTCTCAAGTACTTCAGGATATTCTTGACTGCAATCCAGTGAAACTCACTGGGGTATGACTGATACCTGCTAGTCATGCTCAAAGCAATGGAGACATCGGGTCGAGCACATAACATTGCATACATGATTGATCCAACTGCCAAAGCATATGGAATCAACTTCATTCGGTCCTTATCTTCGCAAGATTGTGGACACTGGTCCTTAGAGAGATTCACACCACGAGACATGGGTAAAAATCCTTTCTTGGACTCAAGCATATTGAACCACTTCAACACCTTCTCAATGTATGTACTCTGGGTAAAACCCAGCAACTTCTTCGATCTATCTCTATAGATCTGAATACCGAGTATATAAGTCGCTTCACCCAAATCCTTCATAGAAAAGCAGTTCCCTAGGTTGTTCTTAACAACTTTCAGCGTAGGAATATCATTCCCAATCAATAGTATGTCATCTACATACAATATCATGAAGACTACAATGCTCCCACTAATTCGCTTGTAAACACAAGGCTCATATTCATTCTTGATGAAACCAAACTCTTTGATTTTCTTATCAAAATGAAGATTTGAACTTCTAGATGCCTGCTTCAGTCCATAAATGGACCTCTTCAGCTTGCATACTTTAGTGGCTTCATTTAGGGATACAAAACCCTCGGGTTGTGTCATGTACACTTCCTCAAGGAGGTTTCCATTAAGGAAAGCCGTTTTGACATCCATCTGCCAGATCTCGTAGTCATAATACGCAGCAATAGCAAGCAATATCCTTATGGAATTTACCATGGCAATAGGGTAAAAGGTCTCATCATAGTCAATACCATGAATTTGATTGAAACCCTTAGCCACCAGTCGCCCTTTGAATGTCTGTTCATTCCCATCCATGTCAGTCTTCTTTTTGAAGACCCACTTGCACCCTATGGGTCGTACCCCTTCAGGTGGTTCAACCAAGTTCCAAACTTGGATTGCATACATGGAGTCCATTTCGGATTTCATAGCCTCAAGCCATTTGACGGAGTCCGGTCCATTCAGAGCCTCTTGGTAGGTTGCTGGTTCATCATCATGATCCATAAGCAACACATTACCTATTTGAGACATGATAAATCCATATCTCTCAGGCTCAAACCTTGTTCTACTAGATCTACGTAGGACTTGTGTTTCTTGAGCAGGTTCTCTAGCTACAACATCTTGTAGTCCTGCCTCAGAATCCAATTCCGGTTCATTCACTATTTGTGGTTCTTAAACTTCTTCAAGTTCTACCTTTTCAGTCTTTCTCGATAAGAACTCTTTCTCCAAGAAGACGCCAGTCCTTGCGACAAACACTTTGCCCTCGGACGGTAGGTAAAAGTAATACCCTTTCATTTCCTTAGGATATCCCACAAGATAATATTTATCCGATTTGGGTTCCAGCTTGTCAGGCATTTGACGTCTCACGTATGCCTCACAGCCCCAAATTTTAATGAATGACATACTAGGATGCTTCCCAGTCCATATCTCATATGGTGTCTTCAGAACCATTTTTGTTGGAGCGTGATTCAGTGTCATTATAGCAGTCTCTAAAGAAAAACCCCAAAAGGAAACATGCAAGTCTGCATGACTCATCATCGAACGTAACATGTCTAACAGAGTACGATTTCTCCTCTCAGACAAACCATTATGTTGTGGTGTTCTAGGTGGAGTGAGCTGTGATACAATACCACACTCTTTCAGATGATCACGGGACTCATGACTCAGGTATTCGCCACCTCGATCAGATCGGAGTGCTTTAACCTTTTTACCCAACTGGTTTTCTACTTCATTCTTGAACTCTTTGAACTTTTAAAAGGTCTCGGATTTGCACTTCATAAGATACACATATCCGTGTCTACTGAAATCATCAGTAAATGTAACGAAGTAGAAATACCCAACCTAGCCATGGAGCTCATGAGTCCGCATACATCACTATGTACAACACCCAAGAGATCCTCAGCCCTCTAGGTATAACCAGTGAAAGGGGCTTTAGTCATCTTGCCTAACAAACAAGATTCACATCGCTCAAATGATTCATATTCAAATGAGTCCAAAAGTCCATCTTTATAGAGCTTGGATATGCGCTTCTCGTTTATATGGCCCAAACGACAATGCCAGAGATATGTAGGGTTTGAGTCATTCGTTCTTAGTCTTTTATTATTTTCTACATTATAGATCTGATGGTCCAAGTTCAAAATATAAAGACCATTAAACAATTGGGCTACAGCATAACAAACATCATTATTAAATATAGAACAATAATTGTTCTTAATTATAAAAGAAAATCCAATCATGTCCAAGCATGAAATGGATATAATGTTTCTAGTTATGACCGTAACAAAATAACAGTTATCTAGTTCTATTACAAGCCCACTTGGCAAAGAAAGACAGTAAACCCCTACGGCTACAGCAGTAACTCTTGCTCCATTGCCGACACGCAGGTCCGCCTCCCCTTTACTCAGCAATCTTCTCCTTACTAGTTCCTGCACATTTGTACAAATGTGTGAACCACATCCGGTATCCAATACCCAAGATAAAGGAGCAGAAAGGTTTATCTCTATAACATAAATATTCAAAGCGGAAGTCATACCTCCCATCATTTTCTGCAGACCCTCAATATAAGAAGGACAGTTCCTCCTCCAATGACCAGCATTGCCACAGTGGTGGCATTTCCCTTCCTTCACCGTGCTCTTCTTTTTCATCAGTGCAGAAGACTTGGGCTCGAGATATAACATAGGTCCCACCTTCGTCTTCTTAGAGCCCTTGCCCTTGACCTTGCCCTTATGCACCATCAGTATGGGGCTGGCAGGATTGGCCTTCTTCAGATCTCGGTAGTTCTCAACATGCCTAGGAGCACGGGCAGTGTCTTCTCTATTTCATTCATGTTGTAGTTCAAGACAAACTGCTCATAACTGTCTGGCAACGATTGCAGGATCAGATCTGTGGCCAACTCTTGACCCAGAGGAAAACCCAGCCTTTCAAGGTTCTTTATATACCCAATCATCTTGAGTACGTGAGTCCCTACTGAGTCTCTAACTCCTATCTTGCACTGAAACAACGCTTTTGTGACGTCAAACCTCTCTTGACGAGCTTGCCCTTGAAACATTTTCATGAGATGCTCGTCAATCTCCTTGCACCCCATGTTCTCATGTTGCTTCTGAAGCTCAGAGTTCATGATGGCAAGCATAAGGCATTCGACGTCTAAGGCATCATCAGTATACTTCTTATAAGTATCTTTATCAGCACGGGAAGAATTCCCGGTCGGCACTTTGGCGGCTTCTTCTTCCAAGACAAAGAGCATTCGCTCTTGCCTGAGAACAATTCTCAAGTTCCTATACCAGTCCATGTAGTTAGTCCCACTGAGCTTATCCTTCTCAAGGATGGCTCTCAGAGACAGAGTGGAGTGTGAACCACTTGCAATGGAATTCTACAAGAATTCATGCAGAATAATATCAGCACCAAAATTTCAAATACAATTTATTTTAATTTGGACTTCAATTAAAACTCCCAATATTTTATTCGAAATAATAGCCCTCACTATCAATTCGGAGAGTTCATGCGAGCTACTCTCTTAGTGGACAAGATCCGTATTTCACCAACACAATGAGTCAGCTTTTGCTTTCCTCTCACAATGCGGTTATTTAGGTAGGCAACGCTTGCCAATTGCATCCTCATGCAATTCTTGTATGGTTGGTGAATAACTCCTTATTCGCATCCATCATATGGTGCATGCCAACCCTATGCCTCTAGGCACTCAACCTTTGAGGTCACCTAGTTAATCTAGACCTGATGTCGACAGTGGGATATCACAATTATCCGCTCGCACCCTTACCAAGATAGATTAATGCTCCTTGCTTTGGCAAGCCCACACTTCATCGATCGAGGCAGGAAGAGTGTCATCTATCAGAAGGCATCCGCACACTTAATATTAGAGGAAGGGATTTTGATTATGGGTTAACAATTAACCATGATCAACATTTGATCAATGTGCACATCCACAGAAAAACAATTTCTAAAATCCACATGCATCCCTTATGTGCACAACCTGACACTATCAACATTTGATAAAAAGGAAGGGCTAAATCTGAACATCCGGACTCTTCCAAATCTTAAGATTTACATGCATTGGACAAAGGCAAAGGCAACTCGACTTAAAGCAGTAGACAAGCTCGTCTCTCATTGTTGGATTCAAAATCCAAAACAATACACTGGTTCATTAACCACTCGAGGGACGGTTACTGCTAAGGAGACAACAATTTCTAACAATTAGAAATTACCACGAAATTCCAGACGTTCCTGGCAGGGTTCCAAGGGGCATAGCCCCTAACCTATGGGTTATGGGCCCACCGATTTCCCTTGGAAAAACCATCAACAATTGATGTACCAGGAATAAATCTAGACATTTAGAACACTTCTAAATCCCTAGGTTTACACGCACTGGAATAACCTAACTTCCAAAACAACAATCATGGCTGGAACCACCCTCTGATACCATTGTTGGGTTTCTCTATGAGGATGGCACAATGCTTGTGCACGCAGCGAGAGGAATAAAACATCAAGACAACCCAAAAGAGATGGGATCGGGCCATGAAAGTTGAATAAAGAAGTTAACAAATAACTAGGCAAAAATTACCTTAGGGGCGTTGAGTCACAACTCAACGGAGATGCTCCAAGCTTTGAGTCCTTGTCGGTGGCAAGTTCTATGTGGAATAACGTCCACGCCTCTGCAGAAATCCATACGAGCGGGAGAACCCCGAGCTTCATCGCACGAAGGGTCAGGAAGAAGATCAACCGCACCATTGCACTTCCCACGGACTGCTAGGTCCGCGCCAGGGAAAGCAAGACCGACGACAGTCGCCGGAGATGAGGTTGACGGTGGAGCGAACAGGCGTCGGCGGAACGTTTCTGTCCGGCGAGGTCGGGATTCGGCAGATCGGTAGATCGGAGGAACACTTTCGTCGGCTTCGATCCGGCTACAGGAAAATCCCGATGATTATTATATTCCCAAAACCCTAAGACCCCTATTTATACCAAAGGCATAAACAGTCCAAAGAACACAGCTATCCGCATACCACCCAAGTTAGGGTTTCAAAGTCATTCGGCGAGAATCAGCACAGGTCCGGCGAGAATCAGATCCAGATTCGGCGAGAATTAGCAGACAAATTCGGCGAGAATCATCTGCTGATTCGTCGAGAATCAGGGATAGATTCGTCGAGTATCACCAATCGCCGGGAATCAAACACTTTTGATTCTCGACAAATTCGTCGAGAGTCATCGAGTATCACTCGACGATTCTCGACGAATCATTCGCGATGAATGATTCTCGATAAACTCGTCGAGAGTCGTCAAGTCATACTCGACGATTCTCGACGAATCATTCTCGACGAACTCGTCGAGAGTCGTCGAGTCATACTCGACGATTCTCGACGAATTTGCCTTAGTCGTCGAGTCAAACTCGACGACTCTCGACGAAATTCCTTTGGCAACGTTTGCCCGACTCCATCATGCGAGGTGATTGGTAACCCTTACCAACACAGTCAATCTACCAATTTCTCCACATGCTCTTATGTGCGACCCTGCAGGCTCAGATCGCATTGGCAGTGAGATAACATGTTTGAACACTTCTAGATCACCATGGTAACTCCAACAGTCCGCACAACCTGCTCCCAGTTTCTTCTCCCAGCTCGGTCAAGCAGTTCGCCCGGCTAAGTCCTGCGATCTGCCTTATCAGCTAACCGCATGGTCTGCCGACCTCTCTGGTCAGTCCGCGTGGCCTCTAGCTTTTTCCTCTCCTTAGCCGCCAGCTTCCCCCCTTGTACCCTTTTTTCTGCTTTACTTGTAAAGGGGTGACCTCAAACTGTAACTTTAATTGTAATCAAAGGAAAGCCCATCACAAGAGAGGCATTTAGGCCGCGACGGGCGAAGTCTGCTGTTACCGCTGCTAGCTGCCATGTCTTCTCTTTTTCTCTCTCGGTCTAACCATCAGAGCCCAACCGCTAAAGTAATGTCTACTCGACAGTTCCTGATCAAGCTTCTTCTCTGCTCGAGCAAGCTTATCCCTTGCTCCATCAAACCTCTCCTTTATCACCGCAACCCTCTTATTCTTCTAGCTTATGAGATCGAACAACCCATTAACTGGGCGGTGTCGCATTTCACGCATCAACAGTTAACACGCGACCTCCAGATCTCGATCAGATAGTGAAATCAGCGGTTACTCATGTCAGACCACCAACCCCTTCCAAATATCCCTTGTACAAGCGAAGATGCTCTCCGGGAAGCCCTCAGGCTATTGCGTCATGAAATTGCCCAACAGTTTCAGGTACATAACTATACTCTAGCCGCTATCGCTCAACAATTGGAGGCGCAACCAACAATAGACCTGTCTCCTCTGATCAATCAGGCATCTTCAGTGATGGACCAACCAGTCTGTCCATCATCCCATCCATATTCTTATCTGCCAACTTTTCTGCCAGTTGATCCTTGTGCATATTCAACAAGTTTTGCGCCTTGACAGACAGCAGTCTCTCTGCAGACTCCAGTTACTATGCAAGGAATGAATTTCTTCAGACCCAGCCAAGCCATCACTTACCCTGTCAATCACCCGAGAAAGGTGCCTAAATTTTCTGCTAAGAGAAAAAGAGGCCCAAAAGCTTTGTTCCATATCAAGCAACACGAGAGCGAGACTTTAGCCCTCTTCATTGAGTGCTTCCAAAGGAAAGCCTTGGAAGTTGAGAGTATTGATCCCAAATTCTATAAAGTCGCTTTGATGGTTGGTTTATGAGAAGGACCACTCAAGTTCGAGGCCTACTTCCGTCAGCCAAGGACGTGTCAGGAGATGATTAGCCTTGCCCATGAATATGTTTGCATTGAAAAGGGGAATCCCAATTTCATCTCCAGGCTTGTAGAAGTGAAGGATTCTCCTTCTTGCGAGCAGCCTCCAAAGTTTCTTCAGAAGGATTTTCAACCGCAAGCAAGGAAGGAAAGAATTGGCCAACGTCATCAGCATTTCTTCTCAAGCAAGGATTTCCTCCAAAGTAAAGAACAACGACTGCCAGTCCCTTCCATTCATCCAGCACAAACTCCACAAGCAGATTTAATCCATCAACATCAGGATGAAGACTTGTTTGAGTCGGAACTGAACGCAGCTATGAAGGAAGTAGGCCAAGTCCTGAAGGGTAAGGATAACTATAAAAAGCCTTGCCAACCGCCAGGTCAAAGGCCAAAAGATTCGGATTCATTTTGCAAATTTCACAAAGTAAAAGGTCATGCGACAAAAGATTGCAAATCCCTTCAACAACTAATGGAGAAAATGCTGAAGCAAGGAAAACGCCAACATTTGCACCAGAAGAATAATCCATCTCTTCCATAAAATCTCAAAAATCAAAAGGATAAAAGCAACTTTATTTCCTCAAAGTCCGCAAAGCTATTCGCAATCTGGGCCGGTTAAATTTTCCTTTACGCTCTTCAAACATTTTTTCTCTAAAATACTTCTAAGTGTTCTTTCATTTTCATCTCATTAAAGCTTACGTCAGAGATCGCATACTGACACAGTTCCCTTTTTGTAATGCTTCTCCTCTATATTTTTCTCTTTGCAAAAGAGATCACTGAACCACTGAGATATCACCCAGTCTTGTTGTTCCCTCCATGGATTGTCCTCCGGCGTAAGACCACAATGACCACATATGGTAAGGATTTTTTCGCATATGTGCAGTGGGGGCCGTTCAATCTATGCTGGGGAACTTCAGACTTCAGATCCCAGCCGGTGTGTAGCGCAGTGTGTGTGCCTAGGGGAGGCAACCTGTGATAGTTCTATCCTGTCTCGTTGAGGGATACGTTACAGTTACGATGATCTTTGCGTGAAAAGCAATGACGATCAAGTGTAGCCTTGTCTCTTCAATCATCTCACAACTGTGACGGCCGAAAACTCATTGGTACTCTCTATCCATGCCTTCGTAGGGCTCACAATTCCGCAGATCAATTCGCAGACAAACAATAGGCCACTTGGCGCAACTAGTCTAATTGATCAGCGATGTTTGTAACCCGAGGCAAGAGAGCAGTGTATCAGTCGTTTCCTCCACAGGAATTTCCTTGCTTGTGCTTGATTATCTCTTATGCCCTTAAAGGGAGCGCGTTTAGCCCTCCTTTGTCTTTTCTGCCTTCTTGCAGGTTGGTAGGTTAAATTGAACCTAATCCAATGATCTGCAATATCTTTTTGGCTTATGATCATCTTATATGCGCTTCCTGCATAAAGTTATATCAGATGGTTATCCATAAGCTCTCTTATCAGATGCTAGCGACACGAATCATTTAATCAAAGTATCTGATTCTCCTTGGTAGACAAGTCATGCTGTTATAAGTCTAAATTAAGATGGTTTCATCTTGCTGATCTGGATTTCATGTATAAAACATCATGCTTGATCACGTGAGATTATCATTCTCGCAGTTTGATCTTTATTCAGTTAATAGCAGAGTTTGTCAGGTATCTCTTCTGCTATCCAATTATATCTTATCATATCAACAGTCAACATTCAACGTTTCCATCAGGGTACTTGCGACTTAGTTTTCTTTCTTCTATACCTATTGCTTACTCTTCTTTTGCAGAGATTAGCAGATATTAGCAAGTTCCCTTCAGGTACTTGCAGCTTACTTTTCTATCATATCTGCGGTTTACTCTTCTTTTGCAGAGATTAGTAGATATTAGCAAGTTCCCTTCAGGTACTTGCACCTTACTTTTCTAGCATATCTGCGACTTACTCTTCTTTTGCAGAGATTAGCAGATATTAGCAAGTTCCCTTCAGGTACTTGCAGCTTTCTTTTCTATCATATATGCGGCTTACTCTTTTTTTGTAGAGATTAGCAGATATTAACAAGTTCCCTTCAGGTACTTGCAACTTACTTTCCTATCATATCTATTTCTTACTCTTCTCTTACAGAGATTAGCAAATATTTGCAAGTTCCATCTAGGTACTTGCATTTTAATTTCATTTCATATCTACTGCTCACTCTTCCCTTTGCAGTGATTAGTCGATATTTGCAAGTTCTATCCAGGTACTTACAACTTAGTTTTATATCATACTTGTGATTTACTCTTCTTTTTGCAGAAGTTAATAGGCGCTTGCAAGCCTCCTTCAGGTACTTGCAAGTTATAATTATTCTATGCTTTCCTCTCATCATTCTTTTACAGAGCCTATTAGGAGACATTCATGCCTTCTTCGTCCTACAAAAGCAATCCAGGTACACATAAGATGTACATATTTTCGTCTATGTTAATTCTTTCCTTCGCAGGAAAAAGTCTTGCATTAGCAAATTTTTTCTGAGGAGAGACATCAGGTCCCATCTCTCCTTACCCCTTCCTTTTCTCGAGGGAAGGACCATGATTTTCATGGGTCTCCTACTTTTTTGAATTTCTCTTTGGAACTTGAAAAAGTGTGGGGATTATGTTAACCCAGAAATCGGTGATCCCTCCCAAGGTAGCCAGCTCGCAAGTTGCGGCCTGCTCAAGGAGGTCACGGCCTGTCAGCCTTTTCTGCTAAGGGTGGGTGATGGCGAGGATGCTCCGCCATTTGCCCGTGCCGACATGGACCTCTCGTTTGATCGCCGCCGCTACGTGTTCGAGGATATTGACGGTCGTTGCCGCAACCGTCGTCGCCTCCATCACATGGACCCCTCTTTTGATCGCTGCCGCTACATGTTCGTTGATTATGATGACCGTTGCCGCAAGCTTGAAGGTTGGGACTTTGCCGCGACATCCTCCGCCAAAGCCGCGTCAAAAGCCACGACACCCTCTGCCATAGTCGCGTCAAAATCTCTGCCGCATCTACGCATAAAATTATAATTTGATTGCTTAATTCCTGCATTTTAATTTCAGCATTTATTTCATAATTTCAGCAATTTTTATTTTGTTAAGTATCATTAGTGGCTAGGATTTGTTTGTTTTGGATGAAGGGTTGGATGGAGTGGTGTAGCTTTAATATATATATATATATATGTATGTGGAGTGGGAAAGGTAATTGAAGAAGAAAAAAAAAGAATTCCTAACCTAAGTGCACGGTTGCTCCCAAAACAGCCGCCCCTATTCGGCCTGGCCGAACCCGACGCTTGGACAAGGCCGCCGCTCGCTTGCTGCCGCCCCTTCCTTCGGTGGTGATATTGCTGCTCCGGCTACCTCCTACCTCCTCCGGTGTGACTCCGAAGAAGGCGGCTCGGTTCTCCCTCATCCGGTGCGACTCCGGTGACCCCTTTTGGAAGTGTGTCTCTTCCAACGTTCTCTTGCTCCTCCTCCTCTCCTCCCCTCTAAATTCAGATTTGGGTAACGATTTCCTATCCCCTAAATATTGTGTGATTTCTTCTTGTGTTTGTGAGAGTAGTGGAGATTTGGGTTTCAAACTTTTATCCTAAATATTGAGTCATTAGCATTTATAAAAATCTGAAGTTATATTGTTTTCCTATCCGATTTCGCGAAGATTTTTCCGTAAGGGTAGGTCCCCTTAGATGTTTGCAAGCCGGGGTTTGTTTAGCCTTTGGGTTCGAACGGATCAAGAGGATTTGGTATATCCTCGTATGGTTTTGTTTTGAGGGATATATTTGGACTACTTTTCCGAATTGCAATCTTTAGTTCGGAAGCCCTCTTTGTGAATGGAAATGTTAATGATGCGATGCTAGATGTATGGTTAGGATATGGTAAATGTAATTGTGTATGTTCATGCAGGTTAGGGTGAGATTCTCCCCGTTGTGAAATCGCGCATTTACAAACGAAGCTCTGCAGAAATTTCCAACTTTGCACGCGCACCACGTGTTCGTAGAAATGCCTCTTAGGACGTTTTCAAAGCACTTTAGGTGTTCGGGTAAATGTCCCTTAGGCTTTCCCCTTTGTTATTTTCTATGCTAGCATCGCGTAGGGGTGGCCTGCATCAATTTGGTATCAGAGGGAGGTTTGTCAATTTCTCAACTTGACAACGATCCACTAGAACCAAGCTACCCCCACTTGCACTTAGGCACGTTTCGATCGTTTTAAAATTTTTATTTTTAGTTATATAAAAACAACAACAAAAAAAGTTTTAAGTGTTTTCCTAATTTGAATCTTTTTTTCCGTTAGTCTGTCATGGCACGCGTTGGGAGTCCCTTTCCCCCATGTTCCTCGGTTGGTGCCCTTCGCAAGGAAATGAACCGCCAATGTGATGACATAAGAGATATGTTAGCACAACTTGGAGGTCGGCTTCCGACTCCGCATCTTGATGCCCCTAGGCAACAGCTTAGGACCAATGTTCCTTCCAGTACGGCTAGTCAAGCGATTTCGACACCTTCACCGCGCACCTTTAGGCCTGTTAGAATTTCGGCTCCGACTTACGACGGGTTAGGTGAACCGCAAGTTTTCTTGCGATGGGTGAAGGATATGGAACAATATTTGGAGCAATATCACATTGAGGACCCCCACAGGATTCCCGTTGTGAGACTGCAATTATTTGGTCGAGCTCAGACCTTCTGGCGCAATGAAGAGAGACGTTTTGGACCGTCCTTTATCGACTCACGTGTAGGTTGGCAACTCATGAAGAATTTGTTAACGGATGAGTATTACCCTACATACTGCCGTCCTCAGTCATCCGATTACCTGAGTGAGGCGTCGCCTAAAATGTTGCCTATATCGAACAAGCACGTTCCCCCGTACTCTCGTACTAGGACGACTCATAATTTTATTTCTCCCCGCCAGGACACTAGACCGCTTTCTGATTATAGGAGTGATGATCGGCCTCGTGTTAGATCCTTGCCCCAAAAGGATCCTACCATCTTGAGCACACCTACACCTGCCGTGCGGGAACCAGAGCACCTTAGGTCCCCTGTTCCGCCTCCTATTGTTATCACGACTAGGGATGTTATCCAGTCGAAGGTTAGGCATAGGAAGCCAGTTAAGGTTGCCAAGGAGAAGGCTTTATGTTATGCTTGTGGTGCGACTGGCCACTACGCCGTGACATGCCCTACCAAGCCTAGGGCTTCAGCTATGTTAGTCTCCACTTCGGAGCCACCCCAGACTACTTTTGAGATTGCTGCTGATCCTGATCTGGACGTTGGTGTGGTATCTCCTGATTTTGTTGAGGATGTCCAGTTAGATGAGAGTATCCTGACATGTTCGATAGTGCCCGATGATTCTGCCGATTTTTCTGACGATGAGGAGACTGGATATCCTAGCGATTTGGATAATGATTTTTGGGATTTTGATGAGACGTTGACTTATGAGAGTACCCCTTTAGCCACTACATGTCTTGTTAGTGATAATTCAGTTCACCCTACCATTGAGTACCCTCTCGAGTCTATGATCCCTATGCCGAGTGAGCCTCGACCAGATTTTTCTGAACTTAAATCTGAGTTATCTGTGGAGCCAGAGATTGAGGATTTCTCAATTATTATGTTGGATAAGTTTCCTCCTGAGGGTAGGGTATCCTTGGACGATTATTCTGATGTTTGCCCGGACGTGAGTATCCCGGATGAGTGTCCCTTGATTGAGTCACCGTTGTGTGAGATTCATTTGGATTTAGATTTAGTCCCGGGCTCGATTTTACCGACCCTCCCTCCTGCTTGTGTGCCTACATTTGATATCATTTTAGGACGTGGATCCGCTAGTCATAGTCTACGCTTTTATGATATACCTACTGAGTTGGAAGATTTACTTTGCGAGGGAGCCGTACGTTTGGATCGATTAGCGGACTTGTTAGGACACAAATTGATTTTACCTAGTCCGATCCACTTAGTTAAACCGTCGTTATTAGCACCTCCGCTTGAGATGTCTAGTGAGCTATGTATTAGTGTGTATCTGCCGGCGGGCATGTTTTCTGTTGCGATTGCGTATGATTTCACGGCGACTGTGCCTATTGATTTGGTGCCCTCACGACATTGTTACCCGCCAAATCAATTTGAACATATTTTTCGTCCATCCTGGTACGAACTGCATGTAAACATATCACTGCCTTATGCCAGTATCTATGAGTTGCATCACTTTCACGCCCGTTCTCCTTCGAGAGCTTCTGACTGCAGAATTGATGATTCTAATTTAGTCTGGTTAGCCCCCGAGTGGATACCTTCGGGTTCCGAAACAAAAATTTTACATTGGAGCGCCGATCCTTTCATGATTTTCATGAATTTTGGATTTAATGCAATTTCTTTGGATTTTTACGATGCAATCGGTTTTTCACCGCATTTCAATTTTTCGGATTTAATTTTGCAAATTTGGTCTCCATATGAGCGACTTTCCCCGACGTTTCTCTCTTCCACTTCAAATTCTCGTGGGTTGAGAGGTGAGATTTTTTCCGTGTCGCTCTTCCATTTGGGTTTACTGGGTCTCGCATTGGATGGTAAGATCCGCACTGTTTTTCTTTATGCTGACACATCTATGAGGTTTCCTGCTGTTCTTGATCATGACAGACTCTGTTCTATTGCGGACGCCTGCAATGTTTGTCCTGCCCCGTGGATGTCCGCTCTTGCTATGCTACTTGTGGATGTTGCTGCCTCCAGCTATTCTCTCCCTGACCACTCATCGGAGATGAGTGATTTTGAGCGGGGGAGGATTGATGGTGAGGATGCTCCGCCATTTGCCCGTGCCGACATGGACCTCTCGTTTGATCGCCGCCGCTACGTGTTCGAGGATATTGACGGTCGTTGCCGCAACCGTCGTCGCCTCCATCACATGGACCCCTCTTTTGATCGCTGCCGCTACATGTTCGTTGATTTTGATGACCGTTGCCGCAAGCTTGAAGGTTGGGACTTTGCCGCGACATCCTCCGCCAAAGCCGCGTCAAAAGCCACGACACCCTCTGCCATAGCCGCGTCAAAATCTCTGCCGCATCTACGCATAAAATTATAATTTGATTGCTTAATTCCTGCATTTTAATTTCAGCATTTATTTCATAATTTCAGCAATTTTTATTTTGTTAAGTATCATTAGTGGCTAGGATTTGTTTGTTTTGGATGAAGGGTTGGATGGAGTGGTGTAGCTTTTATATATATATATATATATGTATGTGGAGTGGGAAAGGTAATTGAAGAAGAAAAAAAAAAGAATTCCTAACCTAAGTGCACGGTTGCTCCCAAAACCGCCGCCCCTATTCGGCCTGGCCGAACCCGACGCTTGGACAAGGCCACCGCTCGCTTGCTGCCGCCCCTTCCTTCGGTGGTGATATTGCTGCTCCGGCTACCTCCTACCTCCTCCGGTGTGACTCCGAAGAAGGCGGCTCGGTTCTCCCTCATCCGGTGCGACTCCGGTGACCCCTTTTGGAAGTGTGTCTCTTCCAACGTTCTCTTGCTCCTCCTCCTCTCCTCCCCTCTAAATTCAGATTTGGGTAACGATTTCCTATCCCCTAAATATTGTGTGATTTCTTCTTGTGTTTGTGAGAGTAGTGGAGATTTGGGTTTCAAACTTTTATCCTAAATATTGAGTCATTAGCATTTATAAAAATATGAAGTTATATTGTTTTCCTATCCGATTTCGCGAAGATTTTTCCGTAAGGGTAGGTCCCCTTGGACGTTTGCAAGCCGGGGTTTGTTTAGCCTTTGGGTTCGAACGGATCAAGAGGATTTGGTATATCCTCGTATGGTTTTGTTTTGAGGGATATATTTGGACTACTTTTCCGAATTGCAATCTTTAGTCCGGAAGCCCTCTTTGTGAATGGAAATGTTAATGATGCGATGCTAGATGTATGGTTAGGATATGGTAAATGTAATTGTGTATGTTCATGCAGGTTTGGGTGAGATTCTCCCCGTTGTGAAATTGCGCATTTACAAACGAAGCTCTGCCGAAATTTCCAACTTTGCACGCGCACCACGTGTTCGTAGAAATGCCTCTTAGGACGTTTTCAAAGCACTTTAGGTGTTCGGGTAAATGTCCCTTAGGCTTTTCCCTTTGTTATTTTCTATGCTAGCATCGCGTAGGGGTGGCCTGCATCAGTGGGTGGACTGACTTCTCAGTCCGCGCGGCTAGGGCAGTCTCCCCGATCTGACCACCTAGGTCGCGCAGTAGCTGCTCGTTCTTTAGGGGCTATACACTGCTTCCTCAGTCCGCTCCTGCAGGCTGCGCGGTTAGATCGGTTAACCACGTGGTGGTTCATTCTTCCTCTCAGTTGCAAGCTACTCAACTGAGCAGCGGACTCAAATTCCTATCCGCCCAGACCACGCGCTAGATGCTCAGCCAGTCCGCACGACCTTCTTCTTCTATTCGGCAGAAGGTGGCGGACTTAGTCTTCAGTACGCCTAAGGGAGGCGGACTCGTTGCTCCTGCCAGCTCTCCAGCCTGCACATCCAGACAGGCAACCAGCTCTCTTGTCCGCCAGCTGTAGTCGAACTCAATCTCAGTCCACCAGGTCGCCAACCCTCATCCCCAAGCAAAGGATGCCACCAGCAGGCAGCCCGCTAAACCAGTCCATCGCGAGTTAAGCGGGCTTGTTGCGTAGTCCACCAGATGAGCCCCAACTTGGCAGCCGTAGATCTGCCTCCTCTCCGTATCAAGCTAGGAGAACTATTTTTGCAGTCCGCCAGCTAGCCCTCCAGTTTCCCGGTGTCCACTTCTACCCAACAGCAGGCGAACTGCTCCTCAGCTTGCACAACCCTGTACGAGCTTGTTCAGTAGTAGGGGCGGACTCGTCCCAGTCTGCCAACAGCCGCAGCCATCTCCAGCTCCAAGTCCCTAACCGCACGGCCTGGCGCGGACTTTACGGACTCAGCATTTGTACTCGCACAGCTCACCGCCTCACCGGTGGTTACTTTACCAAGACTGTTACCTCCTCGGGCCTATAAATAGGCCCCCACACCTCTTATTCGAGGAGGACAGATGACATGGCAGAGGCATTAGGATCTCGCCATCAGCCCCTGTGGACTCGCTTTCCTAGTCCACGCGGCCTGCTCCCTGTTTCTTTTCCTAGCTCGGTCAAGCAGTCCGCCCGACTAAGTCCTATGAGCTGCCTGATCAGCTAACCGTGCGGTTTACCGACTTCTCTGGTCAGTCTGCACGGCCTCTGGCTTTTTCCTCACCTTAGCCACCAACTTCCCACCTTGTACCCTTTTTTCTGCTCTCCTTGTAAAGGGGTGACCTCAAGCTATAACTTCAATTGTTATCAAAGGAAAGCCCGTCGCAAGAGAGGCATTCAGGCCGTGACGGGAGAAGTCTGTTGTTGTCGATGCTAGCGGCCCTCTCTTCTCTTTTTATCTCTCGGTCTAACCATCAGAGCCCAACCGCTAAAGTAATGTCTGCTCATAGTTCCTGATCAATCTTCTTCTTCGCTTGAGAAAGCTTCTCCCTTGCTCTATCAAACCTCTCCTCTATCCCCACAACCCTCTTATTCGTCTAGCTTGTGAGATTGAACAACCCGTTAACTGGGCGGTGTCGCATTTCGCACATCAACATTCTTGCTGTTGTTGCAGGACGAGACTTTCCGGAGAAAATTAGGCGAATCAGGATCTTTTTGCAAAACGCATGGTTATGGGAAAACTTGCACAACAAAATAGCATGACCGTGCGTTTGTTTTTTAAAAACGCCGGCCGAGAGATTTTATGTATGCTGGCCCTAATTCCCGTGCGTCTGTTGTAATCGCTCGCTTGTCCATCATCTTCTCCGGTAAGATCTCCTTCTCCTCCTCCAAATCCTTCCTCATTCCTCATCTCTTTCCCTTCCTCTCTCTCTTCTCATTGCCATGGGATATAAGATGGTGATTAGCAAGTTGCGCAGCTTCGGTGGTGCCTCCTCCTCTTCTACGTGGGACGTAATTTCGGTAGAGCCAGAAGATGCTCCGGATGCTCCGGTGAATACTGAAGATGTAGAGCGGATGCTTCGTTTTGGGCGACCTGAGATGGTCACGAGGTTTGATCGTTTAATCCAAAAACCATTTTTGGATTTTCGTTTCGTTTCATACAAGGAGCTCGCGGCTGTCGGTCTAAAGTAGGAGGTGGAGTGTTTACTTGACGTGGGCTCATGGCATAATCTCTTCTCCTTTGTGGAGACTGGATTTCGTGAACTCACGCTCGAATTCCTCTCCACTTTCCACATTCGAGAACGACGTGACACAGCTACTGGTGAGTCCACTGCAGTGTCATTCCTGATGAACTTACGTCCTTACACTTTAGTGTGGGTATGCTTGTTGTTTATGCGGGGATCTACACGGTTGACAAACTCACGGAGTCGGACGTTCTTGCCAGACCCTTTGAGTTCCCAACGGGTGCCTCTCCCAACACATTCTAGCAGGATATCACCGGGCTACCACACCAGTACGAAGCCCGGTAAGCCAAGTCATCCCATAACATCTCCCCTGCGCTCTGCTATGTTCAGCACTTGATTGGGCACAACATCAATGCCCGCTCGATGAGTCAGAATGTAGCAGGGTTGTTGAATCTTCTCTACCTCTTTAGCATGCATCATGGCGTCCCTCTCCACCTCAGTCGAGTTCTTGCGGATTACTTCATTCACTAGGCCACATACGTGCCCATGAAGGCCATCAGTGGTTCGCACTTTATTACGTGAATCGCCAAGGGATTATGAGTTTTTGACGCTCTGCCTGCCATGACTCCCGTTTCTCATGGCATTTTCATTTCAGCAACCATGATGACTGACTTCAAATTGGTAGGTCACATTTCTTCTGATGGTATGCGGCGCAACGTTGTTCGTACTGTTGAGCGTGAGCAGCCAGCTAGGGCTTCTTCTGCAGCTGCGGGATCTTCTTCGGAGTCACGCAGGCCCGACGATGCCTCTCTAGGCCATACTGTGCCTTTGGCCCCATCATCTTCTTTTGTCCCTGCCCCGCACCGTAGGAGTTTTACGGAGGATTATCCCGACTGCTACGCGCGACATTTGCAGATGGAAGAGATTATTCGCCAGTAGCACGGCATGACAGAGCACATTATTGATTTTCTTTGGGTGCCCCCTACTATCCCTGCTCGAGCTTCTACTTCTCGTGCACGAACTCCGCCTCTGCCTCCATCTTTTCCTGATCAGCCTGTGTGACTGCTACTTTTCTCCTCGGATGGGGTTGTCTTTTGTTTTTCTTCATATTTATATTTTTGATGGTTTGACTGATTATATACTTTACTCTAATCAGCTGGGGCTTCGACCTCAGGGTGGTTAGTAGATATATTGTTTGAAGTGCCTTTCCTTCTTATGTTACTGTGTTTAGTTTCGTTTTATATATGTGATGATTGTGTTTAGTTTGATATCTCGTAAGCATTGCTTAGATTAAACTTATTATGGTTTTCTGTATACATTTTTGCTGGAGCTCTTTTGTAGGTTGCCTTTCCTTGGCGCGTCGGGATGAGCTAAATATTTTTGCAGGTTTGGCTTCATTCTTTCACGTCAATCTTCTGGTATGCTTGTTTGCTGAGTATGGGGTAACTTCTCCCACGACTTATATTTCATTGTTTTATTGTAAATCTTATGTTCGGTTGAATAGATTAAGTTTGGTGGGGGTGAGACTCGAGTTGCTACCCGCTCATGAGCACATTTCACTCGCATACTAGAAACTTTTATGATTATATCATTTGCATTTATATTGCCCTCCATAGCACCCACTTGAGAACGTGTACTTAAGCACTTGCACGCGCCGAGCTTGCTTATCACTTGTGCATAGAATAAAGAATGTTGTGTTGATTTAGGATTGCACGATGGAGTAAAATGTTGACTCCAAGAGTGTTCCTAGGCGTGCACTCTTGCTCACTTAGAGTTTATGTAGATTAAAATTCTTTATATGCTTATAGTTTCTATTTTTCTATTAGCGTAGATTTTGTTTTCATCAGTCTTGTTGTGAATCGGGTTATGAATCAAACGATGGTGTAGGATTGTGCGTGGGAGTTCAATAGGCTCGTATTGCTTGAGTCAGGAGGAAGGATTGTCTTCCTCGGTGGATAAGAACTTGCCGCTAGCTACTCTCGAAGCATGTGTGCATGGTTAGTTAAGTGCGCACGTGATGTAGGTCGTCACTTTGTCTAGTTTGAGCCTTGTACCATTCCCGACGTCTATCCATTGCTATCCCCGTTGAGCCTGTCCCTTCCTTTGACATCCTTACGCCTCGCTACCAAAGCCATATAGCCTTTCCTACTCGCACATCCGGATGTGGTCGCTCAGTTAGTTAGCTTTATTGTCATTTGTATCTTTTATGTGTGCAGTTATGTTTGTGTTTGTGCAGCTTGTGGTGTTGCCGTGTTTTTGTATTAGGTTTCGGCTATTTGGATAAAAAGAAAAGAAAAAAAAAAGTAAATGAAATGAAATTTCCCAATAGGGAATCAAAGAAAAAATATATATATATTGTTGTTGAGTTGTGAAATTTTTTTGGTATTGTGTTCGTGGTGGGCGTGCACCCAACGTAAAAAAATCCAAGTCTGGTGGTGCAACGCACGTGTTTGCCATTGAATATAGCTGTGAGTGTTTTCGGGCGGTCTCATTTTGGATGTGCGTGTCCGTATTGTTTATCTTTGTCTATCCCGCCTTCGCCTAAGCCTATATTAACTCCAAGTCCTACAGATTCATGCTTGAGTCAAACTAGTGGCGTGGAGAGAGTGTGAACGGGCGAGCATATGGTTACCGACATTGGTGGATTCCTTTTCAGATTCTCCTGAAGCCTGATCTTAGGCAATGCTCACCTCATTATCCGCCTGCTTTCATTCTACGCACAGCCGAATGATTCACCGTGATTCACTTTAGGAGTACTTGTAATATCTTCTTGACGTTTACAGGAATTAGAAATTATTACGCATGCATAGAAGAGTTTTCTACTATTACTTTTTGTACATGAGGGTATGACTTCGCATGGAACCTATTTATGCAATTTCTTCAACTCCGCTTAGTGATGATTTGCTCAGGACAAGCAAATGTTAAAGTCTGGTTGTGTGATGAGTCCAATTTATATAGGGTTTTTCGGAATAATTTGGGCTTATAATCTTGCATGTGCATTATTTGTTTCAATTGAAAAAGTCATATTTTGTTTAGATCTTCACTTAGCCAATAGTGCATTGTTTTGGCCCAATGCGGTGTGCGTTTGTGAGCTCTTGTGTTGAGGGTATGTTTTTGGAGCTCCATGCACTTGTTTGTTCTGATTTATTTGATTGTTTGGATGGATTTATTGCTATGCAGGTAGTCGGGACATCCCGAATTCTAATTCTAGTTCCTGTGTAAAACGAACGGTCGTGCGAATTTCTTCTTGCACAGTCTCATGGCAATCGTGCGTTATACATAATAGTTCTGGGGACGTCTGTGGCTACCCGTGGATTTTGTTCCCGCATGGTTTTGGCCAAACCCTGCAAGAAGGAAACACATAGTCTGCATCTTTTTCCCTGTATTTCAGCTTTTTGGTGTTAATCGTGCGTTTCCTTCACACACGAGCATACGCGTGTAACGACTCCACCCGTTAAATAGCATATAACAGAAGGTTCAGCCAAGGGCCCACACTATATGCCACAAACAGAAGGCGAGATCACGGGTTAATACCATCACAGCCTAATCCAGAGCATTCTAGCAGAAGATTATTACTTGCAAGAACTCAATCAATGAATGTCCACTACTATATAAATATCAGATTTATATAAAACACCAGGAATGTATACAAGCGCACACCGCTCACGACCTTAAGGCCTTACATGTTTCTCTTTACAAAATATGATTTCATACATCAGCAAGCAGGCCGGCCACACATGAAATCGAAAGATTCGCACGGCCTTCAAGGGCCTATAAGAAACAACAGCAGCAAGGGCTTGAGCCCGCTCAGGGTCTGTTTGGCGCAGATCTGGCGGCTGGAAAATCTCTATTCTAGCAGCCAGAACTACTTTATATGTGTTTGGGAAAGCTCCTTATGAAGAGCTTTTCAAAAATCTGGAGCTGTTTTGCAGCTTTTCAGAAATCTCCCCCCTCCCCAGCTTAAGCTTCCGCAAAATAGCTTTCTCTGACAGGTTTTGGAAATCTAATGGTTTCTCCAGTTGGAACATGCTCAAAGGCTGGACGACCTTCCTATGGCGATTCCGAGCCCCGGACGGCCTTCCTCAGGCGATTCCAAGCCCCCCGACGTCCTTCCTCCGGCGATTCCGAGCGCACTTTTGCACAGAACACCCAAACACTCTACAGCTTTTCAAAACTTCTCCCCAGATATCTATTTTAAAATAACTCTATCCAGACATCATCTTTTCAATCCGCCAGAGCTGTCCCACACAGAGCCTCAATCTAATTAGCCTACAACACCTGCATATGGACATCCACCCCAAGGGAGATAAACAAAGCAACAGTCAGCATTAAGCTAACCAATTATAATGACCCTACCCCTTACCTGGGGCAGTGGTTCCTTCCCTGCATGCAGTGCAATCATAATATATAGATATATAACACAACATCATCACAAACACCGACCTTCGTACCAGGCGCTCCGTGCACTCAAGGCACGCTTACGGTGTACCGAAAACCTCAAGGTCCCACCACCGATTCGAGGTGCTTAGCTTTTTGGTCGGGTATAAGCCTCCAAACCCCTGTTGAAGACCTCACGCACCCACCCCACTCAAAGGCGTTCACCTCACGACAATTGTGAGCACTATACATCGACCTATGCCCGTAGTGCAACACGTTGGGAATGCCCGAAGCCCCCATTTGCAATGCTACCAATCGACTGCTCACAACGATCCAATACTGAACTTTTTGGGTGGTTCATCTCGCCCATCCCACTCAGAGGTTCTTAACTTGTTGTCCATGGGCATCAGCCTCCAAACCCCCATTAAAGACCTCTCGCGCCCATCCACTCAAAGGTATCCGCAATCCACCTCATAACACAGGTACATAGTGCCGCTTTCCCATCTATCATCCAGCTCGTGCTAAGCATACAACCAAAGGAGCTATGCAAAGCTTCCTTACCACAAATCACAAGCGTCCTCACACTCTCCGTAAGCTATTCGTAATATACACTGATTCTTCTCCAGTTCGCAGCATCACCAATCTAGACTACCCGCCCAGATGGGCTTCACACAGCATGCCAATTCTGTACTACACACTTCCGGATCTAAATGCAGACTTAACCACTGGAATCGCTTACGCTTTCCACCTATTGGTGGAGGATCCCATGCACATGCATAAAGTAGGACTTCACTTATCCAAGAAGGAGATCGTTACCCTTGACGATCGCTTCAGAGTCATGGAGAAACTAGCAGGATGGAAATCACCGCGATGACCTTGCCTCCACAACGCTGGCCTCGGATCTCGAGTCGGACCGTTGACGCTCCTCCGGCAGCCGAATCACTTCTCCTTCTTCCTCCTCCAAGCTCTCCCTTCTCTCTTCTTAGAAAGAGAATGGAAAAGGCAATAGCATGAGAAATACTTCTCAATCCATTATCATATCACTGCAGGGAGAAGCTTGGACCACAAGATCCAAATAGAAGGAAATGAACGACCTTGATATGCCCCCAATAACTAATTTTGGGCAGACACGGCCTGTGAGAGGCGTGCCCTCAATCAACACAGGATCAACACTCTCGAAAAGTACACGGCTAAGGAACATGCCCGTGTCCTTGGCCATGCGCCAAACATGCCCCTGTGACACACCCGTGTCACGGGCCGTGGTCTAAACTCAACGCCACTCAATGCCCCCAGTTACCAACCCGAGCAGGATACGGCATAGGACACGCCCGTGTCCCTAGCTGTATTGCATCTCGACGATCGTCGACCGCACTGTGTCGAGACCTCACGATATACACAGTGAAGGACACGACCTGGGACACGCCTGTGTCTCAGGCAGTGTGCCTCACTCAAGATACACTCGACGCCCACTCTAGTCCTACTCGAGACCCACTCGAGTAACCAAAGCTGGTCACACCCGGGGACATGCCCATGTCCCAGGCCATGTCACCCAGCCTAAACTCCAAATTGGGATTTGGGGTGTTACAACGCGCTCGTGCGCTAGTAAAATGCACGGTTCCCCTATATTATCTTGTTTTCCTGCGCTCTGTGTTTACCCGTGCAATTTCCTTCATGCGCGGGCGCAAGCTCCCGTGCACAAGTAAAATGCACGGGTCAACGCATCTTCATCCGCAAGCTTGTCTTAGAAGTTAATAACGCACGGTTAGCACACGGTCGTGCGCCAAACCATGCATGCCTTTTATTCTGACCTGCTTCTATTTAAGCATAGATTTCCCACCATTTTTAGAGAGACTTTTCTCCAGCCATTCCAGCTGCCTTTTTAGGGCAAAGCTCCGTCTTTCATCCTCCGCCCTTCATCTTCCACCAAGGAGAGAAGCTCCTGCCATGCTCGTGAAGCCTACATCTTACCAGTTCTTGCTCTCGGCCTCCTCCATCATCTTTTAAGCTCCATTTCAAGTTTTGACGCTGTATCCATCAAGCAAAGGGAATATTGCAACCTTATTCCACATCTTGACACGAAGAAGACGAGTCTATTGGAAGGTAGTGACAGCCTTCTCTACCCCAGACGTAGTTAAGGACCGAGCTTGGAAGCGGATTGACAACCAAGCAATTCCTTCCACGACCCCTCGACGAGCCTTCGGATTCGGCCAATCTCTTGACTTATTCGTACTTTCTTGTTGAATATGTGTGTTTAAATCTATTTATGTAGATGATGTGCACTTTAGTTGTAACCATTATTTGTTTCATGTCTATGTGAACTTGTTTTGTTTTACCGCTTTAGTTGCTTGAGTAGTGCACGCATTTCCATTCGCCACCACATCCAGTTTTGTCGCTCTAGCGATTGCTAGAGGCTTGCGTAGCGAAGAGGTGATCTTGACCCTCATTCCTCCATTCTCACCACCTCATTTGCTAGCCTACTCATCCATCCGCCTAGCGATTCGGTGCATAGCAGCCTGTGTAGTCTTCCATCCTTCCTGGCGAAGAATCGCATAGCGGTGTTTCATAGATGTAGTTTATAGTATTTTACTTTCTTTTTCCACAAACAACAAACCCCCCCCCTTTCGTAGTTTAGACCTTTAGGAATTCAATCTCAAGTCCTCAAAATTAACTCCACCTTGTTGTATTCCCTCGAGATCGATACTTGGGAAAATTCACTCATTTTATATTACTTGTATGACCGGTACACTTGTCGTTCAACGCTTTAAGAATCACGCTTAAAAATCAGATTTAATTAAGCACAAATTTCTATATAAATCTAGACAACTTACTAGCCTTCTAATTCAACAAAATCTTACAAATAATTTTACAAGAGATCACAGAAGAGATGGTTAGAGAATTTGTTACCCAAATACCAAGAAAGATCCGTCCACAAAGATAAGTGAAGGAAGCATTCACGATGGTGGTTGAGTCTATCTCCACGCGAGACCACGAATCCGCACTGGATGATAAAGATGCGAGCCATTCTTCTTCCTTTTTGCAAAACCCTTGTAGAGAGTGAAACTTTGTGGCCGAAATTTTGGAAGGGAAAAGAGAGGGTGGTGGCTAGGAGGTTGTCCAAAATTCTTGGAATAGAAGAAAGGAGACGTAGAGGTGGGGATTCTAATTAAGAAGAGGAGGAGGAGGGGAAGGAGAGGGTGGACGAACCACCAAGAGGGGGAAAGGAGGAGGCCAACGGCCAAGAGAGGGCAAGAGAAAGAGTGAGGCCGAAATTTGCCTAAGGGGGAAGAGAGAGGTAAGGGGGAAATTCAAATTTTGAATTCAAGTTTCAATTTTTCATTCTTCATTAAAATACTCAACAAAAGCATGTCTATATATAGCCTACACCACTTCATCTCCACCCTTCATGAAAATAAAAACTCTTGATGGTTATAGGCACTCATCAATACACAAGAAATGAAATAATTAAAACAACACATGATGGTTATAAGAACCCATCATTACACATGTAATAAAATTATTAAACATGAAATAAACACTAAATATGAAATTGCTTAAAATAAACAAATGCTAAAATATATATTTATAATTATTTAATTTATAATTATATATTTTATTTAATGACGTCGGACGTCGTGCAAAACATGTAGCGGCGATGGCAACGAATGTCGTGGTAGACTATCATCCTCGAGCTTGCGGCAACGATCATCCCAATCCACAAACTCTCCATTACGGGGATCAATGGACGCATCAGCAACGTCGCCATCATAAGAGCCTAAGTCTCTAGCTAGAGCGTTGAAGCCTACTGCGAGTAACAGGTAAGAAAAAAGGGCACAAGTCCATTTCGACAAAAGCCGAAAAACTGTCATTACATACAAGTATCCCAAAAAGTTACATGGGGGTCTCGCCCATTATATGAAAAATCAAGAAAAAAATTACAAGTTTGAGATATAACAAGGAGAGGGGTGAGTGGCCGTCAGGAAGTTCTGCTGGAAGTTCCGCTAGAGCTTTCGCTATAGCTACCGCTGGGGGTCTCACCGGAAGAGCTGCCGCAAAACTCGTCATCCTGGAAAAGCTCTTGAGCACCTTCCCCCAGGAATTCTCCCTCTCCCGCAGGCTTGGTAATGGGTTCGAATAGCCAGGGCATGACCCCGCGTGCGGTAAGTATCCCTGTACAACCCCGTGTTCGCCGAAGGGACTCAGTCAAGCGGGCGGTTCACCCTTGGCCCACACATCTAATGGTTGCCCAAGCAGGCCAGCCCGGCCCGCACCCCCCAAGCGCGTCAGCCCTACCCGCCTATCCTAGGTGGGTCAGCCCGCGCCCGCCTAGGCGGGCCACCTTCTGACCCGCGCCTTCCCAGGCAGGTCAGCATCTGGCCCGCGCCTATTATGGCGGGTTAGTCTTGCCCGCCTCTCCTAGGTGGGCCACCTTCTGACTCGCTCCCTCCCAGGCGAGTCAACCCCTTGCCCGCGGCTATTTTGGCAAGTCAGCCTTGCATGCCCCTCCTAAGAAGGTCGGCCCGCGCCTTCCCAGGAAGACCATCTCCAACCTGCATCCCTCTCAGCGAGCCAGCCCCGGCCCACGCCTCCCGCCGAGTAGAGGCATTGAAGGGCTACCCGCCCAGTACCCAGTGGGGGGGGGATTTCTTACAATTTTGCCCCGTTGGCCTGCCCCTAGCCAGAAAAAACAATGGATTCTCACTTTTGGCAGACCCAGGTGGGCTGCATATAGCTGTCCAGAATAGCGGAGTTTGGCTACTGGCAGGCCAGCCCGGGGAGTTTTCAGTAATTTGAAGACAGCAGAGGTTAGTTATTAGCAAATCACTTTTAGGATCCTATAAAAAGGACCCAAGGGGTACCTCAGAAAGGCAAGCTTACTTATCTCCCAGTCTTCTAGCGCTTTTTGAGGTACCTTATCCCGGCATTTGGCTAAGGAAGGGAAGCGCTCAGTGATCTTCCGGGTTTGTGGTGGGACCTCCGCTCTGGGCCCTTGGTCTAGTCCTTTGCTCTTTCTTTCCTTGGTTTTTTTTCTTGTAGGAGCGAAGTAGGTGCGCGACCACCCCTTCCCCAAGGGTGGACTCCATAAGAGTCAGATTTCCGGTTTCAACATTTTGGTGCGGTGAGCGTTGAAAGTGGTCAGCACAGAAAACCTTCTGCGAGCTTAATGACTAGAAGAGAAGGGTAAGGATCGGACATGACCGACTCGCCACCCCCTCCCCCTCTCGCGACGATGGGGATGTTCGAGGACTTCAGGCAGGAGGTACTCGTCCTGGTTCAATTCGCACTCGGCACGCGTGCCGAGTGCTCAACTCCTGTAATCCCGGTTCTCACGGATCCGGTACTCAGCGAGGCCGCTCCCGCCCGGCGAGAAGGGAAGGAGGTCGCCAAGGAAGGCCGGGGCGCCGAGCTCCCCGGGAGAGTGCTTTTCCCTAGCTCGAGAGGTGGCGGCAGATTTGGCGAGTTGGGAGCGCGAGACCCTCCGACTCGCCAAGTGGGGGGGGAGAGTCCCTTCAGCGAGCTGGTCTCCTCTGCACCAGTCCCAGATGGTTTCAGGTAGCCCGACATGTTCTACTACACCGGGAAGGGAGACCAGGTCCAGCACGTCCAATGGTTTGAGGATGTGGTCTCGATCCGGGAGTTGTCGGATGCCTTAAAATGCAGGCTCTTCGCCATCACATTGAAAGAGAAGGCCAGGGAGTGGTTCCACCAGCTGCCGACCAGTTCCATCTACTATTTCGAGGACCTCTGCCAGGGGTTCATACTGATGTTAACAACATCGAAGAAGAGGAAAAGGGAGTCAAAGTCCCTATTCTGCATCATGCAGGGGGTGAATGAGACCCTGGGGAGCTACGTCGATCGCTTCCAGGTGCAGGTCACCCCCAGGTTCTGGAGATGTCGGGCCACACTCTGATGATGGCCTTTACCCTAGGGCTGCAGCAGAGTTTCTTCTGAATGGAGTTGAAGAGTATTCCCCCCTCTCCTACGAGGAGTTGATGGAGAGGGCAGCAAAAGAAGTCGACGGGGAGGCATCGAACCCAGAGTATGCCCGGAGGTTAGACAGGTGGGCTACGCAAGAGGAGAGTCCCAGAGGAGGAAAAGGTCAGGAAGAAAGAAGAGCTGAGCCCCGACAAAGGGAGCAGCCACAGCAGCAGCCCGGGTTGGGGTGTCAGGAGCCGAATCAGCGGCTAGGGTGGAGGCCCGAATGGAAGGAGCAGGGGGCGAGGAGAGGGTTCTGCGTAGGAGATAACCGCCAAGGAGGCCAGGGCCAGTTCTACCCTCCAGGTGGGAGGCAGGGCCAGAGGCCCCCCCCCCTCCTCGATCAAGAGGAGGCTATGGCCGTATCCATGGGGGAAAGGAGAATAGCATCACAAAGGAGAGGAAGGCAGGTTAGGGTTGAGTTACCCTACTGTGACTTCCATCGGGAGGAAGGGCACGCCACAGCCACGTGCCCGAAGTTCCTTGAGATGAGAGGAAACAGGGAGCAGCAGCAGCAGCAGCAAGACCGCCAAGTGTTGTGGATAGAGGAGGTCCTGCCTCGGGCAGAGGAGGACAGGTGAGAAGACAGAGCAGATGTGGGAACCCGGGGAGGGATCAGAGCAATCCATGGGGGGGGGGGGGCGGGGATCGAGGCTTCCTGTAAGGAGAGCCTCCACACCAAGTACCAATTGAGCGTTGGCTCCACATCCCAAACCCCGCCCCCAGAATAAAGAATCACCTTCACGGTCAAGGACATGCCGGGTCACGAAGACCCCTTTTGCGATGTGCTGGTCATCCAGACGACCATAAGGATTTAACCGTCTCTCGGTTCCTCATCGACAACGGGAGCTCCATCAACGTCATCTTCAAGAAGGCATTTGACGCGATGAAGGTGGAGGCCAGAAGGTTGTTGGCCTCAGATGGGCCCATGTTTGGCTTCTCTGGGGAGAGGAAGGAAGTCAAAGGAGGGGTAGGACTCTAAGTCTCTCTTGGGGGGCAGTCCCGCAATTGCAAGTTCGTCATTGTGGACGCCCCTAGCAGCTACAACGCCATCTTCGGGAGGCCCCTCATCAGCACCTTCCGCTGCGTCCCCTCGTCCTTCTACCAATGCCTAAAGTTCAATGTCGAGGGAGTCCAGGTCCGGGTCCGCGGAGACCCTAAGATAGCAAGGGAATTCTACGTCACTGCCGTAAACTCCATCTCGTGGCAGGAGGGTGCTGAAGAGATGGGGCGAAGGATGGAGGAGACATACTAGGGGGTTGGCCCAGAGGAGATGGAGGTGGAGGAGAGTTGCGCATAGAAAGAGGAGGTGAAGAAAGTTCGGGAGCCGGCCGAGGCAATGGACTTGGAAGATGCCAAGGAAGAGGCCCTCGCCCCAGGAGGAGCGTATGCTGAAGAATGAGGGGAGAAGTCTCGTCATGAAATGGCCGAAGAGGTAGTGGATATGGAGGTCCTCACCCTCGGAGGCAAGGTGGAGAGGGTTCGCGTCAGCGGGGGGCTGACCCCGGAGGCCCAAGGCAAGATGCTGGAGTGCATTCAGAAGAACATGGACATTTTCGCTTGGAGCGCTGCAGAGATGCCAGGGATTGACTCCGACGTGGCCTGCCACCGCCTCAACCGAGATCCGGAGGCTCGCCCCGTCCAGCAAGAGAAGAGGCCCATGGCGGACAGGTTGGCCGAGCCAATCCGAGAGGAGGTGGCGAAGCTCCTCAAGGCCGGTTTTGTATCCGAGATTCAATACCCTGACTGGGTCTCCAATGTTGTAATGGTTAAAAAAGGAGATGGCCAGTGGCGTATGTGTGTTGATTTTTATCTTCTAAATAAATCATGCCCTAAAGATTGTTATCCCTTTCCTCGGATCGACGCTCTGGTTGACTCAGCCATTTGTTTCCCTGTAATGAGGTTTTTAGATGCATTTTCAGGTTATCACCAGATCAGGATGCACCCTCCCGACATCAAGGATGTCTCCTTCATCACCGGGGAGGGGTGCTACTGCTATAAGATGATGCCCTTCGGGCTAAAGAACGCAGGAACGACCTATCAAAAAATGATAGATAGGGTCTTCCTAGAGAAGAAGGGAAGAAACCTGAATGTGTACGTTGACGACCTCATGATCAAGAGTCGAGACGGTGACTCTTACCTCCATGATCTGGAGGAAACCTTCGCTACCCTGTGCGAGTATAAGATGAGGCTGAATCCCTTGAAGTGCATCTTCGGGGCAAGCATGGGCAAATTTCTGGGCCACCTTCTCACTCCCGCTGGGGTAGAACCCAATCCCGACAAGGTCCGCGCGAGTATGGAGCTAGGGTCACCCCAAAATGAAAAAGAGGTGCAACAGTTAACTTGGAAGCTGGCAGGGTTTAGCAAGTTCCTAACTCGGGCCGGAGAGAAGTGCTCTCCCTTATTCAATACCTTGAGAGGAGGTCAGAAGTTCGAGTGGACCTCAGAATGCGAGGAGGCATTCTAGGCCTTGAAGAGGCAGCTGACTCAAGCCCCCCTTCTCCAGGGGCCAAAGGAGGGGGAGGACTTATTCTTGTACTTAGGGGTCAGGGCAGAGGCTTTGAGCTCTGTTTTTTTTCGGGAAGAGGGAAAAAAACAGCTCCCGATTTATTATGTGAGTAGGGTGTTAAAGAAGGCCGAGCTCCGCTATCCTATTCTCGAAAAGCTAGCCTTCGCTCTAATCATCTCGGCCCGGAGGCTCCGGCCTTACTTCCAGGCATACTCGATCCGAGTGGTGACTGACCACCCCCTCCGCAACATCTTCGAGGGTGTGGAACATTCGGGTAGATTGGCTAAGTGGTCGGTGGAATTGAGCGAGTTCGACATCTCTTTCATTCCCCGCCTCTCGATAAAGGCCCAAGCTATGGATGACTTCTTAGCAGACTATGTGATCGAAGTGGCAGAGGAAGAACTCACTCACCCAATTCCTTGGAAGGTCATGGTGGATGGTTCCTCGGGGAGGCATTCCTTTGGGGCGGGGATCATCTTGGAAAGCCCCCAGGGAACGAAGATCGAGCAGACAGTGGTGATATATTTCCCCATCACCAACAATCAAGACGAGTACGAAGCTGTGGTTGCGGGTCTGGGCTTGTCCAGAGAAATAGGGGTGAATGATGTGGAGGTCCTCACTAACTCCATGGTGTTGTATTCCCAGATTAAAGGGGAGTTTGAGGCAAGGGAGCCGACTTTGCAGCTCTACTTGGCAAAGGTAAAGGGAGTCATCGGCACCTTCCAGACTTTTTCCATTCGACACGTGCCCAGGGAAGAGAGCAAGCAAGTAGATCAGCTGGCAAAACATAGCCCCCGGCTGGGGGGTACCCAAACAGATCTCTTCCGCCCATCCATTGAAGAGTGGGAGCTGATGGAAGTGTAGCAGCACCCCTCGTGGATGGATCCCTTCTCGACGTACTTTTCCACTGGGTAGTATCCTGAAGGGATGGACAGGAAGAGGCTCAAGTACAAGTCGACATACTATATCATGCGAGAAGGCCAGCTATACTGAAAGTCCCTCTCCGGGATGTTGGCGCACTGCATGGCCGAGAGGGAGGTCCCCAGGATCTTGGAGGAAATTCACTCCGGGGAGGGTGGGAGCCATTCCGGGAGTCGAACCTTGGAATGCCGGATCATCAGGCATGGGTATTTTTGGCCAACCCTGAGCCGATACACGGCGAAGTTTACGAAGGAGTGTCATAAGTGCCAACTGTTCGCTCCCCTCCAGCTACAACCGGCCCAACGCCTCAGGAGTATCACAGCCCCCTAGCCATTTACAATCTGGGGAATGGACTTGGTTGGGCCCTTCCCCCAGGCCAGCGGCCAAAGAAGGTTCCTGCTCGTGATGATTGATTATTTCTCTAAGTGGTTGGAAGTTAAGGCATTGGCCAAGGTAACCTCCCAGGCCATCAGGAACTTCGTATGGGGGGAGATTATCTGCCATCATGGTTTGCCTCAGGCCATTATTACAGACAATGGCCCTCAGTTCACTAGTGCCGAGTTCATCAGCTTTTGTGAACAGCTTGGGATCGACCTTAGGTTCTCCTCTATTCATCACCCCAGGAGCAACGGGCAGGTGGAGGCGGCGAACAAGATCATTGTTAACCTCCTCAAAATGAAGGTAGAGAATCTGAGAGGAAGCTCGGTGGAGAAGCTCCCTTCGGTCCTCTGGGCCCTTAGAACCACACCAGATATGGCGACAGGAGAGACTCCTTTCAATCTCTCCCATGGGTGCGAGGCGGTGCTTCCAATAGAGCTCGAGGTCCGAACTCCTCAGGGGGTCGAGGCTGGAGAGGGCAGAGAGGAATGGAGGACCGAGAATGAGGAGGAGCTGCGACTCTAGCTCGACATGGTTGAGGATTTGCGAGACCTCACTGCCATTAGGCAAGAGGAAGTGAAGATAAGAATGGCCAAGTACTTTTACAAGCACGTCAGAGTCAAAAAATTCGCGGAAGGGGACTTGGTCTTGAGAAAAGTGGATGCCGCAGGAAAGTCAGCCACCATAGGGAAGCTCAAACCCAACTGGGAGGGACCATACATTGTACAGGAGGCATTGCAGTCAGGAGGGTACCGCCTCCGTAATGTGGAGGGAGAGACCCTAAGTCTCACCTGGAGTGGTGATGACTTGAAGCATTTTTTACCATGAGTCATGTAAATGTCGCATCAGTTCCTAATAAAGCTTCTGTTGATGAACTTGTGCCCAGACGATGAAAAGCGCAAATACGAGTCCACCCCAGATCATCGAGCAGATCCCGCTGCCAGGCTCCCATCAAGATGGTAGGGTTGGATGTCAATCGGGGGAGTTTTCCTCACACCCCGAGCAGATCCCGCTGCCAGGCTCCCATCAAGCTGGCAGGGATGTATGTTACTCGGAGGAGTCTGCCTCAGACCCCGAGCAGATCCCGCTGCCAGGCTACTATCAAGCTGGCAGGGCTGGATGTCACTCGGAGGAGTCTGCCTAAGACCCCGAGCGGATCCCGCTGCCAGGCTCCCATCAAGCTGGCAGGGCTGGATGTCATTCGGAGGATTCTGCCTCAGACCACGAGAAGATCCCGCTGCCAGGATCCCATCAAGCTGGCAGGGCTGGATGTCACTCAAAGGAGTCTATCCCAGACCCTAAGAAGATCCCGCTGCTAGGCTCCAACCAAGCTGGCAGGGCTGGATGTCACTCGGGGGAGTCTGCCTCAGACCCCGAGCAAATACCGCTGCTAGGCTCCCATCAAGCTGGCAGGGTTGGATATCACACGGAGGAGTCTGCCTCAGACCCCGAGCAGATCCCGCTTCCAGGCTCACATCAAGCTGGCAGGGCTACATGTCCCTCGGAGGATTCTGCCTCAGACCCCGAGCAGATCCCGCTGCCACGCTCCCATCAAGCTGGCAGGACTGGATGTCACTAGGAGGAGTCTGCCTTATGCCCCGAGTAGATCCCGATGCCAGGCTCCCATCAAGCTGGGAGGACTGGATGTCACTCGGAGGAGTTTGCCTCAGACCCCGAGCAGATCCCGCTTCCAGGCTCCCATCAAGCTGGCAGGGCTGGATGTCACTCGGAGGAGTCTGCCTCAGGCCCCGAACAGATCCCGCTACCAGGCTCCCATCAAGGTTGTAGGACTGGATGTCACTCGAAGGAGTCATCCTCAGACCCTCGAGCAGATCCCGCTTTCAGGCTCCCATCAAACTGGCAGGGCTGGATGTCACTTGGAGGAGTCAGCCTCAAGCCCCGTGCAGATCCTGCTGCCAGGCTCCCATCAAGCTGGCAGGGCGGGATGTCGCTCGGGGGAGTCTACCTTAAACCCTGAGTAGATCCTGCTTCCAGGCTCCCGACAAGCTGGTAGGGCAGGGTATCACTCGGAGTAGTCTGTCCCAGAATCCCCCCAGCAGATTCTCTACCTCGACAGGGAACCACGAATGGATCAGCGGGTCGACGAAGGGATCTCAGCATGATGGCGAGTAAGGAAAGCTGGCTCCGACCTAGAGATCGGCGGGTCCAATGGAAGGGGGCCCGAGCGGCGAAGGCGCTAGACGCTCTCTCCATGAATGGATCAGCGGGTCGACGAATGGTTCTCGGCATGATGGCGAACCGGGAAAGCCGGCCCCGACCTAAAGATCGGCAAGCCCTAGAGAAGAGGGCCCGGAATGACGACAATCTGACCGTGCCAAGGCCCCCAGAAGCCTGCCCGCACAAAGTCCAAATGCACGCCAGGCTTTTCTCGCCTACCCAATGACGCGGATGGGTTAGTGAGCCCGGATGGAGTAAGCGAGTCGCTCCCTCGCATCGGGGCCGCCAACATACCCCTCGCTCCTAAGCCTATGTTCATAGTCTAAAGCGAACGGATGACCTCACTCACTCGCTCACTTCTGCAACGTCAAAGAGAGCATTCGAATGTAAAAGAGATAATAGCATCAGTAAGAATCAAGGGGCGAAAGCGAGAAATACAAACATTCACATTTCAAAATCAAAGGAGTTTTATATACATTGGGGGATTAAAAAAAGGAAAGACTATTACAAACGTGGCTCTAGCCCACGACACCGACACAACAAAAGTAGAATGAATGCAAGCTCCCGGCAAGGCGAGCCCGAGCGACGGGCCCTTATATACTGTGGTAGGACCCGTCTCCCGGCTCCGATACCGGAAAGAACAGCTCCGGTACCACCTTGCTCACCAGAAGCTTAGCACCGTCGTCTTTGATTAGGTTGGCCCACTGTAGCGTCCGAAAAGTGTAGTTCGTAACGCCAGCCGCGTTCTTTTGCATCATCACCTCGATCTCATGATCGATGTAATGAGCGAGCTGGCAGCCGCTTGTAGATGGTGGCGGTGGGGTGGCCACAGTAGCCTCCACCGCGTCCACCCCCTCCTGAAGCGCCTACTTCTCCTGTTGAAGAGTGGCGATCTCAGTGCCCAGTCAGCTGGCCGTCGCCGCGTCCTGCGAAAGGAAGAATAATCGGGTTAAGCCACGCGGAAGGTATAGAAAGCCTGAGGCAAGTGGAGTAACCTACCGCTCCGCCTAGATACTGAGCAAGTGCGGCCTCCACCGCATCGGCCCGCTTCCGCTACTCGTCCGCCACTTTCGGAGCTAATTGGCGGGCCGCCTCCTTCTCGTCGATGAGCCTGGTGAGGGATGGGGCGCTCTTGTCCAGGCGAAGACACTGCCGGCCGACCATATGGGCCAGCTCGAGGCTGCGAAACTGGGTCCACGCGCTTTCATAGATCAGCACCTGCGTTGCCTCCTCGTCGTAAACGGAGTCCTCCTCTCGCCCATAGATGCCAAAGGCGAGGTTGTAAGCATCCCCGCTGCTGGAGTCATCCTCCAACCAACTCGTCAGCAGCGAGGATATGTAGACCCTGTTGGTCTCCTTATCCCACTGAAGCAGCGGGACTCCAGCCTCGTCCGCGGGCCCCTCGCCATAACCAAAGTTATGATGACCCCGGGGGATTGCCTTCCCGGCGGGCAGAACCTCCTCCGGTGGCTGTGACGTGCCGACCTCTCCGCCAGAAGATCTGACGGCTGGAGAGGCCGCGGGGGAGGGAATGGCGGATGGTTGGCTCGCGGGGGCCTTACCCTTGTCCCGAGATGGGGGAGGTGAACCACCCGCCTTCTTCTATTGTTTTGGCGGTGGCGGGTCTTGAGGCCGCTCGCGGCAGGACCGCTTCATAGGAGCAGGGGTTGGGAGCTCGCGATGTGCGGCAGCAGCTGCTTTGGCTCGGGCGAGCTCGCCGGCAGCGAGTTTCGCGCTCTCATAGGGAGGGTGGATAAGGATGTCACGCTCGCCTGCAAGAAAGTGGAACTTAGAAAATATTCGAAAACATCAAGGATGTGTAGATGGGCGAACCGCTTACCTTCACAGGGCAGAACGGGGACGAGGTCGTCCAGGTTTCTGCGGAGGTAGGCCACCTAGAAATTCTTCCTAGCGAAGAACCCGAACAACCCCGCTTCGTGGCCCCCTAGGGACGGGAGCAGTAGCTCGCCTCGCTGAGTTGGATCCGTGAAAAGGGGGAATTACCAAAGTCACCCTTGACGAAGATGAACTTCTTGAGCAAGTTGTGGATCTTATTGACGGTCTCTCGCACCTTAACGCGGCTGCTGGCAAAGCTTGCGGTCTCGTCCTTATTCGCCCGGAAAGAGAATAGCTTGCGGAATACCGCAAGGATGAACTCGATTTTCTCCTCTCGCAGGAAGCAGGCGAACCCGACGACCACTGAGACTGAGTTCGGGGTCATCTGCTAGGGAACCACCACGTAGTACTTAAAGATTTGGCGGACTTCTGTCCATAGGGGTAGCCGAAGGCCCGCCTCAAAGTGAGCAACCGGGAACGTGAGCTCGCCAGCGAAGAGCTCGTTTATTCTCTCCTCCTTCCTGGTCCTCCTCACCTCAAAGCCTGGTGGGACGAAGTGGCCGACCGCGTCTACGAATTCCCTCTCCGTAAGGACGGCGAGAGGGAAATCGTGCTCGGAGAAGGTCAAAGTGCATTTGCTCCTCCCCTCCGCCTCTCCACTACCACCGCCCATCTTATAGTTATGTTGCCGAGCGGGATAGGGGGTTTTCTCTCAAAGAGCTAGGGGGGAGAAAAAATCTTAAATGCGGTAGGTGTGGGAGGGCCGGCAGGGTCTATTTATAGGATGAGAAAGGGCGGGAAAAAGCCTCTTTTGGCGGGAAAGTGCGGATAGTAATAAGGTCCTGGCGTTTTGACTTCCGAACCCAAGCCGGGTTCTCGCCAACCCGTCAGTCGGCCGCAAACCGCCCGCATTCGCGCCCGCATAATCGAAGAGCAACCGCAGTGAGGGCCAAATCTGGCCCGCGCATGAGTCACCCGTCGTGCAACCCGCGAGAAGCCGGCTCGCCTTCGCTAGTACGGGAGAAAGGGCCAGGCGAGGCGACTCGGCAAGGTCGAGCCCGCCCGAAGGAACGTCGGCCGAGGTAGAGTATCTCGCACGCACATCCCGCGGGGATTTGAACGGTGACGCAACCAAAAGAAAATTGCAGTGAATATTAGCCCGTGGAGGGCGAGAGTTGTCCTGAATTATTACAAATATTTAGACTGTCAGAAGTAAAGGAATTAAGACCCTGAGCGTTTCGACCTCTGCATGCAGGGAGATCTTGACCCGGCAGATCACGACCGGCGAGGGGAGGATGAAAACTCAATGGGGGATCCATTTCCACTTACCTCCCCTCCCTGTGCTAGTTCGGGGCGGTACGCGAGGGTAGTGATACTCGCAAACCACCTACAGCTCCCGCCTGGTTCTATCAATCTTCTCTGAGGCACACCTAAGTCTCCCCTCGGTTTGCATGATGTGTACGGCTGGATAAGTTTACTCTTCCTCGTCAGATAGACCTCTCGCTCTTTCCAGAGCCGCGAACTGCTCCTCCTCTTCGGCCTTGTCCTTCTCCACTCTGTCGAAGACCTCCCACAACAGTAGCGTGTGCTTTTGGAATAGCCGCATTACCTGCGTCTTCATCTTATCTGCATCGAACGGGTCTCCCAGGTATTCAGAGATGCGGTCCGTGTCGGGGGGAGGCGAGTACCCTTCGCTCATCTTGGCGTTAGAAGAGGAAATCGCATTATAGCTTGCAAAAAATAGGTTAGAAGAAGTGGCGGCAGTAAGCAGGCTAAGGCCAGGGGATTCACCTGGTGTCGACAAGTCGCCCGCGCCCTCAGCAGGCCGAGAGAAGCCCGGCCGACCCTGGAAGGGTTCTCCTCCAAGAGTGACGAAGGGTTTCCCCAGGCCGTGGGGCCTTGGCGACGGAGGCACCACAGCAGGGATAGGCTCCTATGGCAAAGGACTAGTGACCCGATCTGCCGCCTCCAGAGTGGAACGCCCGGGACTTCCCTCGTCTGCCCTATCTCCCGAGACATCTCCTACCAAAAGGAAAGAAAAGTCAAAAAGAAGGGCGGCAGATCGAGCAAGGGAAACGAATATACCTCAGGGATGACCTCGACACCGCCGGCCGAGCTAGAGGTAGGGTCATCGCGCCTTAAAGACCACCCGATGACCTTTGCTTTCTTGGGCTTAAAAAGGGGGCTAGGCGACCCGCGTGCCGGCCACGGGGCGGCTTCTAAAGCTACATCTCGGGCACCCTCCCTCACAGCCGCCAAACGAGCCCGCATCTCCTCAGACATAGGCATCTCGCAACAATAGATCGTGGAAGGAGGCAAAGAAGGGGAGTATTCCTAGAGGCCCGACAACTTATTTATAGTGAGAAGGTGGGCCCCAACAAAAGATTCCCTCCAGCTCAGTAGGATTTTTGCCGAACACGTGGGGTTGGATGTTTCTTTCCGAGCCTTTTGCAAAGCTCGCAAAGAGCGGGGATTATGTACAACCCCGTGTTCGCTGAAGGGACTCAGTCAAGCAGGCAGTTCACCCTCAACCCACACATCTAAGGGTTTCCCAAGAAGGCCAGCCCGACCCGCACCCCCAAAGCAGGTCAGCCCTACCCGCCTCTCCTAGCTGGGTCTTCCCGCGCCTGCCTAGGAGGGCCACCTTCTTATCCATGCCTTCCCAGGTAGGTCAGCCTCTGGCCCGCGCCTATTTTGGCGGGTCAGTCCTGCCCGCCTCTCCATGGCGGTCCACCTTTTGACTTGTGCCCTCCCAGGCGAGTCAGCCCCTGGCCCGCGCCTATTTTGGCGGGTCAGCCCTGCCCGCCCCTTCTAGGCGGGTCTACCCGCGCCTCCCCAGGCTGATCGTCTCTAACCTGCATCCCTCTCGACGAGCTAGCTCCTGTCCGCGCCTCAGGCCAAGTAGATGCATTGAAGGGCTACCCGCACAGTTCCTAGTGGGTGGGGGGGGGGATTTATTACCATTTTGCCCCGTTGGCCTGCCCCTATCAAGTCAAAAAAGCGGAGTCTCACTGTTAGTAGACCCAGGTGGGCTGCATATAGCTGTCCAGAACATAAGAGTTTGGCTGTTGGCAGGCCAGCCCGGGGAGTTTTCAGTAATTTTAAGACAGCAGAGGTTAGTTATTAGCAGATCACTTTTAGGATCCTATAAATAGGACCCAAGGGGTACCTCAGAAAGGCAGGCTTACTTATCTCCCAGTCTTCTAGCGCTTTCTGAGGTACCTTAGCCCGACATTTTGCTAAGGAGGGGAAGCACTCAGTGATCTTCCGGGTTTGTAGTGGTACCTCCACGCCGGGCCCTTGGTCTAGTCCTTTTCTGTTTCTTTCCTTTGTCGTTTTTTCTTGCAGGAGCGAAGTAGGTGCGCGACCACCCCTTCCCAAAGGGTGGACTCCACAAGAGACCGATTTCCGGTTTCAACACTCCCGCTAGCTGGCAGGGCCGTAGGCTTGCTTGGAGGGAAGAGAAAAGAGGATGGTAGTCGGCAAGACCACGAGAGGATCCCACTGCTCGAGCTCTCACTAGCCGGCAGGGCCATAGGCTAGCTTGAGGAGAAAGAGATAGAATTCGTGACTACAGCTGACACCAGAGGGGCCAGTCGACCAGGATCCCATCAAGCTTGTCGGGCTAAAGGGTTCACCTGTTGACAGGACAAAATGGAAGAATAACCAAATCGGGGGCCTCTCCCGTCGTCAGGAACTCACCTAGCTGACGGGGAAGTGGGGCTCGTAATGAATGTCGCAAAGAGACTCACTAACAGGCTTTTAGAAAGCCAGCTCTAGTTCTATGTTGAGAAGGGGAAACTCATGGCCTCTCAGAACCTCAAATTTTGGCAAAGGCATCTCGGCACGACCACTCGTCGCATCCTTCTTGGCGAAGTTTTCCTACGTTATGAACGGGCGAAGGTTATGGCCTGAAATGCCTAAGGCATGAGCGAGGGTGCCAAAGCGCGGGCAGCCAACCAGAAATAAGGGAAGGGTGAGTTTGGCGACAGGCTCCATGGGGGAGTCCCTCTCAGCAAGGGCCTCTCGGTAAAAGCCTTTCTTGCGGAGCCTACTCGAAGAATTCTCTCTCATCAGGGGGTAGGTCTGCGGTTACCACCTAAGAGCCTAAGTCTCTAGCAAGAGCGTTGAAGGCTACCGCGAGCAATGCACAAGAAAAAAGGGCATAGGACCATTTAGGTAAAAGCAGAAAAAATATCATTACATACAAGTATCCCAAAAATTTACATGGGTTTCTCGCCCATTACATGAAAAATAAGGGAAAAAATTACAAGTTTGAGATATAATAAGGAGAGGGGCGAGAGGTCGTCATGTAGGGCCGCTGGAAGTTCCGCTAGAGATTTCGCTTGAGATACCGCTGGGGGTCTCGCCAGAAGAGTTGCCGCCAAACCCGTCATCCTTGCCAAGCTCTGGTGCACCTTCCTCCTGGAATTATCCCTCTTTCGCAGGCTTGGGAAAGGGTTCGAACAACCATGGCAGGACCCCGGGAACAGTAAGGGTCTCGCCACCTTCATTCAAGAGGCCCAATTCTCGCAACACTTCGATCACCATCACCAACTCCCTCTGTGCATTATCCTTTATCATCACTTCGATTTCGTATTCCGAGAAGTGACGGCTTTTGAGCCTCTCGTCCAGGGAGGATTGTACAGGCGCTTTGACTCCTTGCGCAAGCTTGACCTCTGTCTTTAGTAGCTTGTTCTCGCATTCGAGGCGGGCCACCCTCACCCACAAAAGCTGGGCCTGGGCAGAATCCTGCAGGGATTTTGGTATTAGAAATAGCATGAGATTGCTGCAAGGAGAAAGGACTTTGAATATTTGCATATCTCAGACACCGGGTGAAGGGCGAGGAGCTGTTGGGCAGCCGCTAGATCAGCCTTCGGGGTGGTCGTCTCAACAACGATGATTTCCATTGATTTGAGTGCGTCGATAAGGTTGCACTCGAGGGTGCGCCACGACGCACAGTCTTGTATGCGAGCACAAATGCACGCATTTGGGCTCTGGCGGTATTGTAGGCGAGAGATCAGGTAACCTCCTGGTTGAACGCGCGGGCATCTTTTTGGTTGTAAAGACCGAAGCCTAGCGCGAAGGCATCACCGGAGATCGTGTCCTGCTCTGCCCATTTGGTGAGAAGTGACGAGATTGAAACCCGATTGGGTTTGGGGTCCCACCGGAGCAGGGGATGACCTTCTTCATCAAACAACTTCCCGCCAATGCCGAAGTTCCGATTCCCTTTTGGCACTGGCTTGGGGTTGGCCTCAGCGAGGGGGGGGGGGGTGGGGGTTGGCAGCTTGCCCTACAGGGATCTCGGTAGCCTTCCCTACAAGAATCGCTTCGCCTGTGGTAGGTAGGGTCTCGGCCAAAGTCACAGCAAGGGACTTGCCCTTGTACACCACACTTATTTTGTCCTTCAGAGGAGCCGGAGGAGGGGAGTTGGGCATCCTTTTTTGGCCACTTGGTGCGGATGAGGAGCCAGGCACCTTTCGATAGGCCTGGGAAGCAGATTTGGCGAGAGCTAGGGTGCTGGCAAAAACTCTAGCCTCATGGAATTGCTGGAGGAGGCGAATTTCCTATGCACCTGCGAAAGCTTTAACAATTAAAAATCTTAATCTATGATGAAGGGTAGTAGACATGGGACAAAAAAGGTACCTTTGCAAGGAGGGATTGGCAGAAGGGAGTATAGGCCTCGCTGAAGGAACTGGACGTCAGAACCCTTCGACCCTAAGAACTCCACATGGGCGCCCTCTCGCCCCCAAGGGCGGGAGGCTTGTAGGTCGCCTCGTCATACTCAACGGGCGCGAGGGGAATATTGTCGAAAGGCCGGAAACGGAGACAAATTTCTTGGCCCAATGTTGGTTTTTGTTGGCGAGGCCGCCAGTCTTCACTAATTGCCCAGAAAAGAAACCGCCCCCTTTTGACCGGAAGTTGAAAAGCTTCTGGAAGACGGATAGGCTGAACTCGATCCTTTCTACCCGCATATAGCATGTGAAAGCTACCAGGATTGCGTAGGAGTTGGGGTAGAGCTTGGATGGCACTACCTCATAGTAGAAAAGGGCCTGGCGCACCTCCGGCCAGAGGGGTAGGCGGAACCCCACCTCGAAATGTTCTAAGGTGTTAGAGAGCTCCCCTTCCGGCATAAGGTTAACCCTGTCCTTGTTCCCTGGGTTTCGAGCAATGAGCCCCTGCGAGATGAAGTTCTCAACTATCGAGAGATATTCCACCTGGGTCAGCCGGTAGGGCGGAAAGTTCTGGTCCAGGAAGATCTGCGCGCACTTCGAGGGGCCCTCAGTCTCGCCAGGCATCTTGAGAAAAGGTGGAAGGGAAGTAGGCGAGAGGCTCCTAGTTGCAGAGGGCAGCACGAGCAAGGAAAAGAGAATGACCAAGGCGCGGAATCAGAAAGAAATAAATGAGGTTGGTGTGCTTGCCCATTTATAGAGAGAGAAGAAACCCTTAGGGATTTCCTAGGTGGCATGGTCAGCAAATTTAAATATTTCAACTCTTCATATTCCACCCCGCCTCACCGACGCCTCTTGCACCTGCAAACGACGTGAGCTTCCGGGAGGGACCCCGGGTAAGACAAAAGCAGAATACAAATTTAAAAGGCAAAAGGGTTCTGGGAGCCAGGCTCTCGATAAGATAAACAAAATAACAAAGTGGGAAAGAGAAAAAAGAAAAGGAAAAAAAACCTATATATATACCAAAGGAATCTCGGTAGGCAAGAGCCTTAGCAATTATAAATAATGTTTTGATAGTCGAAAAGGGTACAAGATGGAAGGGTTGGCTGACTGTTTGGGGTTAGAAGAGGCGAGATCTTGCGCAGTTAAGTACTTCTCCCAACTCCATCAGCCCCGACCTCACCTCCAAGATCTCAGGGGCATCCGCAGGTAGTGGTAAGTGGTCAAGGCAGTGAGCCCCTGGTTTGCCAAGCGCAACTGATCCTTGGCTCGCGTAATATGCATACCGTGGGATGTCTCATCTCAGTCAACTTAGATCACCTACTCACCGAGAAGGTGAGTGTTGTTCCTCTCGATCACATCCATCCGCCGCTCGACTGACTTTTCGAGTCTCGTCAACGCTTGTGAATCGGCTTGGCGCATCGCCTTCCTTATTCGAAACTTTTGGTATGTATTGCCCCCTAAATACTATCAAAATTCCTGACAAATGATGATTGAGACATGATTCGACAATTTTGAACCACGAAATGCTTCGCAATGAGCTTTGTTAGGACTTCCATTATCTGCTTCTGCCGAGTTCTACTGCTCCCATCAGCGTCTAGATATTCCTCTATGTCATTGGGTAAGGCAAGGGAGATACCATCCCCTCTTCATCATCGGCTCCCGCCTCCATAGCCATCAGATCTAACAGGAATAATCTAATCAAATAAAGCAATTATGAAAAGACTGGGCAAGGACCGCTTACCTATGCGAGGGGGCGGGCTCTTAGCCACATATCGGAGAGAATGGCTGGGCTGACCTTCTATGCCTTTTCCAAAAAGATGGGGGAGCGGTTTGCCTCATCCCAGAAAGTACACCGTGTGCACCAGAGCAATCCTTTCAGCCAGTTGGGGAGCGGCAATACCTTCTTCTGTCGGGGCCTAGCGCGGGTGCGATTGGTATAGGAGTAACCCTTCCGGGAGAATGGGGGAGATGAGCTATGGTGTTCTCGAGATCATTGGGCGCGAGAGTTTTGGGGCTCAGGTGGGTGAGCCTTCAGCTGCCGAGAGCGGGGACTGCAAAAAAACAAGTCAGCGAGAGGAAAGCAGGTCGAACAAGATGATTGAAGAAAGAGGTTACCTTATATAGGCTTTACAAAGACAAGGGTTATAAGCACCCCAAATGTGGCTAAACAAAGCCCAAAATGAAATGACAAATAATTAAAACTTTTGGCTAAACAAAGGCCAAAATAAAAACATAATTAAAATCTGAAATAATATTTAAAATGACGCGGCGGAGATTTGACACGACATTGGCGGAGATGTTGACGCGGCCATGGCGGAGGATGTGACAAATCTTCATCTCGAGGCGGCGAAGGAACATCAAGCTTGAGTCGGCACCAACATAAACCGGGTCATCATAATCATCTGGAAGGGGATCTTCTTCGGCAACATGACGTGGATCTTTGACATGTACCGGATCACCAACGTCGTCCGGTGGGGAACGCTCCAAGTCAACATGTCGGGGGGGGGGGGGGGGGGTGGCGGCGCCATCATATCAATTTGGGTAAGAGGTTATAATATCACTTGATAGGTGAAGTAGGAACATTGGAGTGTAAGCCTTAAGTAGCTACTCGTGCATTAAACTCTTCCCTTAGACACTTTGGGTATCCTCATACCTTTACTAATTTATACCCAAGGTTGATTTTTGACTACGATACGCCATGAAATCATCTTGGTAAGTCAAACCAAGGTGGTGTCCTAGTTAGGTTAGCCTAACTCATTTATTATTGGGCTATTTTGTGTGTTTTCACACATGGGACCACTGTTGCTTCTACTGATTTAGTTTGCCCACAAACTAATGCTCGAGCGAGGTTACCTAGTATTTCTGTGGACTTCTTTCTTTTACGATTGTTTGTTTAAGTGATACCAATTTGTAAAATCCCCCACTAGGTAATTGAGTGCGGCAAAGGGAGATTTTATGGCAAGAACTGCCGCCTTACGGTGAAACTAACTCATAGATTAGTCGTCACTGTATGACGTTGATGTTGCCGACCAATACGATTATATCATAAGCCGACGAGAAAAGATATAAAGTAGCAAGTTCACAATCATATATATATATATATCAAAATGATGAACATTCCACAATGAGATAACAAAAGAGTAGATTAATAAGGGCTTAAGCCCAATATATGTCTAAATGAAAACACACTCTTTCTCTTTACACTACAATGTGGAAGCTAATAAGAGCACTCATACACCAAGAGTCTAGTAGTGGTAGTACTTATTCGTGATAGCTGCTCCTCAAGTCCTGCCTCCACAAGTTGATGGTCTCTGGGTAGTACTGATGCGGCTCCATGCGCTCCTAAAATAGTGCGGTCCACCGACAATTAGTAAAAAAGACTAGGCCGCTTCGTCCTTGGTTCATCCCCGCGAATCCTAGGCACCGCGTGGGAGGAAAAGAGAGAAGAATAACAAATCAATATAGAAATGCAAGTGGCATGGCTCTAACTAACAGTATATATGTAACACTCTATACTAGTAGTAAACATGTGAACAATAAACAGTAGAAGCAATAAATAGTAGAAGCAGTATATAAAGAGCATCGCAGGTAAAGAAAGTAAGTATAGTAAACTACACTACCATCATAGAAGAGTACCTTAACTTATATGAATGCTCATACAAACTTATAAGTTAAGGTTTTCGGTAATATAACTCATCATATAAAAGAGCTCATACTAATTTATATGAAGAGGATCTACGAGAAATTAATGTTATGTTATGCAATACAATGATTATGCTTTGTTTTATGCAAGTGCAACTCACACGCACTAGTTTACTCTGTGTTCACAAGCCTTTTTGTTCCTACTCTTTGGAGGTAGCAAACCTCTCGGGCACCCCTATCGTGGTCAAATGGTGGTTGTGGATTAGACACTTCCCCACTCCAAGGAGGGTACACAAACTATAAGTCTTATGATCTCTGTATGACTATATACCCATCTATGGTGTACTCTAGAGTCTCTGTGTATCCAATGCTGGAATCCACCAATCTCGATGGCTAAGAGATAAGTCATTAGGAAAATGTCACCAAGACACCCGACTAAGCTGGCCCTTTAGACCTTATCGATCTTTCCAAGTCAACATACTACCATCGGTGTGACAACTAGGCTAGTACTGAATACCTACCACATCCAATGCACATGTAAAGTATTACTTCACCCATCCGAGTTTCCATCTCGTAGGACAACTTATCCTTAACCCACAATCACACTGAGCCTCCAGCTAGCAGGACTAACAAGTCCTATCACATCTCTCTCACAACGAGCATCGAGCCACTAGCTCGCAGGACGAATAAGTCCTTAAACAACTACATCCCCAACTACGAAACGAGGTTTACATTATCTTTGCTCACCTACTTAGACAACTTTTGTTTATTGTTTAATTGAACATAGAAGTTTAAGGTGAATCCAATACTTCCCAAGGTCAACCAGGTGAAGGGAAAGCAGTGGTACTAGGGAATACGATTAGTTGAAGCCCAAATCCCACTTTCCAGGATATTTACTTTTAATGGTGACTACTCATCTCATAACCCTCTCACTATGTTACTCTTAAACTATCCTAAGATGGTTTATGATTCTTGTAGGGGAGAGATAATCTAACATCGGACTCCAAGTCTAGCAACTCCCATTAATGTTAATGTACACTATCACATGGAACCTCTTAGTGACCCATTAGGACTTCAACCAGAAAACTATGATACCCCAACATGCCACTAATTCAGTTATGATTAACTCCTATGATCACACATTAAAGTCTACCCTCAAGCACACATTCTTTTGAATGATGCAAACACTTAAATCTCAACACACAGAGTGTGGTACAACCTTAATAATAACACTTCAAATGACCCAATATTAAATACATATATGCATCATGATCCTATCAATGCCTCAGGTTGATGTGATAATTTTCTAAGGTAGAAGGGTCACTCTTGTTGAACCCAGAAACCACGGTTCAACGAGGAGTTCACACCTGCGGGTAACTCACCTTTACTTCCCTCAAGCTAATGCCTCAACTATGGACTTAGAGTTTAGAAACCTTCCCACCAGAACAACCTCAAACTGACCCTAAGTCGCAATGAGCAGGCCCCGCCACACACCCAGAAGATCTTAGATTGCTTCCCCTCCCAAACCAAAGCTGGATGGAGCACCTTTGGAGAGCAAAGGGAGCTTTCGACCACCCACCCGGAAACTACGATGAGTGATGAGCTAAAGGTCGTGCCAACCAAAGCTTACCAGGGGAGAGGAAAACTCAAAAGAGGTCCTCTTCAAAGGTGCCCTTGGGGGTCTATTTATAGTTATCTGGGGATGGTCTGCCAATAGCGAGATCCTGCCTTATGGTAACTGTTAAGTGTAGCCCAAAGTGGTCTGCCAATAGCGTAACTCTATTGTTTGGAGGGGCTAATGGTAGACTAAAATCAAATTATAGACAAAAAAAATTTGAAAGAAAAAGCCTCTAATGATGAGTCGATGCCTTTGGCCTACTCGCCTTAGCAGCGAGTGCCCGATGGTACTAGTTATTTGCCACTCGCCAAGCCGGTGAGCACCTGATGATGTTGGGCACTCGCCATCTTGCCTCTTGCCAATACGTGAGACTTTGACTCACCGACTCTACTCGCTCACCACCATGTTGGGTAAACAACGATCATGCAGTGAAACTGTACTTGTTCCTTGTCCTCGGGCTAACTGGGCCCACTCGATAAATACGGGTTGTACACAATACCCGCTTTTTGCAAGATCTGTCCTAGGCTCAGAAAGATAGTTTAACCCCACCATTATTTAGCGAGTGAGGACAAAGGAGAATCTTATGTTGGGCCCCTGTCCAAGCTTATAAATACTGTGGGGGAGTGGTCATTCCAAAGAACTCCTTCCACTCCCCTCTCCCTACCTCATTCCTTCCAAATGCCTCCTACTCTCCATCACCATGTCGCTTTCATAAGGTGCCCTCACATGTCTTCTTGCTGACAGGGAGAATAATAGGGTGGCCACTGCCAACCTGATTTCCATAACCATAGAGTATTCCTCCCGGAATGTGTCAAAGAAGGCCAAGGAGTGGGTGCTTAAGAAGTCGAGGGTCGATCCCCTCGGAGGTGTGTCATGCTCACCGAAATCCCCTCCACTAGTCTCCGGCCATGAGGCCATCTCCCAACCCCCAGTATGCTCTGAAATCTTATTATTGTTAATTCAGCACTAGCCTAGTTGGAATGTGGTATTGACGTACACTTTTGCAGGCTAATGGCCCTACCAAGACTGTAAAGCATCTTCCTGACGGGGCGCGAGGGATGCCTGCGAGTCAGGGTGAGCCAGACACCCACGCGCAGATTCTTGGTTAGTGCTTTTCTTTTTTATTCTGCTTGTTCTCTCTAGCATGTATGGTTCAGAATCTTCCTTGTGTTTGTGCAGTGCTTTCTTTTATTGATGTCACCATGACTCCCTCTCCGACCAGTCCTCTGATCTGTGATCTCGGTCAATATCTCATCGATGCCTCAAAATCCTTTACGAGTGGGGATGCAGGTACCTCAGCACCGCAATTCCACGTTCCTCATAATTTTGTTTTCCCATGAGTTCGATCAGGAAAGTTGTTGTTGCTACCTCTCAGCGATTCCTTCTGTGGCCAACCCAACTTTCCCTCGCATCTCCCCGGTAAGACCTCTTTGGGTAGGCAGTTTACACACTACATACCTTTCATCTCACTGATCTTTATTCATCACCCGCTTTATCTCACCAGATGCGACTGACGTCTCCATAGTGGTGATCATGACGCTATCGCGGCATACTCAGCACCACCCTCTCCTGACCAGATCCGAGCCTATCATGGCGAGCTGGCATCCATTTGGTAGCTAACTGAATGGGTGGCGGTCCTTTTATGGAAACATGAGTTCATGCTTAGCGAGATGCAGGGTGAACAGACTCAACCAACGGACGATTGCCTGCCTTACCTTCTCGCTCTATAACATTGGGTGGAGACTTTAGAGTGTGAGTGCCCCTCTTTTACGAGCGTGATGCAAAAGCTCTGTGGAGTGAACATGGCTTTCATGGAGATGCACCTAAAGAATATGGAGGAATGTTGTCAGACGCTCCAACACAAGATCGCTGCCATTCGTGAGGAAGACACCATAAGGGGAGGTCTGCAAGTAAGGACGTGAGGATAGGGCTCGTGGAAATGGACTCCATACTAAGCTAGATAATTTTCCATTGAACAGATTTTTTTTAATATTCCTATGTATGTTGCATGAACAATCTAGATAATGCCTGCTAGCTCTTAAATGTTGTAATAATTTGATCTTTATGCGTAGGTATATTATCATATGCATATATTTTTGGTATCATTGCAAGTGCGCAACCTACGATGTCGAGCAATTTTTTGTCTTACGAATGGGCGTGTTCAAGTCATTGTCTGGGAGTGGACTGAGGCAAAGTATGCTGTGGGATAATTTGTGAGAGTGGAAGCGGCGAGTTGATTCGCGCCAATTGGTCGGACCCACTCCTTCCCCGACTTTTATAAATACCCCCACTCCCTGCCCGGTCGCTGCCTACCATCATAACTGCTCCTTCCTCATTCTTCCAAAGCATACTGAGCATTCACACAAGATCTTGCAAGATAGTTGGTGACGGCAAGGAAGGTCATCAGAACTGTGTGGCCAATTTCCTGGAATATTTCTTCCCAGATGGACTGGTCTCGAAGGATGAGATGCCAAAGATTATTGTGGAGTTCATGTCGGCGGGGTTTGAGGATCGCGCGCCAAGGGAGGGCGAGTCCATCAACACCATAAGGGAGGACAAACTCTCCATACCTCTCGCACATTTCGAGATGGGACTTCGCCTACCGCTATGGACGGAGGTGAAACAATTCTTCAAATACTTTGGCATGGTGTCTCGTAGATCACCCCCAATGGGATCTCGATGTTAGTGGCATATGCATGCAACTAGATCGAAGAGAGGATATGGTTTAACATAACGGTTTTCCCCAAGCTATTCATCTACCGAGCCACCAGTGATGGGGTGGCTTTCCTCACCAGCTCACAGATCAAGGTTTGCGAGACCATCAATAAGGACCACTACTGGACCAACCGGTTCATCTTTGTAAAGGGAGACAACAAAAATGACCCGTATGTACCAGTCAAATGGATTTGATCACATACCGAGCACTGTTTGTTGATGGGGAGGACGCCAAATTACATAAGTTCTTCCTGGGGAAGAACTTTGAAGCCGCCCATTTTCGGCGTAACTTTGACTCACTACTACCTATACTTCCAGGAGCCTGTAAGCTCATATACCCCTCTCTCCACTTTATCATGCCTCTTGTGTCTCCTTGGTGACTTATTTTTCTGGCATTCTCGCAGGTGAGCGTGATATCCCTACACACCTGCCTTAGAGGGAAAAGGTGGGGTGGATCCTACCCTCACCCGCGCTTAATATACCGTCATTGTGTGTGCTGAGGACCTACAATTCCCCGCTTCCGGAAATGGTAAGAAGAAAAGGGGAGAGCTAGAGAAAGGTCCCGACGCAGTATCATCATCTAGCAGACCCCCAAAGCATAAAAAGACAATTGCCTCCAAGATACCTGCCCCTTCGTCAAGCCCATCCTCCTTAAGAAGACTTCCCTAGCAAGTGAGATGAGCCATTCGGCAGGTGAACTATTTGGGGAGATGAGATGGGGGAGGGGAGAACTTGGAACTCTTGCCTCGCACCTTAACTTCAGGCTAGGGCAGAAGCCCAGGGATGGATATGAATAGCCACTGCTTGTCTGGGATGAGCACTCGCAAAAGATCACCCTCTCTGCTCACTTGCCTTCATGGTCCGAGTCCGGCCATGCTGGCGAGGGCGCATACTCCATAAGCTATGGATTTTTCAGTCTCCAAGATGCTAAGGAGTATGATAGGATGACGATGAAAGAACTCGCCTACGAGATCTTGCGAGCCAATCTACACGCAACTGAGCTTGCACATATGGTCGAGCTGAGGGGGATTAGCTTCTGCAAGAAGTTCAAAAATACTTAGGATACCCGAGAGCTCATCGAGGAGAAGGTCCTCAACCTTGATAGGCGCCCGTAGCTAGCAGAGAGTCTCCTCTCTAAGCATTCCAGCGGTGTGGTGTGTTCTTGCTTTTTTTACCTCCCTTATCTTTGGCCTTGTGTTTCTAATGATTTTCCTATAGGATGTCAAGAGTGCCGATCATCTGAGGTCGCGAATCGACAACTTGGAGGGGGATCTCACGGCTACCAAGCTGGAGCTCACCAATGTTCGCGTAGAGAAGACCCCCGTCGCACACGCCCTCCTCTAGCGTGTGAAACCTCCTTCATTTCTTGCCAGAGGAAGTGGAGAACAACCACAAACTTCGGATCGTGCAAACCACAAAATCGAACTTGATAGTGCTGCACAATCTCAATGCTCTGTGAGATGAATGGATGGGACTAGCCGCAAGAGACCTAATCCTGGATTTCTACCCGCAAGCGACAAGTCTGGAATCCTTAGGATGTGGCTCCCCTGATGACTCGCCCGTGAGTTGAGGGATGTAATTTTTCTTTTTTCCCTTTTTTACATTGTAAAGGCGTGCGCGCCCAACATGTATTTTGTGATTAATAAGGAATCAAGTTTACTTTTGTTATGTTCATTTTTGTATACTGTGTGGTTTGCTTTCGCATTACTTGTTGATTCATGGTAGAATGCTTTTCTTCACGTTTCCCCAACTCGTTGAGGTGCACCTTACCCCTTCTTCATTGGCTCACGGGAGCAAGATATTCCCTCTATCGTGAGATCTGAGTTCCAGCGAAGCCGGAGCTTTCACTTAGAGATCACGTAATTGAGGTAGCACTTGTAGCGAGAAGAAATAGAGCCAAACCTACTTTTCCCCGACCACCTCTCTTTGCCCCTCTCCCGTGAGGGGCCAAGCACTCAGCTGGCTTGTTGGAATTTAACTGACGTAAACGTGATTCCATCTTCTTTAGTGGCCAACTTTCTTCCCGAGCGACCTGACTATCCTGTTGGCTAGTGAGAGCCTAGCCAGAAGGGTCCCATCAAGGGTATTCTGGTTTGAACTTGTTTTTATCTCAACCTCCTACCCGAGCAACCTGCCTGCCCTGCCGGCTAGTGAGAGCCCGGCCAGCGAGATCCCGTCGAGGGTATTCTTGTTTGAACTTAATTCTATCTCAACCTCCTACCCGAGAGACCTACTTGCTCTATCGGTTAATGAGAGCCCGGTCACCGAGGTCCCATCGAGGGTATTATGTTTTGAACTTGATTCTATCTAAACCTGCTAGTCGAGCGACCTGTCTTCCCTGCCGACTAGTGAGAGCCAAGTCTGTGGGGTCCCATCAACGGTATTCTTCTTTGAACTTGATTACATCTCAACCTTCTACCCGAGTGACCTGCCTGCCCTGCCGGCTAGTAAGAGCCCGATCAGTAGGCTCCCATCAAGAGTATTCTGGTTTGAACTTGATTCTATTGTAACCTTCTACCTGAGCGACCTGTCGGCTAGTCAGAGCCCAGTCAGCGGGGTCTCATCGAGGGTATTATGATTTGAACTTGATTCTATCTCAACCTTCTACCTGAGCAACCTGCCTGCCCTACCGACTAGTGAGAGCCCAGTCAGTGGGGTCCCATCGAGGGTATTCTGGTTTGAACATGATTCTATCTTAACCTCCTACCCGAGCGACCTGCCTGCCCTATCGGCTAGTGAGTCCCATCGATGATATTCTGGTTTGAACTTGATTTTATATCAACCTCCTACCTGAACAACCTTCCTTCCCTGTCGGCTATTGAGATCTCGGTCAGCAGGGTCCCATTGAGGATATTCTGGTTTGAACTTGATTCTATCTAAACCTCAGACACGAGTGACCTACTTTCTCTACTGGTTAGTGATAGCCCAATCAGCGGGGTCTCATTAAGGGTATTCCAGTTTGAACTTGATTTTACCTTAACCTCCTACCTGAGCAACCTATCTGCCCTATCAGCTAGTAAGAGCCCGGTCAGCAAGGTCCCATCGAGGGTGTACCTTGGATCTTCCTGGACTTGAAGTACCTCCTCTTAGAATTTATCCACATAAATCGCCATATTTTCTTGAATCCCCTGCATGATATCCAGCAAGAACTCAGCCCCCCTCTTCCCCTTCTTCGATGTTGAGAGCCGCAATAAGAAATTGCGGTGCAAATCCTCCAAGACGTAGATGGTTCCTAAAGGAAGTTGATGAAACCAATTCCTCGCCTTGTCTTTGAGGGTGATGGCGAATGCTTGCATTTGAACGTGTTCGTCATCTTCCTGATGGAGACTATGTCCTCAAACCACTGCATGTGTTGAACTGTATCCTCTTTGTCGGAGTATAAAAACATGATCGGATCTCTGAAACCATCTGATACTAGAGCCAAGAGGATCAATTCACAGAAGGGACTCCCTGAGCTTTCTTGGTGTCTTGTGATATCTCGCCTAACCGTCTCGCCGGATGGCGGGTCGGTTGGCGTGATGGGAAACAACTCGTGACCCGAGAGCTCTCACTTGCCTCCTTCTACCATTATCTCCTTATTGACCCGCTGCCCTGATGCCCCATCACCCAAAAAAGGGTCGTAGAGCAACGAGACTACGGGGGGTCAAGCACTCGCCAACTCGCATTGTGAGACAATAATGAATGGTCTCAAGCACAACCTTCATGAATTCGCCAAACATTTTTTGAGTCACGGGGCTTTCTGCAGGTGTGGAGCTGCTTAGGTCAGTTCCTTGCCCTTCATCTCCAGCCATGAAACTCGCATGAGATTTTCATGATGAGCTACGGGTCCACACTCACCACACTAAAAGTGTTGAACCCGAAAACTATGGTTCAACGAGGAGTTCGGACATGGGGGTAATGGTGGGTCCATTAATCCTAATGTCCTAGATTTGTAAGAAGTCAAACAAGTCAATGACATACACATAGTTGAATTTGATGTGTGTTTAAGTTCATCCATATAGGATTGTCCTTGTCACATTGATTGGATAGGTGGACACAAAGAAGGATGCTTGAAAGGCAGAAAATTACCTAAGTCCACAGACGTTGAGTAAAGCCAATTAACTCAATGCCAGAGGTAAAAGAGAATGCTGACAAAGGGTAGGTTTCTGGTTAAGTCTAGAAGCATTGAGTGAGGACAACTCACTCAATTTCAGATGAGCTAAAGCGCTTATTCAGGTGTGGATAGTCAAAGCCAAGCTTCAACAAGTAAAAATATCGACTAAGTCCACAAGTGTTGAGTGATGTCAACTCACTCAATGCCAGGCAGCAAATTCGTTGAGTAAAATTTCCTCAGTCAAAGCAAGAGAGATTCTGTCAAAGGAAAAGTTTCTAAGTCCAAAAGCATTGAGTGAATCCAGTTCAATCAACGCCATGCTGATTCAGTCAATGCCTTGGTAGAATGACAGGAAAAATCTGCCTAAGTACAAAAGAATTGAGTGAAGCCAGTTCACTCAACGCCAAAGGAAGGAAAAGTTGAGTCATGCTGTTGCACTCAAATCCTAAGAAGAAACTGAAACCTTACTAATTCTAGAAGCATTGAGTGAATCTAGTTCACTCAACGCCCAGTCAAATGTTGAGTAAGAAGGAAAATATCATTGAGTACATAAGCATTGAGACAACACACTAAACTCCTTCATGCAAAGAAGAATTGTTCCAAGTATAGAAGCATTGAGACATGCTCAAGCAGTCAAAACCAGAAGGAGTGACAGGACTTGACTAAATCCAGAAGCACTGAGTAAAGATAGTTAGCTTAAGGCCTAGTCAAAAGATGAGGCTGAGGTAGGAAGCATTGAGTGAAGTCAACACACTCAATGCCTTCATTCAAAAGAAAAGTTTTTAAGTACAGAAGCATTGAGTGAAGCCAGTTCACTCAATTCCTTAGAAGTTGGCAAAGTTTAGAAGGAGCAAGGGCAAATGGAGTTGAGTGAAGGCCAACCATTCAACGCTCTCAACGTCATGGATACAGAAAGAGCTGAAGAATAAGCTAAGTCTAGAATCATTGAGTGAAACCAGTTCACTCAACGCACTCAACGCTTGGAGTGATTCTGTGAATTTGGCTAAGTCCAGAATGGCTGACGTCAGCAAAAGTCAACAAAGTCAACGCAGTTCAAATTCTTGGTGGGAAAGCTGCAGTATACCTTTAATGGCGCCGACAGACAGCTGTTGTCGTTTTTTGCAAATGGAAAGTGGTAACTCAAACTTTTTAGGTTGGGCCCACAATACAAAGAGTCGTTGATCAGCTGACTATAAAAGGATAAGATTGGTTGAAAGGAAAGAAGCTTTTTAGGTTTTTCTGATTACGCATTATGACGGAACATCATCGTCTTCCTCGCCATTATTGGCGAGCTTGAAGGTTTTGTTCTGATCAGTGAACCTGCAAGCAACAAGTGTTAGTTGTTGCAATCTACATCTGTGATAACAGGTTCAAAAGCAATTTTTGAGAAGGAAGAAGAAGAGGCAGATCAATCAAGTTCTACAAGAAAAGGTTGTTGATTGAAGAAGAATAGAACTGTCATCTCCATAATCTTCATCAGCAGAAGCTAGGGCTGAAATCTACTCAGCCTAGGAAGAAGTGGACATAGAGTAATTACTTTGGTGTCAATTCAACACAATTAACATTACATTCTCTTTGTAGAATCCTGTCTAGGATCTGAGTTGTAAGACTTTCTGTAAATGTCGAGTGGTAGGATTTTGTGTAGAATCTGAGTGTAGGTCTGTGTTATAAATATTAAGGTAGGATCCATTTTGGGATCTAAGTGTAAGGTTGTCCTCCAAGCCTGAGTTGTAGGGTCGTTAGCCTAAGGTAGGTGGTTGTTTAATCACTGAGTTGTAGGGCCTGGTTCTTGAGCAGTAGGTCTTGGAGGAGAATGAGTAGTCCTACGGGATCGAGTTGTAAGCTCTTTGGAGCCGAGAAATTGGTGAAGTGCCTTGTCTAACAAGCTGTTAGAAAGACGGAGAGGGACAGTGGACGTACCCATAATCTAGGAAACCACTATAAATATATGTGTCTTCTGTGTGTATGTTTTGAAAGCTAGAATAATCAAAACACTAAGCACAGTTTAATCGGGGTTATATCTAAATAATTTTAAAGAGGCCTACAACCTATTCACCCCCCCCTCTAGGTGTTAGCTGACCTTGAAAACAAAGTCTTTCAAGTGCTATCAGAGGGAGGTTACTCAAAAAGGCTTAACAGTCTGAGTAGATCTCCAAGGTCAGCAAAACGATTGTCCTTATGGGTTCAAGAGTGAACTATAAGGAGTTGGGTGCCATGAAGCTTACAACTTGCAGGAAGGAAGGATTTGGCATCTTGAAGGAGAGGGTTAGGCTATTCATGGAAGCAGCTGACCCTAGGATCATTATTACTGTCAAGGAGGGACCTTTCATCCCCATGAAAGTGTCAGTTAAGAATGCAAATGATCAGACACCTAAGACTTATGCAGAGATGACAAAGGATGAAGTCATCCTTGCCACCATGAACAAGAGGGCTCAGAATATCATTGTCAGTGCTATTGATGATTCTACCCTTCAGAATCAAATCCATTGCATAACTACAAAGGAGATGTTAGACACACTAATGGTCTACATGGAGGGCACAGAGGAAGTCAGAGATGACAGAAAGTCCATGCTTAACCAAGAGTATGAAGCTTTCAGGCAGAGCAAGACTGACTGCATAATAGAGTGCTATGAGAGATTCTTCAGGATAGTCAATGACCTGAGGACCTATAGCAGGGTTTTCTGTACTTATAAGCTGAATGATAAGTTTATCAGGTCTCCAACTAGAGATTGGGATACTAAGATCTGTGCCATCAGAGAGGTAGAAACACTTGCGGACACTCCACCAGCAAAACTGTTCGAGAAGCTTGTTTCCTATGAAATACAGCTAACTGCTAGGAAGGAGGAGGAGAAAAATAACAAGTCTCAGGCCAAAGAAAAGTCTATTGCCTTCAAAGCTGAAGCCTCAAGGAGGAGCAGAAGGAAGACTCCTTCTCTACCAAGGAGGCATGTTTAGTCTAACTCAGAAAGGTCAGAGTCTAGCACATCAGACTGCCAGATGTCCGATGAAGACTTTGTTGTCTTCTCCAGACAATTCTAGAAGTTCATGAAGAAGAAGCATTGGAAGATCAGACCTACCTCCTCCTCACATCATAAGTAGAAATCCTCAAAGGAGGATAGGTATGGTTCTAAACCTAGTAAACAGATTTTTACTAATATTATATGTTATTACTATAGCAAGCCAGGGAGAGTTGTAGCTGACTGCCCAGTGAAGAGAAGAGAGGATGGTGAGAAGAAGCACCACCATCACCACAAGGTCAAGAAGGAAAAGTCCTTTGTGGATAAAAAGTAGAAAAGCTGGACTGACTCTTCCTCTTTAGAGTCAGAAGATGAAGAAGAGAAAGCCTACTTTGGGCTAGCTGCTATTGCAGAAGATGAAGACTATCCTGCTACCAGGATAGAAATCAGGGCCCCTCTATCACAGCCAGATAGTGATATAGAGGTGGATGAAGATAAAGAAGAAGAAAGTTGATGTTATGGACTAATGGCCATGACAAATGAGGAATCTAGCCAGAATTAACCTGATCTAGTCAAGGTACATTCTCAATCAAATCACTCCACTGAAACATGTTATGGAACCAGTCCTGAGTCAGAGGCATCCCCATCCTGTGATGAAGATGGGTCTGAATCAGAAGATGTCAATTCTATTATTGACAGGTATGGTGTCTTGATGAATGCTTTAAAGAAAAGCAAGTTGCTGACTAAAAAGCAGGCTAAGGAGATTTCTTCTCTTCAGCTTGCAGCTTCCCAACATGTAGACTCAGCTTCCCTACTAGATATAAAAATGATGGAAATTAGTGAATTAAAAACTATTTCCTTTGTCCAAATAGGCACAATAGAGTACAAAGAAAACTGAATAAGGGACCTGGAAGAGCTATTGGTGAGGTAGAAGAGGATAGTGGCTAGTTATTAAAAGCCAAGTTCAGTGCTGCTCTTGATAGACTCCTTCACCTCCCAAAAGGGTAAGAAGGGGTTGGACTTTAAGGGTCACACAAAAGTTGCCAATCCCAAAGGAAAGGGCAAAGCTCCAGTGCAGCCACTAGCCTCCAAGCCTCCTATTCACTTCAAGAGAGTATTGTTACCTTCTAAAAGGTATAACTAAGAGAGTATCTATGGTCACTAGGAGAATGGTAGATCCACTAGTGGGAACAAAGGGGTTCCTCACTATGGTGGTAGATATAGCAAGGATGCAAGTGTCATCGGGGCAGCCCATAAGGAAATCCAAATGGCCCATCATGGACCATTTGTGTTTGGTGCACCATCCCCAACACTCAAGATAAATGAAGCAGTCTTCTCTCAGGACCTCCCAATCCACTATCAGAACAAGGGCAGGTCTATCAGCAGTCCAAACTTGGGTATATCTGAGGCCATCAAAAGTATGTCTTCTGAATGGAAGACTACTGCTGGTAGGAATCAAGATATTCCAAGTACCTCTACTGCCAGACATATCCCAAGTCAGATTGTGGCTTGGAGATATAAAAAAGGCCATTATTGCACCTTTTGGATTGAGAGCTACTGTCTGCACAGCTACATGACCAGCTCTAAAAAGAAGGTACAATATCCATGAGTGTTGGTATTGTGACAAGGTGGTCCACTATGCTATTGATTGTTGGCACACTCCAAGTATGCCAAAAGCAAGATAGAGCTTACCTGTCAGAAGAACTGCAGTAGGCAGGTTCATTATCATACTAACTTGCACCTAGGACCCAATAAGAATTGGGGTCCTAAGGTTAACTGATTTATGTCTTGCAGGTTAGTCCAAGTGGCCATACCCCCATATGGTATTTTGACAGTGGATGTTCAAAGCACATGACTGGAATAAGGAGCTTACTGAAGGATTACTCTCCAGTAAAGAATGGACCCAAAGTCATATTTGGTGGATCAGATAGGGGAGTGACAAGAGGTTATGGTAAGATCTTTAATGTCATAGTTACTATCACAAAAGTAGCCTATATAGAAGGGCTGCAACACAACCTGATAAGCATTAGCCAACTCTGTGATCTTGGCTATGACATAGTTTTCCACAAGGATGAGTGCCACATGTTGGGTTCATTGCCCATAATGTTCCTTAGAGTGGATTTGAAGAGGCATCACCATCAACACTAAGAGCATAGTTGTATTTGATGTTATTTGAGCTCATCATGTGCAGGATGTTCCATGGAACAAGTCTAGACAGGTTGTCTAAGTGATGTGACAGGTGGTCATAAGGTAGAAAGGTGGACACCAAGAGAAGATGCTAGAAAAGTAGGAATTTGCCTAAGTTGACAGGCTTTGAGTGAGGTAAGCTCACTCAATAACATAAGTCAAAGAGAAGTTGACAATATAGATAAGTCCACGGGCGTTGAGTGAAGTAAGCTCACTCAATGCTAGAGGTAAGAAAAAATGTTAGAACGCTGGAAATGTGGTTGTCCACAGGCGTTGAGTGAAGTTGACTCACTCAATGCCATACAGCTATAGACAGAAATATGGCTAAGTAGTTTGGCGTTGAGTTATGAAGACACACTTAACGCCATACAGCAAAAAGCTGTGAGTTGAACTGAGTTCAGAGTTCATCGAACTCAGTTCAGAATTCGTCGAGCTGAGCTCACCATTCGTCGAACTCAGTTCAGAGTGAGGTAGACTGAGACAGTCAAAGCTTAAGTTTAAGATGCAAAAATGTGGCTTAGTCCACAGGCATTGAGTGAAGGTCATTCACCCAACGCCATAGCCTCATAAGTGTTGAGTAATACTCACAGTCAAAGCCAGTGTCTTTAAACACAGAAAATTGGCTAAGGTAAAAAGCATTGAGTGAGGCGTGCTCACTCAACGCTCTCAACGCATAAGATGTTATAAAGGCAGAAATTTGGCTAAGGAAAAAAGGGTTGAGTGGAGCTTGCTCACTCAATGTTGTCAATACCTAGTGAAGACAGAATTTTGTCTAAGGAGTTTGGCGTTGATGGATGCTCACTCACTAAATGCCAAGCAGCAGAGAGCTGGTAAAGCACGTTGGCGTTGAGTGAAGCTGAATCATTCAACGTGTAGAAACAAATTTATATTCCAAGTAGTTTGGCGTTGAGTGAAGGTTACTCACTCAAGGCCAAGAGACAGTAAATCTATCTAAGTGATTTGGCATTGAGTGAAGGACCATCACACAACGCTTATACTAATGTTTCTTGATTTTTGACTAATTCCATAGCTGGTGATGTCAGCAAGTCAACAAGTCAACATATTTAAAATTAGTGGCAAGATCGGTACAGTACGCGACAAATGTTGCTGCTAACCTATTGTATGACAGTAGGCATTAAAACAAGGTTGTTGCTGGCCATTAATGGCATGGGTCCCACTGCTCAAAGAGTCGTTGGGTCATAATCAATAAAAGGGAAAAGGCTTTACAAGGAAGGAGAGCTTTTTAGAATAAGCAATAAGATAGTTCTTCTTCTCCTCCATTGTTGTTGTGTTGAAGAACAGGAAGCTCAAGTCAACAAGACAAAGAGGAAGTTAGATGTTAGTATAAACATCTTCAACAACAAAATAGCTTGAGTGATCTTCATCTGCACTAGCAAGTTAGCTCTGAGGGATTCTCAGAGAAAAACGTAGCAACTTGGGTTGACCCTTGCTACAGGTGCTTCACAGACCCAGCCAACAAGTCCTAAAGAACATTCTCTTGGGGAGATGTGAAGATAAGATAGCGCTGAGCACTTGGCTCAGTTTAGAAAGGAGCAGAGAAGCTGATCTGCAAGCTACTTCAAGCACAGGCCAAAGCATGATCTTCATCCTTGTTGCTATGAAGAAAGGAGTAGGGCTGGGATTCTCTCAACTCAGGCTGCAGCAAGATCTGCTGTAGTAACTTCACAGTCCCAGCAGGAAAAATCCCTGGTGCTGTGAAGTAGTTGTTAGGGCTGAGCTTCAGGATCAGTTCAGAAAGAGGCAGAACATTTTTCTGCAATTCACTTCTAGCTCAAGTAAAATATATATTTGTTGTTGTGGAAGTAGTTAGGACTGAGTATATCTCAGTTCAAGTAAGGTAGACTCAGGAAATACATTCCTGGAGTCAAAGTTGGATTGAGTCTAACTCAGTGAAGGTAGATTGGTATAGAGAAATTTCTCCTGTGTCCAATCAAGACTCACCAACTCACTTCCACCTTGTAGGATACTTTTGGATCTGAGTGGTAGGAGCAAAGTTGCTCTAAGGTAGAATCCAAGTGTGGATCTGAGTTGTAGGGCTACTTAGCCTGAGCTGTAGGTGCCTGTAAGGGCACTGAGGTAGGTACCTGCAGGGTACTGAGTGTAGGAGTGTTGCAGTACTCTGAGAGTTGGGCCTTGTGCCTGAAACTTTATGGCTGAGATGCCTGAGTTGTAGGCCTTTGTGTAAGACTGAGGGAGGTGGCTTGAGGGTCATTGAGTGTAGGAGAACTGCAGAGCTCTAAAGTAGGATCCCTAGTGGATCTGAGGTAGGGTTGTCCTCCCAGCCTGAGGTAGGGTTTCTGCTGACCACTGAGTTGTAGGCCCTTCTGGCCGATAAGTAAGTCCTTGAGGAGACTTAGAGATCCTGAGAGATCTGAGGTGTAAGCTCTTTGGACCAAGTTTTGGAGAAGTTCCTAGACCAACAAGATAGTTGGATAGGTGGGAGGGAAAATTGATGTACCTTAGTTAGGGGAACCACTATAAATCACTGTGTGCATTTCTGTGTTGTTTTCTTTGTGCAGGTTGTGTACATCTTGAAAGCTTAAAAAAACTTAATGCCAAATCTCTTAAAGAATAAATATATACGAAACTAAAAAGAGACCAATAACCTATTCAACCCCCCCCCCCCTCTAGGTGACTTAGCTATCCTTGAATTAAAGAATTTCAAGTGGTATCAGAGGGAGGTTACTTAAAGAGGGCATAACAGTCTGAGTAGACCTCAAAGGATAGCTAAAAGGTTTGCATTGGTGGGTTCAAAAGAGAACCATATGGAGTGAAGCCCAATGGAGCTTCAAGTTTGCTGCAAGGAGAACTTTTGGACATAGAAAGAAAGGATCAGGCAGATCATGAAAGCCAGTGATCCTAGAGTCTTGGCTTCAATTCAAGAAGGACCCTTCACTCCCATGAAGGTCTCTACATCAGATGAGAGTATCCAGACCCCAAAGAGTTATGCAGAGATGTCTGAAGATGAAATCAACTTGGCATCTATGGACAAGAGGGCATAACACATCATGGTAAGTGTCATAGATGACTCCACCTCCCCGATATTTGTCCACTACAAGACAGGCAAAGAGATGTGGGATTCTCTCACTGGCTATATGGAAGGGATAGAGAAAGTTAGTCTTTCTGACAGTGATTCAGAGGTGGATGATGAAGAAGAAGATGATTGTTGTTGTTATAGACTAATTGCCATGGCAGAAGAAGAAGAGTCCTGCCAGGATCAGCCTGGTCCAGATCAGGTAGAATATCTATCAAGTTCATCTTATTGCTCAGGTCATGTGACCAGTTCAGATTCTGATGCATCCTCATCCAGATATAAAGATGACTTTAAATCTAAGGTCAATGTCAATCAATTAATTGACAAGCATGGTAAAATCTTGGATGCTTTGAGAAGAAGCAAGAAGTTGGCCAAAATGTAGGCTGAGGAGATTATATCGTTACAGCTAGTTGCTGCCCAACAGTCTGAGACAACATCCTTGCAGGATAAGAAAGTGAGGGAATTCATCCAACTAAAGGCCATCTCAATCATCCAAATTAAGACCATAAGCCAGAAGGACAAGATCATTTTGGATACTGAAGAAAAACTCTTAAAGGAGAGAATGGATGTGGCTGAATTCAGCAAGCCTAAAGCTGTATTGCCCTTGATAAATTCCTTCTCCTCCCAAAAGGGTAATAAGGAGTTTGCAGTCAAGGGAATGACAAGAGTTGACCTTTCCAAAGGGAAAGACAAAGCTCCTGTAGTGCCTCAGACAACTATTCACAAGGTAATCCTCGCTTCTCATAGGTATGACCAAGGCTGCATGCATGGTCACTGGGAGAATGGGAATCTTTCTTATAAGAATATAAATGTTTCTCACAATGAAAGAAGAAAGGGTAGGGGAATGAGTTCCTGTAAGGCTCCCCATGAAGAAATTCAATTGGCCCATCCTAGACCATTTGTATTTAGTGCACTAACACCCACACTCATGAGTAAGGTAGTGGTCTTTTATCAAGATCTCCCATCACACTCTCAGACTAAGGGCAAGTCTGTCAGCAAGCCAGACTTGGGCATTTATGGAGCCATCAAAAGTGTTTCTTCCACAAAGAAGACCACTGTTGGTAGACTTCAAGAAAATCCAAGTTCTTCTACTACCAAACCTACCTCCAGTCAGACTGTGGCTGAGAGAAATAAGAACAAGGAAGCTGCTCTACTTTCTGTTTAGTCTGCAGTCAACCATGCTGTCAGACTTGCTCAGAAGAGAAGGTATAATATCCATGAGTGCTGGTGTTTTGGTAAAGTGGGCCAATTTGCCATAGATTGTTGGCACAACCCTAGTGTGCTAAGGGCAAGGGTGAGTCTTCCTAACAAGTCTGCTGTAGGTAGACATGTGCATGTTTATGCTAACAGGAACCTAGGACCCAATACCTATTCAGATCCTAAGGTAAGGTAAACTTTGTTTTACAGGTTAGTCCAAGTGCCCATACGACCATGTGGTACTTGGACTAGAGATGTTCCAGAACCTGGACTAGAACAAGGAAGTTATCCTATGGATCATACTCCAAGGATAAGGATGTTATGTGCATTCCTAAAGAAGGATAAAGTGCACAAGTCTTGGGCAAAGACTAGCAGGATCCAGCAAGTAGGACTGTCTAGTTAGACAAAGCTTTGCTACCACTCCAACAAACTAGGAGAAAAACTAGTAGGGTGTACTCATTACTGAGGCAAATCACTAGGAGTAGCTCCTCGGTGAGCAGCAAGAAAGAGGCACATTGTGCTCAGCTGATAAGACTCACTATACAGAAGGAACAAACTATCAAGTGATACATATTAGAGACTTTCAAGTCAAGTGGTATCATCAGCTGAAATGATGACTGATAGTCATAAGTACAGGATCTGTGCAAATGTTGAAGGGGAGACTGTCAAGCTAAGATACTCCTACCGATGGGGAGCTTGTTTAGTCATGTTTGTTAGAAAAGCTTGATTCTTACCCAAAGTTACCCCAGCATAGAATAAATCAGCATTACTACTGAGGATCAGCTTGTCCCTATGGACATTGCAGAGGCTAAGAGGGAAACTACCCAGGTGACGGGACCTGCTGGAAGATGGCAAGCCAATCAGTTTACAACAACAGTTAGATTTCTCCAGTTATTGATGATATAAGTTAGCACATTTCTATTGGAATATCAGTGTAAAGAAAGACTTGGTATCAAAATGAAAGGATGGTTCAAGGAAAGATCATTCAAGGTTCAAATGGTCTCAAAGTCCAGTAGCTACAGGAGAAAATTCAGCCTCATGAGAAGAGAAAGCTGGTAGCTGCACCATTAGTATCATTTGCAATCAGCTAGAGGGAGAAAAGAATCAAAGCAGTCCAGCTCCTGTCTGTCTATTCAAAAACCAAGAAGGGATTGATCAAGTGGTGATCAACTGTGCAAATCAATGTAATGATCAAGATAGTACTCAGTGGGCTGAACACTCTTATGCTGCTAATCAAAAAGCTGAAGCCAAAGGCAAGTCTGTTGTTAAATAAGGGGAGAAGATCTGGCTCAGCAAAAAGAGGTTGTGCAAGGTGCAAGGGAGTTGTTGTGCATAGTGGAGGTAAATCCAGTATCAGCTCCATGGAAAATTAGTTTTGATGTAACATCAAGATTATAAAAAGACTTTCAAATGCAAGGGAGTTGCTAAGCATCAGCATGAATGGAGCTCGATGAAATCACCATCATTTGTCGAACAGAGCTCGGCGAAATCAGAATAATTTGTCGAATGGAGCTCGACAAAATCTGAATAATTCATCGAACTCAAAATTATCAAGCAGAAATTTACTACTTTTCAAAAGATTCTCATGAGGTATCAGGACTTAAATGGACTTATGTGTCCATTAGAGATGATAATAGTGATGATCTTGTTGAGGGGGAGCATGTCCATAACTTGCTGAAACAGGACCAGCCTCCTATTGATAAGGAGCGGGCAGCTGCTGTAGTAGATTAGCTATCAAAACTGCTGATCAGTTTGTCCTAAGGATAATGCACAGACTAAGGGGGAGATTATGTATGACATAGTCATAATCTTCTTTGAGTGTAAGAAGGACTGTTGCTGAGAAAATAGTATTGCTGTAAGAGAAGAGGAACAACTAACAATCAGTTCAAATGGATCCATAGTTCATTCAAGAGTCAAGGGGCTGAAGTAAGGTGGTGTCGCCAGAAAGTGGAACTATGTGTGCAGCAAGTTCAAGTGATACAATGTTGTGTTGTTTCAATGTATCAATACAAAAGGTATGACCCCTAATCAAGTGGTGTGATTACTAGGATAATTTCCTTAGTGTTATCAACATAGAACTTTGACAAGGATTAAGAGATTTCTCTCTCATGATCATTTCTCCTCCCTCAATAGATATACCTATTGAAGAAGACAGAAAGGGGAGATTTATGTCAATATATAAGGGGGAAATATAGAGTAATACTTGGCATGACTAGGTCATATTGAGTCGGTTCATATTACTTGAAAACATTCTAGTAATATGAGAAATGCAATGGCTGACAACATATTGAGCCATGATTGTGTCAGTGCATACTTTGAGGTAAGTGCTTCTAGTGGTGCTCCATTTAAATATTATGTGGTATAAAGGAGAGTGCATATTACTTGAGCAATTGCTCAAGTAGTATGAGGATGCATTGACTTAACTTATTGAGTCAATACAATCAAATGGAGCACATTGAATTAATATAGCATAAGCTAGCAGTTGTAGAAAAGTATAATCTACAACTGCATAAATTTATTCTGCCGATTATGTTAATGCCTCTTAGTATTGCTGGTTGTTCTGCCTTCTTCAAATAGGAGGAGATTGTTGGGTCCATTGTCCATAATGTTCCCTAGAGTGGATTTGAAGAGGCATCGCCATCAATACTAAGAGAATAGTTTTATTTGATGTTGTTTGAGCTCATCATGTGCAGGATGTTCCATGGAACAAGTTTTTACAGATTGTCTAAGTGATGTGATAGGTGGTCATAAGGTAGAAAGGTGGACACCAAGAGAAGATGCTGGAAAAGCAGGAATTTGCCTAAGTACACAAGCGTTGAGTGAGGTAAGCTCACTCAACGCTAGAAGTCAAGGAGTAGTTGACAATGCAGCTAAGTCCACAGGGGTTGAGTGAAGCAAGCTCACTCAACGCCAAAGGGAAGAAAGAATGTTGGCAAACTAGAAAAGTGGATGTCCATAGGCGTTGAGTGAAGTTGACTCACTCAATGCCATATAGCTATCGGTAGAAATATGGATAAGTAGTTTGGCGTTGAGTGATGAAGACACACTCAACGCCATACAACAAAAAGCTGTGAGTTGAATTGAGTTCAGAGTTCGTCGAACTCAGTTCAGAGTATGTCGAGCTGAGCTCACCATTCGTCGAAATCATTTAAGAGTGAGGTAGACTGAGACATTCAAAGCCTAAGGTTAATAGGTAGAAATATGGCTAAGTCCATAGGAGTTGAGTGAAGGTCATTCATTCAATGCCATAGCCTCATAAGTGTTGAGTAACACTCACAGTCAAAGCCAATGTCTTTAAATACAGAAAATTGGCTAAGGAAAAAAGCGTTGAGTGAGGCATGCTCACTCAACGCTCTCAATGCATAAAATTTTGTAGAGGTAGAAATTTGGCTAAGGAAAAAAGCGTTGAGTGGAGCTTGCTCACACAACGCTATCAACCCCTAGTGAAGACAAAATTTTGTCTAAGGAGTTTGGCGTTGATGGATGCTCACTCACTCAACGCCAAGCAACAGAAAGTTGGTAATGCAAGTTGGCGTTGAGTGAAGCTGAATCACTCAACGCCTAGAAACATATTTATATTCCAAGTAGTTTGCCATTGAGTGAAGGTTACTCACTCAACGCTAAAAGACAGTAAATCTGTCTAAGTGATTTGGTGTTGACTGTAGGACCCTCACTCAATGCCTATACTAATGTTTCTTGATTTTTGACTAATTCAACAGCTGGTGACGTAAGCAAGTCAACATATTTCAAATTAGAGGCGGAATGGGTGCAGTATGCGACAAATGTTGTCGCAGACATACTGTACGACAGTTGCGTTAAAGCAAGGTTGTTGTTGGCCATTAATGGCGTGGGGCCTACTGCTCAAAGAGTCGTTGGGTCATAATCAATAAAAGGGAAAAGGCTTTGTAGAGAAAGAGAGCTTTTTGGAACAAGCAATAAGATAGTTCTTATTCTCCGACATTATTGCTGTGCTGAAGAACAGGAACCTCAAGTCAGCAAGACGAAGAGCAAGTTAGCAGTTGGTATCAACATCTTCAAAAGCAAGATAGCTTGTGTGATCTTCATCTACACCAGGAAGTTAGCTCAGAGGGGTTTTTTTAGAAAAAGGTAGCATCTTGGGTCGGCCCTTACTGCAGGTGCTTCACAGACCCAGCCAACAAATCCTAAAGAACATTCTCTTGGGGAGCTATGAAGAAGGAGATAGTGTTAAGCAGTTGGCTCATTTCATAAAGGAGCAGAGAAGCTGATCTGCAAGCTACTTCCAGCACAGGCCAAAGCAAGATATTCATCCTTGTTGCGGTGAAGAAAGGAGTAGGGTTGGGATTCTCTTAGCTCAGGCTACAGCAAGATCTCCTGCAGTAATTTCATAGTCCCAACAGGAAAAATCCCTGGTGTTGTGAAGTAGTTGTTAGGGTTGAGCTTCTGGCTCAATTCAGAAAGAGGTAGAACATTATTATGCAAGTCACTTCCAGATCAAGTAAAATATATACTTGTTGCTGTGAAAGTAGTTAGGACTTAGTATATCTCAGTTCAAGTAAGGTAGACTCAGGAAATACATTCCTGGAGTCAAAGTTGGGCTGAATCTAACTCAGTTAAGGTAGATTGCTACAGAGAAATTTGTCCTATGTCCAATCAAGGCACACCAACTCACTTCCACCTTGTAGGATCCTTTTGAATCTGAGTGGTAGGAGCAAAGTTGCTCTGAGGTAGGATCCAAGTGTGGATCTGAGTTTTAGGGCTATTTAGCCTGAGTTGTAGGTGCATGTAAGGGCAATGAGGTAGGTACTTGCTAGGTACTAAGTGTAGGAGTTTTGCAGTACTCAAAGAGTAGGGCCTTATACTTGAAACTGTAGGGCTTAGAAGCCTGAGTTATAGGCTTTTGTGTAAGGCTAAGGTAGGTGGGTTGAGGGTCACTGAGTGTAGGAGCACTACAGAGCTCTGAGGTAGGATCCCTAGTGGATCTGAGTTAGGGCTATCCTCCCAACCTAAGTGTAGGGCTTAACAGCTTGAGGTAGGTGGTCTGCTGACCACTGAGTTGTAGGCCCTTGTGGATGAGAAGTAAGTCTTGGAGGAGACTTAGAGATCCTGAGGGATCTGAGGTGTAAGCTCTTTGAAGTAAATTTTAGAGAAGTGCCTAGTCCAACAAGATAGTTGGATAGGTGGGAGGGAATGTGGATGTACCCTAGTTAAGGGAACCACTAAAAATCACTGTGTGCTTTTCTGTGTTGTTTTGTTTATGCAGGTTGTGTACATCTTGAAAGCATAAAACAACAACTTAAAGCCAAAGCTCTTAAAGAAGAAATATATAAGTAACTGAAAAGGAGACCAATAACCTATTCACCCCCCCCCCTCCCTCTAGGTGACTTAGCTATCCTTGAATTAAAGAATTTACCAACATTAAGAGGTTAAATGACCAAGAGGTCATCTTTAATGGCACTAGGAGTGAAAATATTTATTGCTTAAATTTCCTATGCTTAGATAATGACTCTTCTATATTCCTAGTAGCAAATGAGAAAATCTCATATTCTGTACAATGGCACAAGAGATTAGCTCATTTGAACTACAAGACCATTGGGAAGCTCTTTAGTAGAAATGGTCTCTAGTTGAAATGCACTAAGGAGGGTATCTGCTCTTCATGCCAAAAGGGCAAACAGACCAAGACCTTTTTCAAGAGCTTGGTACCAAAGACTCTGTGAGGTGCTTGTACCTCCTGCATATAGACTTGTTTGGTCCTATGCCAGTTCTTAGTCTTGATAGGAAAGTATACACCCTTGTGGTGGTTGATGACTATTCTAGATTTTCTTGGGTGTTCTTTCTTAAGAGAAAGGATGAACCACTTGATGTCTTCAAGACCTTTGTCAAGCAGATACAAATTAACTAGACAGTTCTACGGTCAAAATAAGGAGTGACCATGGAATTGAATTTCATTCTACAAGCATGACAAGTTTTTGTGAAGAGCAAGGAATTCACCAAGAATTCTCCTCTCCAAGAACACCTCAGCAAAATGGAATTGCTGAGAGGAAAAATAGGACTCTCATAGAAGCTTAAAGGACCTTACTGAATGACACAACTCTTCCAGAATATTTCTGGGCTGAGGCAGTAAACGTTGCATGTCATGTCCTTAATAGTGCTTCTCTTACAAAAAGCCACAAGAAGACTCCATATGAGATCTTGAAAGGCGGAAAACAAACCTTATCCTGCTTTAGGATTTTTTAGCAAGTGTTATGTGCTGAACAATGGAAAGTCCTATATGGCCAAGTTTGCTGCCAAATCCTATAAAGGGATCTTTGTTGGGTACAACAACCACAGCTTGGCATATAGAATCTACAAATTGACAAGTCAAGTTGTAGAAGAGCAAGTTCATATTATCTTTGATGAATCAAACATGATTAATAGTGAGCTTCATAGCTCTTCTTCTAGTTCTGCAGGCATAGAGATGGTGATGGACAAACTCACAATTACGTAAGATAATCCAGCAGTCTAAGATAAGGATGAGAATAGGTGATATTCAGAGGGTGCACAAGACACATAAATTGTGGATGAAGTTCAGCCAGATGGAGCCACTGATGCTCAAGAAGGTGAAGTAAGGTTGCCTCCAGCTATTAGGCATCTAAGGGATCATCCAGCACATCAGATCATTGGTGATGCAAGCCAAGGAGTTTAAAACAGAAGCAAGAGCTTCAACATTGCACTCTACTCAAGTTTTCTGTCGCAAGTAGAGCCCAAGAAATTTGAAGAGGCCAACATAGACCAATTTTGGATTAGAGCAGTGCAAGAGGAACTGAACTAGTTCAATAGATGCAAGGTCTGGAAGTTGGTTCCCAAACCAAAAGGACATATTTTCATTGGAGTCAAGTGGATTTACAGGAACAAACTTGATGAAAAAGGCATTATAGTGAAGAACAAGGCTAGACTGGTGGTTAAAGGATACAGATAAGAAGAAGGTATAGATTTTTAACAGACATTTACCCCAATAGCCAAATTAGAAGCTATAAGACTCTTCCTTGCATTTGTTGCCTACCAAGGATTCAAAGTCGACCATACAGGGTAATGGGGTGAAGGGGTGAAGGTAATCAATGCCATGCAGTAAATGCAGAGGGAGAAATAGATGTCCCCATACAGGGTAATGGGGTGAAGGTAATCAAGGCCTTCAAGTGGTATCACATACCTTACAACAATTCAGGGGGAGTAGACGATGCTCACCAGACAGGCATGGAATGTGGTAATCTTCCTAGATCTATTCTACCATTATAGTATATTCTATTGTTGCATATGTTGTGTATGTCATTGACAAAGAAAGTTGATAATTGGTTTTGACTTCTACAAATAGGGGGAGATTGTTGGGTCCATTGATCCAAATGGACCAGATTTGTAGGAAGTCAAACAAGTCAATGACATACACATAGTTGTATTTGATGTGTGTTTAAGTTCATGCATGCAGGATAGTCCTTATCACATTGATTTGATAGGTGGACACAAAGAAGGATGCTGGAAAGGCAGGAAATTGCCTAAGCCCACATGAGTTGAGTAAATCCAATTCACTCAACACCAGAGGTAAAGGAGAATGCTTACAAAGGGCAAGTTTCTTGTTAACTCCAGAAGCATTGAGTGAGGACAGCTCACTCAATGCTAGATGAGCTAAAGCGCTGATTCAGGCGTGGATAGTCAAATCCAAGCTTCAATAAGAAAAAGATTGAATAAGACCACAAGCATTGAGTGATGTCAACTCACTCAATGTAGGCAGCAAATTTGTTGAGTAAAGATTCCTCAGGCAAAGCTAGAGAGATTCTTAAAACTGTAAAAGGAAAAGTTTCTAAGTCCAAAAGCATTGAGTGATGCAAATTCACTCAACGCCAAGCTGATTATGTCAAAGCCTTGGTAGAATGATAGGAAAAATCTGTCTAAGTACAAAAGCATTGAGTGAAGCCTGTTCACTCAATGCCAAAGGAGGAAAGAGTTGAGTCATGCTACTGCACTCAAATCCTAAGAAGAAACCGGAACTTGACTAAGTCTAAAAGCATTGAGTGAAGCCAGTTCACTCAATGCCCAGTCAAATGTTGAGGATGAAGGAAGATAGAATTGAGTACAGAAGCATTGAGACAACACACTCAATGCCTTCATGCAAATAAGAATTGTTCCAAGTACAGAAGTGTTGAGACAAGCTCACGCAGTTAAAGCCAGAAGGAGTGATAGGATTTGACTAAGTACAAAAGCGTTGAGTGAAGCTAGTTCACTCAACGCCTAGTAAAAAGATGAGGCTGAGGCAGTAAGCATTGAGTGAAGTCAACACACTCAACGTCTCCATTCAGTAGAATAGTTTCCAAGTATAGAAGCATTGAGTGAAGCTAGTTCACTCAATGCCTCAGCAGTTGGCGGAGCTCAGAAGGAGCAAAGACAAATGGTGTTGAGTGAAGGCAAACCACTCAATGCTCTCAATGTCATGGATGCAGAAAGAGCTGAGGATTAAGCTAAGTCCAGAATCGTTGAGTGAAACCAGTTCACTCAACGAACTCAATGCCTTGAGTGATTCTGTGAATTTGGCTATGTCTAGAATGGCTGACGTCAGCAAAAGTCAACGCAGTTCAAATTCTTTGTGGGAAAGCTGCAATATGCCTTTAATGGTTCCGGAGGACAACTGTTGTTGTTTTTTGCAAATGGAAGGTGGTAACTCATCCTTTTTCGGTTGGGCCCACAGTACAAAGAGTTGTTGATCATCTGACAATACAAGTATAAGATTGGCTGAAAGAAAACATGCTTTTAAAGTTTTTCTGATTACGCATTGTGGTGGAAAATCATTGTCTTCCTCTCCATTATTGACGAGCTTGTAGGTTTTTTTCTGATCAGTGAACCTGAAAGAGACAAGAGTTAGCTATTGCAATCTACATCTGCAACAACAGGTTTAGAAGCAATTTCTGAGAAGTAAGAAGAAGAGGAAGATCAATCAAGTTTTGCAAGAAAAGTTTGTTGATTGAAGAAGAATAGAACTGTCATCTCCATAATCTTCATCAGCAAAAGCTGGGGCTGAAATCTGCTCAGCCCAGGAAGAAGTTTACATAGAGTAATTACTCTGGTATTAATTCAACACAATTAACCTTACATTCTCTTTGACGGATCCTATCTAGGATCTGAGTTGTAAGCCATTCTTTAAAGGCCGAGTGGTAGGATTCTGTGTAGAATCTGAGTTATAGGCCTATGTTACAAAGGATGAGATAGGATCCATTTTGGGATCTAAGTGTAAAGCTGTCCTCCCAGCTAGAGTTGTAGGATCGTTGGGCTGAGGTAGGTGGTTATTTAATCACTGAGTTATAGGGCCTTATGCCTGAGCAGTAGGTCTTGGAGGAGACTGAGTGGTCCTGCAGGATCGAGTTGTAAGCTCTTTGGAGCTGAAAAATTGGTAAAGTGCCTTGTCTAACTAGCTATTAAAAAAGCGAAGGGGGACAGTGGATGTACCCATAATCTAGGGAACCACTATAAATATATGTTTCTTCTGTGTGTATGTCTTGAAAGCTAGAATAATCAAAACACTAAGCACAGTTTAATCGGGGTTAGGTCTAGATAATTTTAAAGAGGCCGACAACTTATTCACCCCCCCCCCCCTCTAGGTGTTAGTTGACCTTGAAAACAAAGTCTTTCAGTTAAATCGCCTTTACTTCCCTCAAGCTAATGCCTCAACTATGGACTTAGAGTTCGAAAACCTTCACACCAGAACAACCTCAAACAGACTGTAAAATCCCCCCCCCCCCACACCCCTGGAACTGGGCACGGACGATGAGAGATTTTTGCCCAGGACCGTCACCTTACAATGACACCAACTACGGGTTATTTTCCACCACAAGATGGCGACCCTGCCAACAAGCATGATCTTATACATGGCCAACGATAAAAGAAGTAAAATAAGACCACACATCACAGCATAAATATATAAATATCTAAATAAAAAAATACACATGAGATAATAAAGAGTACGAGTAATATGGCTTATTCCTAGCACATAAACCTCATAAATATCACTCTCTCTCAACAAGTAATGTGAAACCTAAAACACATGATCATCAACCTATCGACGGGTAGTAGAAGCGGTGCGTGGCTCTGACTCCTCTGATCGTGGTATCTCAATCTCTGGCACCGCCTGGCTGAACTGCGATGGCGTCTCCACGTGTCCCTAAACTGATATGGTCCACCGACTGTCAGTCAAACTAGACTCAGCTATTTCATCCCCACCTCACCCCCGTGACTCCAAGGCACCATGTGGGAGGAAGAAAGCTACACTACCATCACAAAAGCGTACATTAACTTATATGAATGTCTATACAAACTTATAAGTTAAGATTTCTGAAATTGTAACTCATCATATAAAAGAGCTCATACTAATTTTTATGATGAGGATCAACAAGTGCATATGTTATGTCATACTATGTAATGCAATGATTATTATGCAACTCACACAAACAACTCTGTGCATAGACCTTTCATGCATTCCAACTTTTGGGAGGTGGACAACCTCTCAGGTACCAACTGTCATGGTTCACGGTGCTAGTGGAGCGTGTGTCTCCACTCCTAGGCGGGCAAGCACACTACCAACCCTAGACCTCTCGTTTGCCTCAACACTAAGAACACATCACAGGAGCCCCTACATACTCTTTTTAGCAACTACCAGTCTTCCATAGTCGGGTGTGCTCTTAGGGGACATAGTCCTCCATACCTTGATATATACAACCTACAGGTCTCTCCAAAGGCCTATACTGCCCACCAGAGTCATTGTACTTCCATCGATGTGCCGATTGGACCAGTACCGAGTGACCCACCACACAAGCACAAACCAGGTATAACATTACCCTCCTAAGCCTCCAGCTCGCAGGACTAACAAGTTCTATATCACCCCAACCCATACATGTGTGAGTTCTCTATAATATACTTTAATCATATCAAACTACTCTTGTCTAACTTCCGGATTACTTAGCGATTTACGGTTAACCTTGGACTTCCTGAGATCTACCCTGTGAAGGGCTCGCAGCGGTACTAGGAAATATGATGGGTTGAACCCCATTGTTCACATTCTCAAGGCACTTAGTAATGTTATTCTACCCTTAATAAAACTCACTCCTAGGGTTACTAAGTGTGTGACCTATCCAAAGTATCAGCTGTTGGATCACTATTTTTTCTAAATTGCTAAATGCAGACCACATGAACATGTATGTGTGTATAAATAGGAGTCCTCTAAAAACTTGACCCAAGGCCCTATGATTATTTCCTGAGGTCTATCATGACATTATAGACCTAAATATATAGGTTCATAATTTTCATAAAATAATTAGCATTTATTATAATTTTCCTAAATTATTGTCACATGTGATTTTGAACATGAAGTGTCGCATTCTGTAATCAAACCAGCAAGATGAAATTATCCTAACATCATTTTGAGGAATAATGGCTCTGGGCAAACCCCCTTATATTTTCAGTGATATATAGTGGTAAATATGAATTTCCCAAAATATGGCCTTTAGGTTACAATTCAATGGAAGTCATTGAAAAACTAAGTAATTAAATCCCATAAAATTTCATGAGATATTAAGTGAAAAATAAAGCATAATTTCAGATGATGATAATTTTCTAGACATATTTAACCACCAATTTTTGTAAAGATCACATATTACTAAAATGCCACTATTAAATAAAACTCCATAATTATGATTCTAAAAATTCTAAGAAAATTCATAGAGCCTTTTAACACTATATTAATGATCATGTAAAATTATCATAATTTTCCAGGCAATATTAATCATGATTTAAATAGAATTGCCAAAAGGGTATAATCTTACTTTTAGCTAAACAGCCTAGAAAGAAATTCCCAAAGATTCCCAAATAAATACTTGATCAAGGTGTAATATACCAACGTAACCCTAGTGGCAGAGTCTTGGAATTTTCAAAGTTAATTTGCTCACTTTTATTCCCTTAATTTAAATCTGTATCAAAACTAAAATAAACCAAATACCTAGAATTTTATTCCAAAAATACTAATCTCACATTAGATGGTGTATTCCATCGTCATAAGTTAATTCCCAAGTTCCAAGGGCATCCTATAAGTCATATGATCCTCAATCCCCATTTTTTCCTCTTTTGGTTAAATGCTCCCCTAATCTTATATAGCATGACCACACACAAAGTAGATTCACAAACCTACTGAGGTCTAATGGACCTGAATTTTTTTATAGGGCCTTGTATTGACCTAATGAGCCTCTGAGCAAAATGTGAGGTCATTATATTTAATTGTCACAAAATTATTTCACTTTTATGAACAATCACATTTTACCTAAAACTATAGGAAAATGTTATCCAAAAATTATCTTACCTAAAACTATAGAAAAATATTATCAGAAAATTATCATTTTTGGACATGGAGTGTATCTATGGTAGATATATACTACCTCCACATTTCAATTCAATACCCTTAGCCAATTAAGAGTTATTCAAGAAATAAGGCTTGTCCTATCCTAAGGACAAGTCCCACTAAAACTGTCCTACAGGGAGCTACATTTCTCAAAATGGGTTGATACAAGTCTCTAATGAAAGTTAAGACAAAGGTCTAAAACTTTCATGTGTTGCATTTTTCATGAAACGCCCTATAATAGGCCTAAAATATGGCATGTATATTAATGTAATATTAAACTAAATTTAAGAGTTGTCTGCCATTATCTGATCTAATTAGATCATTGATCAGATCCAACGGCCACAGGATCATCTTCCCTAATGAGCCCAAGGCCGAGATTTCGCATACCTAGAGCTTCTTATATTGCCATTTATCAAACACCTGACCACTTCCCCAGCCAGCCACCGCCACCGCCACCTCCGTTAAGGTGGTGGATATTGCCTAATGGTGGCTCGGTCGCCGGAGAGGTCGTTTCCGGCGAACCCAAGAGGTAACAAAAATGGCTTTTTCAATGGAATTTGAAAATGGAACTCATCTCGATTGAGCCCGATTCTGACTCCTAACAACCTAGGATTATAGTATAGAGAGAGAGGAGGGGAAACATGCCTGATTCCGAGCTTAGAGGCGACTACTCCGGCGAGTGGCCATGGTTTTAGTGTTTTCTAGCAAACCTCCTCCATAACTCGATTCTCCACCAAATCCTGTGAACCAAGGCACAATACGGACTACTTGAGGCCCTTTGAAGATGATGAAAGGGTTGAATTGAGCTTTGGGGGCCTCTATATAGGATATTCGAGCAAGGTGGGTTTCAACCATGGCTAATTAAGGACCTTCTTGATGGTGGCTGGCCTGTAATATTGGAAACCTCCTTCTATTCCTCAAGGGAGATGAAATGAGGGGTTGGGGAAGAAGAAGGGAGTGTCACATTGCCTCCCTCCATTATTCTCCCTCCAAATGAAACTCCCCCCCCCCTCATAATTACCCTCATTAAACTCTAATTAAAATCTCCTAATTCAGATTAAATAAATTTGATAATCTAGTGGGTCATAGTATGGGCCTTGGGCATGTCCTTAGCCCACTTGAATTGGCTTGGGCCCTCATTTAGCCTTTAGGGGTTAATTTTACCATGATTGACCTTAGGGTTGACTTTGGTCAACATGGCCCATTTGATTAACCAAGCCTTGAGTCCATTGCTCAATTGCCTCTCCTTTAGGGTTAGGGTAGTGTAAGGGAACTTACTTTGAGATGGCGAGTTCATGTGGGTGTGAATTGACCTAGTTTGACTTGTGCACATTGGGGGCTCATCTAATAATTTTTCTAAGTTCAAGCTGAGCTAGGCTCACACTAGGGCCTCCATGCACGACTCAAGCCTTAACCCTAACTTTAGGGGGTCTAAAAGTGTGGGGGATGTTATACAGACCCTGAGTCGCAACGAGGAGGTCTTGCCACCGATCTTAGATTGCATCCCCTCCTAAACAAAAGTTGGATGGAGCACTTTTGGAAAGTCAAGGGAGCTTGACCACCCACCCGAAAACCATGGTGAGTGATGAGTTGAAGCTCCTGCCAACCAAAGTTAGCCAGGGGAGAGGAAAACTCAAAAAGAGGTCCTCTCCAAAGGTGTCCTTGGGGGTCTATTTATAGTTTTTTAGGGATGGTTGGCCATTAACGAGATCTCGCCTTTTGGTAACTGTTAAATGTAGTCCAAAGTGGGCTGTCAATAGCATAACTTCATTGTCTGTATGGGCTAATGGCAGACAAGAATCAAATTATAGACAAACAGAAAATGAGAAAGAAAAAGCCTCTAATGGCGAGTCCACGCCTTCAATCTACTCGCCTTGGCGACGAGTGACCGATGGTACTGGTCATTCGCCACTCGCCCAACCGGCGAGCAGCTGATGAGGCTAGGCACTCACCATCTTGCCTCTCGCTTAAGGGCGTTACTTCGAATTGCCGACTCTGCTCGCTTACCACCAAGCGATTGCACGGTGAAACTGTGCTTGCTCCTTATCCTCGGGCTAGCTGGGCCCACTCGGCAAATATAGGGTTGTACAACTCTTATCTCTCTTATATATATGTGTGATATGATCCTCAATTAATTAACAAACTATTGTACAAAAGTTCTCCAAAAATTATGCAACCTTTAAAGATTGATATAAATGATGTCCTACTAAAATGTTTCAAATTTCATTTCATTTTATGGTGATCCTGGTTGTCTAATCAATAAATCAATATTTTTGTTAAATGTACCCCAACATAAAAATGAACAAGTTAAGTTCTCCAAGATATAACTTTCAAACCCTTCAGTCAAATGATCTAAAATTTCTACCAGAGGTTTATCATGACATAATTAAGGCATGATCAGAATTTCATGAATTTTTTATTTAATTTGGCCATAAATAAAATTACATTAAATATGTGGCACATATCCATTTACATATAAAGTACTTGTTTCAGATGTCCAATCAATCCAAACCTTTTATCATAGGTACATATTGATAAGTTAATATGATGGACAGAGTTTCATAATTTTTCTTAAATAATTTGTCCATAAATAAAGTTTCACTAAATGAATGTTACTAGTGAGTTTAAACATGAAGAGTTACTTTCATATATCCATCCAGTACAATTAAATTATACTAGGTTTATATTGATGAAAAATAAGGCTGAATAAAATTTCATAAATTTTCAGTCTAATATAACAATTAATTTATATTTTCCAAAAAATGATCCACTAGGTCATTTTTCAAGTAAGTAATTAAAATACTTGTCAAATAAATCCAATAAAATTTATAGAGGTTAAAAAAGTTAAATAAATCCTTATGCAAGAGATTCATAATTTTCTAAATCATTATAACCATAAATATTTCAAGAATACAAAAAGGGACAATGGTAATTAGGGAAGTAACCCTAAGTTTTTTTCATCCAGAACTTCTAAATAAATTCCCAGGGATTTAATATGACCTATAAGGGAAGGTCACTGAAAATTAGAATTTTATTAGGTAATTTGATCACTTTTATTTCATTAATATAATTATATGACATAATTATATTTAGTTAAATCCCTAGGATTTTCAACTCTAAAAATCCTAAAGTTTATGTGGGTGATACACTTAATCATAATATGTGCATGGACAAAGTTTAATAGACTTGGATCAAGCCATTGGTGAGAAAATCACCAAATACTCCTTATTGTTACATGCATACTGAAAGTGAGGGGATAGATCTGATTCATTCTAGAAGGGGGTGAATAGAGTATTAAAAACTTTTAATAAATTTTTATAGCGGAATTAAGATAAGTGTTACTTATAAGTAAGAGAAGAAAATAAATCACAAGCAAACACAGCACAGCAAAAAATAAAGAAAGATGAGCAACCAGACGACACAAGAAAATTATAGTGGTTCCCCAAATCTGGGTACATCCACTCTTCTACCACCCTGGTAGGAATCCACTTAGGTTTTTGATCAGGTGCCCTATCACCACAAGATCTTCTTCAGGTAGATATAGAGACCCTTCAGGCTTTTGATCAGGTTCCTAAAAACCAATAGGTTTTATATCAGGTGCCCTATCACCAATAAGTTCACTTTTGAAGAGAGTAATAACCCTGTACATAAAAGGTAAAAAGGAAAAAGTTGATGGCAGTCTTCTCTTTCTCAAAGCAAATGAGAAGACTAAGTGGATTATGATGATGCCAAAGCTCCCCCTGAGATATTGAGTAGGTTCAGGAAGATGGAAGCTTTGTCCAGGGTGTAGGTCTTTAGAGGATTGAAGTTCTTGCTTTTCAGAATCTGAGAGCAATGAAAATTCTGAGAGCTGAGATAAATCTTCAAGAGAAATTTTTGAGCTGACATAGGAATGTTCTCTTTGTGTGTATTTCTCTGTATGTATTTCTCTGTGTGTATTTCTTTGTATGTATTTCTCTGTGTCTTGATCAGTCTTAATGTGTGTCCCTTTTGTCCTTGAAAAATAGAATAAACTATCTCTTTTGAAATTCAAAGACATTCCTTAAATTACTGCAAAAATCGAGGAAAGAAACGGCTATAATTTTTGGCATTTATTGTCTCCCCAACTGTCTTCGCAAATAAGTCAAAATAATAACTCTGTGAAAACCATAGTTAATGCTGCAAAGAAATGACTATATGCGTTGAGAATATCAATATTAACTACCAGAGATTATTTAAAAAAATAGAATCAATAAAATAGTAATTAAATCTTCAACAGCTGCTGAAAATAAGTAGTCGGACACATAATATGATCGTCGATTTGAGCTGGGAGATCATCGAGCTGAGTTAAGCTATCTTCGATCTGAGAATATTGTGAACAAATATGAAATCGTCGACCTGAGCTCGTAGATCGTCGAGCTCAGTTCAGAGACTAAACTCTAAGATCGTCGATCGGAGATCAACGATCGTCAAGCTGAGTTCGACGAAAGTCGAACTGATAAGTATTTCACAGATTTCTTCTAAGTCTGAGTTCTTGAGTGAATTCCAATGTTGATCTTGTGAAGCCTGGCCTATAGAGACTAACTTAAACCTATACCTTGACCCTGGCTATACATGTGGGTCAACAACTTAAGAGTGAACCTAGCAAAAATACAAACAAGGGTGAAAGAGAGGGGATAAGATACTTACTACTCTAGAGGGGGGGGGGGGGGTGAATAGAGTATTCAAAAATTAAGAGACTCTAAACACTTCTCTTGAGCAAATTGCAGAATTGAAATATAAAAGCTTTAAACCTAAAGTCTATCAGAGTGTAGTGAATAAAAACAAGCTAACTGAAGTTTCAGTTGAGCTTTATACCTAACACAGTAACTAGAAACCTAGTTATATCTATCACAGCCATAGATCAAAGATTAAAGTAAACAACCAGACAACACAAGAGATTTATAGTGATTCTCCAATTGGGTACATCCACTCTTCTACCACCCTGGTAGGAATCCACTATAGGTTTTTGTTCAGGTGCCCTGCCACCACAAGATCTGCTTCAGGTAGATCTAGAAACCCTTCAGGCTTTTGATCAGGTGCCTAAGAACCAAACACATAGGTTTTTGATCAGGTGCCCTGCCACCAAAGGTTCACTTTTGAAGGGAGTAATAACCCTTTTATAGGAGGTTAATGGAGAGAGTTGAAGGTGTCTTCTCTATGTTTAGAGAAGCTAGTGGATTGCTCTGAATATATCAAAGCTCCCCTTGGCTTAGAGAATGTCCAGGAAGAAGCTTTGCTTCAGGGTATATGATCTCCAAATTGCTTTGAAACTTTTTCTGATGCAGCTTTGAAGAAGACTCAAGATATTGATGGTTGTTCTTCTTCAGCAGCTTTTGCAATCTGGGAGGAAAGTTCTTCTTGAAAGCTTGAGCACTGAGTGTTGATTTTCCTTAAGACACAATGAACTCAGGAAGCAATAGAAGAACAAATTCATTTTCTTGAGATCTCTTGTTCTCTCACACTTGTTGCTCAGTTTTTTTTGATTCTATATATGTAATGTCTTCAGCTGACTGCCTTAATAAAATAAGAACTTCTCTTCTGTGTGAAAACATCCTCGAGCCATGCACTAAAAGATCTTTCCAAATAATAGAATAAGACAATATAAGGAAACCTGTACCTGCAATATTTTCTGTCATTCCCAAAAAAAGAATTAAGAATAAAAGAAATATCCTTTCAATTTGACTTTGCACGTTGGCACAGGAAACCAAGCCTAACGGCTATATTACAGCTGTAAAAAATCCAATCTTTCCTTTAATAAAACAAACAGCTTTATACTTTCAAAATCTTTTAAATCAATGCATAAGAAATATTGCAAATAAGCAATAGTATATAGGCATTCAAATAAGCAGAATATTTGAATAGAATATGATTTAAATAGTAGTAAATGAATCAAGAAATCAGAAGAAATAAATGTTGATAAAGGCAGACAAAAGACGTCGAGCAAAGATCGAAGATCGTCGATCTGGACAAGCAGATCGTCGACCTGAACACAAAACAATGTGTAAACAAAAAACGTAGACCTCGGCTAAACGATCGTCGATCTGAACAAGTAGATCGTCTATCCTACTTCATAGTACATATAACTCTGAGATCGTCGACCATCATTCGAAGATCGTCGAGCGACAATCGACTATCGTCGAGCACAAATCTACTTAACAGAATTTCTATTTCATTCCAATCTCAACTATCCTATCTGGTTCTATTCTAACTAATCCTAGGGTAGACTATCCTCTAGTCTAACCATTGACCATAGATAATTCTTGGGTCAATTAAGCCTAATTGAGATGACATGGCCCAAATCAAAACTAGGGAACCAACAATCTCCCCCTATTTGGGTGATGTCACTCAAACACAAACAAAATAGATATAAGCAAATATGAGTAAACAACAATAGATAAATCATCAACCAGATTTAAATAAAACAGATAATCAACAAAAATATCACAATTGTTTATCAACAGAATCTGAAGGAAGAATAGAAGTAGCAGGAGAGAATGTGATTTTCCTATTAGGATCATATGCATCTTTCTTTGACAACTTCAAGTCCAGCTCTCCAATGATCTTTAGCTCTCCAGCTTTGGGTAGAACGGCTTCAGGATGTTTTTCCATATATTTTGAAGCATCAAAAACTTCTGAACTGACTTGGAATCTGTCCAGTTCTTTCTTTCTGTATTTTGACATGGTAGAGAATCCTGAGATATCTTTTCCTTCATCTTTAGCTTTCTTGATTTGTGTAGATCCAACCAATTCTAGAAGCCTAGCTATTTTATAGTTAGAATCAAGCTCTTGACTTTCATAGGCATGTTCATCAGAAGGATCCAATGGATTTATAGTCTTGAATTTTACTGATTGAGTTAAGAAACTTTCAGTTTGCACTTGAACTGGCTAGACATTTATATCTGCTTGCTCTTGAATTATAAGAATGGATGGAGGAGCAAACTCAGCAAACTTTTTTCTTGATTTATCAAAATATATAACTCTTTTTCCTTTGAAATTTACTATCTTAGCTTGAGCTGGTATTTCCTTTGAAGATGATCTAGAGGCTGGAGGAGAAGAGAAGGTGGGTTGTTGATATACAATTTCCTTAACTTGCTCTCTTTGAATGTTTGACTTTTTAGACTGCCTCTGATCACTAGAACTGCTTTGAGGAGGCTGCCTTCCCTTTCTCTGATAGGTATAGGACTGATTTTGCCTGGCTGAAGGAGTTGAAGATCTGGGAGTAATATTTCCTGAGGCACCAGCAGAGTGAGGAGGAGGAGGAGGACCTCTCTGAATTCCCTTGGGAGGAGGAGAGTACTTCCTGCTCTTCTTCCTTACTTTTTGTTCATTCTTAGAGTACCACATCGAAGCCTCAAAATTTTTAGCTTTTGGATCAATTCCTTTCAAAATGTAGTATGGAATATCATTATCTAGATTAGGAGGAGCTGGAGCTGTGGCTTTCCTTTTCTTTTGAGCAGACCTTTTTTTTTCTTATTACTATCAGAATCATCAGAGTCTTCATCTTCATCCTCAGAATGTGAGGGTAGAGGTTCTGCATACAGATCATCAATTTCTTTTAACATAGCCTTCTCTTTCTCTTTAGCTTGCAGAAGAGCTTTTTCTTTTTCTTATTATAGAATGTCTTGGGCCAGGAGAGAGTCCAAATCTAAACCTGGGGTGTCATCCCAAAGGGTAGAAGGCACAGCAGTCTCAATTTCTGGAAATGTTTCTTGAGCAGTAGAATTCCATTTAGCTTCTAAGAAAGATGTTATGATTACTTCTAGATATCTAGCAGCAACAAGAGTAGAAATCTCCTTAAGATAAACTTTGAAAGCAAAATCTGCTTCAGCTATTGTTTCAGAAACAATAAAGCTATCCAAAAACTGAAGGCACATTGGTCTCTTGTAGCACACAATGGCCTGAAGAGGATCAAAAGAACAAGGGGAGGAGATAGGATTATAAGGTTCTCTATAGGATGACTCATCATCTGAGTCAAGGAATGCATCCAGTTCCTCTTCCAAAACTACTAGAGCATCAGAATCTTCAACTAACCTCTGAACAGAATCTGGAACAACTGCATCTGGGACTGAAAATCTTTCTAACTCTGAAAATATTTCTAACTCCATAGCAGGGCCTGAATCATCTTCATCAAGCATCTCCCCTTGCCTGGGTTCAGTGATAACAAAACCCAGGCCCCTAGATGAAGAAGGGTCTGTGAGGGTGGAAATTGAGGCAGTAAGAGAAGAGATAGATAGAGCAAGAGGGGCAATGGCCTCAGCTATCATGGCTTTGATGGGAGGAGTTATGAGTTGAAGGACAGTTGCAATGAATTCTGGTGCTATTGGTAACAATTGAGGAATGATGGAGGGGGAATCATCAGAATTAATATTCTTTTGAACTGGGGTTTAAGTATTTGGAGGATTATGATGATTTGAATGATCAGCAGATGGTGAGGGATGATTTGAGGTAGCTGGGGAGTGAGATGGAGAAAGCAGATTGAACAAAGATTCTAAATTTAGATTTGGAATCTCAGTTATGTGAGCTGGTGTTGGAGAAGCAGGTGGAGATGGGTGGTTCACAGGAGAAGAAGGAATGTCAATGGAGGTGGATGGCAAGGAGGAGGAAGCAGGAATTTCTTCACTAGGGTAGTAAGCGGCTTCAAGATCCCTTGTGCCCTTAAATAATGGAACGGCAGACCCAGCCTTTGAAGGCTTCTGAATAACCCTTTTCCACTTAGCAAACAGGGAAGAATCTATCCTTTTGCTGGCATTGATGGTTGTAGGAACAGAGCCTAACAGCTGGGAAGCTTTCTTAGAGAGAAAGAACCCAATCAGCCTTCCTTGCGTTACCTCTTTCTTGTTATTCTTCTTCCTGATCAAATCAAACAGCAGACAAGCCCAGTTGATTTCTTTCTTATTCACGAGAGCTACCATCAAGGCAAACTGATGTCGGTTGATGTTATCATGGGCGAAATGCTTTCTAAGCAATACTTTTCCAACTACATCAGCCAGAAACTTGAATCCTACAGATAAGTTTACCTTCAGAAGCATGGATGGGATGCCTTCTGCATGACCCATTTCCAATAGCATCCTTCCGTACTCAGTAAAATCTTGCTCATACTCATCAAAGCCATTCTTTAACTCAAAAATTTCAGGAGTAAGAGTTACCTCCACGCCGCTGATTGATCCTTTCATCTCTTTGTCATCAGAAGACGTGGATAAACCCATTCCTTGATTTCTGATAGGTGCAGTTTTAGCTTTGTGGACATGAGTTTCTTAAGACCTTGATCTTCACACAACTGCAGCATTTCCTAAAAAACTTGTTCACAGTTCCTGAAAGACTCAAAATCAACACTGAAGCCTGCATCGAACTTCATCACAGATAGGGTTGTAGAGGAAATTGCCATTTGATCGAAGAGAGTACCTGAAACAAAAACACACATAGAGAGAGAGAAGAGAAAGCGCGGGACAAGAGCTAGAAACAAGTCTGGAAGCAGAATCCGAAAAGGCGAGCTCCGTCGACGATCTTAAGACCTAAATAGACGATCGGTTTGAGATAAACTGGCATCGTCAATCTCTGAATGAAGATCAAGAGAATCGGTCATCGATCGTCATTCGACGATCGATTTCCAAGGCAGAGTCATCGATCATCGATCGACGATTTCTGTCTCTAAACGCAAAGAGCTGTCGTAGACCTAGGGTCGACGATTTAGCTCAACCTGTTCGACTATCTTCAAACACCGTTCGACGATCTCAGAACAGATTTAAACTTAGCAGATTTTTTACTTAGTCTGATCGATTCATCATGCCTAGTTGATTCAAAAAAAATAGATGTTTTTGTTCATCTAAAGGCTTTGTGAAAATATCACTTACCTGAAGATCTGTGGGTGTAAACTTGATATTTATCTTATTCTTGTCAACACAGTCTCTAAGAAAATGGTGTCTAATGTCAATGTGCTTAGTCCTAGAATGGTGCACAGGATTTTGTGCTATGGAGATAGCACTGGTACTATCACACATAATTTTTGTGTTTTTGTGTGTGTAACCATAATCCAAGAGTTGATTTTGAATCCATAGAATCTGTGAACAGCAACTAGCAGCTGCTATATATTCATCCTCTGCAGTTGAAGTTGAAATAGAAGTCTGTTTTTTACAAAACCATGAGACTAATCTCTCACCAAAGAACTGACAAGTCCCTGAGGTGCTCTTCTTGTCAACTCTATAGCTAGCATAGTCAGCATCTGAGTATCCAATCAACTCAAATTCTGATTCAGCTGGGAACCAAAGTCCTAAATAGGACATCCCTTTAGGTATCTTAAGATTCTCTTGAGAAGAGTTAAATGAGATTCCTTGGGGTTGACCTGAAATCTAGCACAGAGGCATGTGGAAAACATTATATCAGGCCTACTTGCAGTTAGATACAATAGGGAACCAACAATGGCCCTATAATTTTTCTTATCAACAGACTTTCCCTTTTCATCAAAATCAATAACTACATTAATAGCCATAGGAGTGTGCATTGCTGAAGCATCTTCCATCCCAAACTTCTTTACCAATTCCTTGGCATATTTAGATTGGGAGATGAAGATGCCATCAGCATCTTGTTTCACTTGAAGACCAAGGAAATAAGACAGCTCACCCATGCTACTCACTTCATTAAATAAGCAAATTTCAGAAGAAGTGGAATTAAAATCTACAAGATATATATTTCCTTGTCTAATACCTACTAACACAATTTTATTATTCAAAGTAATATTGCACAAAGTATTAGGAAACCAAACCTGATAGCCAGCATCACAAAGCTGACTTACAGAAATGAGATTGTGCTTCAATCCTGTGACATAAGCTACCTTCTTGAAAGTCAATGACCCTATGGTGAATTTACCATATCCTTCAGTCTGACCACAATTGGAATCACCAAAGACCACTTTTGGTCCCAACTTGGCTTTGAAGCTTGACCGGTTCTCTTTGATTCCAGTAAAATGCTTGGAGCATCCACTATCCAAATACCACTTGTCTTGAGTGATAGGATATGTCTTCACCTGTAATAGGATAATTAAACATTGTGGACCAGGTAACCTTGGGTCCATTGTTCTTCACATAGGAAAAACTAGAAATAAAAGAATATGCAGGTTGAGGGTGATATCCTAAGGGATGAGATCTCCTAGGTGGGATAATCCAATTGGCATACCTAGGGTTGCTATTAAACTTATTGTTTCTATTAGCATTGTTGTAATTCTGAAAATTTTGTTCTGATCGTCGATCGGTGGTCGACGATCGGTACCAAGATCGTCAATCTTTGTTCACAGAATAGAATTCTGGGTTCCACGATCGTCGATCTCTGTTCGACGACTCAGGCTGACATCGTTAATCCCTCATTGCCAAGTAGTTATACCCAGCAGGTGAGTTTAGAGATCGTCGATTGTCGTTCGACAATGGGTTCAGCGATCGTCGATGGGCGTTCGACTATTTTTGTATTTCTATGAATTTCTATTTCCTTTTGTCTCTCTTGATTTTATTTAAGGTTTTCTTAGCTTTTTGAATAACCTCAGTGTTGTTTATTCCCTTTTCAGAAACAAACTTTACATGAGTAGACAGATTGTATTCAAGGAGCAATGGGGGTTCACTAGTGAGGCACCTAAGCCTAACTTATTGTTTCCTGTCCTAGTGTTGGCAGTGCTTGTGATTTCTAGCAACTTAAGGCTTCTACCATTAAGTGAATCTTCTAACCTTTTAGCTTTAGCTAGTTCTAATTTAAGAAATTTAATTTCTTCAGTTGATCTAGTGAGTTCAGCTTTCAAATTAATGTTTTCATTAGATATAGATTCAGATCCAGCTAGTTTATCTCTAAGCAACTTAATCTCCTTTTCTGAGCTAAGTAAGTATAGGCAGAGAGTTTTAAATTTATGCTTGAATTCATCAGATGTAAAATCATAAGATGCAATTACCTGATCTTCATCAGACAATTCATCCTCCTCATCTTCAGTCATCTTTACAACTGAGTTACTGCTGCAGGCATTGATTGCCATAAGGAAAATCTCCTTAGCTTTCTTCTCTTCTTCATCATCTTCACTGGAGCTAGAAGAAGATGAGTCTTCCTCAGTATCACTCCAGGTCTTTGCAACAAGACCTTTCTCTTTCTTCTTATATTTGTGAGAGGATGTCTTGGAGTAGTGCTTCTCATGTTCCTTTTCTTTTCTTCTTTCCTTATGCTTTGTCTCTGGACACTCAGGGAGAATGTGTCCAGGCTTCCTGCATCCATAACAAACAATTTATTTAGATGGGGTTTTATCATACCTTGGCTTGTCATCATATTTTGATGGCTTTCTTCTGTTGTCTTTTCTGCCCATCTTGTAAAACCTCTTGGCAAAGAGTGCCATCAGTTCTTCGTTTGATTGAGTCACCTTGGACTCATCATCAGCCTTAAAAGCAAGGTTTTGCTCTTTCCTTGTTGGAGTAGGTGCTTTGGCTTCAGCTTCCCTGGTCTTTAGTACTTGCTCAAATGATTTGAGCTTGCCAAGAAGAGCTTCAGTTGAGATCTCTATTGTAGTTCTGGACTCCTTGATTGGTAAGATTCTGAGATCCCATGTGCTGGGAAAGCACATTAGTATTTTATCATTGACTTTTGTCAATGTAATCTCCTTATCAAGTGTCCTCAGCTCATTGATAATGGAGCTGAGCCTTGTGTACATGGCTTCTAAAGTCTCAACCTCTTCTTTCTTAAAGTTCTCATATTGGGATATAAGGTTGGACCTTCTGTCCTTCCTCTCATCAGCTGAACCAGCTACAATCTGATTCAGTGAGTCCCACATGGCTTTTGCTGAGGTGCAATCAGCCACTTTCTGGAATGTATGATCAGACATGGTCTGAGCCAGAATATTCAAAGCTTTGGCATCAGCTATCTTGGCTTTCTTGTAAGTTTCATTATAGTCTGGAGGTAGCACTACACTGAGATTTGTAGATATTATAGCAGAAGTAGGTGGTGTTGGTGGCCCTGTTAAGATAGAGGAAAAAATATCTTCATCAATAGAGTTCATGTAAAGTCTGATTCTTTCCTTCTAGATGTCAAACTTGGCAAAGTTGCATACTGGAGGTCTGGTGCTAGAGTAATCTTTGTACTGGGCCATGAATCTAAAATGAGTGAATATGGTATCAAAGTATCTTATCACAAGATCTTATGGTTCAGGTGTTAGCCTGTTCAACCAATCAATCTGATAAGGATTTTGTTGTCGAATAACCAACCTCCCTCTGATACCAATTAAAAGAGAGGGGATAAGATACTTACTACTCTAGAGGTGGGATGAATAGAGTATTAAAAAATTAAGAGACTCTAAACACTTCTCTTGAGCAAATTGCGGAATTGAAATATAAAAGCTTTAAACCTAAAGCCTATCAGAGTGTAGTGAATAAAAACAAGCTAACTGAAGTTTCAGTTGAGCTTTATACCTAACACAGCAACTAGCAACCTAGTTATATCTATCACAGCCACAGATCAAAGTTTTAAGTAAACAACAAGACAACACAAGGGATTTATAGTGGTTCCCCAATTGGGTACATCCACTCTTCTACCACCCTGGTAGGAATCCACTACAGGTTTTTGTTCAGGTTCCATGCCACCACAAGATTTGCTTCAGGTAGATCTAGAAACCCTTCAGGCTTTTGATCAGGTTCCTAAGAACAAAACACACAGGTTTTTTATCAGGTGCCCTTCCACCAAAAGTTCACTTTTGAAGGGAGTAATAACCCTTTTACAGGAGGTTAAGGGAAAGAGTAGAAGGTGTCTTCTCTGTGTTCAGAGAAGCTAGTGGATTGCTCTGAATATATCAAAGCTCCCCCTGGCTTAGAGAATGTCCAGGAAGAAGCTTTGCTTCAGGGTGTAGGATCTCCAAATTACTTTGAAACTTTTTCTGATGCAGCTTTGAAGAAGACTCAAGATATTGATGGTTGTTCTTCTTTAGCAGTTTTTGCAATCTGGGAGGAAAGTTCTTCTTGAAAGCTTGAGCACTGAGTGTTGATTTTCCTGAAGATAGGATGAACTCAGGAAGTAGTAGAAGAACAAATTCTTTTTCTTGAGAGCTCTTGTTCTCTCACACTTGTTGCTCAGTTCTTTTTTTTTTGATTCTATATATGTAATGTCTTCAGCCGTCTGCCTTAATAAAATAGGAACTTCTCTTCTGTGTGAAAATAGCCTCGAGCCCTGCACTAAAAGATCATTCCAAATAATAGAATAAGACAAAATAAGGAAACCTGTACCTGCAATCTTTTCTGTCATTCCCAAAAAAGAATTAAGAAAAAAAGAAATATCCTTTCAATTTGACTTTGCACGTTGGCACAGGAAACCAAGCCTAACGGCTATATTACAGCTGTACAAAATCCACTCTTTCCTTTAATAAAACAAACGGCTTTATAATTTCAAAATCTTTTAAATAAATGCATAAGAAATATTGCAAATAAGCAATAGAATATAGGCATTCAAATAAGCAGAATATTTGAATAGAATATGATTTAAATAGGAGTAAATGAATCAGGAAATCAGAACAAATAAATGTTGATAAAGGAAGACAAAAGACGTCGAGCAAAGATCGAAGATCGTCGATCTGGACAAGCAGATCGTCGACCTGAACACAAAACAAAGTGTAAACAGAAAACGTCGACCTCGGCTAACCGATCATCGATCTGATCAAGCAGATCGTCGATCCTACTTCAGAGTACATATAACTCTGAGATCGTCGATTGATGACTAGTTTTAGTCATCCTTTTTTTGGGATAATTTAGTAGTCAAAATTCCTAAGTTTTATTATAATTTTGTGTTTTTGTATGCTTGTTATGATGTTGTTGTGTTATTTTTATAATATAAGAATCTTTAGTTTTATTTTTTGCTTTGTTGTTATTTTATGTTATGTTCATGTTATTGTTATGTTTAGTTTTATTTTTAAATACTATTATCTTTGTTATAGTTAGTTTTACACAACTAAGGTCATGTTATAATGTTTAATGTTATGTTTATTTTGTGTTGTTTTATTTTTTTTAACTAATTAATAGTATGAATTATTATGTTTTATGTTTAGTTTTAATTAAATTTTATATCATGGTATGTTATTATAATATGTGCTAATGCTTTATTTATGTTTTGTAGGTTCAAGAGCCCAGTTGGAGCAGCTCACATACCTACCCGAGCCCATGGTTCACCTCATGAAGCCAACCCGAGCCTAATGCATGCAGCCCGAGCCCATGTGCAGCCAGCCCACTTCAACATATGGCCGGCCCTCTACAACTTGGAGCAGCCCCTAGCCTGCCCGAGCCCACTAACAAGCCCATGAAGAAGCCCCCTATACATGTGGCTGGCCACCTTCCTCACCTTCCCCTCCACATTCATTCTCTCTCCCTCTCTCCTCATTATTACATGCATACATTCATCCCCCTACATGGTCGACTCCCCCTCTCTTTCTCTCTTCTTTATTCCATATTTACTCCCCCTCTCTACTTTACATTCCCTTTGAGCATCTCAATAAATGTTATTCATGCATCCTCCCATTTTATATTCCCTTCATTAAATGCATGCATGAATCCTTCCCATCATGTGCCCTCCCTTATGTCCCTTCTCCTCCTCTTCATTCTAGAATCTTCCCTCCCCATCTATAAAAGGAGCCCATGGTCTCATATTTTGGAGGTTGGCTTTTAGAGAGAGAGCAAGTGGAGAGTACAAGTCAAGAGAGTTTTCTTATTGTAATTTTATTTTCTAGTTTCCCATGTTGTATTCTCATTTTGTTTTAGTATTATCATTTCGTTTTAAGCATTGTGTATTTTTTCCCTTTTAGTATAAAAAAAAAGAAATCTTCTTCTCTTATTGTTGTCATTCTCTTTTCCAATATGCGTAGCTAATTTCCTTGTAGCATTCGATCGTGAGGATCCATGAAGTGAGATGAGAGTTTATTTTGTTTCTTAGTTTTATTTTTGTTATTTCATGCTCGATCCTTCTTTGATTTATTTTATGTCGACTCCGTATTTCCAGTATACGGTAGTAGGCTATGGATCTCATATTTAAGTAGCCGAGAGGCTCGTGAATGTGAAAGATCACTCAAAGAAGGAAGGAGTTGCACGTAACCCTAGAGATAGGATGACGTAAATCCTCCGGATTGGAGTCAAATCCAATAGTGCGGGTCACTTCGGTAATGCGACTTTAGGACATTTTGACTTGAAAGAGATTTCGGTCAGAACGTCTATAAGTCAGGGGATTTAATTCTCTAGCGAGATTATTTCCTAATATCGGATCCGTCACGGTCGAGTATGATTTGCAAAATTAAAACTATGCCTTTTATTTCTCTTATTTCATTTCATGGTGATTCACTGATCGGGTGCTATCTTTTTATTATAAGTTCTTCGTCTAAAAATTTATCTTTTATCTTACTTTTAAAAATTCTCAAATCACCAACAGTTTTCCGGTAGGATAATAGTTCGAGCGTGAGTAGCAGTACTTGACATCCCCGAGTTTTAAATATGACCTTGATACTACGATTCGACAGGTACACTTGCATGTTCGGGTTTTAGCCCATCAAGTTTTTGGCGCCGTTGCCGGGGAATTTCTTCATCAATATTTTGAAAACACTTTCGCTATTACTTCTGCAAAAATTAAAAATATATATATTTTTCTTTGATTATTATAATCAACTCACATCATCTTATTTCTACCCAACCTAAATTCTCTCGAAAAGGGTAAGGGACTTTAAGCGCCACCATTTTACCTAGTACCTTACGAACCCTTCATCGGGTTGCCCTTGGGAAGTTTGAGAGCCAATCCATAAAAAAAAATCAAAAAAAAATCCTTTCTTCTTTTTTTCTTTTTTTCAAGTCTTCATTTCCATTCTCCTTCATCTTCTTTTCTAGTGCATGACCCGAGCGAATCCGTCGCTACTTGTTAATTTGGACCCAGAAATCGAATGCTCCTTTCGGAGAAAACTACGATTCGGGGCTTCCACTTCTCAAACAGCGGTTGAGGATTCCTACGGCGATTGCAATTTTAATTCTGAAATGGGAAACCCTAACCCAGAAATGGCTCAGTAAAGGACCATGTCCGATAATGCTCGACCCAATCTGGAGGGGACTGAAACAAGTATTGTTCGACCTGCGATTGCGAACAATAACTTCGAGCTTAAGCCTAGCATCATACAAATGGTGCAGCAATATGTACAGTTCGACGGATTACAAGATGAAGATCCGAACTTACATATTGCTAGTTTTCTTGAAATCTGTGATACCTTTAAAATAAATGGTGTCTCAGACGATGCTATAAGGATAAGACTCTTCCCTTTCTCCTTAAGAACCAAAGCCAAACAGTGGTTGAGTTCTCTTCCAAGAGGATCAATCACTACTTGGAACATATTAGTTGAAAAATTTCTTGCAAGATATTTCCCCCCCCCCCCGCCAAAACTGCTAAGCTAAGAAATGATATAACTTCATACTCTCAAATTGCTTCTAAGACCCTCTATGACACTTGGGAGAGGTTCAAAGAACTTTTGAGAAGATGCCAACATCATGCTCTGCCTGTATGGTTACAGGTCCAGACATTTTACAATGGGCTAAATCAAGAAACTAAGCAAATTATAGATGTCGCTTCCTCTGGTTCTTTGGACCGCAAAACTCCGGAAGCCGCTCTTGAGCTTATCGATGACAAGGTGATGAACACATATCAGTGGAATTCGTCCAGGTCTCGCCCATCTAAACCTGCAGGCATCTATGAAGTGGATTCGGTGACGCAACTGGCGATGCAAGTGGAAATGCTGAATAAGAAGATTTCGGAGATGATTGTTCCTCCGCTGCTAAGGTATTTGAAAATGTGAATGCTGCTGCCGCTGCCGAGTAGGTGGATTATCTGGGGAACATACCCAGGCCTGCTCAAAATAATTTTGCAAACAATTTTTCTGCTTTTTCGAATTTTTCTTCTCCTCTTGGTTTTAATGCTGCTACAAATTCTTATCACCCTGAATGGCGTAACCATCCTAATTTTTCTTGGAGTAGTAATGCTAATGTCGTACGCCCACCGCACAATTTTACACCACCATCACCACCACAACAAAACCAAAACTTTCAAAAACCTTCCCCTTTGGAAGAGATCCTTTCTAAATATATAAGTTCGAACGAAGCCAATATTAGAAGTCTAACTGGGTCCGTAAAAAGTTTAGAAAACCAGGTCGGGAAACTTGCCAAGGCTTTTTCCGAGAGACCACCTGGAACTCTTCCCTCGAACACTGAACCTAACCCAAGGGAGCATGCAAATGCGATTTCCCTTCGGAGCGGTAAGGTTTTTAACGAGCCCACCACAAGGGAAGAGCTAAAGGTGATTGTCCCTCCTGTTTTGGAAACAATTATCCCTACGGAAAATGAAAAATCTACTTTTGAAAAAGAAAAAGATATCTCTGTTTTTTCTGATTTTGAAAAAGAAAAAGATGACGTTCAAAATGATGCCCCGGTTATTATAAAGGAATTTCCGCCACATCCTTATCCAGCTCGACTTAGGAAAGAAAAACTAGACGATCAATACCAACGCTTCCTTGAAATGTTCAAACAAATTCATATTAATTTGCCATTTCATGAAGCGATTAGTCAAATGCCGAACTATGAAAAATACCTTAAGGATTTATTAATGAACAAGAAGAAATTAGAAAATCTCTCTCATGTGACATTAAATGATGAGTGCTCGGCGATCATTAAAAACTCAAATCTTCCAAAAAAAAATAAATGACCAGGGTAGTTTTTCAATTCCTTGTGTTTTTAGCGACCTTTTTGTAAAAGATGCATTAGCGGATCTTGGAGCGAGCATCAATTTAATGCCTTTTTCTTTATTCAAAAAGCTAGGTTTAGGCACTCTTTGCCCTACAAGAATGAGTATACAGTTAGCCGATCGATCGATTAAGTATCCGTTAGGTATCGTTGAGGATGTGCTAGTGAAGGTCGACAAATTCATCTTCCCGGTGGATTTTGTCATTCTCGATATTGAAGAGGACATCGAGGTCCCTCTTATCCTTGGTCATCCCTTCCTAGTCACCTCTCGTGCGGTCATCGATATGCATAACGGAAAACTTTTGCTTCGCATGGGAGATGACGAGGTGACGTTTTCAATAAACCAATCCATGAAAAATTCTTTAAAAAATGACAATTCATGTTTTTTCCTCAATGTTTTAACTGAAGAATCCTCTTTTTTTCTCTCAAATATTTCTTCCAATGATTTTTCTTCCTCTTTTTCTGATTTTCTACAAATGTTTTTGAAGACACGGCTATGTCCGCACAAGCCAACTTTGCAAATGAACCAGTGTTTAGACAAAAAATTATGAAAATATTGTTTTTGAAAATGAAAAAGTTTCAAAGAACTCTTACGATGAACCACCAAACTTATAACTAAAACTCCTTCCCGAACTTCTCAAATATGCCTTTCTTGAACAAAATTCTAAATTGCCCGTTATAATCTCGGCTTTGCTTTCTCAATCTGAAAACGATCAATTGATCGAACTACTACAAAAGCATCGCCGAGCTATAGCGTGGCAAATTTCTGATATTCCTGGAATTAGCCCTTCCTTTTGCACCCACAAAATATTATTTGAAAATAACTCTAAGGGAGTAGTCCAACCTCAACGTCGTCTTAATCCTAATATAAAAGAGGTTGTGAAGGGCGAGGTTCTTAAGTTATTAGATGCGGGGATAATTTATCTTATTTCCGATAGTCAGTGGATAAGTCCGGTTCAGGTTGTACCTAAGAAGGGTGGGATCACGGTACTAACAAATAACAACAATGATTTAATTCCAACTAGGATGGTAACGGGATGGAGGATGTGCATCGATTACCATAGATTAAATGATGCCACTCGTAAAGATCACTTCCCCCTTCCCTTTATCGATCAAATTTTAGAACGCTTATCCGGGCATAGTTTTTATTGTTTTCTCGACGGTCTTTCGGGATACTTCCAAATCCCTATTGCACCCGAGGACCAAGATAAGAAACCATTCACTTGCCATTTCGGAACCTTTGCCTACCGTAGGATGCCTTTCGGGCTTTGCAATGCACCAGCTACCTTTCAGTGGTGTATGCTAGCCATCTTCGATAAATATGTAGAAAACATTATGGAAGTGTTTATGGACGACTTCTTAGTTTTTGGCGACTCGTTTGAATTATGTTTAAAGAATTTAGGAAAAGTCTTAAAACGCTGCGAAGAAACGAATCTAGTTTTAAATTGAGAGAAGTGCCACTTTATGGTACGTGAAGGCTTAGTCCATGGCCACAAAATTTTCGCTAGGGGAATTGAAGTGGACAAGGCAAAAAATTGAAGTAATTGAAAAGTTACCGCCACCTACAAATATTAAAGCAATTAGAAGTTTTTTAGGGCATGCGGGATTTTATCGAAGATTTATTAAAGACTTTTCAAAAATTACTAAGCCTCTCACTTACCTTCTCGAAAAGACGCTCCTTTTGTTTTTGACGATTCTTATTTAGCGGCGTTCGACTTAATTAAATCCAAACTTATAAATGCTCCGATTATGATCGCCCCAGTTTGGGATTTACCTTTCGAAATAATGTGTGATGCGAGTAATCATGCGGTAGGTGCGGTTCTAGGACAATGAATTGCTAAGAACTTTCATCCGATTTTTTATGCTAGTAAAACTCTAACTTCTGCTCAAGAAAATTACACGACGACGGAGAAAGAACTCTTAGCTGTTATTTTTGCTTTTGATAAATTCTGACCGTACGTTACTCTTTCTAAAGTTATTGTTTTCACGGATCATTCCGCTTTGAAGTACCTCCTTTCTAAACTGGATGCCAAGCCGCGTCTTATTCGCTGGATCCTCTTACTTCAAGAATTCGACTTGAAGATTTGGGATAAGAAAGGAGCGGAAAACCTAGCGGCGGATCATCTTTCTCGTCTTGAAAATCCCACACTTGATATTTTAAATGAAAATTTTATTAATGACTCTTTTCCGGATGAGCGAATTTTTAACATTTTTTCTTCTACCCCCTGGTTTGCCGATCTGGCCAATTATCTTGTGGCACGGGCCCTTCCAAAAGGATACTCTTCTCACCAAAAGAAGAAATTCTTTTTGGAGTTGAAGTATTATTTTTGGGAGGATCCATTTTAATTTCGTATTTGTGCCGACCAGGTGGTAATAAGATGTGTTTCCCGGGATGAGGGTCAATAAATTTTAAAACATGTTCATGAAGGTCCTACTAGCGGGCACTTTCAAGCAAACTACACCGCACACAAAGTACTTAGTGCTGGCTTCTATTGTCCAAGCATATTTAAAGATGCACAAATCTTTGTGGGTGGATGCGATCGATGCCAGCGGACTGGAAACATCTCTAGTAAAAATGAAATGGAACAAAATTATTTTTTGGAATGCGAAGTTTTTGATTTGTGAGGCATCGACTTTGTCGGCCCATTTCCCTCAAGTTTAGGAAATAAATATATTTAAGTCGTAGTAGATTACGTTTCCAGGTGGGCAGAGGCCCAAGCCTTACCAAGTAATGATGATCGCGTTGTAGTTGCTTTTCTTAAAAAATTATTTTCTCGTTTTGGTTTTCCCCGAGCGATCGTTAGTGATAGGAGAAGTCATTTTTGCAACGCTCAACTTGCAAAAGCTTTAATTAAATATGGCGTTACGCATAAACTATCAATCTCTTATCACCCCTAAACTAACGGTCAGGTCGAGGTAGTCAATCGAGAACTAAAAAGTATTTTGGAAAAAACTGTTTCTACTTTTCGTAAAGACTGGTCCCTAAAATTAGACGATGCTCTTTGGGCCTATCGGACAGCGTACAAGACCGCCATCGGTTGTACTCCTTTCCGATTGGTCTATGGAAAATCGTGTCATCTTCCGGTAGAAGTAGAACACCGTGCATATTGGGCGTTAAAATTTTTTAATTTCGATCAGCACTCGGTCGGCGAGCATAGAAAAAATCAGTTGAATGAACTCGATGAATGGCGAGCGTACGCCTACGAAAATAATAAAATTTAAAAAGAACGCACGAAACTGTATCACGATAAGAACCTGTGCCATCCTAAAACGTTTAACCCAGGCGATCAGGTTCTTCTTTTTAATTCGCGTTTATGTCTCTTCCCTGGAAAACTTAAATCTAGATGGGCTGGACTGTTTACAGTCAAGGATGTTTTTTCTTATGGAACTGTGCTACTCTCGCACCCGGATAAGGGTGACTTTAAAGTAAATGGGCATAGACTTAAATTATATTTTTCTAATGATTTTGTGTCCCCTGCAAAGGAGAATCTTATTTTGGACTCTTGAATATTTCTCTTCATATGGACTTTTATCTATTTTATTTTTGGACTTCTCTGAATCATTATGACAACTTTTAAATTTATTCGAACTTTCAATTATTGTAGTAAACAACAATCTTGGGCACCTGCCCATGGACTCTATTTTGTTTCTGCTTTTATTTTGCTCTTCCTTCCAGAGGCCAACCAAGCAAGTTCGTGATCGCCACTCAAACGCTGTTGATATCAAGATGGATCCAGTCAAACATGCTGACGATCAAGTGCGCTAAAAAGCAAGCATTGGGGAGCGACAACCGCCTTCATCTCACAAACCCGGGGAAGTCCTGTTTTTTTTATTTACTGTACTTTCTACATTTTCTTTTTTCTCTCCTTCTCAGTCTCGTTCTTTTTTTTCCTTCATTGAGGAAAATGAAAAATCTTAGCGTGGGGGAGGGTTTAGTTTCTTTCTTTCTTCTTTCCTTCCTGTAAAAAATGTTAAAAAAAAAAATTTTACATTCCCAAAAATTAGTATAGTTATTCTTAAGTTTTTTTTTTATTTTAATAGTATTGCTTTTTATTTTAACTTCATCAAAAATACAAAAAAATTATAAAATACAAAACCCCAAAAAAAAATTAGAAAAACAAAAATAAAAAAAAATATGTGCTAAAATCTATTTGAAAAACAAAAACTAAAATTATTTTCTATCTTTATTTTTATGTTTCTTCTAGTGATGTGTAGGCCCGTGCGGTTCCTTAGTTCTATTTAAGATTTCTTTGAAACGGATTTTCTAAACTTATCATTTTAACATAGCTTAGTTTTACTAGTTTCTCTTTCTTAAATATAGGCATCCGTTTTTTTACGTTATAAGTTAGGAATTAATAGTAATGTCTTTTTATTCGGTCAAGTTGCTTACGAATGGTTGCTAGGTAATATTAGCTCTTTTTCATTTGTGGGGTAGTCTTTCTTTGTGTCTAGAACTTGTCCCAAACTACTCTCGAAACATTTGCGTCATTTTACATACTTTAGAAATGATTTAGGCCACCCTTCGACTAGTTTGAGCTTTTCTTGCCCACCAAAAAAATTACCATTGCAAAACAATTTTTGGCCATTTCCATGTTTTCTTTGTTTTTAGCTCCACCTTTCATTTCACAATTTTCACTAAAGCCAAAATGCCTTTCCTATTTTTCACACTAAATTTTGAGCTTAAAAATCTTTTTTTTGTGAAGGGGTATTATTTTTGAAATGAAAAGGAAATTTTAAAGCCTATTTTTGGAGCTCTCCTTTATGAAAAAATGTTAGTATCAAGATGTTATCAAATAAAAAAAAAGAAAAAGAAAAAAAAGAGAAAAAGTTTATTTGTGGCAAAATTATTAAAGAAAATATTTATGGCCTTTTGTTGTTTAAAGTACTTATCATTTCTCTTCATGTTTTATATTTTTGAGCTCAACCTTGGTTTAGTGTTTAAGACCTAATGTTTATCCTTGTTTTCATTTCCTAATCATTTACCTAAGCCAAGTCTTAACGTCTATTTTAATTCCTATTGATCTTTAGAACGTAAATTCGCGTAGTGGAGAAAGTGTGAACGAACAAGCCTATGGCCACCATCATTGATGGATTTTTTTGGAGGTTACCTTGAGGTGTTTTAGGGTTAATTTTTATCTAGCAACCTAGTAGTTTGTTAATGCGCCGTTTATTTAGAACCTCTACTTTTGTTTTCCTTATTCTCATTTATTTTGGATGCCTTGTTTTAAGATTTAGAAATGTGTAAGCTTTTCTTATGTTTTAACGAGATTTTTAGGCCTCCACTTTCAAGTTTTCTATTGTGCACTTCTCACCCCACTAGTTGATAACATGAAAATTAGGATAGTTTAATTTTTCATGTTTTTGGTTTTCTTAACTATGGAACCTAAAAAAAAAATCTTTTGCTCTCTTTTTGTTTTCCTAGTTTTCTATTTCTATTTGCTTGAGGGCAAGCAAATGTCTAAGCATGGGGGAATTTGATGACTAGTTTTAGTCATCCTTTTTTTGGGGTAATTTAGTAGTAAAAATTCCTAAGTTTTATTATAATTTTGTGTTTTTGTATGCTTGTTATGATGTTGTTGTGTTATTTTTATAATATAAGAATCTTTAGTTTTATTTTATGTTTTGTTGTTATTTTATGTTATGTTTATGTTATTGTTATGTTTAGTTTTATTTTTAAATACTATTATCTTTGTTATAGTTAGTTTTACATAACTAAGGTCATGTTATAATGTTTAATGTTTGGTTTATTTTGTTTAGTTTTTTTTAAACTAATTAATAGTATGAATTATTATGGTTTATGTTTAGTTTTAATTAAATTTTATATCATGGTATGTTATTATAATATGAGCTAATGCTTTATTTATGTTTTGTAGGTTCAAGAGCCCACTTGGAGCAGCTCACATACCTACCCGATCCCATGGTTCACCTCATGAAGCCAACCCGAGCCTAATGCATGCAGCCCGAGTCCATGTGCAGCCAGCCCACTTCAACATGTGGTCGGCCCTCTACAACTTGGAGCATCCCCTAGCCTACCCGAGCCCACTAACAAGCCCATGAAGAAGCCCCCTATACATGTGGTCGGCCACCTTCCTCACCTTCCCCTCCACATTCATTCTCTCTCCCTCTCTTCTCATTATTACATGCATACATTCATCCCCCTACATGGCCGAACCCCCCTCTCTTTCTCTCTTCTTTATTCCATATTCACTCCCCCTCTCTACTTTACATTCCCTTTGAGCATCTCAATAAATGTTATACATGCATCCTCCCATTTTCTCTTCCCTTCATTAAATGCAAGCATGAATCCTTCCCATCATGTGCCCCCCCACCTTGTGTCCCTTCTCCTCCTCTTTATTCTAGAATCTTCCCTCCCCATCTATAAAAGGAGCCCATGGTTTCATATTTTGGAGGTTGGCTTTTGGAGAGAGAGCAAGTGGAGAGTACAAGTCAAGAGAGTTTTCTTATTGTAATTTTATTTTCAAGTTTCCCTTGTTGTATTCTCATTTTGGTTTAGTATTATCATTTTGTTTTAAGCATTGTGTATTTTATTCCCTTTTAGTATAAAAAAATGAAATCTTCTTCTCTTATTATTTTCGTTCTCTTTTCCAATATGCTTAGCTAATTTCCTTGTAGCATTCGATCGTGAGGATCCATGAAGTGAGATGAGAGTTTATTTTCTTTCTTAGTTTTATTTTTGTTATTTCATGCTCGATCCTTCTTTGATTTATTTTATGTCGACTCCGTATTTCTGGTATACGGTAGTAGGCTTTGGATCTCATATTTAAGTAGCCGAGAGGCTCGTGAATGTGAAAGATCACTCAAAGAAGGAAGGAGTTGCACGCAACTCTAGAGATAGGATGACGTAAATCCTCCGGATTGGAATCAAATCCATTAGTGCGGGTCACTTCGGTAATGCGACTTTAGATAATTTTTACTTGAAAGAGATTTCGGTCAGAACGTCTATAAGTCAGGGGATTTAATTCTCTAGTGAGATTATTTCCTAATATCGGATCTGTAACGGTCGAGTATGATTTGCAAAATTAAAACTATGCCTTTTTATTTCTCTTATTTCATTTCATGGAGATTCACTAATCGGGTGCTATCGTTTTATTATAAGTTCTTCGTCTAAAAATTTATCTTTTATCTTACTTTTATAAATTCTCAAATCACCAATAGTTTTCCGGTAGGATAATAGTTTGAGCGTGAGTAGACGTATTTGGCATCCCCGAGTTTTAAATACGACCTTGATACTACGATTCGACAGGTACACTTGCCTGTTCGGGTTTTAGCCCATCATCGATCATCATTCAAAGATCGTCGAGCGACAATCGACTATCGTCGAGCATAAATCTACTAAACAGAATTTCTATTTCAATCCAATCTAAATTATCCTATCTGGTTCTATTCTAACTAATCCTAGGGTAGACGATCCTCTATTCAAACCATTGACCATAGATAATTCTTGGGTCAATTAAGCCTAATTGAGATGACATAGCCCAAATCAAAACTAGGGAACCAACAAAGGGTTCCAACAATCTCCCCCTATTTGGGTGAGGTCACTCAACAAATAATAAAACTGAAAATACAAGGTCATAGAAATCTGATATAATTTAAATTATCCGCAGATATAATATAGCAATGTAAAGCGCATATGGTCCAGATAGAGATATAAAATAGTAAGACAATAAAGTTCAGAAAATGACTTAAGGATTAGTGGGAGGAGGAGCAGAGGAAGATTTAGCAAAGATAATCTTCCTTATTGGGTCTTCTGCTTCCCTTTTTGACATCTTCAAGTCTTGCTCACTAAGTGTTTTCTGAGTAGCAGCTCTAGGTACAACTGCTTTAGGATGAAGTGTCATATATTTTGCTGGATTGAACACTTTCTTACTGACATGCAGTCTTTCAAGTTCCTTTTCTCTATAAGATGACATAGTAGTAAACTGGGAGGAATCTTTGTCTTTTGCTCTAGCTTTCTTCATCTTAAATAATCCAATTAGTTTATTTAGCCTAGCCATTCTTAAATTGGGATCCAGCTCTGGATCAGCAGGAGGAGAGGGAGGTCTCTCTGGATTAGCATCCTGAGATATCTTCTAAAAGAGATTCCTAAACTGAGTGGACTGAGCTTGGAAATTAGTTGAAATAGGATTCTGCTTCTTTTGACTGGAGTAAAGAGATTTAGAAGGTGGAGCTTCACTAAACTTGCCTTTAGGCTTATGATAAAAGGCAGGCCTCTGAGACTGAGAAGAGGTTGGCTTCTGGGATTGAGAGGGTCCTGGCTTCTGAGGATGAGAAGCTACTAATCTTGAGGACTGAGAGATATTTGATCTTTGAGACACATTCCCAGAGGCTCCTGCAGCAGGAGGATGAGGAGGAGGTGGATCTTTCCTGAATCTCTTCATAGAAGAGGATCCAGACTTCTTTTTCTTCTTATGTGCTTTAGCTTGATTTCTACACAGTTTCATCCAATGAGGCATACCTGGGTAAGGTTGGAAATTATTCAGAATATAATACGGTGTATCATTCGAGGGATTAGTTAAAGGAGCAGCCTTGGGAGGTGCTTTTCTCTTATTGGATACTTTCTTCTTCATTGAGCAGGAATCACCAGAATCATCTTTATCCTCATCATCAAAAGAAGAAGAACCTAGAGTATTGTCATATAAAGCATCTATTGCTTCTATTGTTTTCTGAGAGATTTTATTGTTTACTTAGGGAGGAGGTAGAACAGCTAGAGAAGGGACAACTGATTCTGAAAGCATCTGTGAACCATCTATTTCTTTGTTAGTCAGAAGAAAATCATCTATCTTAGGATCTTTTTTCATTTGGTCAACCTCTAGAGCAATATCCTGTGCAATTAAATCATCTAGATTTGGTATAGGACTATCATCCATAATATAAGTTGGGCCAACAGGTTCCATAACTATGTTAGTAACAAAGCTTGCCTGAATTGCCTAAATAGTTTCTGTACTAACTGAAGCTTTACAGCAAATGATATCTGAGCAGTACTTGGGAGAAACAAATAAAAGGATATTTATATATAAGAGAACAAAAGAATTTAGAATTGACTGTAGCTTAATTGCTAGAGAAATACAATTGTCTTCAGAAAGAATATCCAAAGAAGAAACTAGATCAACTGTCTCAAAATTAGTATCCAAAAACTCTGTGAGATTTGCATCTGATATCTCAGAATCAACAACCTCTATCTCTGTTGTTGTTGCTAGAATGGTCAATACTGGAACTGAAACTGCTGCTGCTTTACCTAGAATAGCTTCATAGGACATCTCCCCCTGCCTAGTTTCAGTGAGAACTGGAACTAGGCCCCTGGATGAAGAAGGGTTACAGGAGGCAGCAAGAAGGGAGGCAAAGGATGAGATAGAAGCAGCCAGAGGTGAGATTGCCTCTACTATCAAGGATTTGAGGGATGGAGTGATAAGCTCCAGGAGAGTGGAGATGGAATGAGAGTCCATTTGCAGGAACTCAGGAGGGGTTTGAGTTGATACAAATGAGTGAGAGATGAGAGGAGTGGAATCTGTCATGATTTTATCCTGTAATGGAGAATTTGGAGGAGTAGGAATTGGTGTTGAATCAAGGTGAATAGGGGAATTTTGATGTGAATGATGTTCAGGGGAAATATGAGATGTGATTGGGGATTGTGGAGGAGTGGAAAGATTGAAGTTTGGTTGGGTTAAGATGTTGATGGATGGAGTGTAACAAGATGTGATGGAGTAGGGGAATATGGAGGAGTAGTATGAAGTGCTGGAGATGATGGAGGTGTTTGAATTAAGGTGGATGGTTGATGGACAGCAGGAGGGTTTGATGGAGGAGGAGGAGCAGGGAATGATTCATCAGGGTGAGGAGAGACTGTGACTGTCGTAGTGTCCTCAGTTGGTCTAGAAGAGGTGGAGGCCTGAGATGGCTTTGGGATAGTTCTTGCCCATTTACCAAACAAGGATGAGTCCAATCTCTTACTGGCATTAAAAATATGGTCTGAGAGACCATTAGTTCTGAAGCTTTAGACTGAAGGAAGATTCCCAGAATCCTCCCAAAATAAACCTCCTTCTTGGAGTTCTTCCTTATGATCAAATTAAAGAATAAGTCAGCCCAATTGATGGTCTTCTTATTGACCAAAGCAGACATGATTGAGAACTGTTGCCATTTAATATTACCATATGCAGAGTGCCTGCCCATCAGAACCTTTCCTACAATAGCTGCTAAGAACTTGTATTCTATAGACAAGTTCTTCTTAAGCAGCTTGGATGGTATTCCCTCAGGATGACCCATCCTAACTAGCATACTTCTATATTCAGAACTATCCTTTTCTAGACTGTTCTCTCCATTTACTAACTCAAATAGTTCAGAAATAATTGATGGGGTAAGAAGAACCTATTGTCCTGAGATGGTCCCAACCATGGACGAGTATCAGGCATTGTCAATGTATAGACCCATTCTTTGATTTTTGTTACTGGTAACTTGATCCTTTGAGTCATGATCTTCCTTAGACCCTGATCTTCACAAAGCTGAAGAATATCTTGGAAAATCTGATTGTAATGCCTGAATGATTCGAAGTCGATATCAAAACCTGCATCGAACTTCATTGCTAAAAGGATAGCCGCTGGAATCGCCATAGGCTTCTGTAGACTCAAGAGAAAGACGATCAAGTGCAAGAGAAATTGGAGAGCACGGGATAGAGCTTGAAGAGAAACCTCAATATAGGTTTTTGGAATGCGAAAGGACGAGCTCTGTCCTACGATAAAATAAAGAAAACTTCTATCTTAGGTCGACGACAGATTTATAGACAAATACTATCGTCGGCCTCTGAATGAAGAGGGGAAAATAGATCGTCGATCTCAGGTCGACAATTTATTTTCTAAAGTAAAGTCGTCTAACTCCGGTCAATGATTTTTAACTTCACACAGAGCTGTTGTCGATCTCAGGTCGACGATAGAGCTCAAGAGGAGTTCGCAGATCATCAATCTCCATTCGAAGATTTGTGAACAGAACTTCAAACTCAGAAAGAAATTGAATTAATCCATTCCATTTATCATTCCAAGCTGATTTAGGAAGAATAGATTTTTCTTTTCATCCAAAGGCTTAGTGAAGATATTTGCTCTTTGAAAATCAGTAGAGATAAAGTTAAGATTAATTTTATTTTTGTCTACACTATCTCTAATGAAATGATGCCTTATTTATATATGCTTGGTTCTAGAATGATGAAATAGATTTTGAGAAATAGAAATTGTACTTGTACTATCACAAAATATAATTAAATTATTTATATTGTATCCATAATCCAGCAATTGGTTTTGAATCAACATTATCTATGAACAGCAACTGCCAGCTGCAATGTATCCAGCCTCTATAGTTGAAGTGGACACTAATGTTTGTTTCTTACAAAACAAGGACATAAGCTTATCACCAAGGAACTGGCATGTTCCTGATGTGCTTTTCCTGTCTACTCTGCATCCAGTATAGTCAGTATCTGAGTATCCAGTTAACTCAAACTCTGGCTCTATTGGATACCAAAGTCCTAGATCAGGGCAACCCTTTATATATCTTAAAATTCTTGTTAGCAAAATTAGATGAGATTATTTAGGGTTCACTTGGAACCTAGCATAAATATATGTAGAGAACAAGATGTCTAGTCTACTAGCTGTAAGGTATAATAGGGATCCAACAATAGCCCTATAATTTTTCTGATCAACGGGTTTCCCTTTTTCATCAGAATCAACCACAACATTCGAAGCCATGGGTGTTTTCAATTATGAGGCATCAGCCATTCCAAATCTTTTCACTAATTCCTTAGCATACTTGGACTGAGATATGAAGACGTCATCAGATAATTGCTTCACTTGGAGACCATGGAAGTAAGAGAGTTCACCTATGCTACTCATTTCAAACCTAGAATGCATCAGGTCAGAGAACATTTTGCATAGTTTGGAATCAATAGAGCCAAAAATAATGTCATCTACATAAATTTGTACTAACAAGATTCTATCATGATGATGTCTAATAAATAAAGTTCTATCTACTATGCCTCTAGAAAATTTATGCTCTAAGATAAATCTAGATAAGGTTTCATACCAAGCACTTGGAGCTCGCTTTAGATCAAAGAGAGCTTTATGCAATCTAAAAACATAATAGGGATGAGTTGAAGAGATAAAATCTGGAGGTTGTTCAACATAAACCTCTTCCTTTAGCTTTCTATTGAGAAAGGCACTTTTGATATCCATTTGATATACTTTGAACTTTTTATAGACAGCATAAGCAAGAAATATCCTTATTGCTTCTAGCCTTGCAACAGGAGTAAAGGTCTGATCATAGTCAATTCCTTCCTCTTGCCTATAGCCTTGAGCTACTAGCCTTGCTTTGTTCCTTATGATAGATCCTTTGGCATCAAGTTTATTTCTGAATACCCACTTAGTTCCAATGACTGGGTGGTCTTTGGGTCTCTGAACTAAGTCCCAAACTCTGTATCTCTCAAATTAATTAAGCTCCTCTTGCATTGCAACAATCCAGTGTGGATCTTGCTCATCATCTTTAATGGATTGGGGCACAATTTGAGATAAGAAGCAGGCATGCATCAAGTCTTGGTTGAGTTGATGTCTTGTCTGCACACCAGCTAATATATCTCCAATCACTTTAGATGTAGGGTGATCTCTAAGTGTGACAAGTTCAGTTGGTGGAGTTGGTTCAGCAACAGCTTGGGGAAATAATTTCTCTTGTGGAATTATATTAGCTGTTGGAGTAAGTTCAGCCACTTCCAAATTTTCTTCTTCACTTTCTTCATTAACTTGTGAGGAGGAATGAGATGTAACCTTTTGAGTAAGGTTGAGATCATCCAATTTTTCACAAAGTTGGGGTACCTGCAAAGAGTTACTGGTAGAAGCTTCCTTCTCCTCATAAAACATATTAGCTTTATCAAAAGAAATATGAACTGACTCTTCCTTTTTCAAGGTTGATTTATTAAATACCCTATATGCCTTGCTGACTTGGGAATATCCTAGAAAAATTCTCATTACAACTTTGGCTTCAAACTTTCTAAGATGTTTCTTGTTGTTGTTGTGAATATAACAAATGAACCAAATACTCTAAAATAATCTATTTTAGGTTTCTTCCCTTTGAGAAATTCATAGGGAGTCTTGCCCTTAAGTTTGTGTATCAAACTTCTGTTCAGTAATATAACATAGCTGGAATCACATAGCTGGCTTACCCATATCCTTCTGTCTACATTGGTATTCAAAAAAGCAAACCTGATTGCCTGCATCACATAGCTGGCTTATTGATATGAGTTATGTCTCAAACCATTCACATAAGCTACCTTGCTGAATATAACAGCTCCAATGCAGAAATCCCCATATCCTTCTGTCTGACCAAAGCTGGAATCACTAAAGATTACCTTTGGACCTAGCTTGGACTTATAATTGATTAGCTTGTTCTTACTTCCTGTCATGTGCTTTGAGCACCCACTATCCAGATACCACTTATCCTATGTGGTAGGATAGTTCTTCACCTACAAGAAAATAGATTATTTGTTTTAGACCCGGGTAACCTTGGGTCTTTTTCTCTTTTCATAACTAAAACTGGAAATGAAAGAGCATTTAGGTTGGCAATTATAACCTAAGGGGTTAAATTTTCTAGGTGGGATTACCTAATGTGAAAATGGATTAACATGTTTTGGTTTCTGGTTATTATTATTAGTATTTTTATTGCAGTTATGGTTTTGGTAAAATTGATCTGGGTTCGACGATTTATATTGAGATCGTTGATCTGCGTTCTACGACCAGTACTGATCTCGTCGATCTCAGTTCTCAGAATAATAATGGCTATTATCTGTGTTCCACGATCGTCGATCTATGCTCGACGATGTTCTATGATATCATCGATCTCCCTTTGCTGAGTAATTAAACCCAAACTCTGGGTTCAGAGATCGTCGATCGATGTTCGAAGAATGGTATTGCGATCGTCGATCTTGGTTCGACGATTTCTGTTTAGACTTATTTTTCTGAGCTTGTTTCCTTTTCTTTTGTTGTTCAATTTGTTCTAATACCTTATTAACTTTCTTTACCTGCTCTGTATTCTTTTTACATTTATCTGAAATAAAATTTACAGGTTGAGATAATATATTTTTCTTGATTATTGGTGGTTCACTAAATGATGCACCTAAACCTAGTTTACTCTTGTTTAACCTAGCATTTAGGGTACTCGTGATTTCAACCATTTGTAGGCTTCTTCCATTTAGGGTTTCTTCAAGTTTTTTAGCTTTGCTTAGTTTAGTTTTCAAAAAAATGTTTTGATTGTTGTACTCAATTAATTCATCTTTCATTTTTAAATTTTCAGAGATTAAGTTTTCATATTCAGGTTGTCTATCTCTGAGAAGTTTGATTTCCTTTTCAAGTTTTATAAGATCATTACACAGTGATTTGAATTCTATTTTAAAATCTTAAGAATTAAAATCAAAGGATGATATTACCTGATCATAGTCTGAGTCTTCTCCACAATCTTCTTCTTCTTATTCAGGACTTGAAGCATTGATGGTCATAAGACATTATTCTCTGGCCTTGGTTTCTTCTTCATCCTCACTAGAGCTAGAGGAAGAAGATTCTTCTTCTGTCTCACTCCAGGTGTAACCTACAAAGCCCTTTTCTTTCCTCTTATGATTGCTGGAGGATGGCTTGCTGAAGTGTTTCCTGGATTCCTTTTCTTTTCTCCTTTCTTTGTGTTGTTTCTCTGGACACTCTGGTAGAATGTGTCCAGGCTTCCTGCAACCAAAGCATATAATTTCCTTAGTTGGATTTTTGTCATACCTTGGCTTATCTTCATTCCTGAATGACTTCCTCCTGAAGTCTTTTCTGCCAATTTTGAAGAATCTTTTGGCAAACAGACTCTTCAGTTCTTCATTTGAGGGTGTTGCTTCTGATTCTTCAGAGGCTTTGAAGGAGGAACAACATTCAAGCTTGTTGATGTTATTGAAGTAGTTGCCACTGGAGCTGGTGGACCTGTCAAAAAAGATTTGAAAATATCCTCATCAATAGAATTCATATATAGTTTGATTCTTGCCTTCCAGATAGCAAACTTATTCAAGTTGCAGACTAGAGGTCTAGTGCTTGCATAATCTTTATTCTGTGCCATAGAAAAAGAAAGAGAGGAGGAGATCTATCAAGGATCTTTAGGTTTAGGAGTTAGACTGTATAACTAAGAGAAATGACCCTCTGATACTAATTTAATGTGAGGGGATAGATCTGATTCACTCTAGAGGGGGTGAATAGAGTATTAAAAACTTTTAATAAATTTTTATAGCGGAATTAAGATAAGTGTTACTTATAAGTAAGAGAAGAAAATAAATCACAAGAAAACACAGCACAGTAGAAAATAAAGATAGATGAGCAACCAGACAACACAAGAAAATTATAGTGGTTCCCAAAATCTGGGTACATCCACTCTTCTACCACCCTGGTAGGAATCCACTTAGGTTTTTGATCAGGTGCCCTAACACCACAAGATCTTCTTCAGGTAGATCTATAGAACCTTCAGGCTTTTGATCAGGTGCCTAAAAACTAATAGGTTTTTGATTAGGTGCCCTATCACTAATGAGTTCACTTTTGAAGGGATTAATAACCCTATACACAAAAGGTAAAAAGAAAAAAGTTGATGGCAGTCTTCTCTTTCTCAAAGCAAATGAGAAGACTAAGTGGATTTTGATGATGCCAAAGCTCCCCCTGAGATATTGAGTAGGTTCAGAAAGATGGAAGCTTTGTCTAGGGTGTAGGTCTTCAGCGGACTGAAGTTCTTGCTCTTCAAAATCTGAGAGCAATGGAAATTCTGAGAGCTGAGAGAAATCTTCAAGAGAAATTTTTGAGCTGTCGTAGGAATGTTCTCTCTGTGTGTATTTCTCTGTATGTATTTCTCTGTGTGTATTTCTCTGTATGTATTTCTCTGTGTCTTGATCAGTCTGAATGTGTGTCCCTTTTGTCCTTGAAGAATAGAATAAAAACTATCTCTTTTGAAATTCAAAGACATTCCTTAAATTACTGCAGAAATCGAGGAGAGAAACGACTACAATTTCTTGCATTTAATTATCTCCCCAACTGTCTTGGCAAATAAGTCAAAATAATAACTCTGTGAATACCATAGTTAATACTGTAAAGAAACGGTTATATGCCTTGAGAATATCAGCATTAACTACTAGAGATTATTTGACAAAAATAGAATCAATAAAATAGGAATTAAATCTTCAAGAAAGCTGCTGAAAATAAGTAGTTGGACACAGAATATGATCATCGATCTGAGCTGGGAGATCGTCGATCTGAGTTCAGCTATCTTCGATCTGAGAATACTGTGAACAGATATGAAATCGTCGACCTGAGCTCGTAGATCGTCGAGCTCAATTATGAGACTAAACTCTGAGATCGTCGATCGGAGATCAACGATCGGAGATCAACGATCGTCGAGCTGAGTTCGACGAAAGTCGAACTGATATGTGTTTCACAGATTTCTTCTAAGTCTGAGTTCTTGAGTGAAATCCAATGCTGATCTTGTGAAGTCTGACCTATAGAGACTAACTTAGACCTAGACCTTGACCCTGACTATACATGTGGGTCAACAACCTAAAAGTGAACCTAGCCAAAATCCAAACAAGGGTTCCAACACATACCATTTTCATACTTACCCATCTCCATGCAACTAGAATACACCAATATGCAGAGGTTCAATTGACCCCAAAATTTTACCATAATTTTATGATGACCTAATTATCCTCCCAAAAAAAATTTGGGTTGACATGAGTTGATCTAGATACATATATTTCATTAATTTAATAAATCAAATATTTGGCAAAACAATAAAAAATTGTGCATCAAAAATTCTAATTTTTGGGCAGGGATTGAGTCTAGGGTACATGCTTGCATGGACAAATTCTCAGCCTCATGAAGTTAACCATGTAATGTGAGTTCACATTTTAAGAACCGTCCCTTCACTAGAACACAACTGAGTAAAATGCCCTTTTAGAGGACTGTAGTGCACCAAACTAGATGATTAAAGTTCATATGTAAACAAGACACCAAGGGCTACAAAAATTGCTTCTAGCAACTTTTCCTAAAACAACCTCTAAGGGGCCTATATTTAAGCTTAAAACCACATCATATAGTGTGACAAAATCAAATAAACTATAATATATAAATATATTTGATTCAGCACGAATTTTAAAGCAAAATGGACAGCATCCCTTCATCTCCTTCCTCCAGCCAAGGGTTGTGATTAGCCCGACCTAGATAAAACTCGGAGCCCATTTCCTGGCCATCCCTTGGACACCACTATTGTCCACCACCACCTCCGTTGAGGTGGTGGCTATCGTTTGGCTAGACATGGCCACAGGAGATGGCTCTTCTGGTGAACTAGAACAAAAACAAATGCACACAGTTTTTCCACACACCTCTCATGCAATCGGGCTCAATTGAACCTGATTTCTCTCCTAATCGATCTAAGATGCTAGCAAAAGGGGGGAGGAGAAATGAACCTTTATTGGGGCTCGACGGCGGCTTTGGTGGCGATTGGCTATGGAAATCTCTGTCTCCGATGATCTAGCCCAATCTCTCTATTCTTCACCAATTACTTTGATCCAATATAGCATTCCGACTCCTCAAGACCTTCTGAAGCTAATGAGAGGGTCAAAATGAGGTGAGGTTGGTTTAATATATAACTACCATCATGGGGATTTCGTCCATGACTTTGGTTGCTACTCCTAGCCTCCAAGTGTCACCCAACCTTGCTAAATCCGGCTGGACACTTCATGAGGGGCTCCGATATGGACTTTGGGAGAGGAGAGGAGGGACAAGTAGCTCTCAATTCATAAAATCCTCATTTGTCATATTCCAAAATTGGGGATTTCTCCAAATTACCCCTTTGCATGTCATCCCTTTTGAAATCCAAAGGGCATAAGGTGTAATTGAGCTATTGGGCTGCAGTATAGGCTTGGGTTGAGGCCTTAGCCCAATGGGAATGGTCTTGGTCTCTTAATTTCTCTTTTAGGCTTATGTTTGACCAAGGTTGACTCAAGGGGTTGACTTGGTCAACTAATGTGTGGAATGGTCCCATGTGTTGGTCTTGAGTCCAATGTCACCACCCAATATAGATTGGGTCATGGTGAGACCCCAATTGGGTTAATTAACTCATATGGTGTGATTTTGACCAAATTAGGGCTAGATTTGACTTCGGTAAATTTGGTTGATTTGGCTGACCAAATGTTGGGGCTTATGGTCCAATGCACCTCTAATAGGGTTTGGAATATAATGGTGGAGCCAATTGGATCATGTGAAGCCTAATTGAGCCATTTTTGATTGAATTGACTTATGTTGACCTTAGTAAAATCCATGCAATTGAGCAACCAATTCATGAAATGAATGGTCATATACCTCCCCTTTAGGGTTTGGGATGTATTGATGAGTTAAATTTGAGTTGGTGAGTTCAATTTGGGATGAATTGACCTAGGTTGACTTGTGCTCATTGGTGTGCACTTAATGATTTTACTTTGGTTCAAGGAAACCTAGGGTTACCTCCTTGCCATAACTCACAACTCATACTCTAACTCTATCAAGGGGGTCTAGAAGGAATAGTGATGTTACCTGTATACCGTGAACAACAATCAACGAGAGTTAAAAAAATATCTTTTGCCATCGTTGGTGTCATGTTGATATGATCCCCAGATATCACAATACAACAAATCAAAAAGAAAATAAGACAGGTTATTATGAGAGTTGAAGGGCAATTTTTTGAATTGTGCCAACAGACAAACCATGCAATTTGTAGAAGAAAAGGTAGCAGGTAATGTAAAAGGTACAATGGTGCTTAATTTTTTGAGAACTTTATCCGACAAATGGCCAAATCTAATGTGCCAAACATTGATATTACATTGCGTAGAAATATTATTGATGTAGACTGGTGGTGAAATAATTGGAACAACAAATGTGGTAGGATGAATGACATAGATTCGAGCCATGAATTCATCCCTACCAATCGTCTTGGAGTGCTAGATATCCTTTATCAAAAGGTAATCAGGAAAAAAGACAGAATATTAAAATTTGGTTAATAAAATACTCATAGATAAAATAAAAGATTAAAACAAAATAATGGGACATAAAAAACATCATGAATTTGTAAGTCATGATTGATGTAAACACTGCTAATGGCGGTGACAGGGAGTATGGAATTATTTGGTATGGTTATGTAACGATCTGTATTGAAGATGTGGGAGATAAAAGATTGAAGATCATAAGCAATCTGTGAACTAGCACTAGAGTCCACGATCCAAGATGATGCTGGTATTGAAATAGAAGATGAGTTTATGGAAAGAGCCAAACATGAAGAGGAAGAAGCACCAGTAGGATCATCAGGGTGTGTTGTAGAAGGGATTAGTGGCGGATTCTGAATAAGAGCCAAAAGTTGATGATACTATTTTGTAGTGAAATTTATCCCTGAATTAGTTGAATAAGAAACTTGATTGATGCAGCCTAGTGGATTAAAATTGTGAAGAACAAGAGCAGTCTTCTTATATCCTGGCAGATATCCATGTAATTTGCATCTTTTATCCTTTGAATATCCAAGAATTCCACAATAAGCACACTATGGGCGATCCTTCTTAACATTTTTGAATTTGTTTTTGGAAGATCTTGAAGAGTTTGGGATAGCAAAAGCAAGTGAGGTCTCGGCTATTGGCAGAAGAAGACAGAGCGCAGACAGTTTTTCCTTTTGAAGAACTAGGAAAAAAACCTTATTGATTGGTGGAAGAGGTTCCATTAATAAAATCTGTCCTCTGATTTGAGAAAATTAATTTCCAAGTTCCATTAGAAAACACACAACATATTTTGGGTGAATATATTCAATCAAAGAGCGAGCTCCACCGTAAGTGCAAGAATTAATAGGTTTGTATTCACCTCTTTCAGATCCCTTTTAATTTGGTGAAATACTGACTTACTGAAAGATGTCCCTGATTAAGGCTCATCAAGTCTCATTTTAACTGAAAAATTCTAGGACCATTGCGTTGTTTGGATCGTTCATGTAGATCAAGCCAAATAGTAGCGGAAGAAAAGGATTATATCACACTGGCTGTGATTTCTTTAGATATTAAAACTCTGTTTGGGGAAACTTATTTTCACCGGTCAAGTGGTTATGACCGCATTAACTGTGTTGTGTTTCCTGATCTAAACAATTGCAGGAAGAGAAGAAGAAGAAGGAAGAACAGAACATACAAAAAAACAGAGGAAGAAGATACTGCTACTTGCATAACCCAGCAGGCAAGAGTTCAAAGATAAAGACCACTACCTCTGCTCACAAAACCAAGTGAACAGAGGATAACATAGGGAATTCCATCAACTGAGATAAACGATATTTATTTATATATGTGCAGAGCACATATATAAATATATATATATAAACTAGACTCCGGGAAGATAGAAAATAAAATGGGGGCATGAATATTAAATGTGGACTAATACTCCTCCTTAGTCATGTCCCCTTTTATTTTCTAGGGTTGCTCCGCTGATAACTTTGATAGCTTTCCAGAAAGCATAAAATTTCTCCGCAAATAGGGCCTTCGTCATTCCATTTGCAAGCGGGTCTTCACTGCTACAGTGGCATACAAAAATTTTCTTCTCTTCAATTAAATCTCTGATGAAGTGATGCTTAATTTGAATGTGCTTCGTTCGATTATGAAGAACGAGATTTTTTCTGAGGGAAATTGCCGAGGTGCTATCGAACATGAGAGTAAATGCTTAAGATTCTTCTTGATACTTCAGACTAGTTAGTAATCGGTTGAGCCATACTCCTTCCTTAGTTGCTTCCCCGGCGGCTATGTACTCCGCCTCGGCAAAGGAAAGTGTGACGCATTTCTGTTTTCTTGAATTCTAGGATATAGACATATGCCCCAATTTAAATAAGAAGTCGCTTGTACTCTTACAGTCGTCAGCACTTTCGGCTCAATCGCTATCAAAGAATCCAAGAATGCTCTCATCTTCATCCTTATTTTTCTGAAGAATAAGACCAAAATCTCTGGTCCCTTGCAAGTATCTGAAGATCCTTTTTACTGCCATCATATGACTAACTCTTGGATCATTGACAAATCTAGAGACAATGCCCACAGCGTGTTCGATGTCCGGTCAGTTGTTAGTTAAGTAGATGAGGGCCCCCACTGCACTACGAAACATTTCCTCACTAACTTTTTCTTCCTCTGCATTTTTCTATAGTTTCTCTCCCGTCACCATAGGAGTAAATGTGGGTTTGCAGTCCTGCATGTCGAAAAGATATAGCAATTCCCCTATATACTTTTGCTGATGCAGGAAGATAGAACTTGGTGTTTGCACAATTTGCAATCCCAAAAAATATCGCATGATGCCAAGATCACTCATCTCAAACTCCTATTTCATTATGACTTTGAACTCCTCTATAAGTTGGGGAGATGAACCAGTGACAAGTAAATCGTCAACGTAGATGCACACAATCACAAAATTATCTTGAGACGAATGTTTGATATAGAGTGAGGCTTCATATGGGCTTCTAATGTACACACTTTTCTTCATGTAAGCATCAATCCTATCGTTCCATGCTCGAGGTGCCTAGCGCACACCATAGAGAGATTTTTTTTAATTTATATACCTTTTCTTCACTCCACTTCACAATAAATCCTTCTTGCTGATGTACAAACACCTCCTCCTATATTTCACCATTAAGGAAAGCGATTTAACATCCAATTGATGAATCTTCAAACCTCGTTGCACAGCAAAGGCTAGCAGCAATCTTATTGTCACTATACGGGCAACTGGGTCAAATGTCTCAGTAAAATCCCATCCAGGTTGCTGAGAATAGCCTTTGGCAACTAACCTGGCTTTGTGTTTTTCCACCTCTCCTTGTTCATTCATTTTCAATTTATATACCCATTTGAGACCAATTATAGGATTGTTTGTAGGTTTTGGTGTGAGATCCCAAGTATTGTTCTTATTTATCATAGTAATTTCCTCCTCCATAGCTTTAACCCATTGAGTTTGTGCAGCTACTTCAGTAAATTTGGTGGGCTCTTGACACAAAAGCTCCACATTGCAGGATTGATATATATCGGTAATAGAATGATATTTGGGGGGAGGAGATGATGAGTCTAACCTGTCATCAAGAGATGGATTGTCTGAGTTCTGTGGATTGGGCGGTCGTAGGATTTTATCAGTAAGTGGGTCGTTCATGGCATCCTCCACAGCAACATGAAACAATGGACGTTGATCCTCAGTGACCCCCAATCATTCCAGCTTCCCTCCTCATGAAAAACAATATCCCTGCTGATGACTAATCTCAGGTTCCGTGGGTTAAACAAACGACATCCCTTTGATTCTTGGCTATACCCCACAAAAATATATTGCTCCCCTTTCACCTCCAATTTGTCTCTGTGCACATTTCCTAGGAGGGCATAAGCCAAGCTCCAAAATATCTTTAAGTGATCAAGGGAAGATTTTGGTTGATGTCATGCTTCATAAAGAGTGATATCTTTTAGTGCCTTTGTAGGGACTCTATTTAGGATGTAGACACTTGTGCTCATGGCTTCACCCCAGAACTGCTTGGGTAACCTCTGTTGTCTCATCATGCTTCTCCCCATTTCAACAACAGTCCAATTTCTCCTCTCCACCAGTCCATTCTGCTGAGGAATTTGAGGTACTGTCAGCTGCCGTGCGATGCCTTGTGACTCACAGTAATGTGTGAATTTCTTGCTGGTAAACTCTCCTCCTCTATCAGTTCTGAGAATCTTAATCTTACTATTCTTTTCATTCTCAACCAAGGTTTTGAATTTAACAAACGTGTTAAAAGCTTCAGATTTTTGGTTGAGGAAATAGATCCATATCAGACATGTATAGTCATCAACTAAAAGGAGATAATACTCGTTACCTGCCCAATTTGGTGTTGTGGCTGGACCCCAAAGGTCAGCATGGATGAGCTCCAGAGGTGTCGAGGCTCTCCATTGGCTTTGGGAAAGGAAGGATCTCCTATGAATTTTACTGACAGCACACACCTCTCAGAATTCTTTGTCACTTAAGTTGCCTGATACTCCTACCACCATTTCGTTCAACTTCTTCAATTTTTTAAAATTGATGTGTCCATATCGGGAATGCCATAGCATTCAGTTGTCAATACCTCTAGCAGTGTTTGCATGAGTCCTCTCTTCAGCACTCGATTGCAATTTGAGAGGGAAAATTTTATTAGCAGACATTTGATCTATGGTGATGAGTTTTTGAGATCGGTTGTCTACAATACAACATTCATCTCTGTCGAACACCAGCTTATATCCTTTCTTCAATAGTTGCCCACACTTAACAGATTTTGAGAGAGGCTGGCAATATATTGCATGTCATGGATGTAATTTGTTTCACCTATTTTTAACATTACTGCTACAACTCCTTTACCTTCAATCTTTCTAACATTTCCATCTCCCATAACTACTTCTGATTTTTCCGACTCATTGAGCTGCATAAATGCTTTTCTATTGTTGGACATATGATAGGAACAACCACTATCGAGAAACCAGACCTCTGATTTAGATGTGGTAGAGTTGAGACAAGAGTAGAATAAAGATTCTGAATTATTGGATAAGTTAGCTTCTTCTCTTTGTTTGTTTTCTCTATGCCAGCAGTCCCTTTGTAGATGGTTTGGATTTTTACATCTTTTACATTTAGAAAAACAGTCTTTTGTAGAATGAGTATGTTTGTTGCAAAGCTTGGAGAATGGATTGTGTGCCTGATCAGCCCCCTTATCTCTGCTAGACTGGTTCCAGGGACCTCTATCTTCTTCCCCCTGTCTCTGCTGGACTGGATCCAGGAACCTCTCTCTATTTCTCCCCTTTCTATGGTGTGTTGATTCCATGAACTGGTGTTTGATTTTGTGGAAGACATACACAGCCTGCTTTGGAATTCCTGTTCCAGCTGAATGTCCTTTTTTTATCCTTGCTTCATGACCATGCAAGGAACCCTTGAGCTCAGTAATTGTCATCTTGTTGATATCCTTGGCCTCTTAGATTGCAGCGACTACATGCTCAAAACAAGGGCTCAAGCTTCCAAGAATGTGGGAGACAACTATTTTTTCAGGAAGATCATCTCCATACATCCTTATTTGATTTACTATCATTGAGGTTCTTGAGATATATTGTTGCACAGACTCACTGTCCTTCATGGTACAGGTATCAAATTCTCTCCAAAGGATAGTAAGTTTGATGGAGATCACACGCTCATTTCCTCTATATTCTTCTTTTAATATATCCCAGGCCTCTTTTGTTGTGTCAGCATTGATAATAAGAGGGAGGATAGATCGTCCCACTCCCTGTTAGATATAGAGGATAGCTTATTCATCCCTTCTCTGAGTTTCCACGGAAAGTTGGGTTGTCGATACTTCCCCTTTCTCATCAGATGCTTTTTCCATTTTCTTTTGGGGTTGGAACTAAACAACCATCTTGAACAAGGTCCCATAGACCTTGAGAGACGAAGAAGATCTTCATTTGCTTGCTCCAGTAGTCGTATGAATCGCCTTCAAAAATGGGAATTCCTGTCTGAGTGTACAGGAAGGCCTGCGAGTTCGATGATGCCTCCATATGATGAAATCAAAAGAAAAAGAATCACCAAGTGATTTTATATGCTATGCTGGATCTATTGATGGCATGAGCCAATTCCCTCTGATATCATGTTGTGTTTCCTGATCTAAATAATTGCAGGAATAGAAGAAGAAGGAGGAAGAACAGAACAAACAAACAAAATAGAGGAAGAAGATACTGCTACTTGCATAACCCAGCGGTCAAAAGTTCAAAGATAAAGACCACTACCTCTGCTCACAAAACCAAGTGAACAGAGGATAACATAGGGAATACCATCAACTGAGATAAACGATATTTATTTATATATATGCTCTATATATAAACTAGACTCCAGATAGACAGAAAATAAAAGGGGGGCATGAATATTAAATGTGGACTAATAAACTGGAACTTAATTAAGGCATGGTTCATGCGGTGGTAACAGCTTGGCCGGTGAAAACAAGTCCCCCCAAACGAAGCCTAAGTTTAGAAGCCACAATGCAACGATGTTGTTATTCCGTTACCAGGCTAAAACATAGCATGGATCTTTATCAGTGGGCTCAACGATAGATCCATCAACAAATCCATATTTATTCTTGCTGATTAACGCTATCTTCATCGCCCGACACCATGAACAGTAATTATCCCCATTCAGAGGTTGAGAGACAAGAACAGCTCCTGGATTATCACAGAGGGGTTAAGGTAAAAATGATTAGACGCATCATCAAGATAGATCTTAGAAATTTGAAGAACTGCTATGGATGATTCCCATGAATTGGAGGTATTCATTGCCATCAAGAAAATACGGTTAGTTCTCTGATACCATCTTTAAAAAAACGATTGCAGAGCAAAATCACAAGACAACACAGTACGGAGAAAAAAATTTAATGAGTACAATTGAATTTTCGACCTAGAACAACGTGCTGAAAATGTTTTTATTCAAACTGTAAACAGGGGTAACGAAAAAAAACTAAACAACTAACTGTTAATAAAAGGTGTTAACGCTCGTTTATCTAATTATTATAATAATAATCATAAGCCTTAAAAACCAGCTTATATGTTGTCAAAAGATTTTATAGTAAGTCTTCCATTTCTTCAAAACTGTATATATTAATTAATTTGTTAAGACATTAATCATGTTAAGATTTCTTTGCTAATGCAGATTGATAATCTAGCTGAGGATTTATTTGTTTTTTCTTAGTTGTTTCACAGCCATAAAAACAATTAATTTTGAACGACTGTTCATAACTACCGGGTTCACAACCGCCACCATCGTGTCAAACACTCTTAATTCTCAAGCAACCTCTTACACTCCATCGTTAGCTCTCTCTTTGTCACAACCTGCATTTTCTCAGCATTTAGAGAATATATCAGAGTAAGAGAAAATACGTGCTGTGATGCCACGCCGTGCAGGGGACAACTGCAGACGCTCAGGCAAGATCCTACTCATAATACTTTTCATGTAATTCTAAAGTTTGTTATGATGAAAGTATAGTTTGAATTTAAGTTTTAAGGGTCATGTTACTCGGCTCAGTGGATCAACTAGTCCACAGGTGAAAACATACATATACGCAGGGAAAAGCACTTGATTTATTTCATTTATTATCCTATATGAGTATGAAGATCCAATAGGACTATTCATGATATGCACACCTCTAGATTTAATATAAGTAATAAAAGAACTTTTATGTTCGTTAAAGTAGAGTAGCATTTGATTTAAAGAGATGCTATGGGTATGAAATAATAATAATGATTCTTTTATACTTTGAAAGTAACTAACATACAACCTAGCATAAATTCTTTCCAGAGAGCAAGTAGACAAAACGACTCAGCAAAAAATAGCATAAAAGCTAGCAAATAGTCTAAACATCTTCAACAATATCATTTTGGGCGTCAACAACGTGGCACGAACCCACATAATCTAAATGTATGCCTGAACAAAAAGAAGACAACAAGACTACGTCGCAAAGGAGAGGGAAAAACCACCGCTACTAAAGCCCACGCCAAAAACCACCAATGCTAGCTGCTCAAACCGCTACTGCTCCGAGTCTGAGATGTTCAAAAGAAAAGAACGCCTCAACAAGAAATTACAAGTGACAGTAAAATACAAATATAAATAAACAAAGGAAGCAAAAAAGGGGGAGTACCAACCCAAGACAAAAATAGCTGAGAGGAAAACATCAGCACTCAACCATAATATAATAAGTAAGAATTAACTCACATGAGGTTAGATATACCAAACTGCACCAAGTGAGATAAAGATCTGTGCTTTATAAAACATACATATGAGTAAGTGTGTGTTGGGTATATTGGAAACAATGTACTTGATTTGAAGAAGCACTTTCAACTCAATAATATACACAAGTATGTATTTAATGTATGTTTAAGTTCATGCATGCAAGTTAGTCTATGTCATATTGATTTGACAGGTGGTCTAAGTTATATTGACAGATGGATTTAAAGACGCTGACTAAAAAGGCAGAAAATTGCCTAAGTCCAAAAGCGTCGAGTGAAGCACGCTCACTCAACACCAAATATCAAGCCAGTTGCTGAAGAAAATTGACCAAGTCTACAAGCGTTGAGTGAAGCCAGTTCACTCAGCATCATACAGCTAAAAGTGCTGAGTGAAGTCAGTACTGTTAAAGCCTAGCAAATTGTAGTACAGAGAAATGACCATGTACAAAAGTGTTAACACACTTCAATTATTTCGACACCTTTGTAGGACCAGTGTCGAGACAAGTCAGTTATCACGACACTTTGAAGATCAAGTCAGTAGTGTCGAGACATGTCATATATCTCGACACCTTAAGATAACAATGTCGAGACAAGTCAGATATCTCGACACCTTAAGACAGTAGTGTCGAGACAATATAATTGTCTCGACATAATGAAGAACTAAATTATAGACTTAAAGTGTTGACACCCGATAGACCGTAGTATCAAGACAATTCAACTGTCTCGACACAGTGCAGATTTAAAGATGTCGACATAGTCGGCAGTTGTGTCGAGACAAGCCAATTGTCTCGACACCTTCATGTTCAGACTGAAAATTCTATCAAGTATAGATGTGTCGAGACTGCTAAGATGTCTTGACACCTTCTGCAAGTTATTACATCAAGATTAGCTAGTTACCTAGAGGGGGTGAATAGGTCTATGAAATTTCTTTAGTCTTTTTGTTGTTTACTAACTAAGTGATCTAGAGCTTGTCCTTAATACTTGTAATATAAAATAAGAACAAGCAACACAGCACAACACACAAGTATTTATAGTGGTTCCCAAATTGGGTACATCCACTTTCCCTCCCACCTTTCTAACTTATGGTATACAAGGCAAAACTCCGCCAAAATGCTCCTCAGAGCTTACACCTCAGGCCCTCAGCTTTACACTCAGGTTCTCTTCAGAACCCTACCTCAGAACCACAAAGTTTCCTACCTCAGAGCCTTACAGTGCTCCTACAATTAGTGGTCCTCAAACCACGTACCTCAGCCTTATCTCTAAGGCCTACAACTTAGGCTCTTTAGCCCTACAACTTCAAGCATAAGGCCCTACTCTCAGAGTGTTGCAGCACTCCTACAACTCAGTACCCTTCCAGTTACCTACCTCAGTGCCCTTCCAGGAACCTACAGCTTAGTGACACACTTGTCACCTACCTCAGGCCTTATCAGTAAGGCCTACTACTCAGGCTGGGAGGATAGCCCTACTCTCAAATCCACACTTGGATCTTACCTCAGTGCCCCAATAAGGCACCTACCTTAGTGACTAATTAGTCACCTACAACTCAGGCACAAAGTTCCCTGCAGCTCAGATTCAAGCAAGCAAAATCTTACAGGAAATTAAATAAGATATTGAAATAAAGTAAAACCTTGACTCTGAGAAAAATCTCAGAGTCTACCTTGCTGGACTGAGCAGATATCATTCCAGCTCTCTTACTGTAGAAGGAATTAGTCTTCTTCTACAGCTACCAATTTCTCTACTGCACTGAAGATAGCTAACTACTATTGAAGTCTTACAGCCCTTCACACAGTTATCTCCTCTTATTGATTGAATGAATCAGCCTAGTTATTCTACAAGGAACAATCTTGCTGAACTGGAAGAAGCTTCAGCTATCTTTATCTTCCTTTCTAGCTAGCTCTGCTAGACTTGGCTTTCAAGCTTGTCGGAGAAGATGACGTCCAGCCGCCTCTCTTTTTGTTTCTGTATTTGTTAACTCTAATCCCCTTTTCTTATTTTCCTTCTATATCTAATGATTTGAATCAACGACAAAATTTGAGTGTGGGCCCCGCCAAGGATGGTCTGCGCCACCTCCCTTAGAAGAGGACAAATAGTAGCTTCTGGCGCTATTGTAGCTTTCCTGCAACGGCATGAATTACTTTGTCTACGCTCGATGAATGGAGAGCTGGGTTCGACGAATTTTGAATTCAGTTCGACGAATATTAAACTGAGCTTCTTCTTTAGAAGCGTTGAGTGAGCCTGCCTCACTCAACACTTCTAGACTTAGAGAAATTTTGTTGGCATTGTCTTAGCAGTTTCTTCTCAACTGTCTCAGCGGTTTCTTCTTCACAGTTGAGATTGTCTTCTGTCTCAGCAGTTTCTTCTCAGCTGTCTCAGCGGTTTCTTCTTCACAGCTAAGACTATCTCCTGTCTTAGTGGTTCTGCTGAGACCAACCCTTCTATCAACGCTTTGCATTGACCTTCTCAGCTGTCTCAGTGGTTATGCTAAGACAATCTTCTCAGCTGTCTCAGTTGTCTCGATGTTTTTGCCTTTGTCAAATAGTCTGACTTCCAGCTTCCTCTTCCTATTCACATGTCCAATCAAGGACAACCTGCATGCAAGAACTCAAGCACACATCAAATACATTATGCCCCTTAGCATGATTGGTGATTCCTCTTCAAATCCTAAGTAACATTGAAATGTACAATTCCCAACAATCTCCCCCTAATTGAAGAAGACAGAACATCCATCCATGCTAAGGTTCATCAACACAAAAATATATTGTGATAGGCCTGAAGAGACATTATCATGACAACTAGCTATCCCAGTATAGGATAATCCCCCCTAGGTGGGATGGCATAACACTATGATTGACTAACCAATAGCACTGGAGAATTATCAATCACTAATGGTATAACAGTATGATTTAGCTGCAAAAGCTTTATTAATCATTTACAAGCTAAACATTTTGATTAAGATCTACCTAATCATTAACTTAGCCAAACAACAGTAGAAAACTTGTGATCAAGATATCTATGAAAGAACAACATATTCATTAATCACAGATATATGAATGAGAATTGCATTACACATTTATCACATCAATATAGTCAATGCCAACACATATTAATTTCATTGATAAAGATTTGATATTGCTACACTATTGATATTCATTACAAGACATTGATTACATATTTAAAGCACCCTAAGTCTTGCAGCCTCATCTCAGCTCTTCTTTGATGAACTTGAATCAGCATCCCTGGTAGAAGCAGTCTTCTTCAAGTTTTCAGCTTTGTTCACCTGCCACTTGAAGTAAAGGAATGGCTTTGGAATATATCTGGGAGGCATTTTCTTTGGGTTGCTCTTCCTTACCAGATTTTCTTTGAATACTCTTTCCCTTAGGGAATTTCTTTCCAGATCTTTATCCATTCCTCAAAAGGATATACACTATCAATAATCTTTAAAAGTTGTCCATGGCTTACCCAAGATTTGATAATGATGGATTCAGAGGCATCACTTAGCTGTTCATGATCTGGATCATCTCTATTCTCAGCTCTCCTCTTTGACATGAACTGTTCAACCATTTAAGTTCCTTCCCTCTTTCTTCTGGCAGCAAGTTGGGAATCCTGTGTAGCTCTACCTTGTGCTTGAAATTCTAGGTCCTCTGGCCTCTTTTTATCTAGGAGGGGCAGGTGCAGTGCCACCCTGGTGCCTTGAATTACACTGAAGGCTTGATCTTCAATGAGTGCTGCTGTCTTAGCATGGCTGCTCGCCCCCTTTCTGCCTTCTTAACAGATGGTATTTTATAGTTGGGTGGTGTTGGCTTCATTTTTGCTTGATATGGATTGGAATATTTTCTCATTGTCAGCAAGCATCTCATTTTTTAGAAGTAGTGCATCCTTCATAAAGTGGAAAGCAACATTGGTGACATGCTGATTTACATGATCTGTTGTACCCCTGATTACCTCATCAGTTGCACTCACATAATTCTTGACTTATCCTTTGTCAGTTGCAGAGAGTTTTTGGCTTGTGTCCAAGGATTTCATGAGGGTGATCAGTTTGATAACAACAGTTCCAGCCCTATCAAACCATGCGGTGATCTATTTATTTAAGTGAGAGATTTCTTCTTTATTTTCCTTGACTTTGGTTGACAATTCATCCCTCAGCTTGGAAATTGATTGGTCAACATACTCCTGGAGGGTTGTCGTCTGGGCATCCAGGAGTGCTTTGATATTGTTTAGGAGTAACTCATTAGAGATTTGGGTTGTGGTTGGTTGGCTTGATAGAGGAGGGACATCTTCCTTAGCAGGGACCTGTGAAGACTCCCCCTCAACTACAACACCTATATAAGGAAACATTTCCTTAACTAAAGTTGTTTTAACACTACTAAATAAGAGGGTATGGGTATTACCTGTAGTGGGTGCAGACTCAACAACTCTGGGGACAACTTGATCCAAAGTTGTCAGATCTATCTGATCATGCTCCCCCTCAAACTGAGCATTCTTTTCTGGGCTTGACCCATCAAGATAAGTATCTAAAGCCTCAGGAGGCTCATGGTTATCTTTTGTTGTAGGGATAACTTATACTGCAACTACATCATCAGTATCAGCCATATCTGCCTCATCTTCTACAGTAACCATTTCTTCAGTAGCATTCTTTGAAACTTGTCCTAACTTAGGACTGGCATGGATTTTATCAACATGCATATCACTTACTTGGAGTTGGAAGTTAGCAGAAGTTTGACTGAGCGAAAATTCAACTTGCAGACCAACATCAACTGGAGAGGAGGTTCTAAGCTCTGGTTTAGAACTGGCAGTTCTTTCCTCCTCTGCAGGTTTCTTCCTTGTGTCCCTAGAGGAGTATTATATTATTGAAGGTTGGCTCATTGCCAGTACCCTAGTGAATCTGTCCAAATTTTTTATGTCCATTATTTTTAGGCAGTGAATCTTCACTCCTTGCTCTTGCTTAAATGTATCAGGGTAGGAATTCATTAGGTATAAGGAAAGAATTCTACCCAAGTTTGGAGTGTGTAGGAAGTCTACTATTCTCTGGTAGATGATTAGTGACCAAGAAGTCTGCTTATTGAACATTATCCTAGTCATGCCATCAACACATTGACCTGGAGATTGTATCATGTGGTCCAGGTTTGCAAATGAGGGCTTTCCCTACTATATCTGCCAGCAGTTTGCCTCTCTGATTGAAGAATTTCTTCTTAAGAGACATCGGTTTGGCATCACTGTATCCACACCACCTGAGAGCACTGTCTCTATCCATGATGGTGGGTTCTTCTTCCTCGCTAGGGTTGACGGAGGGTAGAAGAAGGGATTTGCCTAATCTCTTAGGGTTTACCTTAATCTTGATGTCCTCAATATTAAACTTAAGTGAGTTTTGAGAGGATGACACCTTGATGTTGGAGAAGAATTATACTACCTCTTCTCAAAGAATGGTGGAGGGTTCAGAAAGGGTGTACTACAAACCTGTGGTCTCAATAATCCTTAACACTTCCTTAGTCTCTGGACGGGCATGACTGAATCCATTCCTCATAATTTCATAGCCCTCCTGGAGCTCCTTTGAGATCTTTGACGTCATTGAGTCATTGTGGCAAGATGCTGAGAAGATTTCAGTCTCGACGGCTAGGGTTAAAGCTTTAAAGAGTGGTGTGGCTTTTTTCTTCTTGTCGTCTTTATATATATAGTGAAAAAGTTTAATTATCTTATCATTAGATTAACCAATTAAATATTTTTAGACTTAAGTCAGTACTTTTAGGCTTTACGGCTTGCTCTACGCTTCCTGTTATGATACAGGGTACTTAGTGCTTCTATTATACCTCTCAGCTTTTCTTTTATTCACTTAATGCCTGATTAATTTTTAATTTCCCTCACTGTCTGGATGTACATTCTTTTTGTCTCACCATTATACAAATATTTTATCAATTCTATGTATAATGGAAACCTATCATGTTAATAAGCCAATTTTATTAGCAATATTATTGTGCACTGATTTACAGGATATTAATCTAGAGGGTAAAAGATACATGTTTTAACAATGCAGATCATTTTGATCGATAGGAAAATTGTTGTTTTACAACTGATGTGCTTGATTTGTTTTATGCATATCCGTCTTAGTTTATAAACCTACAAACTTTGTCTCTGTATAAAATAAAGAGCCTTACCTTGAGGTTGTTTGTCTTTATCCTTTGAGGATTTCACTCTTATCAACCTCAACCTTTGTTCCTTGCTCCACTTGGACTATAGTCCTTGAGCAATAAACTTTTCCCAGACATTTGCCTGGAACATCCTTTGTCCCAATACCAAGTCTTATCTAGACAGGTATTTGGACTATCCTGCAAAACAAAATTTACATTCCCTTAGGAGCCCAATACTTATTGGGTCCTAGGTTCATGTTAGCTTTATAGAACTTTTGCCCAACTCTCTGCTTGGGCTGAGCAACCTTCTGTCCACTAGCCACATTCAGGTTATGCCAACAATCAATGGAAAAATGGCCCACCTTTCCACAGCACTAACATTTATAAACGTTGTATCTTCTCTTTTGGACAGTATAGAATTGTTATCCATAAGAGAAGTGAGCAGCCCAGATTTTGCTAGATGAGTATTGAGTGTTGTTGCTTCCTTCTTCCTGAGTAAAGGTGCTGAAGAACTAAATACAGCTGGTCCAGGATAGGCCAATTGTATTTTTGGAGCCTTCCATCTAGTGGTATCTTTTATCTCTTTAGATACAGGATATTTGGATCCAAATCTAAAGAGCTTATCCTGAGCTTTATGACTAGAGTGGACATAATCACTCCTTCTGAGATCATGTGTCTTTACCCCACTGGTAGAGCACACATTTGACTGATCCTCATGGGGAGATGCAAACTTGACAGTTTTAGAAGGTAAATTTGTCTTTTGAAACACTGTCTTCTTATTAGGGAATTCGGGTTTGAATTTATGATTAATGTGATTGATACCCAGCTTCTCAGGGACTTGGCAGGTTGCAGCTTTTGGAAACTGACCCTGTGACTGAGAAGGGCTAATCACATTCCCCAATTTCTCTATGAACTTTTGTTCCAGATATCTAATATGCTTATTCTTCTTTTCTAGAAGATTGGTCTGACACTCAAGACTTTTCTTGAGTTCATACACCTCATGACATTTCTTATAAAATTCAATATATTTATTATTATAAAGATTTTTATAAGTCTTCAGGACTTCAATCTCCTTGGCTTGCCTTTTGGCAAGAATTCTGCTCTTCTTTAGAGCATCTAGGAGTAGTCCATACTTGTCAATCAATTGATTGACATCATTCTTAGATTCTGAGCAATCTTTATCACAGGATGAAGATGCAACAGTATCTGGACTGGTTTTATAGTCAGAGGAAGATGTAAAAATGGAGAGAATTTGTACATTGCTTTGTTTTGAATCTTCTTAACTTCTTTCATCTTCAGTCATTGTCATTAAGCCATGGCATCAACTATCTTCCTCATCCTCCTCATTATCACTGTCTGAGTGTGATAGAATGACCCTGATTCCTATCCTGGCAGCAGGATATTCCTCTTCTTCTTCTGGACCTACAACAACAGACATCAGCCCTATATAGGATTCTTCCTCTTCATCTTCAGATTCTGAGGAGGAAGAATCTGTCCAGCTTCTCTCCTTCTTAGCCATTAAGGACTTCTCCTTCTTCTTGTCCTTGTGGTGATGGTGATGCTTTTTCTTCTTCTTCTCATCTTTTTTCCTTTCTTTTGACTGGGAAGTCAGCAATGACATGCCCAGCCTTGCTGCAACAATAATAGATGACATTAGAATAAATCTGTTTACTGGTGTTAGAGACATACCTGTCATCCTTAGATGAGTTCCTGAGATAAGAAGACGAAGATGGCCTGCTCCTCCAGTCCTTCTTTTTCATGAACTTCGTAAATTGCCTAGAGAAGGTAGCTAAATCTTAATCAGACATGTGGTGGTCTGATGAGCTTGACTCAGATATTTCTGAGCTTTATTCAGCTTCCCTCCTTGGTGGTGAGGGATTCTTTCTTCTGCTCCTTCTTGGGGATTCTGGAATGAATGCTACAGACTTATCCTGGGACTTGGATTGACTGTTCTTCTCCTATTCTAGTCTAACAGTCAGCTGCATTTACTAGGATAGCAGCTTTCTAAAGAGAGTTGGTGGAGGAGTGCCTGCCAGCTTAGCCATTTCCCAAATAGCACAAATCTTTGTGTCCCAATCTCTAGTGAGAGATCTAAGGAACTTTTCATTCATCTAATAGTTGATGAATACCTTACCATAGGTTCTTAGTTCATTAACTATCCTAAATGACCTCTCAAAGCAGTTAGCTACTTTTTCAGTTTTGCTTTGTCTGAAAGCCTCATACTCTTCGGTTGAGCATGGACTTCCTATCATCTCTAACTTTCTCAGAGCCTTCCATGTCGACCACAAGGGTGTCCCACATTTCTTTGGAGGTCTTGCAGTGTACAAGATTTTGTAAGGTTGAGTCATCAATGACACTGGCTATAATGTTTTGTGCCCTTTTTTCCATAGTGGACAGAATTACTTCATCTCTGTCCATCTCTTTATATGCCTTAGGCACTCTCATAGTTGGATCTATGGTGGAAGCCTTTGTGGTGATAAAAGGACCTTCCATTACTGTTACATAGATTCTTGGGTCAGATGCTTCCATGAACAGTCTGACCCTTTGCTTCTAGAGGACAAATCCTTCCTTCCTACAGATTGGCAGCTTCATGGACCCTAGCTCCTTATAGTTCATTCCTGACCCCATAATTATATCTTGTAACTAACCTTGGAGGTATACTTATATTGGTAGATCCTTTTTGAGTAACCTCTCTCTGATACCACTTGAAAGTTATTACTTCAAGGTTACCTAGTCACCTAGAGGGGAGGTGAATAGGTCTTTGAAATTTCTTTAGTCTTTTTGTTGTTTACTAACTAAGTGATCTAGAGCTTGTCCTTAATACCTGTAGTATAAAACAAGAATAAACAACACAGCATAACACATAAGTATTTATAGTGGTTCCCCAATTGGGTACATCCACTTTCTCTCCTACCTTTCTAACTTATGTTAGACAAGGCACAAACTCCACCAAAATGCTCCTCAGAGCTTACAACTCAGGCCCTCAGCCTTAAACTCAAGTTCTCTTTAGAACCCTACCTCAGAACCACAAAGGTTCCTACCTTAGAGCCCTGTAGTGCTCCTACACTCAGTGGTCCTCAAACCACCTACCTCAACCTTATCTTTAAGGCCTACAGCTCATGCTCTTCAGCCCTACAACTTCAGGCACAAGGCCCTACTCTCAGAGTGCTGCAGCACTCCTACAGCTCAGTACCCTTCCAGGTACCTACCTTAGTGCCCTTCCAGGCACCTACAGCTCAGTGACACACTTGTCACCTACCTAAGGCCTTATCACTAAGGCCTACAACTCAGGCTGGGAGGACAGCCCTAGTCTCATATCCAAACTTGGATCTTACATCTGTGCCCCAACAAGGCACCTGTTGGGTATTGTATCCACAATTACCTGGATTTGAGGAAGCCTCCTATCAAAGCTAAGATGAATTAACTATGTATTTGATGAAATCTTTTAAGTTGTGCTTGCAGTTATTCCACGCTAAGTACACACCAATGTCAGGGTGCAGTGGGTCAATATACACGGGTCTACGCGACGTAATCCCTCGTTGAGCAGATCAGTGTGTTGGCCTACGTGTACTCTCTCTATTGGGGTGTACTTAATTTCAAGTATAGGGCTATGATAAAGCAAGAGCAGACAAGGAGCAAGGATGGGCCAAAGACCAGCTTACGGGTTGAAAGACGTGAATCGTCTAAGTGTAAATCGTCGAGAATCACTAGTGATTCTCGACGAGTCATCGAGAATCACTAGTTGATTCTCGCCGGGTTTGGCCAGCTGTCTCGACGTAGTCAGAAAACTCATCTAAGGCAGAATCGTCGAGAATCACCAAGTGATTCTCGCCGATTCGTCGAGAATGACTTTGCATTCTCGACGAGTCGGCGAGAATCCAAGGTGATTCCCACCGATTCTCCCCGGCCTCTATAACCTGTGTAGCCAGAATTCTCCAAGTAGAATTCGGCGAGAATCGTAAGTGATTCTCGCCGATTCGTCGAGAATCACCCACGATTCTCGCCGAATTTGACTTGGGTATTTTTCCGACTCAGTCTGGACCGGTCCACGTTATCTGCGGGATTTTGAACCGGACTTAGGTCTTACTGCTGGTGGGGCCCACAACGGTCATCTTCATGACCTAAGGTATAAATATGCTTTATTTGTGAACAGTAAACACACGGATTACAGATCGAAGAAAAACAAGCCGCCGTCAAGCCCTAGATCGGAAGTGAGCTCGGCCGACCTTCTCCACCTCTCGCTAGTTGCTTGCCACCGTTGATCGGGGTTTTCGTTACCTCTCCCGGCGACACAAGCCTAGTCGGGCACAGCGTCTCACGCGTCTATCCAGAGATCTTTTGTCTCTTGATTTATGATCGGGAAATCTTCCCCATCCGAATCGATCGAGACGATCGATCCTAGTGTGACCGTTGGAAGACCTTGCCGACTTTGCTAAGAAGATTGGATCTGCATTGCACCACCGCCTCTCTTATTGAAGCCTTCGATCTAGAGAAGATTCTCTCCAAGAAAGATCTAGGGTTGTGGACTTTTCGTTGCCTACATGAACAAGTAGTCTAACGAAAAGGGACACCTGGATCTTCACGTTGTTTGTATTTCTTACAAGCTATTTTCATTTTCTCTTTCATTGTAAAGGACCGATTGGTCTCTAGTTGTAGGGTTGGGTGCAACCCGTGTTGTGGGAGTGTTGACTCCTACGTGTGGAAGGGTTCCTTCCGTTAGTGCAAGGATTGGATTTCAATCCTGTTGGTGAAGTGACCGAGTCATCCCTGGTTGGGAGATAGGTCGAAGGGGGAAAGTGGACGTACCCAAATCGGGGAACCACTATAAATTGCTTGTGTACTTTCTGTGCTGTGTTGTTTTGTTTTCTTGTGCAGGTAAAACTTTAATTCCGCAAATACGCTGCAAAGACACCTATTCCCCCCCCCCCCCATAGGTGTAAGTAGTTGACACTAAGTGGACTTTCAAGTGGTATCAGAGGGAGGTTGCTCATCAAAAAGGTTAACACCTTGAGTAGAATCCTGCCACCAGTGTCAACAAGAAGCTCAGACTCAAGCATGGAGTTGGATTGTGATGTACCTCCTCTAAGACTCCCCTCATGTACAAAGGAGTACTATCCTGTATGGAAGTTGAGAGTACTATTTCATCTGGAGGCCATCGACCCTCGAGCCTCCCTGATTCTGGAAGAGGGTCCCTTCATTCCCATGAAGGCTTCCAGCTCGGGGAAAGATCTTCAAATCCCCAAGTGTCCCAAAGAGATGTTGGAGACAGAGCTCTCACTGTTCAACCTGGACCAGGTGATTCGTCAGATCATCACTGATGTCTGGTCTGGACCATCTCGCTCTAGAGTGGACAAGTGTAGGACTGCCAAGTCCATGTGGCAAACCATCTCAGACCTCATGGAGGGATCAGAGAAAACAGGGACCTGTCGTCAACAAGAGGATGAAGCCTATGTAGGGGTCCTCATTTCTGAAGATGAAGGGCATGATCAATCTGTCAGTATCAGGGCTCCTGTGTCCTTGTCAGAGACTGAAGAAGAAGTTGAGGAAAGCAGTTCTGATGAAGCTGACTCAACAGTATCTGCCGATATTTACGGTAACCCTAAACAGCAAAGCCATGAGCAGGTAACTTCTTCCTCATGCCCCTCTCCTCTTGAAGTTCCTGAAGACAGGAACGATTCAGAGGGTAGTCCTTCCAGAGAGGCAAGGGATATGGATAGCTTCAATCAAAGGATTGAAAATCCTGATTCTCTTGAGAGTGCCCTTCAGAAGAGCAACTTACTTGTGGAGGAGCAAGCTAAAGAGATTGCTCAGCTGAAGACCTTGATGAATCTCCAATTGGAATCCATCAAGGTAAAGGACTCAAAGATCTCGGATCTAGAGAGTCGTCTAGAGACCGAGAAGAGGATTGTTTCTAACTTTTCCAAGATAGATGCTATCAAAAGAAAAGCAGAAAATGGGTGGATCTCCCAAATCGTCAATTCATGGAGAAATGGGGAAACTGTGTTCAGACCCCCCACCCCGAGCAGGAAGGGCACACATCATGCATTCAGGTATGACCATAGGAACAACCATGGTCACTGCAAGAATGATCAGCCCTCTTGTGGAAGCACCCAGAATGCAAGGGCTATCAAGGCCACCCAGAAGAGGATACCTCAGGCTTCCACCAAGCCTTTTGTATTCTCGGCCACTGCCCCTACTCATCATGAGTTTGCCAGTATCAGCTCACAATGCGCCTCTCACCTCCCTAGGACTCAGGAAAGGGGGGTTAGAAATCATGTTGTTGGCACACATGGGGACCTTGGAAGGGGGCTGACTGAAAGGAAGGCACCACCTCCCAGGCCTCATGACGCCTACCATATGCATTCCTTCCACCCATCCATGAGTCACGGTGGAAGAGACAATTCGGTTAGCAGATTCGGCACTATCCCGTTTAGACCTAGGACTCAGTCACCAGTTCAGGTCACAAACGGCGGTACAACATTCATGAATGTTGGTGTTGTGGCAAAGTGGGTCATTTTGCCATAAATTGTTGGCACAACCCTTCTGTGTCAAAGGCAAGGGGACTTCCACATCCTCGAGGCAATGTTAGTCCTCCCTCCAGGATCCCTGAGGGGAGGCATCCCAATTATTATGCTGACAGGAACCTAGGACCCAATACTTATTGGGTTCCTAAGGCAAGATAACTCTTTCCTGCAGGGTGGTCTAGGTTCCCACAATCCTGACGGGAACTGGACAGGAGATGCTCCAAGATTGACGTGGATAAAGTGTCGAGAATGGGAGTAGTGCCATCATTACAGGCACACACATACTGACCTCCTGATGTAACCTGTGCTGATGATTTGAATGTTACGTCTTGTTATCACAGGTAATTGCAATTAGCCCAAATGTTTGAGCCATATCGCATAAATAATTCCATATATGTATATATGTATGTTGACATATCCACACTTAATAATGAATTCACCTCGTCTGAAATTAGATGGTCTTATAGAAAAAGTATTCGCGTGTGTTCATTCACCTTGGGAAGGAGTATATGTGTGAGATAACCTTTACTTCCACTAGTAGAGATTAGTTTGACATTTTTTTTTGGGGATAAGTCCGCCTCCGAAAATTGAAAAGATACGTCATGAAGAGTCACTGAACATGACCTCTGACATCAAGATTATTGCACTTATCCATCTAGAAATGACCGGTGAAATTGGCGAAGCCACTTTCATGATGTCAAGTAAATCCTAGTTGATGTGCCTCCTAAGCCATGTAGTTTGGCAATCTCTTTAGTGGATGAAGAAGCAAGTATGCCTCCTGAGCCCTTCCAACCCTTGACAAAAACGTTATGTTGGAATATAGGCGATACTCGTCATATCAAATCATATACTCACCAAATTACAAGTCTCGCCGAATTGTCAAATCTCGCTGTGATATTTAAACCGGGGGAGCCATTCGGCGGGAATAGGATAGCCGCCAAGTATTTGGATATTACTTAAACCCGGAATCATTTCAAACCGACTCTTCCCGACGATACCCTCCGACTCTTCGTCTTCCGCCTTTCGCCGTTCCGCCGAGAACCCGTCCAAGCATCGCTGGAATCCCCGTCTCTCTCACCTCCCGGCGACCTTCTCCTGCGTAACTCCGTGGTGCACTAACGACGTGACTCCGGCGGGCTCCTCCTTCATGACTTCGTGGTGAACTAAGGACCGACGCCTTCTACCGCCCACTCTCGCCGCAGGTCCGCGTGTCAGGCATCCTCAGGTGCTCCGTCGTGAAGAAATCGGAACTTTCACTGCCTCTCCCCACTAGGTAATCTCCATATTGTCCCTTTCCGTGACTTGAGCTTGGTTAGATTTTGCTCTCTCTCTCTCATGGTATCGGAGATCCTATTGGTATTCTCCTTCTTCCTAGGTTTACAATGGCCCTACGGACTACAGCAGGCCTGGTCACTGGATGTGAGCTAGTCACAACCGGGTTCTCCCAGGCCTCGGATGAGTTCCGGAACATAATCATCATGCTTCAAGAAGCGGGACTAAAGTTCGTGCTGGAGAACCCATGCAAGATCTTGGACAAGGAAGTATTGGAGTTCTTTGCAACTGCGAAGCTCCGTCATGAAGACACCTCCATCAAGGACAAAGTGGTCGGGAAGAAAATCAAGTTATCCGCCAGGAAACTGACCCAATGCCTGCGGTTATCCAGTTTTGAAGATGAAGAGTACCTGGAGGAAGAGGATAGAGCAAAGACCCTATCCTTCTGGGGATTGGCCAGGTGGACCAGGTCAATAAAAAGGAAAGATATGAACGAGGAAGGAAAGTTGCTGTCTGACATCGTTGGGAAGGCTCTAATCTGCAAACCTGGATCCCACGACCATATTTCTGGGGAAATGTTCAAAACTCTGGTGGCAATCGTATGTCGAAAGCGGTTCAACTGGGGAGCCATGCTTTTTGACAGGATTAAAGACACACTCCGAACCCCCAGCTTTGGCAGAATCATTAGCCTATATCTGAATCAACTGGACGGAGACACATTCGACATGAGCAAGGGAGTGCCTCTGCACTACTTGAAAAGGATGGATGCTAGCATATTCGACCGGTGGGAACGTCGAATAGGGCAGGCTGCCAGGGAAATAGACCAAGAGGCAGCATCTTCGGCCGTGGACACCAGTGCTCCTGCTCATTCTATGGCAGCACCCAGTGAAGTTCCTGACGCCCTGATTGCAGGAACTGAGGGGGATCCTGTAACCGGTTCTGTAAACATCTTATCTGATAGTTCTCAGATAGCTAAAGATGATGTGGAGATGGTGGCAGATGAAGTAGCAGATGATGAAGTGGTTGAGAACGATGAGGCATCTCTTATCGACGATGATCTGGGAGATGAGGTGGCTGATGAGGAGGAGGAGGAAGAAGTAGAAGAAGATGTGCACAACTCTGCCGATAAGCCTGATCACTTGGAGACTGAGATAGAGGAAGAAGTACCAGAGAATGAGAAAGCAGTAGATTCTCAGGAGGATGTTGAGGTTCCATCTGAGGAACACGCTCCTGAGCGGTCAGATGCAAGGATGGAGGGGGAGCAATCCTTTGTTCCCCCTGTGGACTCCATTCTAGTATCCAGCTCTCCCAGTGCTTCTGCGGGGGAGCCTGACCAGGGTCTGCCTGCAACTCCTCCACTTCAAGCAAACTTAGCAAATCACACTATTAATTTTGTCCAAGGAATGCTAGATGAGCTCAAGGATACGTTTGAGAAATCCCACAATAAAGTGCTAAAGAGACTGCGGGACTCTGAGGATCTCATGCTTAAGAATGTGGTTCAGATCAACCACAAACTAGATGTGATGGAGAAGAAATTTGATGAAAAATATACAGAGGTAGGCACAGCCGTATCTCTTCTCATGAAAGGACTGAAGAAGAATACTGACGACCTGACAGTAGTCAATAAAAATGTTCATGTTGTGGCACAGACCATACAAAAATTTGATGTCAACATGGTAACGCTGAATGCAAATCAGAAATCTCTGCTGGACGAATTCAGTAAAACTGTGAAGCACATTGATGCATCTCTGCATTCCTATACAAACTCTATAGCCGCTGAAGCCAAAAAGGGGGAGGAAGCGTATAACGCTAAGATGGCGGGGCTTCAAGAGTTAGTACTTCTAAACTTCGATCAGACCAATAAGTATGCCTTTCAAAACTACCACATCATAACTGCACCTTTAATCAACTCAATAAATAATAATTGACAAGTACAAATTCAATAATTCGAATAGGTACATGTTTGAAATGGCCCACTGGCTGGTAACAGAGGCATCGGGAATACATGTCCCTGTTGCTCCACCTGAGGATGAGGGCCGTGCTGGTACTACTGAGGGTGAAATAAGGACTGAAGAAGTACAACTAAGCGAAGCCGAGTCAAAGAAAGCTGCTGAAAGGGCTGAACGAAGAAACTGGTTTGATCAAGATGCCTTAGCAAAAGCCAAAGGCAAAAGGCAAATCAAAGAAGGAACTTCAAAGGAAACACCAGCTGAAAAGAAGATCAGATTGACGGAGGAGGATGTGAGAAATGAAAAATGGAGTCCTATATCAAAGAGTATCATCTTGGACACATTTTTGTTACAGCTGAGGGGGAAATAAATCGAAGTGACGTATATAGCCAATACGAGTGGGAGCAGCACAAAATGTTTGAAGCCAAAAGAAACTTGTTCTTCAGAAGCAATACTGTGGCAAACAAAGCTCCCCCTCCGAGATACCATCCACAGCCCAAGGAGTATTTTGAGCGACAAAGCAAAAAATTCTTAGCTCAGCAACTCAAAGAAGACATAGCTAAGGACAAAGATCTGTAGGATGTTAGCTCTTGTGATTATCTCATTTAAACTTTTTTATTAAGTAAACTGTGAACATTTATGTGTGGATATTCATATTTATATATTCATGTGTGTGGTTTATTAATTGACTCTCACATTTGTATGATTACGTTTGTTGTTCACTCTTCTGGTTTATGCATATTTTATCTGGAATGTTGAAATTCATCTTAGCTTAGTAGGATTTTGGCTTCGTCAAATAGGGGGAGATTGTTGGGTATTGTATCCACAATTACCTGGATTTGAGGAAGCCTCCTATCAAAGCTAAGATGAATTCACTATGTATTTGATGAAATCTTTTAAGTTGTGCTTGCAGTTATTCCACGCTAAGTACACACCAATGTCAGGGTGCAGTGGGTCAATATACACAGGTCTGCGCGACGTAATCCCTCGTTGAGCAGATCAGTGTGTTGGCCTACGTGTACTCTCTCTATTGGGGTGTACTTAATTTCAAGTACAGGGCTATGATAAAGCAAGAGCAGACAAGGAGCAAGGATGGGCCAAAGACCAGCTTACGGGTTGAAAGACGCGAATCGTCTAAGTGTAAATCGTCGAGAATCACTAAGTGATTCTCACCGATTCGTCAAGAATCACTAGTGATTCTCGATGAGTCATCGAGAATCACTAGTTGATTCTTGCCGGGTTTGGCTGGCTGTCTCGACGCAGTCAGAAAACTCATCTAAGGCAGAATCGTCGAGAATCACCAAGTGATTCTCGCCGATTCGTCGAGAATGACTTTGCATTCTCGACGAGTCGGCGAGAATCCAAGGTGATTCCCACCGATTCTCCCCGGCCTCTATAACCTGTGCAGCCAGAATTCTCCAAGTAGAATTCGGCGAGAATCGTAAGTGATTCTCGCCGATTCGTCGAGAATCACCCACGATTCTCGCCGAATTTGACTTGGGTATTTTTCCAACTCTGTCTGGACCGGTCCACGTTATCTGTGGGATTTTGAACCGGACTTAGGTCTTACTTCTGGTGGGGCCCAAAACGGTCATCTTCATGACCTAAGGTATGAATATGCTGTATTTGTGAACAGTAAACACACGGATTACAGATCGAAGAAAAACAAGCCGCCGTCAAGCCCTAGATCGGAAGTGAGCTCGGCCGACCTTCTCCGCCTCTCTCTAGTTGCTCGCTACCGTTGATCGGGGTTTTCGTTACCTCTCCCGGCGACAGAAGCCTAGTCGGGCACAGCGTCTCACGCGTCTATCCAGAGATCTTTTGTCTCTTAATTTGTGATTGGGAAACCTTCCCCATCCGAATCGATCGAGACGATCGATCCTAGTGTGACCGTTGGAAGACCTTGCCGACTTTGCTAAGAAGATTGGATCTACATAGCATCACCACCTCTCTTGTTGAAGCCGTCGATCTAGAGAAGATTCTCTCCAAGAAAGATCTAGGGTTGTGGACTTTTCGTTGCCTATATGAACAAGTAGTCTAACGAAAAGGGACACCTGGATCTTCACGTTGTTTGTATTTCTTACAAGCTATTTTCATTTTCTCTTTCATTGTAAAGGACCGATTGGTCTCTAGTTGTAGGGTTGGGTGCAACCCGTGTTGTGGGAGTGTTGACTCCTACGTGTGGAAGGGTTCCTTCCGTTAGTGCAAGGATTGGACTTCAATCCTGTTGGTGAAGTGACCGAGTCGTCCCTGGTTGGGAGATAGGTCGAAGGGGGAAAGTGGACGTACCCAAATCGGGGAACCACTATAAATTGCTTGTGTACTTTCTGTGATGTGTTGTTTTGTTTTCTTGTGCAGGTAAAACTTTAATTCCGCAAATACGCTGCAAAGACACCTATTCCCCCCCCCCCCATAGGTGTAAGTAGTTGACACTAAGTGGACTTTCAGCTCCTACCTCAGTGACTAATTAGTCATCTAAAACTAAGGAACAAAGTGCCCTATAACTCAGATTCAGATAAGCAGAATCCTACAGGAAATTATATAAGTTATTGAAATAAAGTAAAACCTTGACTCTGAGAAAAATCTCAGAGTCTACCTTGCTGGACTGAGAAGATATCAGTCTAGCTCTCTTATTGTAGAAGGAATTATTCTTCTTCTACACCTACCAATTTCTCTGTTGCACTGAAGACAGCTAACAACTGTTGAAGGCTTACAGCCCTTCATACAGCTATCTCCTCTTGTTGATTAAATGAATTAGCTAACTTGTTCTCCAAGGAACAATCTTGCTGAACTGGAATATGCTTTAGCTATCTTTATCTTCCTTTCTGGCTAGCTCTGCTGGACTTGGTTTTCAAGCTCATCGGAGAAGATGAAGTCTAAGCGCCTCTCTTTTCGTTTCTTTATTCTTTAACCCTAATCGACTTTTCTTCTTTTCCTTTTATATCTGTTGATTTGAATCAACAGCACAATTTGAATGTGGGACCCGACAAGGATGGTCAGCTCCACCTCCCTTAGAAGAGGACAAAAAGGAGCTTATGGCACTATTGTAGCTTTCCCGTAACAGCATGAAATGCTTTGTCTGCTCTCGATGAATGGAGAGCTTTGTTCGACAAATTTTTAATTCAGTTCGACGAATATTGAATTGAGCTTCTTCTTTAGAAGCGTTGAGTGAGCCTTCCTCACTCAACACTTTTATACTTAGAGAAATTCTGCTGGCTTTGTCTATATGGTTTCTTCTCAACTGTCTCAGCAGTTTCTTCTTCACAACTGAGACTGTCTTTTGTCTCAGCGGTTTCTTCTCAATTGTCTCAGCGGTTTCTTCTTCACAGCTGAGAATATCTCCTGTCTCAGCGGTTCTGTTGAGACCAACCCTTCTGTCAATGCTTTGCTTTGAGCTTCACAGCTATCTCAGCGGTTATGCTGAGATAAACTTCTCAGCTGTCTTTGTTGTCTCAACTCTTTTGCCTTAGTCAAAAAGTTTGACTTCCAGCTTCCTCTTCCTATTCACCTGTCCAATCAAGGACAACCTGCATGCAAGAACTCAAGCACACATCAAATACATTATGCCACTTAGCATGATTGGTTATGCCTCTTCAAATCCTAAGGAACATTGAAGGGCATAATTCCCAACACCTTCTAAGAACACTAAGTAATATAGTGTCAATACACTTTGGACTTCTCGATACTTTTGATCCTGAAGTTGAACAGAGTCAACACAGCTGAGTGTCAAGTCAATTCAGAAGTGTCATGTTAGCTACAGTGACTTGACATCTCATCAGAATCCGTCTGAAGGAAAATTTGAAGTATGATGTCACATGATGAAGTCATCAACAGAAGCCAGCAACCCTTGATGACTATATATAGAGGGGTCGTCTACACATAATTCAAGGAATCAATTAATCATTTCTCTCATTCTAATTTCTTCTAAGTCAGAGGAGGGTGACAACTCCAAGAAGAAGGAAGATGCAGGTCTTCAAGAAAGTCTTCTGATCCTTTCAACAAGTTGATCAGAGGATTAAGGTGGTTCTGTTCTACAAGTTCTTCAAAGAAATCAAGCCGATCATCATCAAAAACATTGTAGATCCAAAAAAGAATCATTTCAGCCAGCCCGCTTATCAAGAATCAATCCTTTGTAGCTGAATTGAAGAATCTGAATTCTCAGATAAGTAAGATCACAAAGTTGTTGTTTTTTGAGATTAATTTCATTCTTATTTACCTCTTAATTTTGTAAGATCTCTTTGATATCTGAGTGGGTAGGAGATTAATTCTTTGAGTTGTAAGCATGTGTTATAAAGGCTGAGGTAGGTGATTTGTGTGGGATCACTGAGGTGTAAGACTTGTATAGTCTAAGGTAGGGTTCTTGAGGGACTTGAGGTAGGACATTGGGTGGATATCTGAGGTAGGACTAGTGGGTCTGAGTTGTAGGTTTCTTAACAGAAACTGAGCCTATAAGATCTTTTGATCTGAGTTATCGAGGAGGAGATATAAACTTATCTAGCACATTACTAGTGAGGAAGAAGGGGGAAAGTGGATGTACCCTAGATAGGGGAACCACTATAAAATTTCTGTGTACTGGGGATTGCTTGTGCTGTGTTCTTGTGAATATTTACTTTTAAGTATCTTGTGAAATATTAAGTATAAGTGACAAAGAATTTTAAAGACACCTATTCACCCCCTCTAGGTGATTAACTACCCAAAAATTTATCTTTCAAGTGGTATCAGAGCGAGGTTTTTTAAAGAAATACCGAATAGTCAGAAAAAGATCTAAGGGTGATTATTATATATAAGATTTCATGGCTTTAGAATCTCAAAAAGAACTAAGTTCTATGAAGCTTCCTATATGTACAAAGGATAACTTTATTATTTGGAAGCAAAGGGTGAGATTGTTTATGGAGGCATTAGATCCTAGAATCTTTATCACGGTTCAAGAAGGACCATATATTCCCATGAAAGTATCTGTCTTAGATGCAAATGTGCAAACCCCTAAGAAACTGTTTGAGATGACAAAGGATGAGGTGGTTCTTGCCACCATGGATAAAAGAGTGCAAAACATATTTGTTAGTGCAATATATTATTAAACCTTTCAGAACTTAGTACATTATAAAACATCTAAGGAGATGTGAGACACTCTAATAGTCTATATGGAAGGCACAAAAGAAGTCAGAGATGACAAAAAGTCTCTACTCACCAGCAGTATGAGGCATTCAGGCAAGGGAAGACTGATTCTATTGAACTTTGTTCTGAAAAGTTCTTTAAAATAGTCAATGACTTAAAGAATTATGGTAGAGAATTCTCAAACTATGAGCTTAATGATAAGTTTCTGAGATCCAAAAATAAAGAATGGGACATAAAGATTTGTGTTGTAAGAGAAATGTGCAATCTGAGGAACATGTTACCCCAGTATTTGTATGGGAATCTGTTATCACATGAGCTTTAGTTAAATTCTGAAAAAGGTGGAGATGAATCTGCCAGAAGTTCAAATCAGACTAGATCTGTGGCTTTCAAAGCTGACACATCAAAGAAGGCTAGAAGAGAAATTCCATCATCACAAAGAAGGGAAGAAGATACAGTTAGCACTGGGACTAGTTCTTCATCAGAAGAATTTTCAAATGGTGAATTGTCATTGTTCACCAGATAATTCAAAAAGATGATGAGAAGAAGGAAGCAAAGGAACAAGAAGACATCATCTGGACCAAGTTTCAGCAAAAATAAAGACAAACACAAGAACCACTCTATGGTCAGGTATGATTCAAACCAGAACAAACAAATTAAGACTGATATTATTTGTTATTGTTGTAACAGGCCTAAACATATCATTGATGATTATCTAGTAAAGAGAAAGGAGAACAGGAAGTCCAAGGAAAAGAAGTTCTACAAAGACAAGAAGTCAGAAAAGTGTCTGATGGAAAAGAAGCCAAAGACTCTATCTGATAGTGATTCAGATTCAATTGAATCAGATGAAGAACATGCTCACATTAGATTGTTCTCCTATGAAGAGGAATTCATCAAAGAGGTCATATATAAAGGCAATAACTCCACAACTATATCACTCCAAGGTGAATCTGAAGATGATATGAAGGTTAACTTGATGGCACTGTCTGATAATCCAGAAACAGAAATTGATGAATGTCAGGATACTCAGGTAATCTTTGACAATTCCATTTGTTCTAAAACTTCTGTTTATGAGACTAGGGATAAGTCAGACTCATGTAACTCAAATTTTGAGTCACATAAGTCCAACTCTGAGACTGATCTGCAGCAGCTCACAGTCAAGTTTGGAAAACTTCTAGAGGCTCTTATAAAGAGCAAAAAGCTTGTCAAGGAACAAGCCAACATGATTGACTCTCTAACAGGTCTTAAGTACCATCATTAGATGGCTACTCAGAAGATTGGTTTTCAAAGTTCAAAGTTAGCTAAGCTAACTAAGATCATTGATAATCAAATCATGTTGCTCAAACAAAGTGATGCAACAATTCAGGAGTTAGAACTCAAACTCCACAATGAGAAAAGACTTGTTCAGCAGTTTTCTAAACCTAAGATTGTGCTCCCCATTATAGATACCTTCTCAGGAACTCCTGGAAGTTGACTTGGTTATGTTAAACCTAAGAAAAGAAGATATAAAAAGCTGGCATGACAAAATGGTCCAGTCATGCAACAACTTGTGTTTCAGACTAAGGGAAAAGAAACCCAGAAATCAGGACTAGTAGGACCAAACTCATATATGAATAGGAAAGCTATTCCTAATGTGCTTTCTCCAAGAAAGCTCAGAATTAGCCTGCCTTACGAGGAGGAGGACTTTTGTGACTGAGAGTCAAAAAATCATTATGCTCCCAGTCAAAATGCAACTATAAAGTTTGCTAATTCCTGTCCTAAGGAATGTCAGTATAAAGTTCCTTCTATTCCTCCAAAGAGGAGATACAATAGATATGAGTGTTGGTGTTGTGAAAAGATTAGACACTTTGCCGTAGAATACTGGTTCAATCAAATAGTATCTCATGGATAGAAAGTGTACCCAGTTAAGAAGTTCTCAGGTGGTCTCAATGGAGCCTCAACAAACAAGCACCTAGGACCCAAGACAATTTGGGTTCCTAAGGATAAATAAATCTTAATTTTGCATGAATGTCCAAGCACCAGAAATATGCCAATCTGGTACTTGGATAGTGGATGTTCCGGACACATGACTGGAACAAAGAGCAATTTGAGAGAGTTCATTCCAGTGAAAAATGGACCAAAGGTGATCTTTGGTGGAGCTGACAAAGGGATTACCAGAGGTTATGCTAAGATCTCAAATAGCTTAGTCACTTTCACTAAAGTAGCTTATATGGAACGGTTGCAACATAATCTTATAAGAATAAGCCAATTTTGTGATCTTGGCTATGACATTTCATTCCACAAAGATGAGTGCCACATAAAGAAGTCAAGTGACCAAGAGGTCATCTTTATAGGCACTAGGTGTGGGAATGTCTACTATTTAAATTTTCTTTGTCTAAATTCGGACTCTCCCATATGTCTAGTTGCAAATGAGAAAGTCACACACTGTGTCAAATGACACAAGAGACTAGCTCATTTGAACTATAAGACCATAGGCAAGTCATTCAGTAAAGAGCTAGTTAGGAATGGTCCTAATATTAAATGCTCTAAGGAAAGCATTTTCTCTGCATGCCAAAAAGGCTAGCAGACCAAAAATTCCTTCAAAAGCATTAAAACCAAAGATTTTGTGAGGTATTTATACCACTTGCATATGGACTTGTTTGGTCCTATGCTAGTTCATAGTCTAAGAAGGAAAGTCTACACCTTTGTGGTTGTTGATGACTATTCCAGATTTACTTGGGTTTTCATTTTAAGGAAAAAGTCTAAAACTCCTATTGTCTTCAAGACATTTGTCAATACAGAATGAATTGAACAGTTCTGTGGTTAGAATCAGAAGTGATCATGGAATAGAGATTCAATCTGAATGCATGACAAAGTTTTGTGAAGAACTTGGGATTCAGCAAGAGTTTTCCTCTTCAAGAACACCCTAGCAAAATGGGATTGATGAGAGAAAGAACAGGACTATCATTGAAGCTGGAAGAACCATGCTGAGTGATTCTTCTCTCCTAGAATATTTCTGGGCTGAAGCTATTAACACAGCATGTCCTGTTCTCAATAGAGCTTCAATCAATAAAAGGCTGAATAATACTCCTTATGAGCTAGTGAAGGGAAGAAAACCAGACTTGGCCTACTTCAGAATCTTTGGATGTATGTGTTTTATCCTTAATAATGGAAAATCATACATAACTAAGTTTGTTGAGAAGTCCTATAAAGGCATATTTGTTGGTTATAGTAACTACAGTAAGGCCTATAGGGTCTATAACTTAAGTGATCAAGTTTTAGAGGAGTTTGTTCATGTTGTATTTGATGAAAGTTTTATGTATTACATTGATAAGCCAGGTATATCAAACACAACAGGAGGAGACTTGAAGGTAAAAAGCTATCAATAGAAGACTCGGTTCCAGCAAGACAAAGTATACAAGATGGAGTTAACATTATTGAGGAAGAGCTTGCATAGGAACAACCAGAAGAAGAAATTCAGCAACAAGATGAAGTTGTTCAAAGAGAAGAGGTCACAATACCCATTGTTGTCAGACATCTAAGGGATCATCCAAGGGAACTGATCATTGGAGATGCAGCTCATGGTGTGATCACAAGAAGTAGACAGAACAACACTGTAATGTACTCAAGTTTTTGTCTCAAACAGAACCAAAGAAGTTTGAAGAAGCCAATATAGACCTATTTTGGATAGGGGCTATGGAGAAAGAATTGAACTAGTTTAAGAGATGTAATGTCTAGAAGCTAGTTCCCAGACCAGATAACTGTAACATAATAGGAACCAAGTAGATCTATAGGAATTAAATGGATGAGAATAGTGTTATAGTAAGAAACAAGGCTAGACTGGTTGCAGAGCGCTATAGAAAAGAAGTGGGTATAGATTTTGATCAAACCTTTGCACCAGTGGCTAGATTGGAAGCTATTAGACTCTTCCTGGCATATGCAGCCTACAAAGGATTCAAGGTTTACCAAATGGATGTGAAGTCAGCCTTCCTTAATGGTAACCTCAAAGAAAGGGTTTATGTTGAGCAACCCTCAAGTTTTATTGACCCTACTCATCCTAATTATGTTTATCTTTTATTAAGAGCTCTCTATGGATTAAAACAAGCCCCAAGGGCTTGGTATGAGACTCTATCTAAATTCCTTCTAGAGAACAAATTCTCAAGAGGGAAAATAGACAAAATACTATTCCTAAGGGAATTCAAAGGCAAGACCATCTTATTATAAATATATATAGATGATAGTCACTTTGCACTAAGTTTGTCAAACTTATGCAAGGTAAGTTTGAGATGAGTAGCATGGGTGAACTCAAGTTTTTTCTTTGGTCTCCAAGTTAAGCAAACTATAGATGGACTTTTCATTAGTCAATCTAAGTTCACCAAGGAGTTTGAAAGTGAGACCTACACCTTATTCTAGATATTTTTCATACACAGCATAATATGCAGAAAATAGAGCAGCAAAAGTAAAGGAAATTAAAAACACAGAAGACACAGAAAATATAGTGGTTCCCCTCAACTGGGTACATCCACTCTTCTACCACCCCTGGTAGGAATCCACTAGCAGGAATAGTTGATCAGGTGTCCTGGGCACCAATGGGTTTTTGATAAGGTGCCCCACACCATAAGGTTTTTGATCAGGTGCCCTCACACCAAAGGGTTTTTGATAAGGTGCCCTAACACCAACACTTAACTTTTGAAGGGAGTTATAACCCTGTACAAGGTGGGAAAAAGAGTAAAAAAGGGTGAAAGGTGTTCTTCTCTCTCTCTGGCTCTGAGAGAAGACTAGTGGATTCTTAATTGTCAAAGCTCCCCCTGAAGTTTGGAGTTGGTTCAGGATGAAGAGACTTTGTTCTTGGGGTGTGGTAGGTCTTCTGGTAGCAGATAAATCTGAAGATTCAGATTGTTTGTTGCTCTTGAAGCCTGTATGAGACTGAAGGAGGAGACTCCTTCTTCTTCTTGCTGTGAACAAAAGGCTCTCTGATGAGGATTGATGAGAGCTGTTGTGTTGTTCTTGTATATATGAAAATATGTTGTTGTCCTGTGTGTCCTGTGTGTCTTTTGACTGGAAGCCGGAATGTATATATATAATGAATTGATTTTAAATTCTCAAATCTTGTGAGCATTATTTTATTCCATTCTCGGAACTCATGACAACTATTCAGCTTTTAATCCTTTTCCTTTCCCATAGTGACTTTGCATTGATAGCTGGCAACGGTTCTTTGGTTGAATGCTGACATAAATGTCAGGGAATCTGACCGTTGAAGAGTACTTTAGCTTTTATCAATTCCTTGGCAAATCGTCGACCTGAGATGGACGATCGTCGAACTGGGTTCGACGATGCGTCGAGCTGGGTTCAGAGATCGTCGACCTGACTTGGCTGTTCTTCAATTCTTTGGTGATCGTCGAGCTGAGTTCAAGGCTTGAGTCGTCGAGCTCACTTTATTGTAGAATCGTTGAGCTGACTTTGTTTAGATATATTTGAACGTCGAGCTGAGTTGGCCTGCAGATCGTCGATCTGAGTTCGACGTTCGTCGAACTCAGTTCAACTATCGTTGAACGCAGTTTGATCATTGCCTGATTCTTTTGTAATCTTTAGTCAGATCCATGCTCTCTTTGATGAAGTGTATCCTTGCCCAAATCCACAACTGGGGTTGTTCCAACAATCTCCCCCTATTTGGGTTAGGGTACACTTCATACTTTTATGAATGTTTTGTAAAGTTTGGCCCTGTTCTTGATCATCTCTTCATGTTGGAAATTTTGAGTCTGTGATCCTGCAAAATAGAAAACAGATCAAGTGCAAAGGGAACAAGAAGGGATGCAGTTTTTGCTTTTGTGCATGAACAAATGAATGAAGCAAATCTTGAAGAAGAAAAGAGTGAGGGCAGAGAGGACGGCAGGGGAATGCAATTTAATGAGCACATCACTCATTAGGATTATCTGAAAAAGATTTTGAAGAAAATCTTTAAAATCAGAAAGGCACTGTCTGATAATTCCCTTCCTATAGAATCACTTTATCACAAATAAAAACCTCAACACAGTGTGATGATCCACTGGATCAAGTTTGTGTTGAGTTTTAGTGTAGATAATTTTGTGAAAAATCTGTAAGGATGTAGAATTATCTTACTATGCCTCTTTGAGATCTAAGATTCATCAAAAAGGAAAATTTTCAGACCATAAATGTAATGAGGTTTTAATGGTTTATTAAATAAATTTTTCAAAAAATATTTCATGTATGTTTGAAAAATTTGAGAAAACTTTTGAAAAACAAAATCAATGTTGTTGAATTTTCTTAATATTTCTCTTGAAGGTTTTCTTATTATTTCCTTAAAATGAGTGTGGTCTGCATGTGGATTGATGACGAATGGGAGTAGACTTTTAAGGAAATTCATATTTTCTTTAGGTTTAGTTGCATCCAAGTTAGAAAGTGATTTAGGATATTTTGAAATGTAGTTAGTATGGGATATCACCTGATATTTTCTAAGTTCTGATTCAGGCTTTTCCTTGTTGTTTGATGCATTTATGGCCTTTAAGCAGAAGGCTACTTCATCAGCAACATCTTCTTCATCACTTAAATAAGATGAATCATATTGTGGTTCATCTGTGTTTGATTTTGGTGAAGATTCAGATGCTGATTCTTCTTTACTTGATTCTGCAGCCATCTTGATGAGGGATTGCCATAGCTCCTTGGCTGTGGTGCAGTGCATCAGATCTTCAAAAATGTCATCTGGCATGGATTGTGCCAAGATGTTCATTGCTCTAGCATCAGCATCCTTAAGTAACTTTTGTGCATCTTTGTTTGATGCTGTGGGTGCAATAGGACCTGTCATTATAACATCAAAAATGCTTTCATCAAATAACTTCATATAACATTTTATCTTTGACTGCCATAGTGCAAATGTATTGAGGTTGCACATAGGAAGTTCTGCCATGAGTGAAAAAAATTCTAGAATGAAGTAAGATCTGTTGGATCTTTTTGGTTCAGGTGTTAGCCTGTGGTTTTAACCAACCTGGCTCTGATACCAATTGAAAGTGAGACCTACACCTTATTCTAGATATTTTTCATACACAGCATAATATGCAGAAAATAGAGCAGCAAAAGTAAAGGAAATTAAAAACACAGAAGACACAGAAAATATAGTGGTTCCCCTCAACTGGGTACATCCACTCTTCTACCACCCCTGGTAGGAATCCACTAGCAGGAATAGTTGATCAGGTGTCCTGGGCACCAATGGGTTTTTGATAAGGTGCCCCACACCATAAGGTTTTTGATCAGGTGCCCTCACACCAAAGGGTTTTTGATAAGGTGCCCTAACACCAACACTTAACTTTTGAAGGGAGTTATAACCCTGTACAAGGTGGGAAAAAGAGTAAAAAAGGGTGAAAGGTGTTCTTCTCTCTCTCTGGCTCTGAGAGAAGACTAGTGGATTCTTAATTGTCAAAGCTCCCCCTGAAGTTTGGAGTTGGTTCAGGATGAAGAGACTTTGTTCTTGGGGTGTGGTAGGTCTTCTGGTAGCAGATAAATCTGAAGATTCAGATTGTTTGTTGCTCTTGAAGCCTGTATGAGACTGAAGGAGGAGACTCCTTCTTCTTCTTGCTGTGAACAAAAGGCTCTCTGATGAGGATTGATGAGAGCTGTTGTGTTGTTCTTGTATATATGAAAATATGTTGTTGTCCTGTGTGTCCTGTGTGTCTTTTGACTGGAAGCCGGAATGTATATATATAATGAATTGATTTTAAATTCTCAAATCTTGTGAGCATTATTTTATTCCATTCTCGGAACTCATGACAACTATTCAGCTTTTAATCCTTTTCCTTTCCCATAGTGACTTTGCATTGATAGCTGGCAACGGTTCTTTGGTTGAATGCTGACATAAATGTCAGGGAATCTGACCGTTGAAGAGTACTTTAGCTTTTATCAATTCCTTGGCAAATCGTCGACCTGAGATGGACGATCGTCGAACTGGGTTCGACGATGCGTCGAGCTGGGTTCAGAGATCGTCGACCTGACTTGGCTGTTCTTCAATTCTTTGGTGATCGTCGAGCTGAGTTCAAGGCTTGAGTCGTCGAGCTCACTTTATTGTAGAATCGTTGAGCTGACTTTGTTTAGATATATTTGAACGTCGAGCTGAGTTGGCCTGCAGATCGTCGATCTGAGTTCGACGTTCGTCGAACTCAGTTCAACTATCGTTGAACGCAGTTTGATCATTGCCTGATTCTTTTGTAATCTTTAGTCAGATCCATGCTCTCTTTGATGAAGTGTATCCTTGCCCAAATCCACAACCGGGGTTGTTCCAACAGAGTTAATCAAGAAGTATGGCATGGAAACAACCACTTCCATGAGAACTCCTATGGGATCCAGCATGTCTTTAGACAAGGATGGTGCTGGCAAGACATTTGATATCACCTTGTGTAGGGGCATAGTTGGATCACTACTCTAACAGCTAGTAGACCATACATAATGTATAATACCTGTGTTTGTGCTAGGTATCAAGTTTGCCCTAAGGAGTCTCACTATATAGTAGTAAAAAGAATATTGAGATATCTAAAGGGCACACCTAATCTTGGCCTATGGTATCCAAGGAATAGTGAATTTGAACTAACAGGCTTTTCGGATGCAGATTATGTAGGTTGTAAAGAAGATAGGAAAAGCACTTCAGGTTCATGTCAATTTCTTGAAAGAAGGCTGGTTTCATGGAGCAGACAAAAGCAAACAAGTGTTGCAATATCCATTGCCAAATCTAAGTAAATTTCAGCTGGAATTTACTGTGCACTATTGCTTTTGATTCGGCATCAATTACAAGACTACAACATTCAGCTAAGTAAAACTCCATTATATTGTGATTCTAATAGTGCCATTTCAATTGCAAATAATCCTATTGTACAACCTCGTATCCAGCGAGTGGGGCCGGCAGGAGCTAATGACCAAGTCCTAGGGAGAGGGACACGAGACAGATGAGTGGAGCGGGCCGGCTCGCACTCGCCTTAGGTAGTTCGGTAGGAAGCAGGCGAGTAGGGCTAGCCGGGCCCGTACTCGCCCAAGGCAGGGAGAAGGCGGCGAGTGTCGGCTCTATCGAGCACTCGCCTCCTAGGACGATTGGAGTTTTTCAAGGAGCACTCGCCAGCCTAGACACTCAACGTCATTCCGCCTTAGCGTTGAGTGAAGGCCAGACACTCAATATCATTCTGCCTTAGCGTTGAGTGAAGGCCCGACACTCAATGCCTTTCCTGAGCGTTGAGTGAAGCCCGCCCAGTCAGCTCCCTTTGTTCCCAGGAAGTAAGTGGATCCATGGTGGAGTAAGCGAGGGGCAAGTGGTGCCGGCCAGCTCGCACTCGCCCTAGAGGAACTCGGCAAGCGGCAGGAGAGCAGGGCCAGCCGAGCCCGTACTCGCCAAGGATCGAGAGGAGGCGGCGAGTGCCAACTCCATCGAGCACTCGCCGCCCCCGGCGAGTAGAGGTCTCAGGAACTATTCGCCTTGTCGTCTGAGATGTGTTTTTTACCATTTTACCCCTGCTAGCCTACCCATAGCCAGTTAGAATAGCAGAATTACGTTGTTGGAAGACCCAGTTGGGTTGCGCATAGCTGTTCAGAATAGCGGAGGTTAACTATTTGTAGGACATTTTCAGAAATTTATAAATAGGACCCAAAGGGTACCTCAGAAGGCATGCTCACTTGTCTCCCAGTCTTCTAGCGCTTTATGAGGTTGCCTTAGCTCGGCTCTTAGCTAGGGAGGGGGAGTGCTCAAAGATCTTCTTGGTGTGTGGTGGGACCTCCGCGCCAAGGCCTTGAGTCAGCCCCCTTTTCTTTTCTTTATCATTTTGCTTGCAGGAGAGAAGTTGGTGCGCGATCACCCCTTCCCCAAGGGTGAACTCCACAAGAGATCAAATTTTTGGTTTCAACATTCTGGTGCGGTGAGCATGGAAAGTGGTCAGCACAGAAAATCTTCGGCGAGTTCGATGACGGGAGGATCAGGACAAGGCTCGGATAGGTCCGAATTGCCACCCCCTCCCCCTCTTGCAACGATGGGGATGCTCAAAGAATTCAAGCAGGAGGTGCTCGGCCTCGTCAAGTTCGCACTTAGTGTGCGGGCTAAGTGTTCGAATCAAGTGGTTCCAGTCATAGCTGTCCCGTCTCTAGGCGAGGACGCTCCCGGCGAGCAATCCAGGAAGGAAGTTGCAGAGGAAGGGAGCGAGCACGAGCTCCCTGTGCAAGTGCTTTCCCAGGCTCGACGAGCGGTGGCAGGTTTGGAGAGATGGGGGGTATGAGACCCTCTGGCTCGCCCAGTAGTGGGAGGCAGCCCCTTTAGTGAGTTAGTTTCTTCTGCCCCAGTTCTAGAGGGTTTTTGGGAGCCAGAGATGTCTTATTACACCTGGAAGGGAGACCCGGTCCAACTCGTCCAGTGGTTTGAGGACGTGGTTTTGATTCGATAGATGTCAGATGGGTTCAAGTGCAGACTCTTTGCCATCACTCTCAAGGAGAAGACGAGAGAGTGGTTCCACCAACTCCTAGCCAACTCCATCTACTGCTTCGAAAACCTGCGTCGGGGGTTCATGTTGAGGTTCACCACCTCCAAGAGGAGGAAGAAGGAGTCAGAGTCCCTGTTCCACATAAAGCAGGGGATGAATGAGACCTTAGGGAGTTATGTCGACATGTTTCAAGAGGAGGTCACCCAGGTCAAAGAGATTCCAGTGCATACCCTAATGATGGCCTTAACCCTGGGGATGCAACAGGGTTTCTTCAGAATGGAGCTGAAGAGCGTGCCCCTTCTCCTATGTGGAGTTGATGGAGAGGGCGTTAAGGGAAGTCGACGGGGAGGCGTCAAACCCGGAGTTTGCCCGAAAGTGCTAAGTGGGCCACGGAGGAGGAGCCAAGAGAAGGTAGGGGTCAGGAGGAGCGGAGAGTTGAACCTCGGGAGAGGGAACAGCGGCAACAAAAACAGCAGTAGCCCCGGTGGGGGCGCTAAGAGCCAAACCATCGGCTAGGTTGGAGGTTGGAGTGGCAGGACCAGGGGCCGCGGAGAGGTTCCCATGGAGGATACTACTGCCAGGGGGCCATGGTTAGTTTTACCCTCCAGGTGGGAGGCAAGGGCAGAGACCACCTCTCCCTGACCAAAACCAGGATATGGTTATAGCCATAGGGGAGAGGAGGAGAGCAGTATGGAGATAGAGAAGGGAGGTTAGGGTATAGTTTCCCTACTGTGACTTCCAGCAAGAGGAGGGGCACGCTACAGCCACATGCCCAGAGTTCCTCGAGATGAGAGGAAACAGGGAGCAATAGTAATATCAAGACCGCTAGGGAGTGCAGATCGAAGAAGTCATTCCTCATGCAGAGGAGGACAGGTATGAAGATCGGGCCGATGTTTGGGCCCGGGGAGGGATCAAAGTGATCCATGAGGGGGTGGGGGTAGAGGCTTCCCAAAAGGCAAGTCTCCACACCAAGTACCGCAGGAGCGTTGGCTCCACATCCCAGACCCCACCCACAGAGGAGAAGATCACCTTCTCAAGGAAGGACATGGCAGACCATAAGGACCCCTTCTGCGACACGCTGGTCTTCCAGGCGGCGGTCGAGAACTTTACCGTCTCCCGGATCCTCATCGACAACTAGAGTTCAGTCAACGTCATCTTCAAGAAGGCGTTTGACGCGAAGAAGGTGGAGTCCAAGAGGGTGATGGGCTCAGATGGACCTTTGTTTAGGTTGTCAGGGGAGAGGAAGGAGGTTGAAGGAGGAGTGGGACTCCATGTCACTGTGGGGGGAGGGCAGTCCCGCACCTGTAGGTTCGCCATTGTGGACGCCCCTAGTAGCTACAATGTCATCTTAAGGCGACCCCTCATCAGCGCCTTCCGCTGTGTCCCCTCTTCCTTCAACCAATGCCTGAAGTTCAAGGTCGAGGTTATCTAGGTCTGGGTCTGGGGAGATACCAAGGTGGTGAGGGAGTGCTATGTCACGGCGGCGAACTACATCTCTTGGCAGGAGGGGGCCGAGGAGATGGAGCGAACGATGGAGTAGGCGGATCAAGATGCAGGAGTGGAGATGGAGGTGGAGGAAAATAGCACCCAGGTGGAGGTGGCGGAGGAAGTCCAGGAGCCAGCTGAGGCAATGGCCGTGGAGGAGACTGAGGAGGAAGTTCGTGCCCCAGGTGGGTAGAATGTTGGAGAATGGGTGGAGCAGTCTTGTCTGGAGGCTGCAGAAGAGGTGGTGGAGATGGAGGTTCTCACCCTCGAGGGTAGGGTGGATAAGGTCCGCATCAGCGGGGGGATGACCCCGGTGGATCAGGAGAGGATGTTGGAGTGCATCCAGAAGAACGTGGACATCTTCGCATAGAGTGCAACGGAGATGCCAAGTATCGATGCGGACTTCGCCTGCCACCGCCTCAACCTGGACCCAGAGGCCTGCCCCATCCAGCAGAAGAAGAGGTTCATCGCGAACAAGCTGGTAGAGCCCATCAGGGAGGAGGTGGCCAAGCTTCTCAAGGCTGGCTTTGTATCCGAAATACAATAACCCGGTTGGGTCTCCAATGTTATAATGGTTAAAAAAGTAGACGGCCGGTGGCATATGTGTGTCGATATTTCTTTACTTAATAAATCGTGCTCTAAGGACTGTTATCCTTTGCCTCGAATCGACGCACTGGTTGACTCAGCCGTTGGTTTTCCTGTATTGAGTTTTCTATATGCATTTTCAGGTTACCATCAGATCAAGATGCACCCCCAGACATCAAGGATGTCTCCTTCATCACGGGGGACGGGTGCTACAGCTACAAAATGATGCCCTTTTGAAAGTTATTACTTAAAGGTTAGATAGTCACCTAGAGGGGGGGATGAATAGGTGTTTGAACTTCCTTTAGTCTTTTTGATGTTTTCTTTTCTAAGTGATCTAGAGCATGTCCTTAGTACCTGCAATATAAAATAAGAAAAAGAAAAACAACACAGCACATAGATATTAATAGTGTTTCCCTAATTGGGTACATCCACTTTCCCTCCCACCTTTCTAAGTTATGTTATATAAGGCCCAAACTCCTCCAAAGTGCTCCTCAGAGCTTAAACCTCAGGCCCTCAGTCTTACACTCAGGTTCTCTTCAGAACCCTACCTCAGAACCACAAAGGTTCCTATCTCAGAGCCCTGTGAGGCTCCTACAGCTCAGTGGTCCACAAACCACCTACCTCAACCTTATCTCTAAGGCCTACAGCTCAGGCTTCTCAGCCCTACAACTTCAGGCACATGGCCCTACTCTCAGAGTGCTACAGCACTTCTACAGCTCAGTACTCTTCCAAGTTCCTACCTCAGTGCCCTTCAAGGAACCTATAGCTCAACATCCTTCAAGGCCTATAACTCAGTTACACACTTGTCACCTACAGCTATGTGACTCAACAGTCACCTACCTCGGGAACTAGGCCCTACACTCAGGCTGGGAGGACAGACCTACCTCAGATCCACACTTGGATCCTACCTTAGTACCCTAGCAGGGCACCTACCTCAGTGACTAATTAGTCACCTACAACTCGGGCACAAAGTGCCCTACAGCTCAGATTTAGACAAGCTGAATCCTACAGGAAATTAATCAAGGTATTGAAATAAAATAAAACCTTGACTCTGAGAAAAATCTCAAAGTCTACCTTGCTGGAATGAGCAGATATCAGTCCAGCTCTCTTGTTGTAGAAGGAATTAGTCTTCTTCTAGAGCTAGCTCCTTCTTTGCTGCACTGAAGTAGCTATTTGTTATTGAAGGCTGACGGCCCTTCACACAGCTATCTCTCCTTGCTGATTGGATGAATCAGCTACCTTGTTCAATACAGAACAAACTTGCTGAACTACAAGAAGCTTTAGCTATCTTTCTCTACCTTTCTGGCTAGCTCGACTGGACTTGGCTTTCAAGCACGTCGGAGAAGATGAAGTACAGCCGCCTCTCTTTTCGGTCCCGTGTTTGTTAACCCTAATCCCATTTTCTTCTTTTCATTTTATATTTATTGATTTGAATCAACGACACAATTTGAATGTGGGTTCCGCCAAGAATGGTCAGCGCCACCTCCTTTATAAGAGTACAAATAGTATCTTCCAGCGCTACTGTAGCTTTCTCGCAACGGTATGAAATGCTTTGTCTGCGCTCGACGAATGTAGAGTTGGGTTCGAAGAATTTTGAAATCAGTTCGACGAAATTTGAACTGAGCTCGACTAACTCAGAATCTTCAGACTTTAACTTGAGCTCGATGAAAGGTGAGTTGGGTTCGACTAATTCTGAAATCAGTTCGACGAATTCTGAACTGAGCTCGACAGACTCATAATCTTCAAAATTTAACTTGAGATTGATGAAAGGTGAACTGGGTTTGACAAATTCTGAAATCATTTCGACGAATTCTGAACTGAGCTCGATGAACTCTGAATCTTCAAACTTTAACTTGCTCGACGAAAGGTGAGCTCAGCTCGACGAACTCAGAATTCAGTTCGACGAATTCTGAACTGAGCTCTACTTTAGAAGCGTTTAGTGAGCATGCCTCACTCAACGCTTCTGTACTTAGATAAATTCTGATAGCTCTGTCTCATCGGTTCCTTCTCAACTGTCTTAGTGGTTTCTTCACAACTGTCTCAGCAATTTATTCTTCAAAGCTGAGACTATCTTTTGTCTCAGTGGTTTTGCTGGGACCACCATTTCTCTCAATGTTTTGTGTTGAGCTTCTCAACTGTCTCAGCAGTTATGCTGAGACATTCTTCTCAGCCGTCTCAGGTGTCTCGACTCTTTTGCCTTTGACATTCTTCTCAGTTGTCTCAGCTGTCTTTGGCGTTGAGAGCATTGAGTGTGCCTTCATCACTCAACTCTTTTTGCCTTAGTCAAATTTCCTAACTTTCAGCATACCCTTTTTGTTCACCTGTCCAATCCAGGACAACCTACATGCATGAACTTAAGCACACATCAAATACATCTATGCCCCTTAGCATGATTGGTGATGCCTCCTCAAATACTGAGGAATATTGTAGGGCACAATTTCCAACAATCTCCCCCTATTTGAAGAATGCAGAACACCCATCCATGCTAAGGTGCATCAACTCAAAAAGTATCATGATAAACTTGATGAGGCATTATCATGACAACTAGCCATCCCAATATAGGATAACTCCCTCTAGATGAGATGGCATAACACTATGATTAAATAACCAATAGTACTGGTGAATTATCAATCATTAACAATTTAATAGTATGATTAACTGCAAAAGCTTTATTAATCATTTACAAGGTAAACATTATGATTAAGATCTACCTAATCATTAACTTAGCCAAACAATAGTAGCAAACTTATGATTATAAGATATCTATGAAAGAACAACATTTCTTTAATCACAGATAAAAAATGAGAATTGCAAGCACATTTATCACAACAATATAGCTCATATTAATTTCATTGATAGAGATTTGATATTGCTACACTATTGATATTCATTATAAGACATTGATCAAATATTTAAAGAACCCTAAGTCTTACAGCCTCATATCAGCTCTTCTTTGATGAACTTTAATCAGCATCCTTGGTAGCAGCAGTCTTCTTCAAGTTTTCAGCTTTGTTCTCCTGCCACTTGAAGTAAAGGAATGGCTTTGGAATATATCTAGGAGGCATTTTCTTAGGGTTGCTCTTCCTTACTAGATTTTCTTTGAATACTCTTTCCCTTAGGGAATTTCTTTCCATATGCTTTATCCATTCCTCAAAAGGATATACACTATCAATATTCTTTAAAAGTTGTCCATGGCTTACCAAAGCATTGATAATGATGGATTCAAAGGCATCACTGAGTTGTTCATGATCTTGATCATCTCTGTTCCCAGCTCTCCTCTTTTCCATGAACTCTTCAGCCATCTGAGTTCCTTCCCTCTTTCTTCTGGAAGCAAGTTATGCATCCTATGTAGCTCTAGCTTGTGCTGGAAAGTCTAGGTCCTCTGGCCTCTTTTTATCCAGGTAGGGCAGGTGCAGTGCCACCCTGGTGCCTTGAGTTACATTGAAGACTTGATCTTCAATGAGTGTTGTTGTCTTAGCATGGCTGCTCTCCCCCTTTTTGCCTTCTTCACAGATGGTATTTTGTAGTAGGGTGGTGTTGGCTTCATTTTTACTTGATATAGATTAGAATATTCTGTCATTGTCAGCAAGCAGCTCATTTTTCAGAAGTATTGCCTCCTTCATAGAGTTAAAAGCAATATTGGTGGCATGCTGATTTACATGATCTGTTGCACCCTTGATCACAACATCAGTTGCACTCACATAATTCTTGACATATCCTATGTCAGCTGCAGAGAATTGTTGGCTTGTTTCCAAAGATTTCATGAGGGTGGTCAGCTTTATGCCAGCAGTTCCAGCCATGTCAAACCAGGTGGTGACCTGTTTGTTTAAGTGAGAAGATTCTTCTTTACTTTCCTTGACTTCAGTCAATTGTTCCTCCCTTAGCTTGGAAATTGATTGGTCAATTTACTCCTTGAGGGTTGTGGTCTGAGCATCTATGAGTGCTTTGATTTGGTTTAGCAATTCCCCATTGGAGATTAGGGTAGTTGAAGGATGGTTCATAGGAGGAGGAACTTATCCCTGAGTAGGGACCTGTGAGGGTCCCCCTCAACTAAAGCACCTATAGAAGGAAAAATTTCCTTAGATAAAAGTTGTATTAACACTACCAATTAAGAGGTATGAGTATTACCTGTAGTAGTTGCAGACTCAACAATTTTGTTGACAACATGATCCAGAGTTGTCAAATCCATCTAATCATGGTCCCCCTCAATATGAGCATCCCTCTCTAGGCTTGACCCGTTAAGATAAGTTTCTCAGGAGGCTCATGGTTATCTTTTGTAGCAGGGATATCTTCAATTGCACCTATATCATCAGTAAAGCCATATCTGCCTCATTTTCTGCAGCAACCTCTTCTTTAGTAACATACTTTGAAACTTGTCATGACCTTGGACTGGCATGGATTTTATCAACATGCACATCACTGACTTGAAGTTGGAAGATTGCAGAGGATTGACTGATTGATAATTCAACCTGCAGACTAACATCAGGTTGAGAGGAGGTTCCAAGCTCTAGTTCATAGTTGGCAGTTCTTTCTTCCTCAATAGGCTTATTCCTTGTGTCCCTAGAGGAGTCCTTAATTGCTGAAGGTTGGCTCATTGGCAGGACCCTAGTGAATCTGTCCAGAGTTTTTTATGTCCATTCTTTTTAGGTAGTTAATCTTTACTCCTTGCGCCTGCTTGAATATATCAAGATAGGTGTTCACTAGGTATAAGGAAAGAATTCCTCCATGTTTGGAGTGTGTAGACAGTCTACTATTCTCGGGTAGATGAGAGAAGACCAAGATGTTTTCCTATTGAAGATTATCCTAGTCATGACATCAAACATTGACTTGAAGATTGTGTCATGTGATCCAGGTTTGTAGATAAGGGCTTTCCCTACAATATATGCTAGTAGTTTACCTCTCTGATTGAAGAATTTCCTCTTAAGAGACCCAGGTTTGGCATCACTGTATCCACACCACATGAGAGCACTGTCTCTATCCATGAAGGTGGATTATTCTTCCACGTTAGGGTTGACGGAGGGTAGTTTAAGGGCTTTGCCTTGTCTCTTAGGGTTTACCTTAATCTTGATCTCCTCAATCTTAGACTTAAGTGAGTCTTGAGAGGATGATACCTTGATGTTGGAGAAGAATAATATTACCTCTTCTCTAAGAATGGTTGAGGGTTTAGAAAGGGTGTACTCCAAACCTGTGGTCTCAATCATCCTTAATAATTCCTTAATCTCTAGCGAGGCATGACTGAATTCATTCCTCACAATTTCATAGCCCTCATGGAGCTCCTTTGAGATCTTCGGCACCATTGAGTCAGTGCAGCAAGACGCTGAGAAGGTTTCGGTCTCGACGGCTAGGGTTAAAGTTTTTAAGAGTGGTGTGGCTTTTTGTTTCTTATCGCCTTTATATATATATATAGTGAAAAAGTTTAATTACCTTATCATTAGATTAACCAATTAAAAATTTTTAGACTTAAGTTAGTACTTTTAGGCTTTACGGCTTGCTCTACGCTTCCTGTTATGATACAGGACACTTAGTGCTTCTATTATACCTCTCAGCTTTTATTTTATTCACTTAATGCCTGATTAATGTGTAGATTCCCTCACTAACTGGATGTACATTCTATTTGTCTCACCATTATACAAATATTTTATCAATTCTAAGTATATTATAGACCAGTTAGCTAATAAGGAAGTTTTTAATTAGCAAACTTTATCAAGCACATATTTACAGGAAATTTGATCTATAGGGTAAAACCTACAAGTTTTAATAATGCAGATCATTTTGATAGATAAGAAAATTATTTTTTACAACTGATGTGCTTGATTTGTTTTATCCTAAGCACATCTGTCTTAGTTTATAAATCTGCAAACTTAGTCTCTGTATAAAAGAGAGAGACTTACCTTGTGGTTGTTAGCCTTTAGCCCTTTAGGATTTCACTCTTATCAACCTCAACATTTATTCCTTGCTCCACTTGGACCATAGTCCTTTGTTGAAAATGGTGAAGTGAAAGTGCGTGAATGGGCGACCTGTCTGTGCAGCCTATACGGACAGGACTGGCGGTTAGCCATATCGGCGGAGCTGTTGCAGTCAGCTTGTTCTTTGGAAGCCTGGGCTGTCTGTTCGCGCGGACTGTGTGGATAGAGGTGGCGGCCTGCCAGGCCGGCTTATGCTCAGCCAGCGGTTTGGTCCAAGAAGGTAACCGGGCGGATAGCCTTTTTATCTGCGGAGTCCGGCAAAATGTGGACTGGATTAGAGCTCGGCAGACCGGCATGGCAGATGCCTTGGTATAGCTTTGGTAGTGCAGCTGGTGGAATTCGCAGGGATCACTAGTTAGAGCGGAATGGATCTAGAGGCCGCCGGGTTTGGCGGACTATTTCCAGTGTCTGCCAGTAAGCGTGGACTTGTCCTTGTGGCCGGTGGTGTGGATTTGGTTGGTTCTGAACCAAGTCCAGGTTTGGCTCAGTCCGGCGAGATCGCGCAGTTAGCGCGGACTACATCTCAGTCCGCCAAGCTCGGTAGTAGTGCAATGTGACTTTGTTGCGAGCTTGGGGTATGTGGACTGGAGGTGAGTCCGCAGGGCGCGCGGACTGGGGCGGTGTCCGCTGATAGGCGGAAAAGATGTTGATGCAGAGTTCGGTTGGTGGCGGCATCCTGGCTAGGACTTTGGCGACAAGGAGGATAGAGGTTGCTGTCCGGCCTTGGTGATACTACTTGGCGGACTGGTTATCCATGACAGGTCGCGGTAGACTGGATGTGTATTTGCGGCTTGCGGATACATGTGGTTCTTGCTACGGGATAGGGGCGGTTATCCTATCGGCTAGGGCGGTGACCACACTCCACATCGTGCCTATAAATAGGACCCCTTGTCACATCAATGATAGGCGAATGAACAGTAAGTGAACTTGCGGATAGTTTCTACGGACTGGATTCTTGTATCCGTGCGGTTTGAGAAGCTTGACCGGGTTGTGCTGTGCAGGTTGTGCGGATAGTGTTGGAAGGCCAGGACTTGGTTTTGACTGTGGTCAAGTACAGTGCAGACACTGCGGATAGCAACCAACGGTTAAAAGCAGGTCGCGGATTGTGATTAGGCAGTCTCTCTTATGCAACTATTTTCCCGGTTCAATAAGTTGTCCGCTTCTAGCGGCCTGTTCAGTTCAGCAGCAGCAGATCGTGCGGTCAGGCGGCTAGGCGACCTTGCGATTAGGATGCTTGCTGATCGACGAGTAGAGTTCCTTCTTGCATTGGAATAATGGGTAGTCCACACTGCTTGGTTTGTGGTCTGGCGACATGGCGGTTTGTGCAGACTTCATAGTGCAGCAGTAGAACTGGAGGCTAACTCCTTGAGTTCGTGCGGTTATATTTGCCTTGTAATTGTTTCTGGTTTCCCTTTTGTTACTTTGGCGAATCTTGTCTCGCCATGTGTGTCTCTCCTTGTAAAGATTGTTTAGTACAAGATTCTTGCTCTTCTGGTTTGTATCTAGTTTATTTGGGCTCAGATAGGTTGAGTGTTCCTGTGCTTGATTTCCCGTCTTCCACTATATCAAATTTCAACATAGTATCAGAGGTAATAGAGGCTTGTGTAGTGGATCAATTGGCAGTTTGCTTTAGTGCTTCTGTGATTCTACGTGAACCAGGGTTAAGTGCAATGGAAGGTGGTTTTGCAAGTAATCTTGGAATGGAGCTTCTTACATGGACTAACTTTCTTAAGTGGAAGTCATGTATGGAATGCTATCTTCTTGGAGAGGACCTCTTGGAGGTGGTTTGCGGAGATGAAAGGAAAGAGGATACTGCTATCAATGCTGAAGTGATGAGAGCTTGGAAGAAGAGAAACGCGAAAGCGGAGGTTGTTCTCAAGCAGGTGATCTCATCGGAACTCTCGGACCACATAGGCGGATGTCGGTCAGATGCGGAGATTTGGACTTCCCTCGATGGGTTGTTCAACAAGGAGGTGAAGGTGGTTGCGGAGGTTGGTCCCTCTACTTCTGATCAGCAAGAGATGAGTGTTTCTCCTAGGCATGTTGGGAAGAGGAAGGGAGGACCAAGGTGTTATAAATGCAAGCAACCTGGTCACCTCAAGAAGGAGTATAGGGATTTCTTGCACTCAGTGAACGTCACTCATGTAGGGAGCAAAGGGAAGGACTTGGTTGAGTCATCAATAAGTTTTGATGCTGATTAGTTGAAGGCCAGTGATATTGGAGCTATCTAGCATAAAATACTGGGGCACATGGGGATGGACAAGCTGAAAGCAATGGCGGTGAGAATCCTTGTGAGAGGCTTGCCTAGGATGTCATCCTTCGGCGACGGTCAAGCTTGCGCAGGATATCAACACGGTGAAGCTTATCGCTTTATGTTTGATATGGCACAGTCCAGGTGTAAGGAACCATTGGAGGTTGTCCATGGTGATCTGGTGGGCCAACCATCACCGCCAGTCTTGGAGGCAGCAGGTACATGCTGATATTGGTTGATGACTACTCGAGGTATACCTGGTTGTACTTCATGAGGGAGAAGTCGAACGCATTCCGGTTGTTTGTGGAGTTCAAGAAGCTTATGGAGGGCTAGCTTGGTCTGTGGATCAAGAAGTTGAGAACGTGCAACAGAGGTAAGTTCGGCTCAACCATATTCTCTAACTTTTGCAGGAAGCATGGAATCCGAAGGGAGCTCTCTTGTAGACATACTCCAAAACAAAGTGGAGTAGCATATCAGAAGATCCGTCTTTTGACAGAGACCTGCAAGTGTTGGCTTAAGTGCAAAGGAATTCCTAAGACTTTTTGGGCGGAAGGGATGGCCTGTGCGGCACATGTCATCAATTGGATTCCTCTGAGTCCGATTAACACGAAGACTCTGTATGAGCTAATGTTCAGGATAAAGCCCAGTGTGAAGAACCTTCGGGTGTTTTGATCTACCTACTTTGTACACACTCCAGATGCTCTCAAGACGAAACTAGTCTTTGTTAGGTATGATGAGCAGAAGAGGAGATGGTGATGTATGAATCCTGCGACAAAGAAGTTCATCGTATCGAGAGATATTGTCTTCGATGAGCTGACGTCATATTGGGGTAGCTTAGATGAAGAGCTAGAGGTGAGCAGGTCAGATGGTGGCCTGAAGAAGGCTGTTGCTAAGGTTTTGATGGAGCTGTCTGTGTCACCAGGAACTCCAGGTTGTTATAGCTCCGGGGTAGATACGTCTGGGTCAGGAAGCAGGGGGAGCAATGATCCAGATGCTTCTGGTTCGAAGATGGTTGTTTCTGGTTCAAGAAGCAAGGGAGCGTTGCTCCAAGTGCTTCTTGTTTGAGTAACAAGGGGAGCAATGTTCCGAGCAGTTCATGTTAAAGAGCGGTGGTTTCTGGTTCAGGTAGCGGGTGGAGCATTGCTCTAGGTACTTCTGGTTCTAGTACAGTGGGTTCTTGTTCAGGAAGCAAGGAGAGCATTATTCCGGATTTGCCCGGGAATGGAGCTGGTTCAGGAACAACGGAGGTGGTTAGCCGTGATCAGACTCTTCGGAGGTCGATGAGGGTCATTAACCCACCAGTTCGATATTGTGGAGGAAACACAGTGAGCTTGGTCTCATGTTTTCTCGCAGGCCCTTAGATCGTGCAAGGGTCTTCTAGCTGTGATGATACCATTAGAGTCAATGAGGTGAATGATGCAAAGGCTGAGGAGGTGACTACTCTCAGAGGAGACGAGGCATGGATCCTTGTGCCCAAGATCGTTGGAGATACTCCTGTGATGTACAAGTAGAGTTCGAGGCTGAAGAAGAATGCATAAGGAAGCATGACTCCTTTTGGGAGATGCTGGAGGGATCCCTCATGGTCCAAGATATGCGGGGCGGGGACTATGTCTCAAACATCTTCTCGAAGGCGCTATCAGAGGGACCAGGTGCAAGGTTATGGGAACTACTGGGGTTGCTCACCACTTCTCACTTCAAGGGTGAGTGTTGAAAATGATGAAGTGAAAGTGGGTGATTGGGATACCTGTCTGCGCGGCCTATGCAGACAGGACTGGCGGTTAGCCAGTTCAGCGGAGCTGTTACAGTCAACTTGTTCTTTGGCGGCCTGGGCTGTCTATTCCTGTGGATTGTGCAGACAGAGGCGGCGGCCTGCCAGTCCGGCTTATGCTCAGCCAGCGGTTTGGTCCCAAAATTTAACCGGACGGATAGCCTCTTTATCCGCGGAGTCCAGCAAGATGCAGACTGGACTAGAGCTCGGCAGACCGGCATGGCAAATGCCTTGGTCTAGCTCTGGCAGTGCAGCTGGTGGAAGTCGCATGGAACACTGGTTAGAGCGAACTGGATCTGGAGGTTGCCGGGTTTGGCGGACTGTTTCTAGTGTCCGCTAGTAAGCGCGTACAATCCTTGTGGACGATGATGTGGATTTGGTTGGTGGAAGTCCAGGTTTGGCTAAGTCCGGAGAGATCGCACAGTTAGCGTAGACTGCGTCTCAGACCTCCAAGCTCGGCAGTAGTGTCATGTGTAACATCCCTCAGGCAACTAGATGCACAATGAGTGGTTTTGTCATGACTAGGTCATGACAAAACCCTAGAAGCCCAAGAAGATTAAGTGGACTTAGGAATATATGTGAGATCATTATGGTCTGCAAATAGTAGATTCCTAAACCCTAGTTTAAGATGATCATGAGACTCCAAGATGCCACCATGACCTCACCAATCTATTGAAAGGCCTTAAGGGTCCACTTGAGTCAACCTACGGTGGCAAAGTTGACCTAGGATCATCCTATGCCGAAATAGGGCAAGATGCCCTAACTAAGGGCAATGAGCCCAACCAACCCTACTAAGGTCTCCCTAGACCTAGAGTGGGGTCAAGGGGTCACCAAAGATCCATTGGGGTCAACCTCAGAGCTTAAGTTGACCTAAGTCAACCCTAACCCTAAATGGGTCAAACTAACCTATATAGGTTCAATTGACCTTCCTTTAGCCATGTGGACCCCACTCATGCCCTCCTAACCCTAGAGTGAGGTCAATGGGTCACCAAGGACCCACTGGGTCAACCCTAGTGGCTAAGTTGACCCATGTCAACTCAAACCCCAAAGTGGTCAAAGTGCCCCTAATAAGGGTCAAGTGACCTTTAAGGTGCCAAGTCAACCCTATCCATCCATACCTAGACCCTAGGGGAGGCCAATAGTTCACCAAGGACCCAGTGATGGTGACACAAAAGGTCAATTTGACCAAAGTCAACCTTAAGCTAGGTAAAGTCAAACTTAGCTCAAAATGGGATAATCAAGCTCAACCCCTAGCCACTTGGGCTAACCACCTCCTAACTATTTTATATTATCTTAGTGGGCTGCATTTAGGCTAGTGCCATGACATAATTTGGATATGAAGGGCAGAAGAGAGAAAACTCCAAATTTCTCTTTATTGGAGGAGAGAGAAAAGGAGTTAAACCATTCATGGCTTGGGGAAGCCAGGACCACCCCTTTTATTTCTTGATTCATTCCCCCTTTCAGTGTGGAGAAGGCCAGGGGTCATCCTGGTGGCTGTTTAGGGCTAGGGGAGGAGAACCACCATGTCCGAGAAATGTTATTCTTGGCCATTAATGGTGACATGAAGGAAGGCCCTTCTCCTCACCCCATTAAGGGATGGATTCAACTCCTCTGAGGAAGAGGAGGAGTTTCTAGCCATTTCCTGGCTGGATTGAGCCCAATTCACCTCCCCACCACCATGGCCAAGGCAAGCTCTTTAGGGACATTAATGGCCACCTCAGCTAGACCTCTGCCCTCCCCCTTTTCTTTGTTTTAAAAGCATCACAGTGCTCCAGGGATTCGTTTCCACCCTTAACCCGACGTTTTCGACTTACTTCACTGTGAAGTTGCAGAAACCCGAGTGGTGCCACCACCACCATGGCATCTCGGCAATCGGCGCACCTCCAGCCTGCAAACAAGATCCTCCCCTTCTTCTTCTCCTATGGGTAGATCATAGGGATCATTTAGAATAAAAATCGGGCACTGATGGCCGCGGAACAGAGACTGACTGTGGTTGGTTCGAAATGGTCAGATTCTGCGGGCCGGTTAGAAGATCGAGTTTTCTAATGAGAGGAGGCAAGTGCACCTATCGCAAGTAGTACTCGGTATTCAGGAAAATACCGAGGTCGTATTATTCTCGGGGACGCATTGATTATATCTACTCTTCCAGGAACACTATTATCTTACTAACAGTAAGGTGGGATTTTTTTGTTTAATTAAAACGGAAAGAAAGAGAGCAGAATTTTGCTAAGTTAGTTCGATGACGGGTTAACGCTCGGCATCGAATCGGATTAAGACTAAAATAATTCTCAATAATTATTAAACTTTGTTTTTAAATTAATAAAAGGCACTTGGCCGTGGAGGTTCCAAGAACATGAGCTCACCTTGGTCTAGGGATATCGCTCACCTGGGCGCTAAGGCTATTCGACAGAACGTTAGTCCGATGAAGGATTCCCCTTAACGCCCGCATTACACTAAGAACCCCGCTATTGGGTGGGGAACCCAATCCGGCAGAACTACGTTTCTCCTCTTTCGAGGGGGCGTACGCAGTTCTCTTTACCCAAGGGGGATCGGTCCATACGTGCAGCCTCTCGGCGTCGCGTATGGATAACGGAAATAGAGCCCACACATCGATTATGTGGTCCTATGCGTCGTTAACCCGGGGTAAACCTTAAGTCCTTAAATTAAAATTAAAATAAAGTTTTTTTTTTAATTATTTCAAATCATTTTATATGTCCCAATGCTCTTCGATGCCGAAGGCTAAAAGAGATTAGCCACTCATCGGTATGGGGACGGCTTTATGTTTTTAGGTGAAGCGTGAGTGTTAAATTAAGCACTGAACAATTATAAGAGAAAACACGAAAAATAGGACAATTAGATAAATTGAAGGCTAATTGATGCAGGCACTCACGCACACTTCAAAACCATAAAGAAAATTAAATAAAGCAAGCCCTACTCAAATGAGTAGGCGGAAATAAATGCACACACGCACACACTCTTCTTAATTGAAGAAAGCGATAAATAAAGCGGTAAATTTATCTCATACACGCACGCACTCTACTTGAAAGTAAAACACACACACGCACTCTACAGAAATGAAAACACACGCACCCACACAAAGTTTTCCTACTCAAGTGAGTAGGAAGAAAATGAAAGCAGTAAAAAGACAAGTCCTACTCAAACGAGTGGGCGGGAAATGAAAGCAGAGCGCCATTTAACTCTTAACGAGTAGGCGGAAATAAATGCATACGCACAAACGCACTCTACAAGAGTTGAAATAAAGTAGTAAAACTTAACTCATATACGCACACACACTTGCAAAAATAAGAAAAACAAAGTTGCTGAAAGATTAAAACGACTGCATTTCTACCGCTAGAATGCGGTAGAAATGCATAAAAAGTGAAAATAAAAATTAAACGGAGCAAAAATTTTTGCAAATAAACGCAAAATAAAAGTACTCGAAAAATTAATACAACTGCATTTCTACCGCTAGAATGCGGTAGAAATGCATAAAAAGATGAAATAAAAATTAAAGGGACTAAAAGTTTTGCAAATAAAAAGCTAAAATAAAGTGAGCGAAAAATTATAACGACTACATTTTTATTCATAAGTTTTTATAAAACTTCCAAAAAAGTGAGAATAAAACTAAAAAGGAACGAGAAGTTTTACATTCCTAAGAGCCTAAGTTAAAGAAAATAAAAACGAACACCTTTAGGGGAGTTTTTATAAAACCTATATGAATGAAAATGATAAAGAAGAAAAAGCTAAAGCTAAAAAGTGCAGAAAATGAAAACTAAACGGACGGCACAACGGCTGGAAATGCCGATAAATCCTAAATCTAACTAAGTTATCAAAGCTATAAAAATGAAAACATAAAAGAAACACAAAAAGATGAACGAAAAATTGCTTAAGTAGGCGCATTCAAATGGATTTTTCATACTAATGAAGAGAGAAAAATTCAAATTTTATTAAAGCAAAAACCCTAATACAAACTAAGAGAGAGAGAGGGGGGAGAAATTCTCCTTACATAAGTGTGGAATCCAAATAGGCAGCACCTCCCCTAAGCAAAGTGGTCAAAAAAGTGGACAAAATAAGCTTCCTGGAAGCTCTTATTTATAGGCAAATTTTCGGGTTGGTCACGCCCGTGACTAGGGCGTGACAGGGGGGCGTGTCGACACTATTCATGAGCTGATCGGGTGACTTGACTGGAAAGTTGACTTTGGCTGAAAACGTGGCGGTCACGCCCTAGGTCACGGGCGTGACATGTGTCAGTCACGGGCGTGACTGGGGCGTGTCGGGGAGGTCGATCTGGGCGCGGTCCGGCCGCAAAGTCGCGCGCGTCACGTCGGGCCAGGTGGCTGAGTCACGCCCGTGTCACACCTTGACACGGGCGTGTCTAGGGGAGTGTCGAGCTTGGTTTGATCATCGCCGATCATCGAGCTGGCAACCTGTGGTCTGCGATCGTCGAGGGCGTGACACGGGCGTGTCAGTCATGTGACACGGGCGTGTCAGTCAACATTTTGACTTTTTCTGGAATTTTTCTGGAATTTTGCTGGAATAAAAAAAAAGCTAAGTTAGAAATAATATTTACAAAAATAAGCAATTTATTGAATAAAACTAATAAAAAAGACAAAAAATTAACAAAATTGACTAAATAAAATACGAAAATATAGGTATATTTACAACTCATCAAACACCCTCATACTTAAGCTTTTGCTATTCCAGAGCAAAAGTTTGAGGTGAACTTATAAGGAATAATAAAAAACCCTAAGTTCTGCTACCGCTAAATTAATTATAAGAAAGATCAAATAAAAATATACGGGGTATAAGAGTTAAGTCCTAAAATTATTTAGATGATTTAAACAGAGCAAAGGTTTTGGCCAAAAGACTTCTTGATGTAATCAAATAGAAAGCAATAATTGTATTGGTTAGATTAACAGAAAATAGTTTGGAGTTATACGAACTTTAGCTTATAGGAGTGTTATCGGAAATAATGCAATTTACGAATTATGCTCTCAAAAAGATTTTTGAATTAATTTTAGAGTCATGAAATTGGCTAAGGGGGGTTGATGGTTGTTTATGAAGATGCTTGGATTTTGAGGCGAGGTTATTTTTTTTCTCGAACCTCCATTTTTTGATTTGATGTTAAAGGAAAACGAAATCTTATTTTCCTTACATAAAATTTTTCTTCTTCATAAATAAAAATAACCCAATGTATATGTGTTGGAGTAATGAATTTTATCCTCTTACTCCGTAACGTATAATTTTTTAATTTATTGGGTGTCTATGTTTACGGAATGAAATCTTATTCCCATTGACATAAGATCTTTTTGGGGAAATATTTTTATCATACCGAGTAGGTTATGATAGGTAAGGGGAGAAAAGAGAACTAGATTTTTAATTAAAAAATAATTGAGAGCAACCTTTATAAATTGTACGTTCCAATTTTTCAGAAAGCTAAAAGCAAGCATAATTGAATTCTATAGTCATTATTTTCTAACATGGTACACATGCTCCTATCTATGAAAAATTAGAAGTAGTGCCTAAAGCGAGTCCCCTATTTTTAACAAAGTATAATAAATTCTTTAAAACTTAACCCCGGCTATTTAGATTTTTCAATCTATAATTAACAAACGAATAGTGAACAAAGAATTGATCAAATTCGCATATAAATAAACTCAAAACGAAAGTTTTGGATAACAAGAAACTTAAGAATGAGATGTTTGATTTATTTGTTTCATAACTTACATAAAAAATTTTTTGTTGGTTTTTTGAAGTTATGCTCTTTTTTTTGTATTTTTGTATTTATATCTTTAATATATACATACTAAAAAGAAAGAAAAAATGCGAAAATAAAATTTTTTTGGATTTTTAAGTTTTGTGAATTTTTTTGTATTTTTATATTTTGTGAATTTTTTTGTATTTTTAATGAAATTTTCATTCTATTTACAAAAATTTGGGAAAAAGAAAAAATATTTACAAGGATGAGAGGGAAAAAGGGAGAGGGGAAAGAGAAAGAATATTTACAAAAAGTATTTACAAAAATTATTTACAAAAATATTTACAAGAATATTTACAAAAATATAAACTAGGTAGCCGCGAGATGACTCGTTATGTGGATGGCCCGATGAGCCGGATCTCGCGGACAAAAATAAAAATAAGTCAAAGTTTCAAAAATGAAACTTCAAAATTTTAAAAAAAAATTTTTTTTTTTTATTTTTGTGTTATATATATTTTTTTTTTATTTTTTAAGTTTTGTTTTTTTTTGTTGTTTTTTTTTGTTTGTTTTAAATTTGTTTGTTTGTTTTGTTTTGTTTTTGTTAGTAAAAAAAGGAGAGTACGAAAATACGCAAACACCCCCATACTTAGATCCAACATTGTCCCCAATGTTGTATGCTAAGTATGAGGAACAAGACAGCAGGTATATGTAAAAAGGAAAAAGAGGGTGGGCAGAAAATGTCCCTGATCCGCGCTCGGGGAAGCCCATTAGAAACCCTGTATTTATTAGAAAAATAGAAAACATAATAAATAAAGACGTAAAAAAGATAGACGTGGGGTGCCTCCCAGGAGCGCTTTGTTTATAGTCGCGTAGCTTGACTATAGTGGCGGGTTTATATATGGAGAAGGGTTATGGTTTCGCTCCTACTGATCACAGGGTCGCCCGCTATATAAGACTTTAACTGATTACCGTTCACCTTAAAAGTGCCTTTTTCGGGGTGGGAGATGAGTATGGTCCCATATGGCCAAACCTCTTCAACCTTGAAGGGGCCGAACCATCGCGATTTTAGCTTACCCGGGAAAAGCCTAAGACGTGAATTGTAAAGAAGGACTAGATCGCCTGGAGAAAAAATTTTGGGGGTTTTAATTTTTCGATCGTGATAAAACATAGAAAGCTCCTTATAGAACTTTTTGCTCTCGTAAGCGTTCGCACGCCATTCATCGAGCTCGTTTAGTTGCAGTTTTCTATTCTGAGCAGCTAAGTTAGAGTCGAGGTTTAAGAGTTTTAATGCCCAAAGTGCGCGGTGCTCCAGTTCTACGGGTAAATGGCATGTTTTGCCATAGACTAATCGAAACGGGGTACAACCGGTAGCGGTTTTGTACGCCGTACGATACGCCCATAACGCCTCGTCGAGCTTAGCGGACCAATCTTTCCTATTAAGCGAAACGGTTTTTTCTAATATGCATTTGATCTCTCGATTTACTACCTCAACTTGGCCACTTGTTTGCGGGTGGTAGGGGGTGGCAAGTTTGTGCGTGACTCCGTATTTAGCTAACGTCTTAGCCATTAGAGCGTTACAGAAATACGTTCCCCTATCACTAACAATAGCGCGAGGCGTGCCGAAGTGAGAAAATAATTTTTTTAGAAATGTAACGACGACTCGCGCATCGTTGGTGGGGAGAGCCTGCGCTTCCGCCCACCGTGATACGTAGTTGACCGCTACTAAAATATAAGAATTTTTAAAAGAAGGAGGTAGGGGTCCAACAAAATCTATGCCCCATAAATCGAAAACTTCGCATTCTAAAAACATATTTTGGGGCATCTCGTCTCTACGTGAGATGTTACCCGACCGCTGACAGCTATCGCATGCGCGCACAAAATTGTGCGCGTCTTTGAAGAGAGTGGGCCAAAAGTAGCCCGCCTCTAGCGCCTTCCTAGCGGTCCGGTTGGCTTGATAGTGCCCCCCGGCTGGACCCTCGTGGCAGTGCCGCAATATTTGTGTGCACTCCACTCCCGCGACGCATCTTCGAACCGCTTGGTTCGCGCAGATACGGAAAAGAAAGGGGTCATCCCAAAAGAAATTTTTCAAGTCGGAAAAGAATTTCTTCTTTTGATGACTTGAAAAATCTTTTGGAAGTACCCGCGCGACTAAGTAGTTCGCAAAATCTGCGAACCAAGGCGAAGATGACGAAGACGAACGAATGGCGAGAAGGCATTCCTCGGGGAATCTTTCATTTATTTTAGATTCGACGAGCGCTTCCGCACCCGGATTTTCTAAACGGGAGAGGTCTTCTGCCGCTAGATTCTCCGCGCCCTTCTTATCTCAGATCTCCAAATCAAACTCTTGTAGGAGGAGAATCCATCGAAGAAGGAGGGGCTTCGCATCGGCTTTAGCTAATAGATATTTAAGGGCGAAGTGATCGGTAAAAACGATAACTTTAGATAGCGTAAGATACGAGCGAAACTTATCGAAAGCGAAAACGACGGGTAAGAGTTCCTTTTCCGTCGTCGTGTAATTCACTTGTGCGGAAGTGAGCGTCTTGCTAGCGTAATAAATAGGATGAAAATGTTTTTCTACGCGTTGGCCAAGAACGGCGCCTAAGGCAATATCACTCGCGTCGCACATGATTTCGAACGGAAGGGACCAATTAGGGGCCACTAGAATTGGAGAATTGATAAGTTTTTGTTTTATAAAATTAAAAGCAGACTCGCAATCGCTACTAAAGACAAAAGGTGATTCCTTTTCCAAGAGGTGAGTAAGCGGCTTTGTTATTTTTGAAAAATCTTGAATGAAGCGCCTATAAAAGCCCGCGTGGCCTAAGAAACTCCTAATAGATTTTATGTTAGTCGGCTGAGGAAGTTTTTCTATGATTTCTACTTTGGCCTTATCGACCTCTATCCCCTTAATCGAAATCTTATGGCCGAGGACCAAACCTCCTCGAACCATAAAGTTACACTTTTCCCAATTTAAAACAAGATTCGTGTCATCGCATCGCTGGAGGACACGAGCAAGATTACGAAGACAATACGGGAATGAGCATCCGAATACAGAAAAATCATCCATAAATATTTCCATAATATCTTCTACTAGCTCACCAAAAATTGCTAGCATACATCTTTGGAATGTAGCCGGCGCATTGCAGAGGCCAAATGGCATTCTTCGATAGGCGAAGGTGCCAAAGGGGCAAGTAAAAGTTGTTTTCTCTTGGTCTTCGAGGGAAATGGGGATTTGGAAAAACCCCGATAAACCGTCGAGAAAACAATAAAAAGGATGTCCGGAAAGACGCTCAAGAATTTGGTCAAGGAACGGTAGTGGAAAATGGTCTTTGCGGGTGGCATCATTAAGTTTGCGATAATCGATGACCACACGCCAACCCGTAACAGTACGAGTTGGGACAAGCTCGTTGTGCTCATTCGCCACTACGGTTAGGCCACCCTTCTTGGGCACGACATGAATGGGACTAACCCATGCACTATCAGAAATGGGATAAATAATCCCCGCATCTAATAATTTAATTATCTCATCTTTCACGACGTCTTTCATGTTTGGGTTAAGACGCCGCTGCGGCTGAATGGTTTTGCGGCAATTATCGTTTAAGAAAATTTTATGAGTGCAGAAAGAAGGGTTAATCCCCTTTAGGTCAGAAATTTGTCACGCAATTGTGTGGCGATGTTTAAGCAAAACCTCCAATAAATCGGAGGTCTCCGAATCGCTTAAATACGAAGAAATGATTACCGGGAGTGTATCATTTTTCCTCCAAAAGGCGTATTTTAGGGATTCGGGAATGGTTTGAGTTCCAGGATGGGCGGTTCTTCTAGTGAGGTTTTAGTGCTAATGTCTTTTGAACCAATTGGTTCAAAAGTCATGTTCGTAGACGCGTCCTCATCGCAATAAAAATTTTCGAGTGAAAAAATATTTTCGTTTAAAAACTCAGACTCGAAAACCGGAGAAGAACAATCTCCATAAAAAGAATCTAAAGAGTAGCAGAAATCATCGCTCGGCGACGAGTCTTCCATAGAGGAGTTAATAGAAAAAGTAACTTGGTCGTATCCTACCCGAAGGAGAAGCTGACCATTACTTACATCGATTAACGCACGTGAGGTCGCGAGGAAAGGGCGACCAAGTATTATTGGTACGTTGGCGTCTTCCTCGATGTCCAAGATGATGAAGTCCACCGGGAAGGTGAACTTGTCTACTCGGACAAGGACATCCTCAACAACCCCGATGGGGAACCTAAACGAGCGATCCGCTAGTTGGATGCGCATATTGGTAGGAGCAGGAGTACCCAAACCTAAACACAGGAAGAGCGAGAACGGCATCAAATTAATGCTCGCGCCTAAGTCTGCCAAGGCGTATTTTACTAATACATCGCCAAAAAGGCATGGGATGGAGAACCGTCCCGGGTCGTTTTGTTTTGAGGGCAATTTACTAGTAAGAGCCGCCGAGCAGACAGCGTTGAGAGATATATGCGAAATATCCTCGAGTTTGCGTTTATTAGAAAGTAGTTCTTTTAAAAATTTCGCATATTTAGGCATTTGCGAGATAGCCTCGCAAAAAGGAACATTAATATGAATTTGTTTAAGTAATAAAATAAATTTTTCATATTGCGCGTTTACTCGCTCGTTATCTAACTTATGCGGGTAGGGCAACGCCTTGTTTAAAATAGTTTTGTCGTTAAAAATCGGTAAGGGTTGCGTAATCGAAGAAGAGGGAAGAGGGGTCAGAGGTGAAATATGTACCTGAGGATCGATCCGTTTTGGATCGACCACCTCCTTACCGCTACGGAGGGTTATAGCATTGGCGGTTTCCCTTAGATTGGGCTCCGTGTTCCCTGGCAGTGCCCCCAGGGCGCGTTCCGACATAAGTCGCGCCAGCTGTCCAACCTGTAGTTCTAAATTTTTTAGCGATCCGGTGATGTTCGGGATATTGGACTCGTTGGACACGACATAACGATTAAAATTTTCCTCCACCGGGGATGGCTTCATAGGAGGGGGAGGAGGAAACGTTGGCGCAAAAGGAGGGGGAGGGGGACGCTGCACGTTGTTCGGGTTGCTCCAGGAGAAATTCGGATGGTTCCTCCAACCCGGATTATAGTGGCTACTATAAGGGTTGTTTTGAAATGAGGGACGCACCGGATTTCCCATGTAGTCCACGAATTCATCGACTACGCAGACGTTAGAGGGGGGGAGAAAACAAGGCGGAGTGGAGAAGGTAACAGACATCTCCACCACCTGCTTAGTTAGCCTTTCCACTTGGAGGGCTAGCTGAGCAGTGGCATCCACTTCAAAAATGCCAGCCTGCTTAGGGCGCGCCCGCGGGACATTCCACTGGTAGGCGTTCACCGCCATTTCCTCGAAAAGGGCCTGGGCGGCATCGGGGGTCTTATTGTTCAGAGTGCCCCCGGCAGCCGCGTCAATCATTTGACGCGTCTGACTATTCAGTCCATTATAAAAAATTTGTACCTGCAACCACGTTGGCAGAGCGTGGTGCGGGCACCGGCGGAGGAACTCCTTAAAGCGTTCCCAAGTCTCGTAAAGAGACTCGGAGTCGTTTTGGACGAACGAAGATATGTCCGCCCGTAGTCTTGCAGTTTTCGCGGGCGGAAAATACTTCGTAAGGAATTTCTCAGCCAATTCCGCCCAGGACGTGATGGATCCCCGCGGGAGGGAGAGTAACCACGCCTTAGCCTTGGACTTAAGAGAGAAGGGAAAAGGCGCAAACGAATGGCGTCATCAGTGATGCCATTAATTTTAAAAGTATCGCAAATTTCAAGAAAATTAGACAAGTGATTATTGGGGTCCTCATCCGGCAGTCCGTCGAACTGCACGGCATTTTGGATCATTTGAATCACACTTGACTTAATTTCAAAATTATTGTTGGCCACAGCGGGCCGAACAATACTCGACCCCGTATCATCCAAGTTGGGCCGAGCGTAGTAAGACATAGTACGCTCGGCCGGTTGGGCATTATTCGGGTCGGCCATAGAAGAAGAAGAGGGTTCTCTGATAGATTCTGCGGGGTCTAAAAAGGGAATTCGACGGAGAGATCGGATACGCACAAGAGAGCGGTCGATCTCGGGGTCGAATTCAAGATTTTAAGAACTCGAAGGTTGTCCACGGGTCATACACCCTAAAAAAACGAAAGGGGGAAGGATTTTTTTTGTTGTATAAAAATTTTTTATTTAAAAATAAAGTAAAATTAATAGAGTCCCGAATTCAATATAACAACCATGCTCCCCGGCAACGGCGCCAAAAACTTAATGGCCACGGAACAGAGACCGACTGTGGTTGGTTCGAAATGGTCAGATTCCGCGGGTCGGTTAGAAGATCGAGTTTTCTAACGAGAGGAGGCAAGTGCACCTATCGCAAGTAGTACTCGGTATTCGGGAAAATACCGAGGTCGTATTATTCTCGGGGACACGTTGATTATATCTACTCTTTCAGGAACACTATTATCTTACTAACAGTAAGGTGGGATTTTTTTGTTTAATTAAAACGGAAAGAAAGAGAGCAGAATTTTGCTAAGTTAGTTCGATGACGGGTTAACGCTCAGCATCGAATCGGATTAAGACTAAAATAATTCTCAACAATTATTAAACTTTGTTTTTAAATTAATAAAAGGCACTTGGCCGTGGAGGTTCCAAGAACATGAGCTCACCTTGGTCTAGGGATATCGCTCACCTGGGCGCTAAGGCTATTCGACCGAACGTTAGTCCGACGAAGGATTCCCCTTAACGCCCGCATTACGCTAAGAACCCCGCTATTGGGTGGGGAACCCAATCCGGCAGAACTACATTTCTCCTCTTTCGAGGCGGCGTACGCAGTTCTCTTTACCCAAGGGGTATCAGTCCATACGTGCAGCCTCTCGGCGTCACGTTTGGATAACGGAAATAGAGCCCACACATCGATTATGTGGTCCTATGCGTCGTTAACCCGGGGTAAACCTTAAGTCCTTAAATTAAAATAAAAATAAAGTTTTTTTTTAATTATTTCAAATCATTTTATATGTCCCAATGCTCTTCGATGTCGAAGGCTAAAAGAGATTAGCCACTCATCAGTATGGGGACGACTTTATGTTTTTAGGTGAAGCGTGAGTGTTAAATTAAGCACTGAACAATTATAAGAGAAAACACGAAAAATAGGACAATTAGATAAATTGAAGGCTAATTGAAGCAGGCACTCACGCACACTTCAAAACCATAAAGAAAATTAAATAAAGCAAGCCCTACTCAAATGAGTAGGCGGAAATAAATGCACACACGCACACACTCTTCTTAATTGAAGAAAGCGATAAATAAAGCGGTAAATTTATCTCATACACGCACGCACTCTACTTGAAAGTAAAACACACACACGCACTCTATAGAAATGAAAACACACGCACCCACACAAAGTTTTCCTACTCAAGTGAGTAGGAAGAAAATGAAAGCAGTAAAAAGACAAGTCCCACTCAAACGAGTGGGAGGGAAATGAAAGCAGAGCGCCATTTAACTCTTAACGAGTAGGCAGAAATAAATGCATACGCGCACACGCACTCTACAGGAGTTGAAATAAAGCAGTAAAACTTAACTCATATACGCACACACACTTGCAAAAATAAGAAAAACAAAGTTGCTGAAAGATTAAAACGACTGCATTTCTACCACTAGAATGCGGTAGAAATGCATAAAAAGTGAAAATAAAAATTAAACGGAGCGAAAAGTTTTGCAAATAAACGCAAAATAAAAGTACTCGAAAAATTAATACAACTGCATTTCTACCGCTAGAATGCGGTAGAAATGCATAAAAAGATGAAATAAAAATTAAAGGGACTAAAAGTTTTGCAAATAAAAAGCTAAAATGAAGTGAGCGAAATATTATAACGACTACATTTTTATTCATAAGTTTTTATAAAACCTCCAAAAAAGTGAGAATAAAACTAAAAAGGAACGAGAAGTTTTACATTCCTAAGAGCCTAAGTTAAAGAAAATAAAAACGAACACCTTTAGGGGAGTTTTTATAAAACCTATATGAATGAAAATGATAAAGAAGAAAAAGCTAAAGCTAAAAAGTGCAGAAAATGAAAACTAAACGGACGGCACAACGGCTAGAAATGCCGATAAATCCTAAATCTAACTAAGTTATCAAAGCTATAAAAATGAAAACATAAAAGAAACACAAAAAGATGAACGAAAAATTGCTTAAGTAGGCGCATTCAAATGGATTTTTCATACTAATGAAGAGAGAAAAATTCAAATTTTATTAAAGCAAAAACCCTAATACAAACTAAGAGAGAGAGGGGGGGGAGAAATTCTCCTTACATAAGTGTGGAATCCAAATGGGCAGCACCTCCCCTAAGCAAAGTGGTCAAAAAAGTGGACAAAATAAGCTTCCTGGAAGCTCTTATTTATAGGCAAATTTTCGGGTTGGTCACGCCCATGACTAGGGCGTGACAGGGGGGCGTGTCGACACTATTCATGAGCTGATCGGGTGACTTGACTGGAAAGTTGACTTTGGCTGAAAACGTGGCGGCCACGCCCTAGGTCACGGGCGTGACATGTGTCAGTCACGGGAGTGACTGGGGCGTGTCGGGGAGGTCGATCTGGGTGCGGTCCGGCCGCAAAGTCGCGCGCGTCACGTCGGGCCAGGTGGCTGAGTCACGCCCGTGTCACACCTTGACACGGGCGTGTCTAGGGGCGTGTCGAGCTTGGTTTGATCATCGCCGATCGTCGAGCTGGCAACCTGTGGTCTGCGATCGTCGAGGGCGTGACACGGGCGTGTCAGTCATGTGACACGGGCGTGTCAGTCAACATTTTGACTTTTTCTGGAATTTTTCTAGAATTTTTCTGGAATTTTTCTGGAATAAAAATAAAGCTAAGTTAGAAATAATATTTACAAAAATAAGCAATTTATTGAATAAAACTAATAAAAAAGACAAAAAATAAACAAAATTGACTTAAATAAAATACGAAAATATAGGTATATTTACAACTCATCAGGCATAATTGAGCCCGATCGAAGCTTTTGTTATCATGGTTTTTTCGTGAAAAAATGAGTTCTCGAGTTTGCCGCTTCCAGTCGAAGGCCCCCACCTCGATGAAGGTGGTGACGATAGTGGCTGGCCAGGGAGCTGGCCGGGTGGCCGGCAGTGGCGGTTTGGAGAAGCTCCAGGTTGGGTGAATCCTGGCCCTTGGCTAGAGTAGGAAGAAGGCCAGGGTCCGTTGGATGTTGCTTTAAGATTAGTGCATCGTTGTTTTAGACCTTAGGAATTTAATTAATTTCATCTTTAATGATTCTGTCAAAGAAAATACTATTAATATTTTTATTTATTAAAAATACTTAGAGGCCCTTATGAAATAGTTGTCAACATGAAAATTGTAGATCTGAGAGTCTACGTTATTTTAAAATTGATTTCAATCAATTTGGCTAAGTGGTTTGACTGTTGAAACCGAAAATCGATCTCTTATGGAGTTCACCCTTGGGGAAGGGGTGGTCGTGCACCTACTTCGCTCCTACAAGAAAAACAACAAGGAAAAAAGAGCAAAGGACTAGACCAAGGGCTCGCCGCGGAGGTCCCACCACACACCCAGAAGATCACTGAGCGCTTCCCCTCCTGAGCCAAATGTCGGGCTACGGTACCTCAGAAGGCACTAGAAGGCTGGGAGACAAGTAAGCATGCCCTCTGAGGTACCCCTTGGGTCCTATTTATAGATTTCTGAAACCGGCCTTCAAATAACTAACCTCTGCTGGCCTGAAATTACTGAAAGCCCCTTGGGCTGGCCTGCCAACAGCCGAACTCTGCTGTCCTGACTGGCTATGCGTAGTCCACCCAGGTCTGCAAACAGCAAGACTCCGTCATTCTAGCTGGCTAAGGGCAGGCCTGTAGGGGCAAAATGGCAAGGAATCCCCCCCCCCATTGGGGACTTGGCGAGTAGCCCTACAATGCCTCACCCGACAGGAGGCGCGGGCTGGGGCTGGCTCGCCTAGGGGACGCGGGTCGGAGACGGCCTGCTTGGGAAGGCGTGGGTCGAGGGTTGCCCGCCTAGGAGAGGGGCAGGACTGACCCGCCTAAGGGGCGCGGGTCAGAGGGCCGAGGCTGACCCGCTTAGGAGAGGCAGGCAGGGCTGACCCGCCTGGGCGACCCTTGGAGACTACCCCACCTAAGAGAGGTGGGCCTGGGCAACCCTTGGAGGCGCGTGCCGGGGTCAACCCGCCTGCTTGCCCGAGTCCCTTCGGCAAACACGGGGTTGTATATAATCCCCGCTCTTTGCGAGCTTTGAAAAAGGCTCGGAAAGAAACATCCAACACCACGTGTTTGGCGAAAACCCTGCTGAGCTAGAGGGAATCTTTCGGGTGGCGCCCACCTTCATGCTATAAATAAGCTATTGGGCCTCTAGGATAACTCCTCTTCTTTCCCCCCTTCCGCGACCTATAGTCGGAAGATGCCTATGTCTGAGGAGATGCGGGCTTGTTTGGCGGCTGCGAGGGAGGGTGCCCGGGATGCGGCTCTCAAAGCTGGCGCATGGCTGGCGCGTGGGTTGCCTGGCCCCCTTTTCAAGCCAAAGAAATCAAAGATCGTCTGGCGATCTCGGGTGCCCGATGACCCCGCCTCCAGCTCGTCCGGCAGTGTCGAGGTCATCCCTGAGGTATATGCATTTCTCCTGTTTGATCCACCGCCTTGCTTCCTGATTTTCCTTTCCTTTTGGTATGAGATGCCTCTAGGAGATAGGGCAAATGAGGGGGAACCTGGGATCTCCTCCCTGGTCGCCGTCGAACGGGTTTCTAGTCCCTTTACACAGGCGCCTGTCCCTCCCGCGGCACCTCCGTCGCCAAGGCCCCACGGTCTGGGGAAATCCTTCGTTACTCTTGGAGGAGAACCCTTCCAGGGTCGGCCGGGAACCTCTCGGCCTGCTGATGGTGCGGGCGACGTACTGACACCAGGTAAATCCTCTCGCTTTAGCCCGCTTACCGTCATCGCTTCTTCTGACCTTATCTCTGCAGGCTATAATGCGATCTACTCTTTCGACTCCGAGATGAGCAGAGGGTACTCGCCTCCCCCCGACACGGATAGCATCTCGGAATACTTGGGAGAGCCGCTTGATGCCGAGAAGATGAATATGCAAGTAGCGCGACTGTTCCAAAAGCACACGCTGCTGCTACGGGAGGTTTTTGACAGAGTGGAGATGGACAAGGCCGAGATAGAGGAGCGACTCGTGGCTTTGGAAGGAGCGAGATGTCCATCTGACGAGGATGGGGCGACCTCTCCGGGTGTACATATTACGCGAGTCGAGGGGCGCCTCAGGCGTGCCTCGGAGCAGATTGATCGGACCAAGCGGGAGCTATCGGCGGTCCGCGAGTATCACTACCCTCGTGTACCGCCCCTAACCAATGCGGGAAGGCGAGGTAGGTGGAAGTGGATCCCGCATTTAGTTCTTCCCCTCCCCTCACAGGTTGTGATCCACCGGGTCTGAATCGCCTCCGCATGCAGCGGTCGAAACGCTCAGGGTGCTAACTTCTTTGCTTTGGACAGTCTGAACATTTGTAATAATTCTGGACCACTCTTGCCCGCCACAGACGAGTATTTGCTGCAATTTTTCTTTTGGCTGTGTAGATGTTTTGATCTCTGCAGGAGGTGCGGGCGAGATGCTCTGGCTCGGCCGGCTTTCCTTCGGGCGAGTTCGGCCTTGCTGAGTCGCCTTGCCTAGCCATTGTTATTTAGTACTGGCGAAGACGAGCCAGCAGGTCAAGGTTGGCCCGCATTGCAGCCGCTCTTCTATTATGCGGGCGCGAGTGCGGGCATTTCGTGACTGACTGACGGGTTGATGAGGACCCGGATTTGGTTCGGAAGTCAAAACGTCAGGGCTATATTGCTATTCGCACTCTTCCCGCCAAAAGGACTATTTTTCCCTCCCTTTCTCATACTATAAATAGGCCCTGCCGACCCTTCCTCACATACCGCATTTTAGACTTCATCCTTCCCCTAGTTGTTTGCGAGAAACCCCCTGTCCCGCTAGGCAAGATTTCTGCAGGATGGGAGGTGGCAGTGGCGAGGCGGAGGAGAGGAGCAAATGTGCTTGGACCTTCTCCGAGCACGATTTCCCTCTCGCCGTCCTTACCGAGAGAGAATTTGTAGATACAGTCGGTCACTTTGTTCTGCCCGATTTCAAGGCGAGACGGCCCAGAAAGGAGGAACGGATAAACAAACTTTTTGCTGGCGAGCTCACGTTCCCCATGGCCCACTTCAAGGCGGGCCTCCGGCTACCCCTATGGTCGGAAGTTCGCCAGATCTTCAAGTACTATGGGGTGGTCCCAGGGCAGATGAACCCTAACTCTGTTGCGGTGATCGTCGGGTTCGCGTGCTTCCTGCGAGAAGAGAAGATCGAGTTCAACCTTAGTGTATTCCGCAAGCTGTTCTCTTTCCGGGCAAATAAAGACGGGACCGCCTGCTTCGCTAGTAGCCACGTGAAGGTTCGGGAGACCGTCAACAAGAGCCACAACTGGTTCAAGAAGTTCATCTTCGTCAAGGGGGACTTTAGCAACATCCCCCTCTCGCCAGTCCAACTCAGTGAGGCGAGCTACCGCCCCTCGGCCCTGGGGGGTCATGAAGCGGGGTTGTTTGGGTTCTTTGCTGGGAAGAACTTCGAGGTGGCCTACCTCCGCAGAAACCTGGACGACCTCGTACTCGTCCCTCCCGGTGAGGATAAGCGGTTCACCCATCTACGCGCTCTTAATCCCGTCAAATATTTTCTAAGTCTCACGCTCTTGCAGGAGAGCGCGACATTCCTCTCCATCCGCCTTATGAGACCGCGCGACACACTACCGGCGAGCTTGCCCGGGCCGAGGTGGCTGCTGGCACCCATCGCGAGTTCTCAACCCCTACTACCGCGAAGGGGTCAAGCCGCGAGCAGACTCAGGACCTGCCACCACCCAAGAAATCGAAGAAGGCGGGTGGCTCACCTCCCCCGACTCGCGATAAGGGAAAGGCCCCCACGATCCAGCCGTCCACTGTTCCCGCCCCCGCGGCCTCTCCGGCCGTCAGATCTGCTGGCGGAGAGGCAGGCACATTGAAACCTCAAGAGGGGGTTCAGCCCGCCAGGAAGCCAATCCCCTGGGGGCACCACAACTTTGGTTATGGTGAGGGACCCGCAGACGAGTCCGGAGTCCCGCTGCTTCAATGGGACAAGAAGACCAACCGGGTCTACATATCCTCGCTACTGCCAAGCTGGTTGGAGAATGACTCCAGCAGCGGGGATGCTTACAAACTCGCCTTCGGCGTCTACGGGCGAGAGGACGCCGCCGTTTACGATGAGGATGTGACGCGGGTGTTGATCTATGAAAGCGCGCGGGCCCAGTTTCTCAGCTTGGAGCTGGCCCATATGGTCGGTCGGCGGTGTCTTTGGCTGGAAAAGAGTGCCCCATCCCTCAACAAGTTTGTCGACGAGAAGGAGGCGGTCTGCCGACTTGCTCAGGAGGAGGCGGATGAACTGTGGAAGCGGGCCGACGCAGCAGATGCCGCTCTCGCTCAGTACCTAGGTGGAGAGGTAGGTTCCTCGACTTGCCTCAACCTTTCCTCACTCCCGCGCTGTTGATGCGCGAAATGCGGTTCCAACCAGTTAACGGGTGTTCGATCTCACAGGCTAAGGATGAAGGAAGAAGGGTTGCGGGGATAGAGAGGAAGCTTGCTTGAGCAGAGGAGAAGCTTGCTCAGGCAGGGAGGAAGCTTGCTCAAGCAGAGAGGAGGCTTGCTTAAGCAGAGGAGAAGCTTGCTCAGGCAGGGAGGAAGCTTGCTCAAGCAGAGAGGAAGCTTGATCAGGTACTGTCGAGCAGGCAGCTACTTGAATGGTTAGCTTTGCAGGTTGACGCCGAGAGAGGAGAGAAGAAGAGAGGTGGCCGCTAGCAGCGGCAACAGCAGACTTCACCCGCCGCGGCTTGAATGCCACTCTTGCGACGGGCTTTTCCTTTATTCAATAAGAGTTACAATTTGCTATTGCTCCATTACATATAAGAGCAGTAAAGGGTACAATGGGGGAAGCTGGCGGCTGAGGAAGAAGGTGCCAGAAACCAAGTAAAAGAGGCTGCAGAGAATTGGAAAACTGAGGCTGCAGAAGCTGCTGAAGCTGCCTGCTGCTGGTAGAAAAAACTAAGTCCACAATTCCTGACGACCTGAGAGAACTGGAAATCGGAGTCCGCCGATCTTGCTTGATCAACCTTGACGGACTGAGAAAACTGAGTCCGCAGCCTTTGATCAAGGTTGCAGTTCTCCTCCTCCCCCTCACGAATGAGAGGTCTTGGGGGGTATTTATAGGCCCGGGGAGAATCTTCTAGAAGCAGGGCCCAGTGACGTCATCTTCGACGACCTCGGCGGACTGAGACGACCTCGGCGGACTGAGACGACCTCGGCGGACATCAACCTGAAGAGCAGCAAGAGGGGGAGGCCTGAGGAACAGGCCCGCCACTAGGAAGGGCGGCCTGAAGCCAGGCCGACCCTAAAGAGGGGGCGGCCTGAGGCCAGGCTGCCCCTAAGCGGGGCGGCCTGAGGCCAGGCCGCCCCTAAAGGGGGGCGGCCTGAGGCCAGGCCGCCCCTAAGAGGGGGAGGCCTGAGGCCAGGCCGCCCCTAAGGGGGGCGGCCTGAGGCCAGGCCGCCCCTAAGGGGGGGCGGCCTGAGGCCAGGCCGCCCCTAAGGGGGGGCGGCCTGAGGCCAGGCCGCCCCTAAGGGGGGCGGCCTGAGGCCAGGCAGCCCCTAAGGGTGGGCGGCCTGAGGCCAGGCCGCCCCTAAGGGGGGCGGCCTGAGGCCAGGCCGCCCCTAAGAGGGGGCGTCCTGAGGCCAGGCCGCCCCTAAAGGGGGGCGGCCTGAGGCCAGGCCGCCCCTAAAGGGGGGCGGCCTGAGGCCAGGCCGCCCCTAAGGGGGGGCGGCCTGAGGCCAGGCCGCCCCTAAGGGGGGCGGCCTGAGGCCAGGCCGCCCCTAAAGGGGGGCGGCCTGAGGCCAGGCCGCCCCTAAGGGGGGCGGCCTGAGGCCAGGCCGCCCCTAAGGGGGGCGGCCTGAGGCCAGGCCGCCCCTAAAGGGGGGCGGCCTGAGGCCAGGCCGCCCCTAAAGGGGGGCGGCCTGAGGCCAGGCCGCCCCTAAGAGGGGGCGGCCTGAGGCCAGGCCGCCCCTAAAGGGGGGCGGCCTGAGGCCAGGCCGCCCCTAAGGGGGGCGGCCTGAGGCCATGCCTGCCCCTAAGAGGGGGCGGCCTGATGCCAGGCCGCCCCTAAGAGGGGGCGGCCTGAGGCCAGGCCGCCCCTAAAGGGGGGCGGCCTGAGGCCAGGCCGCCCCTAAAGGGGGGCGGCCTGAGGCCAGGCCGCCCCTAAGGGGGGCGGCCTGAGGCCAGGCCGCCCCTAAGGAGGGCGGCCTGATGGCGGAAGCCTGGGGCCAGGCTGGACAGGGGAGCCGAGCCTTGCGATGGTTCGGTCGGGTACTGGCGCCGATAGATCGAACCTGCGAACTAATATAGGTTTGCCTCCTGCATGGAAGCAATGCTGCATGGTTAGCCTGGCCAAACCTCTTAGGCCAAAAAGGGAAAGCCGAGGCAAATCGCGATCCTCGGGGGGGTCCCCTTGAGTGGGCCGCGACTTGCGAGCTAGAGACCTTGGGAGGGGTCGCCGATTTTGGGGGTTAACATAATCCCCGCACTTTTTTAAGTTCCGAAGGAACTTCGAAAAAGTAGGAGACCCACAAAAAATAGCGATCCTTCCCTCAGAAATCAGGAGAGAAAAATTAGAGTTCAGGAGAGATAGAACCTGATGTCCCTCCTCAGAACAAATTAATCATTGCCTATTTTTTACCTGCGAAGAAAAAATCAATACAGGTAAAAGGAGGTATATCTTGTGTGTACCTGTGTTGAAAAGGACTTGCTGGTATCTGTTGACCTCTGCAAAAGAAAGGTAAGCAACAGATATGGTAGGAGAGTAAGGTGCAAGTATCTGAAAGGAACTTGCTACTATCTGCTAGCTTCTGCAAAAAGAGAATAAGCAAGCAGATATGACAGGGAAGAAAACTAAGTCACAAGTACCTGAGAGGAACCTGCGGATGTTCCCTATTGATATGATAGGATATGATCAGGTAATAGAAGAGTTACCTGGCAAGCTCTGCTATTAATTGAATAAAGTTCAAACCGTGATGACGATTCTCTCTTGTGTGACCAATATCAATATGAAGACCCAGATCAGCAAGATAAGAAAGTCCGAAATTACATTCAATGATGACATGGTCTGCTAATCAAGAAAAATCATATGCTGAGAATAAATGATGTGTAGTTAACATCTGATAAGAGAACTTGTTGACCATCATCTGATAAGAGCTTATGCAGGCAGTGTATATAGGATGATCATAAGCCAAGAGAAGTATTGCAGATCTTTAGAATAGGTTGTATTCAACCTGCAAACCTGCGAGAAGGTAAAAAAAGAAGAGAAGGGGGGAGCTACATCCCGAGGATGAACTAAAAGGTTGAATGCTGCCACAGGTGTTCCCCGTGGCATCACTTGCCAAAGTCATCCTGGGTGTAGTCCTAACCAAAGCGGGCTGGCCGCGCATCCTTTAGAAGGGCACAAATAAACAAGAAATAATCCTAAGAAGGATCGACAGATGCACTGCTCTCTTGCCTCGGGTTACAAGCATCGCTGATCAATTAGACTAGTTGCGCCAAGTGGCCTATTGCTTGTTTGCGGATTGATCAGCGGAGTTGTGAGTCCCGCGGAGGCACGGATTGAGAGTACCATAGAGTGTTCGGTCGTCACAGTTGTGAGATGATCGAGGAGACAAGGCTACACTTGATTGCCATTGCTTGTCATGCAAAGATCATCGTAACTGTAACGTATCCCTAACGGAGCACGATAGAACTATCACAGGAGGCCTCCCCTAGGCACTCACACTGCTCTAGACATCGGCCGGGATCCGAAGCCCCGTCATCCTCCGCACGAGAGTTGAACGGCCCCCACTACACACATATGAGAAAACTCCTTATCATATGTGGTCACTGTTGTTTTACGCCAGAGGACAATCTCGAGGGGGCACTGAGCAAGACTTGGCGATATCTCGTTGGTTTTAGTGATCTCTTTGGCAAAGAGAAAAGTATGGAGAAGAAGCATCACAAAAAGGGAACTGTGTTAGTATGAGATCTCTGACGTAAGATTTATTGAATGAAAAAATGAAACGCTTAGAAGTGCTGAAAAATAGAATGTTTGAAGAGTAAAGTAAAGGCCACCAGTCACGATCGTGAGGGGCATTGAGGAACTGCGATCGGTCATAGCTGATGACGCAAGAACTGTGTCCTCTTTGCTTCAAAACAGCCTTCCAAGGGGACCTTCGTCAACGACATCGATGCACTCACTTGGAATATCAACGAGCCCCAGCCGGCCCTCATCATGTATCTCTATACACTCCTGCTGACCCTCAGCCACCTCCTTGCCCTTGGAGGTGGAAGGTTTTGCAGAATCAATTCTCTTGACCAGGTCATCGATCTTGCCCTCGATAAGTAATCTTTCAACTAATCGCCGAAGGGCCTTGCAATTTTCAGTTAAATGACCTTTCTCTTTGTGGAATTCACAGAAAGGGTCTGAATTTCTTGATCTCTGATTCGCCGGCTGGTAGGGCTTTTTGGAATATGCCCTATCCTTCATGATTTGGCAAACTTCCTGCATGAACTCATCTAGTTCAGAGTTAGGCGAGCCATCATCTTGCTGATGAATCGATGCTGCTAGCGGAGATGATGCTGACAATGGTAGCAGTCGTTCTTGGGCACGATCATGGCCTTGGAAGGGGGGTTGTCGATGCGGAAATCTTCTTGCTTTCCTAGAGAGAGATGGAAAGTCTTTCCGAGGGGACCTCGGAGGCTGCCTGTAAGAAGAAGAGTTTTTCTCCGATACAAGCCTGGAGACGAAGCTGGGGTTGCTCTTTTCACCGCGGATATATGAGTTGGCTAAACCAATCAACTCTTGATAAGTTCTCGGCGCTCGGACGTTAGCTTCAAACTTTAGCGGACCTTCACGCAGGCCGTGAATAAGAGCCACTCGATACATTTCTTGATCAACGATCTCAATGTCTAGGATTTCTTTCTGAAAACGATCCACAAAATGAGACCAAGTCTCATTATCTCGCTGCCTGATCTCAAAGAGGGCTTCCGGGCCTCCCTTCCTCTTTGAAGAGGTAGAAAACCTGAGCAGGAACTCCCTTCGCAAATCCGTAAAGGAAGAGATTGACTGAGGTCGCAGTCCATAGAACCAGTCTCTTACTTGACCATCAAAGGTCGTTACGAGGAGCTTGCTCTTGGTAGCATCGGAGAGGGTCTTGAGAGCAACGGCTGATTCAAAAGCTTGAAGATGCTTGACAGGATCAGTCTCCCCGGTGTAAATGGGCAACCGTGGCTCTCGAAAGTTGTCTGGAGTTGGTTCATATCGAACGCTCTCTGTAAACGGCGATGGCTCTTCTGTCTCTACTGCATAAGGAAAGTAAGGAGCATGAGCAGTAGTTGCAAAAGGAGCAGGAGGATAGGAGTAAAAGGTTGCTGCGGGAGGAGCAAAGGCAGGAGCTGAAGAGGAGGGGTGACTTCCCTGAAAGTTCAAAAATCTGGCTGGACTTCCCCGGGCAGCTTCCCGGAAGAAGTTTTGACGAGCTGCAAACTCATCATCTTGAGATCGCAAAGGAGCTGCAGGTCCTTGCGGAAAAGTTGGAGTATAAAGAGGAGGATAGACCGGCGGATAAGCCGGTGGGTAAACTTGAGGAGTCTCTGATGCTGGTGCTGGATTGATTGGAGGGATTGGCGCTGCTGAAGATTGAGCGGCCAATTGCTGCGTGAGAGCTGCTAGAGTTCGGTTGATGGCTTGAAACTGTTGGGCAGTTTCCCTGCGAGATTGCTCTAAGGCCTCCCAAAGAGAATCATCACTGGGACTTGGAGAAAGACTCTCGGCTGGTTGATGGTCTGTCATGAGTAACCACTGCTTTCACTGCCTGATCGAGATCTGAAGGCCGCGTGTTAACTGTTGATGCGCGAAATGCGGTTCCAACCAGTTAACGGGTGTTCGATCTCACAGGCTAAGGATGAAGGAAGAAGGGTTGCGGGGATAGAGAGGAAGCTTGCTTGAGCAGAGGAGAAGCTTGCTCAGGCAAGGAGGAAGCTTGCTCAAGCAGAGAGGAGGCTTGCTTGAGCAGAGGAGAAGCTTGCTCAGGCAGGGAGGAAGCTTGCTCAAGCAGAGAGGAAGCTTGATCAGGTACTGTCAAGCAGGCAGCTACTTGAATGGTTAGCTTTGCAGGTTGACGCCGAGAGAGGAGAGAAGAAGAGAGGTGGCCGCTAGCAGCGGCAACAGCAGACTTCACCCGCCGCGGCTTGAATGCCACTCTTGCGACGGGCTTTTCCTTTATTCAATAAGAGTTACAATTTGCTATTGCTCCATTACATATAAGAGCAGTAAAGGGTACAATGGGGGAAGCTGGCGGCTGAGGAAGAAGGTGCCAGAAACCAAGTAAAAGAGGCTGCAGAGAATTGGAAAACTGAGGCTGCAGAAGCTGCTGAAGCTACCTGCTGCTGGTAGAAAAAACTAAGTCCACAATTCCTGACGACCTGGGAGAACTGGAAATCGGAGTCCGCCGATCTTGCTTGATCAACCTTGACGGACTGAGAAAACCGAGTCCGCAGCCTTTGATCAAGGTTGCAGTTCTCCTCCTCCCCCTCCCGAATGAGAGGTCTTGGGGGGTATTTATAGGCCCGGGGAGAATCTTCTAGAAGCGGGGCCCAGTGACGTCATCTTCGACGACCTCGGCGGACTGAGACGACCTCGGCGGACTGAGACGACCTCGGCAGACATCAACCTGAAGAGCAGCAAGAGGGGGAGGCCCGAGGAACAGGCCCGCCACTAGGAAGGGCGGCCTGAAGCCAGGCCGCCCCTAAAGAGGGGGCGGCCTGAGGCCAGGCCGCCCCTAAGGGGGGGCGGCCTAGGCCAGGCCGCCCCTAAGGGGGGGCGGCCTGAGGCCAGGCCGCCCCTAAGGGGGGGCGGCCTGAGGCCAGGCCGCCCCTAAGGGGGGGCGGCCTGAGGCCAGGCCGCCCCTAAGGGGGGGCGGCCTGAGGCCAGGCCGCCCCTAAGGGGGGCGGCCTGAGGCAGGCCGCCTAAGAGGGGGCGGCCTGAGGCCAGGCCGCCCCTAAGGGGGGCGGCCTGGCCTCAGGCCGCCCCCCCTTAGGGGCGGCCTGGCCTCAGGCCGCCCCCCCTTAGGGGCGGCCTGGCCTCAGGCCGCCCCCCCTTAGGGGCGGCCTGGCCTCAGGCCGCCCCCCCTTAGGGGCGGCCTGGCCTCAGGCCGCCCCCCTTAGGGGCGGCCTGGCCTCAGGCCGCCCCCCTTAGGGGCGGCCTGGCCTCAGGCCGCCCCCCCTTAGGGGCGGCCTGGCCTCAGGCCGCCCCCCCTTAGGGGCGGCCTGGCCTCAGGCCGCCCCCCCTTAGGGGCGGCCTGGCCTCAGGCCGCCCCCCCTTAGGGGCGGCCTGGCCTCAGGCCGCCCCCCCTTAGGGGCGGCCTGGCCTCAGGCCGCCCCCCTTTAGGCCTCAGGCCCCCCCTTAGGGGCGGCCTGGCCTCAGGCCGCCCCCCTTAGGGGCGGCCTGGCCTCAGGCCGCCCCCCTTTAGGGGCGGCCTGGCCTCAGGCCGCCCCCTCTTAGGGGCGGCCTGGCCTCAGGCCGCCCCCCTTAGGGGCGGCCTGGCCTCAGGCCGCCCCCCCTTAGGGGCGGCCTGGCCTCAGGCCGCCCCCCTTAGGGACGGCCTGGCCTCAGGCCGCCCCCCCTTAGGGGCGGCCTGGCCTCAGGCCGCCCCCCCCTTAGGGGCGGCCTGGCCTCAGGCCGCCCCCCCTTAGGGGCGGCCTGGCCTCAGGCCGCCCCCCTTAGGGGCGGCCTGGCCTCAGGCCGCCCCCCCTTAGGGGCGGCCTGGCCTCAGGCCGCCCCCCCTTAGGGGCGGCCTGGCCTCAGGCCGCCCCCCCTTAGGGGCGGCCTGGCCTCAGGCCGCCCCCCCTTAGGGGCGGCCTGGCCTCAGGCCGCCCCCCCTTAGGGGCGGCCTGGCCTCAGGCCGCCCCCCTTTAGGGGCGGTCTAGCCTCAGGCCGCCCCCCTTAGGGGCAGCCTGGCCTCAGGCTGCCCCCTCTTTAGGGGCGGCCTGGCTTCAGGCCGCCCTTCCTAGTGGCGGGCCTGTTCCTCGGGCCTCCCCCTCTTGCTGCTCTTCAGGTTGATGTCCGCCGAGGTCGTCTCAGTCCGCCGAGGTCGTCTCAGTCCGCCGAGGTCGTCGAAGATGACGTCACTGGGCCCCGCTTCTAGAAGATTCTCCCCGGGCCTATAAATACCCCCAAGACCTCTCATTCGGGAGGGGGAGGAGGAGAACTGCAACCTTGATCAAAGGCTGCGGACTCAGTTTTCTCAGTCCGTCAAGGTTGATCAAGCAAGATCGGCGGACTCCGATTTCCAGTTCTCCCAGGTCGTCAGGAATTGTGGACTTAGTTTTTTCTACCAGCAGCAGGCAGCTTCTGCAGCTTCTGCAGCCTCAGTTTTCCAATTCTCTGCAGCCTCTTTTACTTGGTTTCTGGCACCTTCTTCCTCAGCCGCCAGCTTCCCCCATTGTACCCTTTACTGCTCTTATATGTAATGGAGCAATAGCAAATTGTAACTCTTATTGAATAAAGGAAAAGCCCATCGCAAGAGTGGCATTCAAGCCGCGGCGGGTGAAGTCTGCTGTTGCCGCTGCTAGCGGCCACCTCTCTTCTTCTCTCCTCTCTCGGCGTCAACCTGCAAAGCTAACCATTCAAGTAGCTGCCTGCTCGACAGTACCTGATCAAGCTTCCTCTCTGCTTGAGCAAGCTTCCTCCCTGCCTGAGCAAGCTTCTCCTCTGCTCAAGCAAGCCTCCTCTCTGCTTGAGCAAGCTTCCTCCCTGCCTGAGCAAGCTTCTCCTCTGCTCAAGCAAGCTTCCTCTCTATCCCCGCAACCCTTCTTCCTTCATCCTTAGCCTGTGAGATCGAACACCCGTTAACTGGTTGGAACCGCATTTCGCGCATCAACACGCGCGACTTAACTCGGTTGTTCTCCCTTTCACAGGATGCGGCGACGGCCAGCCGACTGGGCACTGAGGTCGCCACCCTACAACAGGAGAAGCAGGCACTTCAGAAGCGGGTGGACGCGTTGGAGGCTGCAGCAGCTACCCTGCCGCCATCTATAAGCGGCTGTCAGCTAACTCATTACAACGATCACGAGATCGAGGTGATGATGCAGAAGAATGCGGACAGCGCTGCAAAATACACCCTCCAGACACTGCAGAGGGCCAACCTCATCAAGGACGACGGTGCCAAGATTCTGGTAAGCGAGGTGGTACCGGAGCTATTCCTTCCTATACCAGAGCCGGGTGATGGGCCCTACCACTATATATAAGGGCCCGCCGCTCAGGGCTTGCCTCGCTTCGTCCCACTTTTACCGCGGCAGTGACGCGGGCTAGAGCCTAGTTTTTTTTTGTAATAGTTAACCCCTTTTTGATTTCCCCAATGTACATAGCTCTTTTTTGATCTGAAAGACGGATATCTTTATTTCTCGCATTCGCCCCTTGATTCTCACACTTGTTCTGATTACTTTTATTCTTGAATGTTCTTTTGGACGTTGCGGCTGTGAGCGGGCGAGTGAGGTCGTTCGTTCGTTTTAGACTCTGAACTTAGGCTAAGGAGCGAGGGGTAAGTTAGGTAGCTGTGATGTGAGGGGGCGACTCACTTACTCCATCCGGGCTTGATACCCCCCCCCCCCATTTGCGTCATTGGGTGTGCGAGAAAACCCTAGAGTGTGTTTGGACTTTGTGCGGGCCAGCTTTCTGGGGGTCTTGGCGCGACCGAGTTATCGCCGCCTAGACCCCTTCCGTGGGACCCACCGATCTCTATGCCGGGGTCAGCTTTCTTAGCTCGCCATTTTGCCGAGATCCTTTTGTCGACCCGCCGATCCCTTCGTGATGAGGGAAGCTAGCTCCTTCCCTTATATGCTGCTCCTACCGAGGTTGCCTCGCCCACGTCAGTCAGTGGGGGTCTTAGTGGGCTCCCGAAGTCGCATCCAACCCTGGTTTTTACGGGGGGAACTGCTCGGGGTCTGAGGAACACTCCCCCGAGTAACATCCAGCCCTGCCATCCTTATTGGAGCCTGGCAGCGGGATCTGCTCGGGGTCTGGGACAGACTCTTTCAAGTGACATCCAGCCCTACTAGCTTGATGGGAGCCTGGTAGCGGGATCTGCTCGAGGTCTGGGGAAGACTCCTCCGAGTGACATCCAGCCCTGCCAGCTTGATGGGATCCTGGCAGCAGGATCTGCTCGGGGTCTGGGGCGTCTCCTCTAAGTTATATCCAGCCCTGCCAGCTTGATGGGAGCCTGACAGTGGGATCTTCTCGCGATCTGGGACAGACTCCTCCGAGTGACTTCCAGCCCTGCCAGCTTGATGGGAGCCATATAGCGGTATCTGCTCGGGGCCTGGGGCAGACTCCTCCGAGTGACTTTCATCCCTGCCAGCTTGATGGGAGACTGGCAGCGGGAACTGCTCGGGGTCTAGGGCAGACTCCTCTGAGTGACATCCAGCCCTGCCAGCTTGATGGGAGCCTAGCAGCGGGATCTTCTCGGGGTCTGGGACAGACTCCTCTGAGTGACTTCCAGCCCTGCCAGCTTGATGTGAGCCTGGCAGCGAGATCAGCTTGGGGTCTGGGGCAGACTCCCCCGAGTGACTTCCAGCCCTGCCAGCTTGATGGGAGCCTGGTAGCGGGATCTGCTCGGGGCCTGGGGCAAACTCCTCTGAGTGACTTCCAGCCCTGCTAGCTTGATGGGAGACTGGCAGGGGGATCTGCTCGGGGTATGGGACAGACTCCTCCGAGAGACTTTCAACCTTGCCAGCTTGATTGGAGCCTGGCAGCGGGATCTGCTCGGGGTCTGGAGCAGACTCCTCTGAGTGACTTCCAGCCCTGCCAGCTTGATGGGAGCCTGGTAGCGGGATCTGCTCGGGGTCTAGGGCAAGCTCACATTTGCACTTTTCATCGTCAGGGCACAAGTTCATCAACAGAAGCTTTATTAGAAACTGAAACGAGATTTATATGACTCAGGGGAAAAAATGTTTTAAGTAATCACCACTCTAGGTGAGACTTAGGGTCTCTCCCTCCATATTCCGGAGGCGGTACCCTCCTGAATTAAACGCCTCTTGTACAATGTATTGTCCCTCCGAATTGGGATTGAGCTTCCCCACGCAGGCTGACCTCCCTGCGACATCCACTTTTCTTAAGACCAAGTCTCCTTCCGCGAATGGTTTGACCCTGACGTGCTTGTCAAAGTATTTGGCCATTCTTCTCTTCGCTTCCTCTTGCTTGACGGTAGAGAGGTCTCGTTGTAACGCCCCTGATTTTCCTGCGTTTTTTTTTATTCTCGTTGGCGTTACGATGACGCGTTTCCGTGGCTTGTGCCATGTGTGGAGTATGGTTTAGCTCCTTAGAACTGAGAGCCCTGTTTGGTAGCCTGTTGGCAAGATCTCCCTAGCAAGCCGAGTCGTTTTGGGTGACCCTGTGTGGCCTCTCGGGGGGATGTTTGAGTTTGGCTTTATTTGGGTATAACTCGGGTTCTGTTCGTCGAAAGTTAATTTCGACTTCATCGTTGAGTTCGTAGCATGGATATTTAGCTACGGTGCGAATTTCGTCGGATTCCGAGGTGATTCGGTTTTCGTGTCGTTTGGTGTGTTAATAGTATTTGTGATCAATTAATTAAATTGATCTGGCTGTCCTGTAGCCTTTTGGTTTTGACCGTTTATTAAATTCTGCGGGAGAATTTATTAAGGCAGTTATTGCCTTGCCTTGGTGGCAGCCATATTTTTGGCTTATACCTATTTTGGTATTTACTTAATGAAATTAAGTAATTAGGCGTTTTAGGGTTCGGTTATGGATGAACCGGTGTTTAGCTTTTCGTATAAAAGCTCTGTTTAAGAAGTGACGGCCCACTTCTTCTTCTTTTCCTGAGAGAGAAACTGTCGGCTTGTTCTCGGAAGAACCGAGGAGAAAACCGCCCGTCCTGTACCTCCTTCGGTCGGCGATTTCGGGCTTGTTCGTGAACGGAATTCGATTCCGAAAACGGCGTTGGCTTGCTCTCTCCGAGATCTTCGTTTTGACGGGTTTGCGGCTGTTCGTTCCGTGGGAAGAGGAGGAGAGCCGTCCAAGCTTCGCTGAAAGTTGAGGCAAGTGGTATTCTTGCCCTTGCCAAGTTTCTTTTTTTTGAAATTTTCTTGCTGAATTCTGAGATCCCTGTTAGCCTTAGGATAGAGGCCTTGTTGTTCTCTTTTTCTTGCTAATTATAGGATTTAGTTCTTCCTATTTGAACCCCCCTACTTGTGCTGTTGGAACCCAACCTTGTCGGCGTGATACCGTTTATCTTTGCTCAGATCTTTGCTCTGGTTTGGGTGTAGCCGATAGGGAGTGTTAGGAGAGGGGGGTGGTTTTTCCCGAATTGTTGATTGTATCACTCGAGTAGTAGGTAACTACACGAGTGATGGGTTTCTAGTTACTCGAGTAGTGTCTTCAGTTACTCGAGTAATGCCTTTAGATACTCGAGTAGTGTCTTTAGATACTCGAGTAGTGGCTTTGAGATACTCGAGTAGAAGGCATTAACTCGAGTATTAGCCTTGGTTTACTCGAGTAGTAGGTTACTACTCGAGTAGGGGTTTTGGGTTACTCGAGTAGTGGACTCGAGATACTCGAGTAAGTGGTTTGGTTTACTCGAGTAGTAGGCATCTACTCGAGTGCAGGTTTGTAGTTACGCGAGAAGTAGTTTTAGCATACTCGAGTAGTAAGCAACTACTCGAGTGGCGGGTTGGGGTACTCGAGTAGTTGGTAACTACTCGAGTGCTGGGTATTTTTGTATACTCGAGTAGTAGGCGACTACTCTAGTAGAGGGATGAGGTACTCGAGTAACGGGTAACTACTCGAGTGCTGGAATTTGAATACACGAGTAGTAGGCAACTACTCGAGTACTGGAAATTCCCTGCCTCATTTTGTCTTAGAGTCGTTCGACTATCGTCGATCTCTGGATGGAGATCGTCGATCGCTGCTTCTACCTTTTTGTCGTTCGACTATCGTCGATCTCCGTTCGATGTTTTTCTAGAGGGAAGACGTCGAGCTCCGTTCGACGCTCGATGAGCGTCGAGCTCAGCTCTTGTCTGATAGCCAATCAGCGCTCGACGATTTCCTGGAGGAAGATCGTCGAGCTTCGCTCGCCTTTTAGCCTTCGACGATCGTCGACCTCCAGGATGATGACCGTCGGGCTTCTTTTGGCCTTCAGCCGTTCGACTATCGTCGACCTCCAGTCGACAATCATCGAGCTCCGTGTTACCTTAGTGGGATTGTGGTTAGAGTTTGGTTTTGGCTTTAAGTGAGACTAGCTCACTCAATGCCAAGGTTTAGGTAGGCACTGAGTGGGTCTCACTCAGCGCCTTGTCGTGTTGATTCTTTTCAACACTCTTCCTTTACCTTGTTTTTCGTTTCCGAGTGATTTTCTTGTTTTATTTCTGGTATTTCCTTGTCGGTCGTTTTCTTACCTTCTTAAAGGCCGAATCGTGGGTCGTGGTTAGTAGTGGTGGTTTATAGTGTTGAATTTTCTCAAGTTGATCAACAAGATAGCCCAAACACCAAATTAATATCTTCGGCACTACCCAGATCACAACTTGAACCGCGGAAAGTAGGAAGCAACTTAGATAACCACACACATAGACAGAAACAAGCAGATCAGACTTTTATTAATCTTCTTTACAAGGCGAGGCATACATGGTGAGACATGATTTCGCCAGTATGAAAAAGCAGAAAAACAAATCGGGCGGATAGCACACTGAGACCGCCGAGTCCGCCGAGACCGCCGAGCTCGCTCAATCCGCCGCCAAACTGCTGATGAACAGAGGAACAAGCCGCCTATCCGCCGAGACCGCGAGGTCGCGCGGACAGAGAAGAAACTTGAGATAAAACTGATGCTGGTAACCGCCAATGCAGCCCGCTAACTCCAGCGGTCAGAACCAAACTCCTGGTTTGACACTGCTAGCCGCGCCACCTGCACACAGAAACCGGTTAAGCAAACAGCCAGCGTGGATACAACAAACGAGTCCGCAGCCTACACTCAAGCCCAACTTACTGTTCACTCTGCTACCAAATGAGGTGCCGGGGGGGTCCTATTTATAGGCCGGGTGAGGAGTGCGGTCACCACCCTATGAGATAGAGACACCGCCCCTTGGTCGCAGCTAGCAAAGCCAACACGCCGAGTCCGCCCGCCAAGAGGCAACCAACCCGCCAAGTCCTGGCGAGAAGCGACCTGCCCATGGCAGTCCGCCCGGTCACAGCGGGTACGGCGGATACAATCCCAACTCGCACTGTCCACGACCACAGGCACAAAGCCCGGTCACAGCGGACACTGCGGGTACCAGGCCAGTCCGCCAGCACATAAGCCAGACCGCCAAAAGGAAGCAGCTCACCGCAACTCCAGAACAACCACAGATCGAGCGGACTCCAAACCTCAGTCCTCACAGACCGCGGATACCACCTCCAGAGCTACAAGCAAAGTCGATCAGTAACCCGCCGGACTAAGCCCAGTCCGCGCGGTCAGTCCGCCCAGGTCGCCCGGACTGCCGATCACCCCCACTTCCACTTCACCAATTTTAACACTCCCCCTTGAAGTGAGAAGTGGTGATCAAGCCAAGCAGACCTCGAAGCCGCGAAAAGGCCCCTTCGACAGCGACTTGGTGAAGATGTCAGCAAGGTTATCTTCACTCCGAACATGACCAACCACAAGAGATCCTTCCAACACCTTCTCCCTTATGAAGTGGTGATCGATCTCAATATGCTTAGTCCTGGCATGACAAACTGGATTGTTCACCAGCTTGAGAGCACTCTCGTTATCCCCTCGGAGCAAAGTAGGGCCTTGCACTTCTTCATGGACATCATCTACAAGCCTCCTAAGCCAAATGGCTTCCCGAGCTGCCAAGGCAGACGCCTTGTACTCAGCTTCCGTAGTGGAGACAGATACCGAGTCCTGCTTCTTGCTACACCACGAAATGCCCGCTGATCCACAAGTGAACACATAACCATAAGTTGACCTTCGGTCATCCGAATCACCACCATAGTCAACATCCGTGTAACCTAGCAGAGAAAAACTCGCATCCCTTCTGTAGAGAAGTCCCATGTCAGAAGTTGCTTTGACATACTTCAGAATGTTCTTTGCCGCTACAAGATGAGACTTCCTTGGCTCTGCCATGAACCGACTTACTCGACCAACAGCGTAAGCTATATCAGGTCTAGTAATCGTCAGGTAGATCAAGCTTCCAATAAGGGCCCTGAACACCAAAGGATCAGGAAGAACCCTTCCTTCATCTCGTCGAAGTTTCAGACCTTGATCCATAGGAGTAGAGCAAGTCTTTCCTTCAATCAAGCCAAACCGGTTCACTATGCGCTCAGCATAACCCTTCTGGCAGATAAGGATCCCTCTCTCCTTCCTCTCCACTTCGAGACCAAGAAAGTGATGAAGCTCTCCCAGGTCTTTCATCTCGAAGCGAATGGCTAGCTCAGCTCTGAGCCTATCAACCTCCTCCTCAGAATTCCCTGTGATGATCATATCATCAACATACAGCAGGACCAAGACAGATAGCTCCCCCTTCTTCTTGATGAACAAGCTAGAGTCCGAGTTTGAAGCAAGGTATCCACAGAATTGCAGATACTCTGTTATCTTCCCATACCAAGCTCTAGGAGCTTGCTTCAACCCGTAGAGAGCCTTCCTGAGCTTGCAGACGTAATCAGGATGAACTTCAGAAATGAAACCAAGAGGCTGATCCATAAAGATGTCTCTGTCAATCTCTTCGTAAAGAAAGGCATTCTTTACATCAAGCTGCCACATCCTCCATCCTTGGCATGCAGCCAATGCAATCACCATCCGAACTGAAGTCATCTTTGCAACAAGGCTGAACGTCTCCTCATAGTCTTCTCCATACTGTTGAGAGAACCCTCGAGCCACCAGACGAGCCTTGAATCTCTCAATGCTCCCATCTGCCTTCTTCTTCAACTTAAACACCCACTTGCATGTCACCGGAGTAATGCCATCAACTTTGGGCACCAGATCCCAAGTTTCATTCTTCTTGAGAGCATCCATCTCCTCTATCATGGCATCTTCCCACTCCTTGACACCAGTGGCCTCATTAAAGCTAGCAGGCTCTCGCTCATCCAGAGGACCTGCAAAGAAGCATGAGACATAGCTCACAGTGTTTTCTTCGCAATAGCGAGCTGGAGGCTTGATAACCCTCTTTGACCTCCGAAGAGGCTGCTCCTTGCTAATCACCTCCGCTGCTTCTTCTGGTTCACCTCTGCTCTCTGGCAAGTTTGGAGCAATGCTCCCCCTACTTCCTGACCCAGAAGCTTCTTCTCCAGAACTTGAAGCAACTGGAGCTGCTGGTGACACAGCCAGCTCCACTTGATCAGCAATCTCAGCCACCTCCTGACCTTCATCAACCTTGCTCTCTGGCAGCTCAACCGAGCTTCCTCCATATGACGTCAGTTCGTCAAAGACAACGTCTCTTGACACCACGAACTTCTTCGTCACCGGATCCATGCATCTCCGACCCTTCTTCCGCTCATCATAGCCAACAAAGACAAGCTTCCTTGCCTTTGCATCAAGCTTAGTCCTTAGCGCATCAGGGATATGCACATAGCAAGTTGATCCAAACACCCGAAGGTGTTCCACACTAGGCTTCTCCTTCAACAACATCTCGAAGGGAGACTTCATGTTGATCGGACTCAGAGGCATCCACATAGGCAGCAAAAGACATTCCCTCCGCCCAGAAGGACCTTGGGATACTCTTGGCATGAAGCCAACATTTGCAAGTCTCCGTCAGATGACGGATCTTCCGCTCCGCTACTCCGTTTTGTTGTGGAGTATGAGCACAAGTGAGCTCCCTCTGGATTCCGTGCTTCCTGCAAAAGTTAGAAAACTCGGAGGAGACAAACTCTCCCCCGTTATTAGTTCTAAGCTTTTTGATCTTCAGGTTAAGTCTTCCCTCCACCAGCTCCTTGAACTCCACAAACAATCGGAAGGCTTCAGACTTCTCCTTCAAGAAATACACCCAAGTGTATCTTGAGTAGTCATCAATCAAGACTAGCATATACCTGCTTCCACCAAGGCTAGCAGTCGCGGTTGGTCCCATCAGATCACCATGGATAACCTCCAATGGTGCTTTGCTTCTTGTTTGTGATTTATCAAATGGAAGACGAGACTTCCCATATTGACATCCAGCACAAACGTGACCCTCACCGAAGGATGATAGCTTAGGCAAGCCTCTCACCAGGCTCCTGCTTGACATAGCCTTCAGCTTATCCATCCCGACATGCCCCAGCCTCTCATGCCACATAGCAGCGCTATCGTTGGCCCTCATCCGATCAACATAGGAGCTTGTTGATAAGACAAACAAGTCCTTCACTCTCCTTCCTACATGAGCAACATCAGCCTTAACCGCTGATACGTTGCGAAGGAACTTCACTTCTGTTGGCCCAAACAGAACGTAATAACCAGCATCAACCGCATTGGTCACAGAGAAGAGGTTTTTCTTCATACCCGGTACGTGATAAACACTCTTTAACGTGAGTGGCCCCTTATCACTGCCCACCGTTACCATACCCTCCTTCTCTACTGCATGAATAGTATTATCAGCAGTAATGATAGCTTCGTTACCTGAGTATGTCTGCAGCGAAGAGAACTTTGACAAATCTCCGGTGAGGTGATGACCACACCCGGAGTCAACGATCCAGTCGTCCTTTATGTCACTGGTGGACAATGCACGGACACAAGTGCCCGTCATGAACGCTCCACCCCAGCCAGCTTCCTCCTTGCTTGAGGAGGCTTCCTCCTTGCCTGCAACATGCCCAGGCTGCAGCTTGACCTTGCAGTCTCGCTTGAAGTGGCCTGGTTGATGACACCTGAAGCACTTCAGGTTCTTCTTCCAATCCTTCTTAGGAGCAAGGCTCCCCTCCTGCTGTTTAGAAGATGAAGATTCATCTCCAACCGCAGTCTGCTTCTTCTTCCCTTCCCATCTCTTCTTCTTCTTCTCAGTGAAGAGAGCATCACTAGCTCCTTCAGAGACCGTCACCCCGGCCATCTGCCTTGCCAAGCTCTCCTGCGAGGCAAGCAGATTCTCCAGCTCCAGAAGAGAGGGCTGAGTAGCCCAGCCTTGAACAGAAGTAACGAAGGCCACATACTCCTTCCGCAAACCGCGGATTATGTGCCTCTTCAGCTTAGCCTCGGAGATCGGCTCATCAGGATCAAGAGCAGAGAGCTCAGCACACAAGCTCTTCATCTTCAAGAAGAATTTGGAGATAGAAAGATCTCCCTGAGTTGCCTTAGCCAACTCATTCTCTAAGAACTGTAGCCTTGCTACATTCTTCCTATTGAACAACCCATCAAGGGAAGTCCAAATCTCAGCAGCAGACTCACATCCTAAGATGTGATCAAAGAGTTCAGGTGACACCGCCCGCTTGAGAGCAAACTCAGCTTTGGCATTTGTCTTCCTCCACACTCTCACCTGCTCAGCTGTTCCAAACTCAGCAGTTATTTCTACTTGATCATCTCCACCGACGACCTCCCATAACTCCTCACCCAGAAGATAGCTCTTCATGCACGACTTCCACTTCTTGAAGTTAGTCGCGTCAGAAGCTCAATACCAAGACCTCTTGCAAAACCACCGTCCATGGTGCTAACTTGGTTATCCTACAGAAGCACACAGAGCAACAACAAGCCTGTTGATCACCGCTCAAGCACCTGAACCTTCCTCTGATACCATGTTGAATTTTCTCAAGTTGATCAACAAGGTAGCCCAAACACCAAATTAATATCTTCGGCACTACCCAGATCACAACTTGAACCGCAGAAAGTAGGAAGCAACTTAGATAACCACACACACAGACAGAAACAAGCAGATCAGACTTTTATTAATCTTCTTTACAAGGCGAGGCATACATGGCGAGACATGATTTCGCCAGTATGAAAAAGCAGAAAAAACAAATCGGGCGGATAGCACACTGAGACCGCCGAGTCCGCCGAGACCGCCGAGCTCGCTCAATCTGCCGCCAAACTGCTGATGAACAGAGGAACAAGCCGCCTATCCGCCGAGACCGCGAGGTCGCGCGGACAGAGAAGAAACTTGAGATAAAACTGATGCTGGTAACCGCCAATGCAGCCCGCTAACTCCAGCGGTCAGAACCAAACTCCTTGTTTGACACTGCTAGCCGCGCCACCTGCACACAGAAACCGGTTAAGCAAACAGCCAGCGCGGATACAACAAATGAGTCCGCAGCCTACACTCAAGCCCAACTTACTGTTCACTCTGCTACCAAATGAGGTGCCGGGGGGGTCCTATTTATAGGCCGGGTGAGGAGTGCGGTCACCACCCTATGAGATAGAGACACCGCACCTTGGTCGCAGCTAGCAAAGCTAACACGCCGAGTCCGCCCGCCAAGAGGCAACCAACCCGCCAAGTCCTGGTGAGAAGCGACCTGCCCATGGCAGTCCGCCCGGTCACAGCGGGTACGGCGGATACAATCCCAACTCGCACTGTCCACGACCACAGGCACAAAGCCCGGTCACAGCGGACACTGCGGGTACCAGGCCAGTCTGCCAGCACATAGGCCAGACCGCCAAAAGGAAGCAGCTCACCGCAACTCCAGAACAACCACAGATCGAGCGGACTCCAAACCTCAGTCCGCACAGACCGCGGATACCACCTCCAGAGCTACAAGCAAAGCCGATCAGCAACCCGCCGGACTAAGCCCAGTCCGCGCGGTCAGTCCGCCCAGGTCGCCCGGACTGCCGATCACCCCCACTTCCACTTCACCAATTTTAACATATAGCTCTTCAGGGGGTGGAGTTGTGTGACATAGCCAAGGCCACTCTTATTTTTCGTGCTCCAGGTACGGGCTGGGCATGTGTGGGTGGAAGGTCCCTTGTGCTTTCACGTGTAGACCCTCGAGCTTGTTGACTTGGACATGGTGGATGGAGGACTGAGTTTTCCTCTGATCCGGTTCCTCGTTGTTTGTTTTTGCTACTACCACTTTCCACAGTTTAGGGTGTTAGAAGTTCCTTCCTTGGTAGCTTGCATCACTTTGGGCTCTTGGTAGCCTAGAAGGCCCGGCAGGATGTTGTTCCTGAGTTGGGTTGTTGCTGTTTTCTTTGCTCGTTGTGCTTTCCTTGTTGTCCTGTTTTGGACAGTTGTGACTCTTTCTACTGCATGATTTTCAATTACTTCTTCCTTTTGCTTGACTCTTACATGCAGTTGTTTTCACCTTGTTGCTTGCTGAGGTATTCTGTTTTCTTTTGAAATATCCCAGGTTCTGAGATGTAGCCAGTTGGGTGGCTAGTTTGCAGTGGTGGTGTTGGTGGTCTCTTGGACCTTGGTGTTCTGTTTGCCTTGTTGGTGAGGTAGTTTTTCAGTACTTTCTTACAGACATACATATGTGCCAGTGGGTTCGTGTCAGGTTGTTGGCGCCCACTGGTAGTTTTTACCTTTGTACTGGATACATTTACTTATGCTGTTACCGTTTTCTGGAGATAGTCTACTTGCTCTGAGAAGGAATTATGCTAGGTTGCTAGTTACTTTTAAACTATAAATATTATTATAAATGAAGCTCATGATCAGCACGTTTTATAAAACTTAATTACTATTTTCCAAACAACGAATAAAGACCATTTTCTTATACGTTATATAAATTAAATGTAGGGTCTTGCATAGCATGAGTGGTTCTCTTGGAACCCTTATGCACTCTTTAGGGCGTCAAACCTAAATAAAGTATTTTACTTTCCGCAGCGTATGAATATAGATTTTCTTTTGTGGACTAGGTGATCCACTGAGCCGAGGGATACGGTCTCTGAAACATAACTGAATTTCTATTCATTAAGCACATGATTTTCTTGCATAAGGATTGTAGTTGGTTTTGCCTGAGCGTCAGCAGTTATCCCCTGCTTGACGTGGCATCATGGCGCGTATTTTCTCATACCTGATATTTCCTAAATTCGGAGAAAATGTGGGTTGTGACAGTTGGTATCAGAGGGAGGTTGCTTGACAAGTTAGTTGAGCAACCTTCCTTTGTTTGCTTTTGGTAGTTCTGCATCATGTCATTCACACACTGATATGTCATCAGCACGTCTTGGTGAAAGCACGAACACTTCACTCATGGCATAACATGAAGTATACGGGGCATATTATGTAGTATGGGATGCATAATATGTGTTCGTATATGGATCCACCATAGGGGCTACATGTGAGGGTTATGTAGTATGGGATGCATAACCTCACCACATGACTGCAACTAGCACGTTTCTTTTTCGTTGCATGAGAATGTTATGTAGTATGGGATGCATAACATTTTCATGCGTACGCCGCTCATAACATGCATTAGGGCCTTTTTTTTAGAATGCATAGCACAATCATGCATAGCATATCATTGCATGAGCACAACGTGCCAAGCTAAAGATTTGCAGGATGACATATGTACACACATAAGTTTTCAAATTAATTTAAAGTCATGCATTCGATCTAGGCACAAGAGTTAGTAAGGTGGTGGTTAACCATAATAGGTTAGGGCATATCATCAAATTTTTGTTAAAAAGATAAACTCTCAGAGCAAGTTTAGCAGCTTTAAGTCTATATCTATATATGTATGGTTTGTACTTGCGTTTGGGTTCTAGTCGTTGAATGAGGATCTGATTGGGTGGTTATGATTTTAGGATGGCTAGGCGACCTGCGACTCGATCGACTCCCATGTCTGAAGGTGAGTCGTCCGGAGCTCAGAATGATGCGGTGATCGAGAGTCTGCGTCAGAGTAGCGAAGCTATGGGCAGACAGTTGGAGGAGGTGCGAACCCAGATTCAGTCTTTGGTGGCAGTTGTGGCAGGACAGGCTCAGGGTGCGCAAGTTCCTGCTGGGGGGTTAGCTGTTCCTCCTCCCCCTGCACTCGTGAGACCTCCGGTAGTGGTGCCAGTGGAGATGGCCTTCATCTCGCAGTTTCAGAGGCTGAGCCCTCCCACTTATGACGGGAAGGCAGATTTCATGGTTATTGATGATTGGCTGATCTCCATGGAGGAGATGTTTTCGTATTCAGGGATTGCAGGTGACCAGAGGGTGATGCTAGCTACCTATCAGCTTAAAGGATTGGCTAAGAGTTGGTGGCTGAGAGAGAAGGAGAGCTTAGTAGCTGGATGCTCTTGGGAAATATGTTTAAGGAGATGTTGTTGAGGAAGTTCTTGCCTTCGGTCGAGCGTGACCGCCTCATGAATGACTTTCTCTATCTGAAGCAAAGGCAACTCACGGTGGGTGAGTATGAAATAGAATTTAGTAAGTTGAGCCGTTTTTCCCCTGCTTTGGTCAGCGTTGAGGTTGATCGAGTTAAGAGATTTCTTGGTGGTTTGAGGAGCGAAGTGCAGCAGTTGACCAGTGCTTATGGGTCAATGACTTATGCTGGAGTTATAGAGGCTGCTCTTAAGGTTGAGGCTATTGAAACGGCAAAGAGCAGAGGCCAGCAGATGAGAAAGGATAAGAGAAAATCTGTGGAGGGGAAGAAGCCCCTGGTACCCGATGATGTTCCGGGAAAGAGGAGACGAGTAGTGTGCAGTTTCTGTGGCCGGTCAGGCCATCCTGTCGAGAAATGTTTTAAGAGGTCAGCAGCTCAGAAGAAGGAGCAGGTTCATGCGATCCAGGGTGCTCCTAGGAGAGATGTCTCCTGTTCAGTTTGCAAGCGATCCGGGCATGATGCGGCCCAGTGTTGGACCAAGGATAGAGTCTGCTTTTAGTGTGGGCAGAAGGGTCATATCAAGTCGAGGTGTCCTCGGGTTCAGTCAGCTCTTCTTGTAGTTTCGTTGCAGGCTTTACCTCCACCTCCGCGTGTGGACAAGGGAAAAGGGAAGCTGAACGTGATTTCTTCCGAGGAGGCTCAGGCTTCGACCCAGGTTATTTCAGGTTAGCGGTTGGTTGTTTTTTTTCTAGCCTGGTGGTTTTATTTGCTTGTATGTTGCGGTATTGCTATGGTAGTTCCTTAGTTTGTGTGTTCCTATAGGGAAGTTTAAGGTGAAGAATAGCTGGGCGCGTGTTCTGTTTGACTCCGTCTCTACCCACTCGTTCGTGGCTAGAGCCTTTGTAGAGCGTCATCGATTGACTCTAGATCGTGTTCGGGATTCCTTCCGTGTCAAGTTTCCTTCTGGTGAATCTGTGTTGTCAGATTTGGGCATTTTGGATTGCCCGGTTTTGTTGGGGGACTTTCTTGCGAAGGCGGACCTGAAAATGATTGATCTGGAGGACTTCGATGTCATCTTGGGCATAGACTGGCTCTCTCGGTATGATGCGGTCATTCAGTGCAAAGGAAAGCGCTTGGACTTCATCAGGGATGACGGTCAGCCCGGCAGCGTGTATGCTGCTCTGTGTCAAGATTTTCCTGTCATCTCTGCGGTATGTGCTCAGAGACTGTTTCTTTCTAATTGTAGTGTTTGTTTAGTCTCGGCGGTTGGAGCCGCTGTTAGCGTTCCACACTTAGAAGAGATTCCTATTGTTCGTGGTTTCGCCGATGTTTTTCCTGATGATCTTCCTGGTCTTCCTCCTGATCGGGATGTTGAGTTTGTGATCGATTTAGAGCCGGGTACGCGTCTTATTGCTAAGGCGCCGTATCGGATGGCCCCTCGTGAGTTATAGGAGTTGCGAGTGCAGTTGGATGAGATGTTAGCTAAGGGGTTTATTAGGCAGAGTTTGTCGCCTTGGGGTGCTCCTGTTTTGTTTGTAAAGAAGAAAGATGGGTCAATGCGGCTTTGCATCGACTATAGAGAGTTGAACAAGGTCACTATCAAGAACAGGTACCCTCTGCCGAGGATCGATGATTTATTTGACCAGTTGCGTGGTAGCACGGTGTTCTCCAAGATCGATCTTCGTTCTGGTTATCATCAGCTTAGGATCCGTGAGGCGGATATTCCACGGACCGCGTTTAGGTCGAGGCATGGACACTTTGAGTTTCTGGTGATGTCGTTTGGTCTGACCAACGCACCATCAGCCTTCATGGATATGATGAACCGGGTGTTCAGGGATTTCCTCGACAAGTTCGTTGTGGTCTTCATTGATGACGTGCTAGTTTATTCTCGCAGTGCTGAGGAGCATGAGCAGCATTTGAGTTTGGTCCTATCAGAGTTGAGGAATCACAAGTTATTCGCCAAATTGAGCAAGTGCGAATTTTGGTTGCCTCAAGTTTCTTTTCTAGGCCACGTGGTGAATAAGGATGGGATCTCGGTCGATCTAGAAAAGATTGCAGCAGTGATGGATTGGAAGAGGCCGAATACTCCTAAGGAGATCAGGAGTTTCTTAGGGTTGGCTGGCTATTACAGAAGATTTGTGGAGGGTTTCTCTTCCCTAGCCGCACCTTTGACCAAGTTGACTCCGAAGAATGTGGCATTTGTTTGGAGCGAAAAGTGCGAGGAGGCTTTTCTGGAGCTAAAGGAGAGATTGTGCACTGCTCCCGTTCTGACCCTGCCTACCGAGGGAGTAGATTATGATGTTTATGTGGATGCTTCGCTTGTAGGTCTGGGATGCGTATTAATGCAAGGTGGAAAGGTAATTGCCTATGGGTTAAGGCAACTGAAGACTCATGAGAAGAATTATCCCACGCATGACCTCGAGTTTGCAGCGGTTATTTATGCCTTGAAGCTGTGGAGACACCTACTTTATGGGGCTCAATGCAAGATCTTCACTGACCATAAGAGCCTAAAGTACGTGTTCACGCAGAGGGAGTTGAATCTGCATCAGCGGCGGTGGCTGGAGTATGTGGCTGATTATGATGTAGAAATCCAGTATCATCCGGGCAAGGCCAACGTGGTGGCCGACGCCCTGAGCCGAAAGACGAGAAAGATCTTTAACCTCTCCGCCGATCGTTTAGTGGAGGATTTCCTCCTTATGGATATTTCAGTGGGATGCTGTAGTTTGCAGAGTACCTTGTCAGTGGCAGAGCCGTCCTGGATTTCTTTGACTAGGCTGCACCAGAAGGATGATCCTAATCTTATGCACCTCTTCACCAGGACTAAGAAGGGAGAGTTGCCCAATTTTGCTATCGATGATGCGGGTACTTTGAAGTACCGCGGCAGGTTTTGCGTTCCCGCTGTTGGGGATATTAGGAGGATGATTTGCAGTGAGGCTCATGGTTCTAGCGTTTCCTACCATCTAGGATCTACGAAGATGTACCGTGACTTAAGGCAAATTGCCTGGTGGTATGGCATGAAAGGAGATATAGCCCGATTTGTTGCTGAGTGTCACACTTGCAAGCGTGTGAAGGCCGATCATGGAAGGCCTGGTGGTAAGTTGACTCCGCTAGAGATCCCGACTTGGAAGTGGGAAAGTATATCTATGGATTTTATTACGGGATTACCGAAATCCCCGAGAGGATTTGATTCTATTTGGGTTATAGTGGATAGATTGACGAAGTGTGCTCACTTCGTGCCTTATAAGATTGATTACCCGATGAAGAAGATAGCGGAGTTGTATTTGAATGAAGTCATCCGACTCCACGGTGTGCCGGTTAGCATCATTTCCGATCGAGACTCCCGGTTTACTTCTCGTTTTTGGCAGAGTCTGCAGGCGGGTTTGGGTACGGATCTGAGGTATTCTACCGCCTACCACCCGCAGACCAATGGGCAGACGGAGAGGGTGAACCAAATTGTTGAGGATATGATCCGGTGCTATATTTTAGACCACGGTGGAGCGTGGGATGAGCGATTGCGACTCATGGAATTTGCCTACAACAACAGTTATCAAGAAAGTTTGCAGATGGCTCCGTTCGAAGCCTTGTATGGGAGGCGATGTAGGACTCCGTTGTTTTGGGCTGAGGCTGGTGAGAGGCCTTTGTTGGGTCCCGATGCGCTTGAGGAAATGGAAGTCGCGGTGAAGCTTATTCGGGAGAAGCTTCGTATAGCCCAGGAGAGAAATAAAAAGAACGCCAATCGGCGTAGATCTGCTTTGGAATTTTCCGTCAGGAACCTTGTATTCCTCAAAGTTTCCCCGATGGTAGGTGTTAAGAGATTTGGTAAGAATCGGAAGTTAGACCCAAGGTATGTGGGCCCGTTTGAGATTTTGGAACGGATTGGGGTGTCAGCTTATAGATTGGATTTGCCAGCGAACTTCCCAGGTGTGCATAATGTTTTTCATGTTAGCCAATTGCGGAAGTGTGTTCGCAGCAGTGGGCAGCTCTTAGACGTTGTGCCCCAGTTGGATCCCAAACTCTCTTTTGTTGAGGTGCCGGTTCGTATTTTGGATACTCAGGAGCGTGTGCTGCGAAAGAAGTCCATACCGATGGTTAAGGTTCTATGGAAGAATCAGGATTTGGAAAGTGCGACTTGGGAGTTAAAGTCGGCTATGAGGAGGGCTTACCCTCACCTGTTTCATTGATTTAATCGGTATGTTTTCCTTCTTGTAACTCCTATTAGTTGTTTCTCCTTCTTTAGTAGGAGTGTTGTGCGTAAAGTTTCGGGACGAAACTTTCTTTTAGGGGGAGTGACTGTAACGCCACCGATTTTCCTGCGTTTTTTTTTTATTCACGTTGGCATTACGATGACGCGTTTCCGTGGCTTGTGCCATGTGTGGAGTATAGTTTAGCTCCTTAGAACTGAGAGCCCTGTTTGGTAGCCTGTTGGCAAGATCTCCCTAGCAAGCCGAGTCATTTTGGGTGACCCTGTGTGGCCTCTCGGGGGATATTTGAGTTTGTCTTTATTTGGGTATAACTCGGGTTCTGTTCGTCGAAAGTTAATTTCGACTTCGTCGTTGAGTTCGTAGCGTGGATATTTAGCTACGGTGCGAATTTCGTCGGATTCCGAGGAGATACGGTTTTCGTGTTGTTTGGTGTGTTAATAGTATTTGTGATCAATTAATTAAATTGATTTGGCTGTCCTGTAGCCTTTTGGTTTTGACCGTTTATTAAATTCTGAGGGAGAATTTATTAAGGCAGTTATTGCCTTGCCTTGGTGGCAGCCATATTTTTGGCTTATACCTATTTTGGTATTTACTTAATAAAATTAAGTAATTAGGCGTTTTAGGGTTCGGTTATGGATGAACCGGTGTTTAGCTTTTCGTATAAAAGCTCTGTTTAAGAAGTGACGGCCCACTTCTTCTTCTTTTCCTGAGAGAGAAACTGTTGGCTTGTTCTCGGAAGAACCGAGGAGAAAACCGCCCGTCCTGTACCTCCTTCAGTCGGCGATTTCGGGCTTGTTCGTGAACGGAATTCGATTCCGAAAACGGCGTTGGCTTGCTCTCTCCGAGATCTTCGTTTCGACGGTGTTGCGGCTGTTCGTTCTGTGGGAAGAGGAGGAGAGCCGTCCAAGCTTCGCTGAAAGTTGAGGCAAGTGGTATTCTTGCCCTTGCCAAGTTTCTTTTTTTTGAAATTTTCTTGCTGAATTCTGAGATCCCTGTTAGCCTTAGGATAGAGGCCTTGTTGTTCTCTTTTTCTTGCTAATTATAGGATTTAGTTCTTCCTATTTGAACCCCCCTACTTGTGTTGTTGGAACCCAACCTTGCCGGCGTGATGCCGTTTATCTTTGCTCAGATCTTTGCTCTGGTTTGGGTGTAGCCGAGAGGGAGTGTTAGGAGAGGGGGGGGTTTTTCCCGAATTGTTGATTGTATCACTCGAGTAGTAGGTAACTACCCGAGTGATGGGTTTCTAGTTACTCGAGTAGTGTCTTCAGTTACTCAAGTAATGCCTTTAGATACTCGAGTAGTGTCTTTAGATACTCGAGTAGTGGCTTTGAGATACTCGAGTAGAAGGCATTAACTCGAGTATTAGCCTTGGTTTACTCGAGTAGTAGGTTACTACTCGAGTAGGGGTTTTTGGTTACTCGAGTAGTGGACTCGAGATACTCGAGTAAGTGGTTTGGTTTACTCGAGTAGTAGGCATTTACTCGAGTGCAGGTTTGTAGTTACGCGAGTAGTGGTTTTAGCATACTCGAGTAGTAAGCAACTACTCGAGTGGCGGGTTGGGGTACTCGAGTAGTTGGTAACTACTCGAGTGCTGGGTATTTTTGTATACTCGAGTAGTAGGCGACTACTCGAGTAGAGGGATGAGTTACTCGAGTGTTGGAATTTGAATACACGAGTAGTAGGCAACTACTCGAGTACTGGAAATTCCCTGCCTCATTTTGTCTTAGAGTCGTTCGACTATCGTCGATCTCTGGATGGAGGTCGTCGATCGCTGCTTCTGCCTTTTTGTCATTTGACTATCGTCGATCTCCGTTCGACGTTTTTCCAGAGGGAAGACGTCGAGCTCCGTTCGACGCTCGATAAGCGTCGAGCTCAGCTCTTGTCTGATAGCCGATCAGCGCTCGACGATTTCCTGGAGGAAGATCGTCGAGCTTCGCTCGCCTTTTAGCCTTCGACGATCATCGACCTCAAGGATGATGACCGTCGGGCTTCTTTTGGCCTTCAGCCGTTCGACTATCGTCGACCTCCGGTCGACAATTGTCGAGCTCCGTGTTACCTTAGTGGGATTGTGGTTAGAGTTTGGTTTTGGCTTTAAGTGAGACTAGCTCACTCAACGCCAAGGTTTAGGTAGGCACTGAGTGGGTCTCACTCAGCACCTTGTCGTGTTGATTCTTTTCAACACTCTTCCTTTACCTTGTTTTTCGTTCCCGAGTGATTTTCTTGTTTTATTTCTGGTATTTCCTTGTCGGCCGTTTTCTTACCTTCTTAAAGGCCGAATCGTGGGTCGTGGTTAGTAGTGGTGGTTTATAGCTCTTCAGGGGGGTGGAGTTGTGTGACATAGCCAAGGCCACTCTTATTTTTCGTGCTCCAGGTACGGGCTGGGCATGTGTGGGTGGAAGGTCCCTTGTACTTTCACGTGTAGACCCTCGAGCTTGTTGACTTGGACATGGTGGATGGAGGACTGAGTTTGCCTCCGATCCGGTTCCTCGTTGTTTGTTTTTGCTACTACCACTTTCCACAGTTTAGGGTGTTAGAAGTTCCTTCCTTGGTAGCTTGCAGCACTTTGGGCTCTTGGTAGCCTAGAAGGCCCGGCAGGATGTTGTTCCTGAGTTGGGTTGTTGCTGTTTTCTTTGCTCGTTGTGCTTTCCTTGTTGTCCTGTTTTGGACAGTTGTGACTCTTTCAACTGCATGTTTTTCAATTACTTCTTCCTTTTGGTTGACTCTTACATGCAGTTGTTTTCACCTTGTTGCTTGCTGAGGTATTCTGTTTTCTTTTGGAATACCCCAGGTTCTGAGCCGTAGCCAGTTGGGTGGCTAGTTTGCAGTGGTGGTGTTGGTGGTCTCTTGGACCTTGGTGTTCTGTTTGCCTTGTTGGTGAGGTAGTTTTTCAGTACTTTCTTACAGACATACATATGTGCCAGTGGGTTCGTGTCAGGTTGTTGGCGCCCACTGGTAGTTTTTACCTTTGTACTGGATACATTTACTTATGTTGCTACCGTTTTCTGGAGATAGTCTACTTGCTCTGAGAAGGAATTATGCTAGGTTGCTAGTTACTTTTAAACTATAAATATTATTATAAATGAAGCTCATGATCAGCACGTTTTATAAAACTTAATTACTATTTTCCAAACAACGAATAAAGACCGTTTTCTTATACGTTATATAAATTAAATGTAGGGTCTTGCATAGCATGAGTGGTTCTCTTGGAACCCTTATGCGCTCTTTAGGGCGTCAAACCTAAATAAAGTATTTTACTTTCCGCAGCGTATGAATATAGATTTTCTTTTGTGGACTAGGTGAACCACTGAGCCGAGGGATACGGTCTCTGAAACATAACTGAATTTCTATTCATTAAGCACATGATTTTCTTGCATAAGGATTGTAGTTGGTTTTGCCTGAGCGTCAGCAGTTATCCCCTGCTTGACGTGGCATCATGGCGCGTATTTTCTCATACTCTGATATTTCCTAAATTCGGAGAAAATGCAGGTTGTGACACTCGTAGCTCCTCAACCATGTCGAGTGAGAGCCGTAACTCCTCCTCATTCTCGGCCCTCCATTCCTCTCTGCCCTCTCCGGCCTCGACCACCCGAGGGGTTCGGACCTCAAATTCTATCGGAAGTATCGCCTCGCACCCATGGGAGAGTTTGAAAGGAGTCTCTCCTATCGCCGTGTTGGGTGTGGTTCTAAGGGCCCAGAGGACCGAAGGGAGCTTCTCCACCCAGCTTCCTCTCAGATTCTCTACCTTCTTTTTGAGGAGGTTAACAATGATCTTGTTCGCCACCTTCACCTGCCCGTTGCTCCTGGGGTGATGAATCGAGGCGAACCTAAGATCGATCCCGAGGTGTCCGCAGAAGCTAATTAACTCGGCGCTACCGAACTGAGGTACGTATTATGTGACAATGGCCTGAGGCAACCCGTGATGGCAGATAATCTCCCCCCATACAAAGTTCCTGATGACCTGGGAGGTTACCTTGGCCAACGCCTTAACTTCCAACCACTTAGAGAAATAATCAATCATCACGAGCAGGAACCTTCTCTGGCCGCTGGCCTGGGGGAAGGGCCCAACAAAGTCCATTCCCCAGATTGCAAATGGCCAGGGGGCTATGATACTCCTGAGGCATTGGGCTGGTTGTAGCTGGAGGGGAGCGAACAGTTGGTATTTATGATACTCCTTCGTGAACTTCGCCGCGTCTTGGCTCAGGGTTAGCCAAAAATATCCTTGCCTGATGACCCAGCCTTCCAAGGTTCGACTCCCAGAGTGGCTCCCGCACTCCCCGGAGTGTATTTCCTCCAAGATCCTCGGGACCTCCCTCTCGGCCACAGCGTGTCAATATCCCGGAGAGGGTATTCTGGTATAGCAGGCCGTCTCGCATGATATAGTATGTCGACTTGTACTTGAGCCTCTTCCTGTCCATCCCTTCAGGATACTCCCTAGTGGACAAGTACGTTGAGAAGGGATCCATCCATGAGGGGTGTTGCTCCACCTCTATCAGCTCCCGCTCTTCAATGGATGGGCGGAAGAGATCTGTGAGGGTACCCCCCACCCGAGGGCCATGCTTTTCCAGTTGATCTACCTTCTCGCTCTCCTCCCTAGGCTCGTGTCGAATGAAGAAAGTCTGGAAGGTGCCGATGACTCCCTTTACCTTTGCCAAGTAGAGATGCAGAGTCGGCTCCCTCGACTCGAACTCCCCGTTAATCTGGGAAGCCACCACCTTGGTGTCAGTAAGGACCTCTACATCATTTACCCCTAGTTCTCTGGCCAAGCGCATACCCGCAATCACAGCTTTGTACTCGGCTTGATTATTGGTGATGGGGAAATGTATCACCACTGTCTGTTCGATCCTTGTTCCCTGGGGACTTTCCAAGATGACCCCCTCCCCAAGGGAATGCCTCCTCGAGGCACCGTCCACCATGACCTTCAAAGGAACCAGGCGAGTGATTTCCTCCTCTGCCACTTCGATCACATAGTCTGTAAGGAAGTCGGCCATAGCTTGGGCCTTGATTAAGAGGCGGGGAACGAAGGAGATGTCGAACTCGCTAGATTCCACCGACCACTTAGCCAATCTGCCTGAATGCTCCACCCCCTCGAAGATGTTGCGGAGGGGGTGGTCAGTCACCACTCGGATCGAATGTGCCTCTAAGTAAGGCCGGAGCCTCCGAGCCGAGATGATTAGAGCGAAGGCCAGCTTCTCCAAAATAGGATAGCGGAGCTCAGCCTTCCTTAACACCCTACTCACATAATAAATCGGGAGCTGCATCTTCCCCTCTTCCCGAACTAAAACAGAGCTCAGGGCCTCCGCCCGACCCCTAAGTACAAGAATAAGTCCTCTCCCTCCTTTGGCCCCTGGAGTAGGGGGGCTTGAGTCAGCTTCCTCTTTAAGGCCTGGAATGCCTCCTCGCATTCCGCGGTCCCCTCGTACTTCCGACCTCCTCTCAAGGTCTTGAAGAAGGGAGAGAACTTCTCCCTGGCCCGGGAGAGGAACCTGCTCAACCCTGCTAGCTTCCCTGTCAATCGATGCACCTCCTTTGCATTCTGAGGCGACCCTAGCTCCATAATCGCCCGGACCTTGTCGGGATTGGGTTCTACCCCAGCGGGGGTGAGAAGGTGGCCCAGAAATTTGACTTTGCTAGCCCCGAAGATTCACTTCAAGGGATTCAACCTCATCTTGTACTCGCACAGGGTGGAGATGGTTTCCTCCAAGTCCTGGAGGTGAGAGTCGTCGTCTCGACTCTTGATCATGAGGTCGTCAACATACACTTCCAAGTTTCTTCCCTTCTACTCTTAGAAGACCCTATCCATCATTTTTTGATAAGTTGACCCTGCATTTTTTAGCCCGAAGGGCATCATTTTATAGCAGTAGCACCAATCCCCGGTGATGAAGGAGACATCCTTGATGTCAGGAGGGTGCATCCTGATCTGGTGATAACCTGAAAATGCATCTAAAAAACTCATTACAGGGAAAACAACGGCTGAGTCAACCAGCGCGTCGATTCGAGGCAAGGGGTAACAATCCTTAGGGTATGATTTATTAAGAAGAGAAAAATCAACACACATACGCCACTGGCCGTCTCCTTTTTTAACCATTACTACATTGGAGACCCAGCCGGGGTATTGGATCTCGGATACAAAATCAGCCTTAAGGAGCTTTGCCACCTCCTCTCGAATCAGCTCGGCCAACCTGTCTGTTATGGGCCTCTTCTCTTGCTGGACGGGGCGAGCCTACGGATCCAGGTTGAGGCGATGGCAGGCCATGTCGGTGTCGATCCCGGGCATCTCTGTAGTGCTCCAAGCGAAGATGTCCACATTCTTCTGAATGCACTCCAGCATCTTGTTTTGGACCTCAGGGTCCAGCCCCCCGCTGACACGAACCTTCTCCACCTTGCCTCCGAGGGTGAGAACCTCCATCTCAACCACCTCTTCCGCAGCCTCCAAGCGAGGTCACTCCCCCCATTCCTCAGCATCCACTCCTCCTAGGGCGAGGGCCTCTTCCTCGGCTTCTTCCACGGCCATTGCCTCGGCCGGCTCCCGAACTTTCTTCACCTCCTCTTTCTAGGCGCAACTCCCCTCCACCTCCATCCTCTACGGGACAACCCCCTGCTCTGCCTCCTCCATCCTCCGCCCTATCTCTTCAGCACCCTCCTGCCATAATATGGAGTTTACGACAGTGAAGTAGCACTCCCTTGCCATCTTAGGGTCTCCGCGGACCCGGACCTGGACCCCCTCGACATTGAACTTTAGGCATTAGTGGAAGGAGGAGGGGACGTAGTGGAAGGCGCTGATGAGAGGCCTCCCGAAGATGGCGTTGTTGCTGCTAGGGGTGTCCACAATGACGAACTTGCAATTGCGGGACAACCCTCCCAGAGAGACTTGGAGTCCTACCCCTCCTTCGACTTCCTTCCTCTCCCCCGAGAAGCCAAACAGGGGCCCATCAGAGACCAACACCCTCCTGGCCTCCACCTTCATCTCATCAAACGCCTTCTTGAAGATGACGTTGACTGAGCTCCCGTTGTCGATGAGGATCAAAGAGATGGTGAAATCTTCGATGGCCGTCTGGATGACCAGCGCATCGCAAAAGGGGTCTTCGTGACCCGGCATGTCCTTGACTGTGAAGGTGATTCTTTGTTCCGGGGGAGGGGTCTGGGATATGGAGCCAACGCTCCGTCGGTATATGGTGTGGAGGCTCGCCTTACAGGATTCCTCGATCCCCCCCCCCCCTATGGATCTCCCCGATCCCTCCCCGGGTTCTTACATCTGCCCGGTCTTCGCACCTATCCTCCTCTGCCCGAGGCAGGACCTCCTCAATCCGCAACCCTTAGCGGTCTTGCTTCTACTGCTACTCCCTATTTCCTCTCATCTCAAGGAACTTCGGGAACGTGGTCGTGGCATGCTCTTCCTCCTGATGGAAGTCATAGTAGGGTAACTCCACCCTAACCTCTATTCTTCTACTCCGCACTATTCTTCTCCTCTCCCCCATGGATATGGCCATAGCCTCCTCTTGATCGGGGAAGGGGGCCTCTGGCCCTGCCTCCCACTTAGAGGGTAGAACTGGCTCTGGACTCCTTGGCGGTTTTCCCCTCCGTGGAACCCTCTCCTCGCCCCCTGCTCCTGCCATTCGAGCCTCCACCCTAGACACTGATTCGGCTCCTGGCGCCCCCACCTAGGCTGTTGCTTTGGCTACTCCCTCTATCAGGGCTTAGCTCTTCTTTCCTCCTGACCTCTGCCTCCTCTAGGCCTCTCCTCCTCCGTAGCCCACCTGGCTAACCTCCAGGCAAACTCCGGGTTCGACGCCTCCCCATCAACTTCTCTCGCCACCCTCTCCATCAACTCCTCGTAGGAGAGTGGGGGAATCCTCTTCAACTCCATTCGAAAGAATCCTTGCTGCAGCCCCAGGGTGAAGGCCATCATTAGAGTATGGCCCGGTATCTCCTGAACCTTGGTGACATCCTCCTGGAAGCGATCGACGTAGCTCCCCAGGGTCTCATTCACCCCCTGCTTGATGCGGAATAGGGACTCTGACTCCCTCTTCCTCTTCTTCGAGGTTGTGAACCTCAGTATGAACCCCCGGCGGAGGTCCTCGAAGCAGTAGATGGAACTGGCCGGCAGCTAGTGAAACCACTCCCTGGCTTTCTCCTTCAAAGTGATGGTGAAGAGCCTGCACTTGAAGCCTTCTAACATCTGTTAGATCGAGACAACGTCCTCAAACAACTAGACGTGGTGGACCGGGTCTCCCTTCCCGATGTAGTAGGACATGTCGGGCTCCCTGAACCCATCTGGTACTGGTGCAGAGGAGACCAGCTCGCTGAAGGGACTATCTCCGCCCACCGGGCGAGCTGGAGGGTCTCGCGCTCCCAACTCGTAAAATCTGCCACTGCCTCCCGAGCCCGGAGAAAGTACTCGCCCGGGGAGCTCGGTACCCCAGCATTCCTCGGCGACCTCCTTCCCTGCTCGCCGGGCGGGAGCAGCCTCGCCGAGTACCGGATCCGCGAGAACTGGGATCACTGGAGTCGAGCACTCGGCACGCACGCCGAGTGCGAATCAGACCAAGCCTAGTACTTCCTGCCTAAAGTCTTCGAACATCCCTATCATCGCGAGTGGGGGAGGGGGTGGCGAGTTTGTCCTGTCTGATCCCTGCCCTTCTCCTCCAGTCATTGAGCTCGCTGGAGGTTTTTTGTGCTGACCACGTTCCACGCTCACAGTACAAAAATGTTGAAACCGAAAAGCGATCTCTTGTGGAGTTCACCCTTAGGGAAGGGGTGGTCGTGCACCTACTTTGCTCCTACAAGAAAAACAACTGAGGAAAAAAGAGCAAAGGACTAGACCAAGGGCCCGACGCGGAGGTCCCACCACACGCCCAAAAGATCACTGAGCGCTTCCCCTCCTTAGCAAAATGTCGGGCTAAGGTACCTCAGAAGGCGCTAGAAGGCTGGGAGACAAGTAAGCATGCCCTCTGAGGTACCCCTTGGGTCCTATTTATAGATTTCTGAAAACGGTCTGCAAGTAACTAACCTTTGTTGACCTGAAATTACTGAAAGCCCCTTAGGCTAGCCTGCCAACAACCGAACTCCGTTGTCTTGACCGGCTATGTGCAGTCTACCAAGGTCTGCCAACGGCGAGACTCCGTCGTTCTAGCTGGCTAAGGGCAGGCCTGTAGGGGCAAAATGGCAAGGAATCCCCCCCCATTGGGGACTGGGTGAGTAGCCCTATAATGCCTCTACCCGGCAGGAGGCGCGGGTCGGGGCTGGCTCTCCTAGGGGATGCGGGTCAGAGACGGCCCATCGTGGAAGGCGCGGGTCGAGGGTGGACCGCCTAGGAGAGGTGGGCAGGACTGACCCTCCTAAGGGGCGAGGGTCAGAGGGCTGAGGCTAACCCGCCTAGGAGAGGAAAGCAGGGTTGACCCTCCTGGGCGACCCTTGGAGGCTGACCCGCCTAGGAGAGGCGGGTCGGGATCGACTCACCTAGGAGACCCTTGGAGGCGCGGGCCGGGGTCGACCCGCCTGCTTGCCCGAGTCCCTTCGGAGAACACGGGGTTGTACATTGACCACAACACTCATTTTAGTGAGGTCTATGCCCATGGCTAGACAGAAATTAAAATGTGTGACTCCACTTCACCACAAGTCCAAATAACCTGAAATTTTGACAGGGATTCATACTAAGCTATACCTAGGTCCTGTCCAAAAATAGGAATTTTTGGAGATAATTTTTCTATAGTTTTAGAAATTATTTAATAATCCTAGGGTAAATTAATTTAGGGACCTAAAGACCTCCAAACCCTCCCAAATTATGGTGAGTGGTCCTTTTGGTCATCATGAGGTTCTGTAAAAATTTTCACCTCATTTTGAGTTGATTTGGTTGGGAAATGAGCAGACCCTAGTTTTACCCTAAAAGGGGTATTTAGGTCAAAAGTGAACCTTGTGGTTTGAGTAATCAAATAACATCAACAGAGGCTGAAACTTTGACCACTTGCTTGTCATGACTTTTAACACCCTCATATGGGTTATGGGGTGGTTTGGGGTAGGATTCCCCTAGGACCCAAGTTCAACCCTAAGTTTGGATTTTGGGGGTTGAGAAGGGCATGGGGTCAAATGCCCTTATATGGACTTGAAATTTGGAAGAGAGGACACTATGGTAGCAAAGGTCCTCTGGTAAAAATCTTAGAGGATTTGGAGATGGATAAACCCCTCAAAACCCTAACCCTAATTTAGGGCACAACCCTTAGACATGTAAGATAGGCCACCAAAACTCAATAAAAAGTTATTAAACTTGGGTAGTATGGTCATAGGGTTAATTAGACCCTCTAGTGATTTTGTTGGTAATTTTGGAACAATACACTTAGTACCTCCATTATAGTTCATGGAACTGCCCATGATAGACTTTTGATAATTATGATCACACTGTATAGTAGGAAGTTACGAAAATTGGGCAGATGGTATTTTAGGTCAATATACTCATACTTGAATTTTATTATAATTTTTAGTGGTATATTTCCAATACTTTCTTTACAAGCTTTTAAAAATGCAATTATATTCAAAAATTGACTCAGAACTCTATGATTGATTTAAAAATGTAAAACTTGATTCGTAGTGTTCCTAGGACAATATGCTCATATGGGAATTTTATTGTAATTTTTAGAAAAACAATTTCTGTATTTAGTTCATTAATTTATCAATTTGGATTTTTTGGCAAAATTAAGTTTAGAGTTCACTACTCACTAAGAAATTATGAACTTGACCTAGAGTGTTTATAGGTCATTATATACATGCTTGGATTTTCTCAGAACATTTGGAAGTATTTTAGAGGTACTTATCTCTTTAAAATGATTAATGTAGGTTATGTTCAAAATTAAGTTTAGAGATTTAAACCTTGCTGAAAAATTGGGAGACTTTGAGTTTACTATTAATTAGTCATCTTGTATTTATCATAAATTTTGTGGAGCATTTTGCATGCCTGAAAAAGGTACTTCATGTTCAAACGAGGGTATTTAGATTTCTTAGAAAATTAAATAAATTATCAAGTAAATTAGGAAAATTATGAAATTCTGGATTTAAGCTAAGCATGTCATGATAGGCCCACAATAATTATTATAGGGATTTTGGATGATAATTTGGAGTACCTCCCATTGTATACATCATATAGCTTAAGATAGTCTGCGTTTAGTAAAACTGCAGAAATCGGGTTAACATGGGGAATGGTCGTAAGGAGATGGGATTGTGGTTTACTGATTTTGGTATGTGGATTGGAGTATACCATTGAAGCTGGGGAAATTAGGTAGTAGAGTTGTCTAAGTTTAGGTGGTACCCGGGATCGACGAAAAATTGTCTATCCTGTGAAGGGAGAGAGAAGGTCAAAACACTTTAGGGTTAGAACCAAGGTAATACTAAAGGGATCATGAAGCGGGTATTAACCAATAATAATATGTGCCTTGCGAAAGGGAGCTTTGGGCTTCAGCCCATAGTAGTTCCTAGTGCCCTTTGAGAGCCCTTCACGGGGTATGCCAGGGGCAGTCCTGGGCTAACGTAAACTGTAGGAAAAATAAACTGCAAGAGTAACTAGCATAACTAGGGATTCACTTTCACTCACATCAATGTCTCGGGATGTTAGGTTGAGTTACTCGGGTTGTAGGCTCGGTGGATTTTTGTGATGGGCAGGTTTGCCCAGAGAGCTTTAGCTGGGTTGTTGGTTGTGACGGACGGGATGGTCCAGGGAGCTTTGTCTCGGTAGGTGATACATCAGATTGTATGTGCATAAAGTATAAGGTGGTGGGTCTTCGGTATTGGAGGGTCGATGAACCGACGCCAATACGTTGACTTGGCAAGTGTAGTTTTGCACTTTGCCAAATTAAGTCCGGTGCGCCAGGCGGCAAGAGTACGCAGGAGCTCCGCTTAGTGCACCAGCGTTGAGTCGTACAATAGGTCTGACTAGTAGTGCAATTACCGGTTTAGAGGTGGGAGAGGCCCAACCCACCGCTTTTGTCTTCCACTACGGAGGTATCCTGGGAGGTTAGGCTCCAGAAAGGGGGAACTAAAGGTCTGTGTACACAGAGTAGAGTTGGTGAGTTGCACTTGCATGTTCACATCATAGCATATTTTACATGTCATATCATCATCATTGCATATAACCCCTTACACCTATTGTATAGAGTGGTATGGGATGCTTTATACAATAGGATTTGTAGAATGACAACTTGGCCTATAAGCTCGCGTGAGCGTGCTTATAAGTTAAGGTTTTTACTCTGTAAATATATATATGCTGCTAGAAAATCGACACCCTATCGTATAAATTGGTATGAGACTTTTTATACGATAGGAGCCTTGCAGAAGATCCCTTAGCTTATGTGTTTTCATATAATTTAAGGTTTTGTATTATATATTAAGTCTTTCATACTTTCATTCCTGTCTCATATACTCTTAGAACTACAAGAGTATTTCCGCCATCACCTGTACTTTGTTATTCTCCACCTTCATTTATTCTCCTTTCCTCCTCCCCGCTCGGTGCTTAGGAGCCACGGGGGAAGGGGCGGGGGATGATAGGACTTAGTCTTTTAGACTAATGGTTTTCGAACCACATCTTTTTAGGGGACCGTGGTACCCAGCATGGAGTAGCAGCCCCGGAGGTCAACACGCTTGGAGATGGGACAATCTAGCATCGGAGTTCAGATAGCTGGGACTGTGAGTCCCGATCGTTAGTAGAAGTTTAGCTTTTGCTTCCACGCTGAGTGATTGTAGTGAGGATATTGATGTACCGGGCATGAGCCCTACTTTCTGTACCTTCATTATTTCTATGGACACTCCCTTCGTGGAGATTATTTACTATATATGTGATTTCTGTGGACTTGCCTTTTTTTTACTAATTGTTGTTTTCTGTGATCGACTTGGCCGGCAGGATCGGCATTTTGTAGTGGCGACCCTCCCGGGTGTGAAGGTGTCACTGCAACACGGCGGTTCTGGGCCTAAGACCCCGATGGTGTAAAGAGAAAAAAATTGGGTCTTATAAGTGGTATCATAGGAGACCTCGATCGAAACAGTAGCAGTCCACAATCCCTGGGTCACCCCCGCACGAGTTTAGTTTGGCGACAAACTAAGCAGCGGAAGCAGTGGTGTGCCTATATGGGGGATCACATGTAAATTATCCACCCTTTTAATTACTTTTGAGTCATTTACTTACAATGGCCCTTGTGGTCCAGCCTCCACCACATCCCACACCACAGGGCAGAGTCCAGCAAGCTCCGAATGTTGCACCACCTCCCCTGACTCCCACTCCATTTCTACAGTCGGAGATGGGGCAGACCCTGACAGCTATTCTGGAGGCTTTCAGGGCCCAACAGGTTTCGGCTCCGCAGCCAAACCCGGTGGCCAATTGGTTGAGTATCTTTCGAGGACTTTCTCCCCCGTCTTACTTGGGGACAGAGTCGGCTGTCCGGACGGAGGTGTGGTTGAACATCATGTATGAGATGCTTACTGGGATACGGTGCCCATGGGAGGAGAGGGTGCCTTTAGTGGTATCTTGCTTGGATTCCCATGCCAAGAGATGGTGAAAGACATTGCTGGACATGACATTTACTGATAGAGAGGTTACAGAGATTACTTAGGAGGAGTTCATGGTTGCACTATTGGAGCATTTTGTTCCGCAGTCGGCCAGAGATGAGCTGGAAGACAGATTTTTATAGTTGAGACAGGGCAACAAGACAGTGGTGGAGTATCACCGGGAGTTCAATCATCTAGCCCGGTTTGCGGATTCTTATCAGTTGGATGAGGTAGGATACACAAAGAGGTTCTATAAGGGCATGCGAGAGGATCTGAGGAAGGCTCTGCTGTTCGTATCTGACAGGCCTATTCCTCGGATATTGGAGATGCCGAATAGGATTGAGGCAGATTAGCACACTACTCGAGGCCGGAAGCGGCCAATTGAGGATCATGGGCGGGGAGCCAAAAATGAGCAGCGACGGGGACGCTTTGCTGATGGGAGAGATGGGAGAAGGGCAGAGGACCAGCCTCGTTAGGAGGTGAGACAAGAGCAGAGGGAACCGGTAGTGATGGCTCTTCAGCCTCTCCAAATGCGGGAGATGCAGAGACCTGGGGGTATGACATATCCCCCGCCAGAGTTCTTCAACTGTCATCAGGTAGGGTATATCCGGAGAAACTGCCCCATGAAGGGGGCACCACTACCAGCACCACCGACTGCCCCACCTGCTTAGTATTTTTGAGGCTGAGGACGTGGCCTAGGACATGGATACCAGGGCGGAGACTGCAGGCAGGAGAGGGAGCAAGTGTATGCATTAGATCTGGCTCAACCACGGAACCCGGAGCCAGTGATCACAGGTATGCCAGTAAATTTTAGGTTCTTTCTTTCCTAAATAATTAGATTCATGGATATAGAATTGACACACTAGGAAAGAAAACCATAACTAGATTTCTAAGATATTTAACTACCCCAAGCATAGTCTTAATCAGCGACAAGCCCGCTTATACGCTGTTCGATACGAGTGCTTCGCACTCGTTCGTGTCGAAGGCCTTTGTGGAAGGGTTTGAAGGCTTGGAGCGATTCACAGGCTTGATGATGAGGATACAACTACCCGATGGATCAGAGCTATTCACCTCTGCCCACTGCAATATGGAGGCGGAGATCGGCGGGAAGGCATTCGAAGCACTAGCAATGATCCTAAGTATGCCAGCAAATGATCTGATCCAGGGCATGACATGGTTGCATTGGAACCATGCCCAGATTGACTGCCTGTCAAAGAGGATCACTGTAAGGCATTAGGATTCTCACATCATCATCGAAGGTATTAGCCCTATTCCCCCTCTCTTATTATCATCCGTGCAGGCCGTCAAGGCCCACCTGCGGGGAGAGGAAGTCTATGAGGTGTTGTTTGAAATGGCCGAGGCCAGGGATTCCATCTCTGATATCCCAGTGGTGCGGGACTTTGGCTATGTATTCATAGAGAAGCTGCCAGGGCTACCCTCGCACCGGGAGCGGGATTTCCAGACAAAGCTTGTACCCTGGGCTAAGCCGGTATCTGGAGCTCCTTACTGGATGGCCCTGAAGGAGTTGACAGAGTTTTGAAGCCAGCTGCAGGAACTAGTGGAAGCCGGATTTGTCCGGCCGAGCTCTTCACCATGGGGATCCCCGGTGCTGTTCGTCAAGAAGAAAGACAGGACACTTAGATTATGCATCGACTACCGAGTACTGAACAGACTGACAGTATGGAATACCTATCCACTGCCAAGGATAGATGAGTTATTTGATCAGTTGGAGGGGGCGCATTTCTTCTCAAAACTGGATTTGAGGTCGGGCTATTATCAGCTGCGGATTCGGGAGGAGGACATTCTGAAGACTGCCTTCAGTAGAAGATATGGGTTATTCGATTTTACTGTGATGCCCTTCGGGCTCACGAATGCACTGTCGGCGTTGATGAGCCTCATGAATCGGGTGTTCGAGGCTTATCTAGATGTGTTCGTCATTGTTTTTATTAAGGACATCCTCATCTACTCGAGGACAGAGGAGGAGCATACATGACATCTGATACTGACTCTGAAGAGACTACGGGAGCACCACCTTTATGCGAAGTTAAGCAAATGCTAGTTCTGGTTGAAGGAGGTGGCCTTCTTAGGCCATATTATCAGTGGAGCTTGGTTGGCAGTGGACCCGGCAAAGATTTAGGCAGTTCGGGATTGGCCGCAGCTGAAGACGGCCATAAACATGCTTAGTTTTCTAGGCCTTGCCGGTTATTATCGGAAGTTCGTGGAGGGATTCTCTTGAATTGCCCTCCCACTCACATCCCATATGAGGAAGGATGTGCCCTTTTTCTGGACCCCGCAGTGCGAGACGGCTTTCTGGGAGCTAAAGGATCGACTCACCACGGATCCTATTCTTTCCCTTCCTTCGGCGAGAGAAGGATTCCAGGTCTACACCGACGCTTCCTACCAGGGCATGGGAGCAGTGCTGATGTAGAAGGGCCATGTGATTCTTTATGCTTCCCGCCAGCTGAAGAAGCATGAGCAGAACTATCATGTTCATGACTTAGAGATGGGAGTGGTCGTGTTTACTCTAAAAGTTTGGCGGCATTATCTGTACAGTGTCCACTACGACATATACTCTGATCAAAAAAATTTGAAGTATGTGGACACGCAGAAGGAGCTGAATATCAGGCAGAGGTGATAGGTGGAGTTTCTAGTAGAATACTAGTACGAGATGCACTACCACCCAGGGAAGGCGAACGTGGTAGCTGATGTGCTTAGTCGGAGAGCCGCCACCACCGCAATGGAGCCTCAGATTATGTCCATGGAGCTGGTGCAGGGATTAGAAGATATGCACATCATGCTCGTGTCGTCTGATGACATTTGAGACGGAGTCAGAGATGAGTGCCACAGATGACATTCGAGACAGAGTCAGAGATGGGCAGAGGCAGGATGCCAAGCTGGAGCCGATATTCCGGGCCTTGGAGGCAGGCGCTGCTGGAGATTACATACTGAGGGATGGCCTGGTGTGCTTCAGAGGATGAGTTATATACTAGAGGGAAGCCAGGTCTGGGAGGATATTATGACGGAGGCCCACAACAGCCGGTATTCGGTACACCCGGGAGTTACGAAGATGACTGCGGATCTGAAGAAGACCATGTATTGGCCAGGCATGGAGAAGGATATCACCTACTTCATGACCCACTGCGAGACATGCCAGCTAGTGAAGGCGGAGTGCAGAAACCCCGCTGGATTGTTGTAACCACTCCCAGTATCAGAGTGGAAGTTCGAGGATATCGCGAAGGACTTCATACATGGCCTTCCCCGATCGCGGATGGGAAACGATTCGATCTGGGTAATCGTCGACCGGCTGACGAAGGTAGCCAGATTTATCCGGATTAGAAAGGATGACTCGATTGGTGTGCTGGTTCAGAAATTGGTGGAGCAGTTCGTCCGTTATCATGGTGTACCCAGGACGATCATATCGGATCGGGATGGATGGTTTGCGTACAGGGAGTTGCGATCAGTGTAGACTTACTTGGGCACCCGGCTGACGTTCAGTATAACTTTTCATCCCCAGACTAACGAGCAGACGTAATGCACCCATCGAACCTTGGAAGATCTGCTGCGACTATGCATTTTGAATTGCAAAGAGCCTTAGGAGAAGTTGTTGACACTGGTCAAGTTCTCATATAATAACAGTTACCCGTCCAACATAGGGATGGCTCCTTATGAGGCACTATACGGATGAAGGTGTAGGACTCCTCTGTCATAGATACAGGACGAGGATCCAGAGGTTTTGGGTTCGGAGTTTGTTGAGGACACCGAGGCTCAGGTGAGGCTAATACGGGATAGGATGTTAGAGGCATAGAGCAGACAGCTAAGTATTACGACGCTTGGCATCAACAGATGGAGTTTTAGGTGGGGGATCGGGTATTCTTGAAGATCATACCGATGTATGGGGTTTCACGGGTGCGTGGTCGGAAGAATAAGCTCATCCCGAGATATATGGGGCCTTATAGTATCTTGGAGCGGATCAGTCCCTTAACATACAGGCTTGAGCTGCCACCGGAGCTGGCGAGTCTACACAATGTGTTTCACGTATCCTCTCTTAGGAGGTCTCTACTATGCCCGGAGTAGCATATTGCGGCCACTGATGGGTCGGTAGCATCTGACCAGTCAGTTCACCTTGAGCCGGTCTGGATTGATGACAAGGGGATATGGGTCTTGCGCTACAAGAAGGTTCTGGTGGTCAAGGTCCTATGGAGGAATCATGGTCAGGAGGAGCACACCTGGGAGCCGCAGGATCTGATGCAATAAAGGTACCCAGAGCTTTTCAGTCAGGTATTTCACACAACCTCTCGGAATGCTATAACTTACTTTTCATATTTAAAACCCCGTAGGCCTAACTAGAATTTCAAGGACTAAATTTTTTGTTTAAGTATTGGGATTTGTAACATCCCTCGGGCAACTAGACCCCTTAGGAGTGGTTTTGTCATAACTAGGTCATGACAAAACCCTAGAAGCCCAAGAATACCAAGTGGACTTAGGAATATAGGTGAGATCATTAAGGTATGCAAATAATAGATTCCTAAACCCTAGTTTAGGATGATCATGAGACTCCAAGACCCCACCATGACCTCACCAATCTATTGAAAGGCCCTAAGGGTCCACTTGAGTCAACACAGGTGGACAAGTTGACATAGGACCATCCTAGGCCTAAATAGGGAAAGATCCCCTAATTAAGGGCAATATGCCCTAATGAGCCCAACAAACCCTACCAAGGTCTCCCTAGACCTAGAGTGGGGTCAAGGGGTCACCAAAGATCCATTGGGGTAAACCTCAGAGCTTAAGTTAACCTAAGTAACCCCTAACCCTAAATGGGTCAAATTGACCTATAGAGGGCCAATTGACCTTCCCTTAGCCAAGTGGACCACACCAATGCCCTCCTAACCCTAGAGTGAGGTCAATGGGTCACCAATGACCCACTGGGGTCAACCCTAGGGGCTAAGTTGACCCAAGTCAACTCAAACTCCAAAGTGTTCAAAGTGCCCTTAATAAGGGTCAAGTGACCTTCAAGGTTCCAAGTAAACCCTACCAATCCCTTCCTAAACCCTAGGGGAGGCCAATAGGTCACCAAGGACCCATTGATGGTGACACAAAAGATCAATTTGCCAAAGTCAACCCTAAGCAAGGTCAAGTCAAACTTAGCTCAAAAAGGGCTAACTCAAGCTCAAGCCCCAAGCCACTTGGGCTTACCACCTCCTAATCATTTTATATTAGCTTAGTGCGCAGCATTTAGGCTAGTGCCATGACATAATTCGGCCATGAAGGGCAAGAGAGAAAATACAAATTTCTCGTTATTAGAGGAGAGAGAACAGGAGTTAAACCATTCATGGCTTGGGGAAGCCAATGAACACCCCTTTTATTGCTTGATTCATTCCCCCTTTCAGTGTTGAGAAATCCAGAGGGGTCATCCTTGTGGATGTTTAGGGCTAGGGGAGGAGAACCACCATGGCTGAGAAATGCTATTCTTGGCCATTAATGGTGTCATGAAGGAAGGCCCTTCTCCTCCCCCCCCCCCCATTAAGGGCTGGATTAAACTCCTCTGAGGAAGAGGAGGAGTTTCCAGCTGTTTCCTGGCTGGATTGAGCCCAATTCACCTCCCCACCACCATGGCTGAGGCAAGCTCTTTAGGTCCATTAATTGCCACCTTAGTTAGACTTCACCCCTCCCCCTTTTTCTGTTTTAAAAGCATCACAGGGCTCCAGGGATTCGTTTCCACCCTTGACCCGACGTTTTCGACTTACTTCACTGTGAATTTGCAGAAACCCGAGCGGCGCAACCACCACCATGGCATCCCGGCGATTGACATGCCTCCAGCCCACAAAAAGATCCTCCCCTTCTTCTTCTCCTATGGGTAGATCATAGGGATCATTTAGAATAAAAATCGGGCTCAATTGAGAACGATCAAAGCTTACGTTTTCATGGTTTTTCCGTGAAAAAATGAGTTCTCGGGTTCGCCGGAAAGGCCCCTCCGGAGGCTGTGCCGCCGCCAGTCGATGGCCCCCACCTCAACGAAGGTGGTGGCGGTGGTGGCCGGCCAGGGAGGTGGCCGGGTGACCGGCAGTGGTGGCTGGGAGAAGCTCCAGGTCGGGTGAATCCTGGCCCTTGGCTAGAGGAGGAAGAAGGCCAGGGTCCGTTGGATGTTGCTTTAAGATTCATGCGCCGTGGTTTTAGACCTTAGGAATATAATTAATTTCATCTTTAATGATTCTGTCACAGAAAATACTATTAATGTTTTTATTTATTAAAAAATACTTCGAGGCCCCTTATGAAAAAGTTGTAAACATGAAAATTATAGATCTGAGAGTCTACTCCATTTTAAAATTGATTTCAATCAATTTGGCTAAGTGGTTTGACTACAACACTACTTTTATGTAGATCAGGCCTAGGGCTAGACAAAAATTAAAATGTGTTCCCTCACTTCACCACAAGTCCAAATGACCTAAAATTTGGACAGGGAGTCATACTAAGCTATACCTAGCTCCTATCCAAAAATGGGATTTTTGGAGATAATTTTTTGATAGTTTTAGAAATTATTTAATAATCCCAAGGTAAATTAATTTAGGGACCTAAAGACCTCCAAACCCTCCCAAATTTTTGTGAGTGGTCATTGGGGTCACCTTGAGGTTCTGTATATATTTTCACCTCATTTTAAGTTGATTTGATTGGGAAATGAGTAGACCCTAGTTTTGCCCTTAAAGGGGTATTTAGGTCAAAAGTGCACTTTGTGGTTTGAGTGGTCAAATCACCTCAACAGAGGCTGAGACTTTGACCACTGGCTTTTCATGACTTTTAACACCCTCATATGGGTTATGGGGTTGTTTGGTGTAGGATTTCCCTGGGACCCAAGTTCAACCCTAAGTTTGGATTTGGGGGGTTGAGAAGGGCATGGGGTCAAATGCCCTTATATGGACTTGGAATTTGGTAGAGAGGACACTAGGGTAGCTAAGGTCCTCTAGTAAAAATCTTAGAGGATTTGGAGATGGATAAACGCCTCAAACCCTAACCCTAGTTTAGGGCACAACCTTTAGATATGTAAGATAGGTCACCAAAACTCAATAAAAAGTTATGAAACTTGGGTAGTATGGTCATAAGGTTAATTAGAGCCTCTAGTGATTTTATTGGTAATTTTGGAACAATACACTTAGTACCTCATTTATAGTTCATGGAATTGCCCTTGATAGTCTTTTGATTATTATGATCACACTATTTAGTTGAAAGTTATGAAAATTGGGCAGAGAGTATTTTAGGTCAATATACCTATGCTTGAATTTTATTATAATTTTTAGAGGTATATTTCCAGTACTTTCTTCACAAGCTTTTAAAAATGTAATTATATTTAAAAATGGACTCAGAGCTCTATGATTGATTTAAAAATGTGAAACTTGATCAGTAGTGTTCCTAGGACAATAAGCTCATGTGGGAATTTTATTGTAATTTTTAGAAAAATAATTTTTGTATTTAGTTTATTAATTTATCAATTTTGATTATAGTGCAAAATTAAGTTTAGAATTCACTACTCACTGAAAAATTATGAAACTTGACCTAGAGTGTTTATAGGTCATTATATACAAGCTTGGATTTTCTCAGAACTTTTGGAAGTATTTTAGCAGTACTTATCTCTTTAAAATGATTAATGTAGATTGTGTTCAAAATTAGCTTTAGAGGTCTAAACCTTGCTGAAAAATTGGAAGACTTTGAGTTCACTATTAATTAGTCATCTTGTATTTATCATAAATTTTGTGAAGCATTTTTCATGCCTGAAAAAGGTACTTCATGTTCAAACGATGGTATTTGGATTTCTTAAAAAATTAAATAAATTATCAAGTAAATTAAGAAAATTATGAAAATCTGGATTTAGGCTAAACAAGTCATGATAGGCCCCCAATAATTATTATTGGGACTTTGGATGATAATTTAGAGTACCTCCCATTGTATACATCGTATAGCTTAAGATGGTCTACGTTTAGTAAAACAGCAGAAATCGGGTTAACATGGGGAATGGTTGTAGGGAGATGGGATTGTTCTTTAATGATTTTGGTATGTGGATTGCAGTATACCATTGAAGTTGGGGAAAGTAGGTAGTAGAGCTGTCTAAGTTTAGGTGGTACTCGGGATCGACGAAAAATCGTTTATCCTGTGAAGGGAGAGAGAAGGTCAAAACACTTTAGGGTTAGAACCAGTGTAATACTAAAGGGATCATGGAGCGGGTATTAACCAATAATAATAAGTGACTTGCGAAAGGGAGCTTTGGGCTTCAGCCCATCGTAGTTCCTAGTGCCCTTTGAGAGCCCTTCACGGAGTATGTCGGGGGCAGTCATGGGCTAACCTAAACTGTAGGTAAAATAAACTGCAAGAGTAACTAGTATAACTAGGGATTTACTTTCACTCACCTCGATGTCTCAGGATATTAGGTTGGGTTACTCAGGCTGTAGGCTCGGTGGATTTTTGTGATGAGCAGGTTGGCCCGACGAGCTTTGGCTCGGTTTTTGGTTGTGACGGACGGGATGGTCCGGGGAGCGTTAGCTCGGTAGGTGATACATAAGGTTTCATGTGCATAAAGTATAAGGTGGTGGGTCTTCGGTATTGGAGGGTCGATGCACCGACGCCAATACGTTGACTCAGCAAGTGTGGTTTTGCACTTCACCAAATTAAGTCTGGTGCGCCAGTCGACAAGAGTACGCAGGAGCTCCTCTTAGTGCACCAGTGTTGAGGCGTACGATAGGTCTGACTGGTAGTGTAATTACAGGTTTATAGGTAGGCGAGGCCCAACCCACCGCTTCTATCTGCTAATACGGAGGTATCCTGGGAGGTTAGGCTCCAGAAAGGGGGAACTAAAGGTCTGTGTACAAGAGTCGAGTGGGTGAGTTGCACTTGCATGTTCACATCATAGCATATTTTGCATGTCATATCATCATCATTGCATATAACCCCCGACACCTATTGTATAAAGTGGTATGGGACGCTTTATACAATAGGCCCTACACAACGACCCCTTGGCTTATAAGCTCGCGTGAGCATGCTTATAAGTTAAGGTTTTTACTCTATAAATATATACATACTGCTAGAAAACTGACACCCTATCGTATAAATTGGTATGAGACTTTTTACACGATAGGAGCCTTGCTGAAGATCCCTTAGCTTATGTGTTTTCATATAAGTTAAGGTTATGTATTATATATTTTTAGCCTTTCTTACTTTCATTCCTATCTCATATACTCTTAGAAATTCTAGATTAGTTCCGCCGTCACTGGTACTTTTTTATTCTCCACCTTCATTTCCTCTCCTTTCCTCCTCCTCGCTCTGTGCCTAGGAGCCATAGGGGAAGGGGCGGGGGATGATAGGACTTAGTATTTTAGACTAACGGTTTTCGAACCACATCATTTTAGGGGACCGTGGAGCCCAGTATGGAGGAGCAGCCCCGGAGGTCAGCACGCTTGGAGATGGGATAGTCTATCACTGAAGTTCAGACAGTTGGGACTGTGAGTCCTGATCGTTAGTAGATATTTAGCTTTTTCTTCCGCGTTGAGTGATTGTAGTGAGGATATTGATTTACCGGGCATGAGCCCTACTTTCTGTACCTTCATTATTTTTATGGACACTCCATTCGTGGAGATTATTTACTATATATGTGATTTCTGTGGACTTGCCTTTTTTAGTAATTGCTTCTTTTCTGTGATCGACTTGGCCGGTAGGATAAGTGTTTTGTAGTGGCGACCTTCCCGGGCGTGAAGGTGTCACCACAAAATGGCGATTCTGGGCCTAAGAACCTGGTGGTGTAAAGAGAAAAAATTGGGTCTTACACCATGTGCCATGGTTGCAAGCTTGGGGTATGTGGACTGGAGGTGAGTCTGCAAGGCGTGCGGACTGGAGCGGTGTTCGCTGATAGGCGGACAAGATGTTGCTGCAGAGTTCGGCTGGTGGAGGAATCCTTGCTAGGCCTTTGGCAACAAGGCAGATAGAGGTTTTTGTTTTGCCTTGGTGATTCTACTCTGCGGAGTTGCTATCCGGGACAGGTCGCGGAGGACTGGATGTGTATATGTGGCTTGCAAATACACTTGTTTCTTGCTGTGGGATGGGGGAGGTTATCCTAACGGCTAGGGCGGTGACCACAATCCTCATCGTTCCTATAAATAGGACCCCCTGTCACATCAATGATAGGAGAATGAATAGTAAGTAAACTCTCTAATAGTTGTTGCGGACTGGATTTTTTTATCCGCATGGTTTCAGAAGCTTGACCGGGTTATGCTGTGCAGGTTTTGCGGATAGTTCTGGAAGGCCAGGACTTGGTTCTGACTGCGGTAAGGGATAGTGTGGACTCTGCGAATAGCAACCAGCGGTTAACAATAGGTCGTGGGTTGCGATTAGGCGGTCTCTCTTCTGCAATTATTTTCCCAATTCAATAAGCTGTCCGCTTCTAGCGGCCTGTTCAGCTCGGTAGCAGCAGATCGTGCGGTCAGGCGGCTAGGCGACCTTGCGGTTAGGCGGCTTACTGGTTGGCGAGTAGAGTTCCTTCTTGTATTGGAATAATGGGCAGTCTGTGCTGCTTGGTTTGCGGTCTAGCGATGTGGCGGTTTATGCGGACTCCGTAGTGCAGCAGTAGAACCAGCGGCTAACTCCTTGAGTCCACGCGGTTAGATTTGCCTTGTAATTGTTTCTGGTTTCCCTTTGGTTACTTTGGCGAATCATGTATCGCCATGTATGTCTCGCCTTGTAAAGATTGTTTAGTACAAGATTCTTGCTCTTCTGGTTTGCATCTAGTTTATTTGGACTCGGATAGGTTGAGTGTTCCTGCGCCTGGTTTCCCATCTTCCGCTATATCAAATTTTAACATCCTTGAGCAATCAACTTATCCCAGAAATTTTCCTGGAACATCCATTGTCCAAATACAAAGTCTTATCAAGTATTTGAACTATCCTGCAAAACAGAATTACATTCCCTTAGGAACCCAATAATTATTGGGTCCTAGGTTCATGTTAGCTTTATAGAACTTTTGCGCAACTCTCTGCCTGGGCTGAGCAACCTTCTGTCCACTAGACACATTCAAGTTATGCCAACAATCAATGGAAATATGGCCCAGTTTTCCATAACACCAACATTTATGAATGTTGTATCTTCTCTTCTGGACAGCACAGAATTGTTTTCCTTAAGAGAAGTGAGCAGCCCCAGATTTTGATGGATGAGCATTGAATGTTGCTACTTCCTTCTTCCTGAGTGAAGGTGCTGAAGAACTAAATACAGCTAGTCCAGGATGGGCCAATTGTCTTTTTGGAGCCTGCCATCTAGTGGTCTCTCTCATCTCTTTAGATATAGGATATTTGGATCCAAATCTAAAGAGCTTATCCTGAGCTTTATGGCTAGAGTGGACAGAATCACTCCTTCTGAGATCATGTGTCTTTACTCCACTGGTAGAGCACACATTTGATTGATCCTCGTGGGGAGGTGAAAACTTGACAGTTTTAGAAGGTAAATTTGCCTTTTGAAACACTGTCTTCTTATTAGGGAATTCAGATTTGAATTGATGATTGATGTGATTAATACCCAGCTTCTCAGGGACTTGGTAGATTGCAGAGTTTGGCAACTGGCCCTGTGACTGAGAAGGGTTAATCACAATCCCCAATTTCTTTGTGAACTTTTGTTCCATATATCTACTATTCTTATTCTTCTCTTCTAGAAGCTTGGTCTGACACTCAAGATTTTTCTTGAGTTCAAACACTTCATGACTTTTCTTATAAAACTCAATAGATTTATTGTAATAAAGAGTTTTATAAGGCTTTAGGACTTCAATTTCCTTTGCTTGCCTTTTGGAAAGAATTCTGCTCTTCTTTAGAGCATCTAGGAGTAGTCCATACTTGTTAATCAATTGATTGACATCAGTCTCATATTCTGAGCAATCTTTATCACAGGATGAAGTTGCACCAGTGTCTAGACATGTTTCATATTCAGAGGAAGATATAGAAATGGAGAGAATTTGTACCTTGCTTTATTATGAATCTTCTTAACTTCTTTCATCTTCAGTCATTGAAATTAAGCCATGGAATCCACTGTCTTCTTCATCCTCCTCATTGTCACTATCTGAGTGTGACAGAGGGGCCCTGATTCCTATCCTGGTAGTAGGATATTCCTCTTCTTCTAGACCTACAGCAATAGATATCAGCCCTATATAGGCTTCTTCCTCTTCCTTTTCAGATTCTGAGAAAGAATCTGTCCATCTTATCTCCTTCTTAGCCACGAAGGACTTCTCCTTCTTCTTGTCCTTGTGGTGATGGTGATGCTTTTTCTTCTTCTTCTCATCTTCTTACTTTCTTTTGACTGGGAAGTCAGCAATGACATGTTCAGCCTTGCTGCAACAATAACAGATGACATTAGAAGAAATCTGTTTACTGGTTTTAGGGACATACCTGTCATCCTTGGATGTCTTCCTGTGATAAGAAGATGGTGATGGCATGTTCCTCCAGTCCTTCTTCTTCATGAACTTCTGAAATTGCTTGGAGAAGGCAGCTAGATCTTTATCAAACATGTGGTTGTCTGATGGGCTTGACTTAGATATTTCTGAGCTTGATTCAGCTTCCATCCTTGGTGGTGAGGGAGTTTTTGTTCTGCTCCTTCTTAAGGCATCTGCCTTGAATTCTACAGAATTATATTTGGACTTGGATTGGCTACACTTCTCCTCTTCTAGTCTAGCAGCCAGCTGCATTTCATAGGATAGTAGCTTTCCAAAGGGCGTTTGTGGAGGAGTGTCTGCCAGCTTAGCCATTTCCCTAATGGCACAAATCTTGGTGTCTCAATCTCTAGTGAGAGATCTAAGGAACTTGTCATTTAGCTTATAGTTTTTGAAGACCCTACCATAGGTTATTAGTTCATTGACTGTCCTAAAGAACCTCTCAAAGAAGTCAACTACTTTTTCAGATTTTCTTTTTTTGAAAGCCTCATACTCTTGGTTGAGCATGGACTTCCGATCATCTCTAACTTCCTCAGAGCCTTCCATGTAGACCACAAGAGTGTCCCACATTTCTTTGGAGGTCTTGCAGTGTATAATATTTTGGAAGGTTGTGTAACGCCCCCGATTTTTCTGTGTTTTGTTTGATCATTGTTTGGTGTTACAATGACGCGTTTTCGGAATTCTGTCATTGTTAGAGTGTGGTCTTAGCTCTCTAGGTTCCTATAGTGGCCTATTTGTAGCCTGCTGGCAAGATTCCCTAGCAAGCCGGGTCTGGTTTTGTTACTCGGTGAGGCTCTCGGGGAATGTTTGTGCCTAGGCTTAGGGTAGTGATAGCCCGAGTTGTGATCGTCGGATGTTGTTTTCGACTTCGTCATTATTATCGTAGCTTGGGTGTTTAGCTACGGTGCGAGTTTTGTCGAAATCCGAAATCATTTGTTTTTCGCGTCATTTCGACGTTTGTTTTGTTAGCCGGTAGTGGCTACCTGTGTGCGGTGCATGGCCTTATGTGATCGAGCTTGATAAGGCTGGTGCTTGTTTTAGGCTAAGTTTGTTTTGCCAATTATTTTTATATATATATATATATATATATATATATATATATATATATATATATATATATATATATATATATATATATATATATATATATATATATATATATATATGTATATGTATATATACATATATATATATATACATATATATATATATATATATTTTTGTGTAAGCTTGGGTGTTGATAGCTTTATTTTTATAAGTATATATATATATATGTGCATGATATATATATATAAGTATGTGGCTGTTTTTATTTAAGTGTTAGCTAGTGGCCAATTTCTATATATAAGTTTATATATGTGGTTAGCTAGTGTTTAGTCTAGGTTATCTTTAATTTGCTATAGAGTAAGTGAGTGGAGGAGTTATTAAAAGCTCCAGCTATTCTCCTCCTCCCCATTTCTCCCCATTTCCCGAGCATTGTTATCTTCCAGTGGAAGGAAGCGAGCGGGAGGAGGAGGAGCTGCTGCTTTGGCCGCCGGTTAGCTGTTGAGTTAGGGCTGGTTTGTCTCGGGTAGCAGCGGATCTGAGCTGCTCTCGCCATGCTATTCCTTCCTAGGTAAGTAATTTCGCATTTCGAGCTGTCTATAGGAGCTAGGGTTTCTTCAATTCTTCTTCTTCCTTGCTTAAAGCTCCAGGTTTTCCTCTATAGGTAGCTGGAGGTGCACGTGGCCGATCTTTTGCTGTCGGTGCCAAGCTTTGGAGTTTTCTGCTGTTTTCCTGGAGATAGAGGCAAGTAGATCCCTTGCCCTTGCCAAATTATTTCTAACTCTTGCTCTGTTTTCATAGCACTGTTCTCTTTATTTCCTCCCTATAAGCTAGAGCAGGATGACATTTCCCTTCATTGCAGCCATGTGCTGCTTCTTTATTTTCTAGATTTAAATCAAGCTTTCTCTCTTATGTGTCTCGGCCTGTGTCCAGTTAATAGTTGGTGTCAAGGTTAGGCTAATTTAGTTGTAAGCTTAAGTTTAGGGCTGATGTGGTCCGGTAGGAGGGGTATGAGAGAGAGTTGGAATAAATTTCCAACTCTCTTGATGAGTGGCGTTAAGTGGGCTGGGTTGGGATAGTTGAGAATTAGGCTAAGTCAAAAGCATTGAGTGAGTGTACGTCACTCAATGCCTAGACTGTTAGGCTTCTAGCGTTGAGTGTGGAGCCCTCACTCAATGTCATGGCTATTTTTACGGCTAAGTGTTTTGGCGTTGAGTGAGTCGACCTCACTCAACGCCGTGGTTGTTTGGCGTTGAGTGTGGTGGACTCACTCAACACCGCAGCTTTTCCCAGCGGCTAAGTCATTTGGCGTTGAGTGAGTTGACCTCACTCAACATCGTGGCTGATTTGGCATTGAGTGGGGTGGACTCACTCAATGTTAGCGCCCGTTTTTATTGTAAGTCTTTTGGCATTGAGTGAGTCGACCTCACTAAACGTCGTTGTTGTTATGGCATTGAGTGTGGTGGACTCACTCAACACCAAAGCCTGCTTTTGCGGTTAATTCTTTTGGAGTTGAGTGAGTCGACCTCACTCAATGTCGTGGCTGTTTTGGCATTGAGTGTGGTAGGCTCACTCAACGCCAAAGCCTGTTGCTGCAGTTAGGTTGCTTGGCGTTGAGTGGGTGGACCTCACTCAATGCCGAAGCTGTTTGGCATTGAGTGTGGTAACCCACTCAGCGCCGCGTCGAGTGAACTCGACGCTTTTGCCTTGGGTTTGGTGTGTTTCCTTAAGATTTTTAGTATGGAATTTTCCTTAGGGGGGAGTTGGGTGATCGGCTAGTTTTTGCATGCTAACTCATGGATTATGGCAGGTAATGTGGGTTTGTGGGCTCTGTAAGGGGTGAATTGTGTGTGATGAACTATGGCCACCTCCACCTAGGTCGTGTTGGGCTGGTATGGTTTGGTGTGTGGACTCTGTAGCTGCCACCATTTGTTTTCACCCTGGAGTGTTTTTTTGGGTCTGGTTGTTGGTGAGGGCTGTGCTGCCCACTCTGACCCAAGGTTTTCACCACGGCCAATAATTCACGAAAATTAGGACTATTAGCTCCTTTCCTGGCTTATGGCAATTTCTTTTGTTCATGTATTTTTATGTCTTGTAGCTGCTGCAGGTTCTTTTTACAGAGCAGGTTGCTATTGTACTCACACTTGGTGTGTTTTCTTTTCTTGCCCTTTTGATAGTATTCTTTCTTACTGTCATGTTTTTCCTCTTACTGATAGCATTTATTGTTGTCGGGTTGGTTAACCCTTCTTTACTTATTCATAAGCCTAATGCTCTATTTATTTTGATTACTTTCTGAGGTGTTCCTTCTTGAATGCCTCAGGTCCAGGTTGTGACCGGTTGAGCAGCTAGTTCTTTTGGAGGGTTTGCTGATAGCCTCCTGGGTAGCTGAGGTTTCCAATCTTCATCCTTGTGAGGTAGTTGTTTCCCTTTTTGTATGGACATGCATACTCACCAGTGGATTCGTGTAAGGTTGTTGACGACCACTGGTGGCTTACTTGCGATGCTGGGTATGAACTAAAACTACTATCTTTACCTTTTTAGGGTCGTTTACTTGTCTTCTGGGAAGGATTTATGCTAGGTTGCATGTTAGGTATTTTAAACCCTAAAGCATTAATATATGTATCTCATGCGCATCATATTTATAAAACTAAGCACTACTTGTCCTATTAGCGTAAAGACTATATTTTTTATATATACTGTACTAACCTCTAGAGTCATGCATACCATGAGTCATCCCTCGAGGACACTTATGCTCTTTTAAGATGTCAAATCAACCTAACCAAAGTATTTTCCGCTACGTATATATATATTTTAATTATGTACTAGCTGATCCACTGTGCCGAGGGATACGGCCGACAAATTTAACTGATTTTCTCTCATAATAATTTACGATTTTCTTTAAAGATGTAGAGTCTGGAGTTTTGCCTAAACGTGTGCAGTTATACCTGCACGACGTGGCATCATGGCACGTATTTTCTCTTGCTCTGATATAATTTTATTTGTGAGAAAATGCGGTCCATGACAGTTGGTATCAGAGGGAGGTTGCTTGACAATTGTTCGGGCAACCCTTCCCTTGTTTGTATTGATAGTTTAGCATCATATCATACACACACCGATATGTCATCAGCACGTCTTGGCTAAAGCACGAACACTATACTCATAAGCATGAATAGAAGTATATGGGGCATATTATGTAGTATGGGATGCATAATATATGTTTGTATATGGATCCACCATAGGAGGCAACATGTGAGGGTTATGTAGTATGAGATGCATAACCTCACCACATGAATGCGGCTAGCACGTTTTATTTTTTTCGTTGCAGTGAAATGTTATGTAGTATGGGATGCATAACATTTTCATCTATACGCCGCCCATGGCATGCATTAAGGCCTTTCTTTCGAATGCATAGCACAACATGCATAGCATAACATTTCATAAGCACAACGTGCCAAGCTAAAGATTTGCATGATGACATATGTACACACATAGTTTTGAGTCAAAAAGAATACAAATACATGCATTCATGGTCTAGGCACATGATTTAGTATGATGGTGGTGAACCATCTTAGGTTAAGCATAGCATCATCATTGTAAAAAAAATCCCAGAGCAAGTTTAGCAGTTGAAGTTCATATTTAAGTATGTTTGTATGTACCGGGTAGTTTTGTTCTAGCAGTTGGGGTAGGTTCTAAGTCATGCTGATACGATTATAGTATGGCGAGGCGTCCTTCGACGAGATCGACCCCCCAATCTGAGGGTGAGTCTTCCGGAGCACAAAGCGAGGCATTGATTGAAAGTCTGTGGCAGAGTAAAGAAGCCTTATATAGGCAAGTGAAGGGTATGCAGACTCAGATCCAGTCTCTGTTAGCATTTGTAGCAGGACAGCCTCCGAGAGTGCCGGACCTTGCTGTAGGCGTAGCTGTTCCTGTTCCTCCTGCTCCCCTGGTACCTCCTGTTGTGCTGCCCCCGGATATGACATTCATATCACACTTCCAACGACTTGGACCACCTACTTATGATGGGAAGGCTGACTTTATGGTTTTGGATGATTGGCTTATAGCCATCGAGGAGATGTTCTCCTATTCTGGAGCTACCCCCGATCAGAGGGTGATGATCAGCGCCTATCAGCTTAAGGGATTGGCGAAGAGTTGGTGGCTGAGAGAGAAGGAGAGCTTGAAAGAGGGATGCTCTTGGGAGACCTTCAAGGAACTGTTGCTAAGGAAGTTTCTGCCTTCGGTCGAGCACGACCGCCTGATGAATGATTTCCTACATTTGAAGCAGAGGCAGCTCACAGTTGCGGAGTACGATATAGAATTTAGCAAACTGAGCTGGTTTGCCCCCAGCTTGGTGAGTTCTGAAGCGGATAAAGTTAAGTGATTTCTTGGTGGCCTGAGAAGTGATGTTCAGTAGTTAGTCGTTGCCCATGGAGCAGTGATTTATGCTGGTGCGGTAGAAGCTGCTTTGAAGGTGGAGGCCATTGATAATGCTAAGCAAAGAGGGCGAGAAAAGATAAAAGGAAAGCTGTTGAAGGAAAGAGCCCCAAGGTACCCGGTGCTTCTGCAAGAGATAGAAGCAAGGAGGTTTGTAGCTTCTGTGTCCGGCCGGGCCATCCCATGGAGAAATGTTACAATAGGTTGGCAGCTCAGAAGAAGGAGCAAGTGCATGCGATTCAAGGCGCTCCTTGGAAAGATTTATTCTATTCTGTGTGTAAGCGGTCAGGGCATGATGTTGCCCATTGCTGGGGTAAGGATAGGACCAAGGTAAGAGGTTGTTTTCTTTGCAGTCAAGAAGGGAACATTAAGGCTCATTGCCCCCCAGCTCCAGCGGGTGTTCCAACCAGTGCCACTTCAGGCATTGCCCCCGCCTAAGCGGGTGGACAAAGTCAAGGGAAAGCTGAATGTAATTTCTTCAGAAGAAGCGCATACTTCAACTTAGGTCATTTCAGGAAGATTTAAGATGAGGAACCACTGGGCACGTGTTCTCTTTGACTATGGCGCTACCCACTCCTTTGTTGCTAAAGCCTTTGTGGAGCGCTATCGTTTGGTTCTAGAGCAAGTTAGTGATGCCTTTTGCGTCAAGTTTCCTTCCGGTGATTCTGTGGTTTCGGACCAGGGAATTCGGGATTGTCCGGTTTTGTTGGGGGATTTTCTAGCGAAGGCAGATTTGAAGGTGATCGACCTGGAAGACTTCGATGTTATCTTAGGCATGGACCAGTTGTCCAGTTATGATGCAGTTATCTAGTACAAGGGTTAGCGCTTGTACTTCGTTAAGGACGACGGTCAGCCTGGGAGTGTTTATGCTGATCCGTTCCAGGATCCTCTAGTCATTTCTGCGGTATGTGTTCAGAAGCTGCTTGATTCTGATTGCTTTGCCTGTTTTGTCTCAGTAGTAGGGGTTGTTGTTAGTGACCGCATTTGGAGGAGATTCCTGTGGTATGTGAGTTTTCGGATGTTTTCCCTGACGATCTTCTTGGACTTCCACCTGATTGAGATGTCGAATTTGTTATAGATTTGGAGCCAGGTACGCGTCCTATTGCGAAGGAGTCGTACAGTATGGTACCGCGAGAGCTCAAGGAGTTGTGTATCCAGCTGGATGAGATGTTGGCAAAGGGTTTTATCAGACCGAGTTCGTCATCCTCAGGTGCGCCTGTTCTGTTTGTAAAGAAGAAAGACAGGTCGATGAGGCTTTACATCGACTATATAGAGCTGAACAAGGTTACTATCAAGAACAGGTACCCTCTGTCATGGATTGACGACTTGTTTGATCAGTTTTGCGGTAGCACAGTATTCTCCAAGATTGATCTTTGATCTGGCTACCATCAGCTCAGGATCCGTGAGTCCGACATTCCGCGGACTACTTTTAGATCTAGGCATAGGCATTTTGAGTTTTTGGTTATGTCATTTGGTTTGACAAATGCGCCCTCAGCTTTTATGGATTTGATGAACCGAGTGTTCAAGGATTTCCTTGATAAGTTTGTGGTCGTGTTTATCGACGATGTTCTGATTTATTCCAACAATGCGGAGGAGCATGACCAGCATCTGCGTTTGGTTTTATCTGCCTTGAGGGACCACAAGCTTTTCGCCAAGCTGAGCAAGTGCGAGTTTTGGTTGCCTCAGGTTGCATTTCTGGGCCACTTGGTGAATAAGAGTGGGATTTCAGTTGACCCAGAAAAGATCGCTTCTGTGATGGATTGGAGTAGGTCGGGCACACCCAAGGAGATTAGGAGCTTTCTGGGATTAGCCGGCTATTACAGGAGATTCGTGGAGGGTTTTTCCACCCTGGTTGTACCTTTGACTAGATTGACCCAAAAGAACACAGCTTTTGTCTGGAGTGAGAAGTGCGAGGAAGCCTTCCTGGAGCTCAAGGACAGATTGTGTAGTGCCCCTTTTTTGACCCTGCCTACTGAGGGTGTGGATTATGATGTTTATGTGGATGCATCGCATGTTGGTCTTAGTTGCGTGTTGATGCAAGGCGGGAAAGTGATTGCGTACGGGTCGAGACAGCTGAAGACTCATGAGAGGAACTACCCTGCGCATGACTTAGAGTTTGAAGCCGTGATCTATGCATTGAAGTTGTGGAGACATCTGCTTTATGGTGCGCAGTGCAATATTTTTACTGATCACAAGAGCTTAAAGTACGTCTTCACCCAGAAGGAATTGAGTCTGCGCCAGCGACGATGGTTGGAGTATGTGGCCGACTACGATGTTTAGATCCAGTATCATCCGGGCAAGGCTAATGTGGTGGCCGATGCCCTGAGTCAGAAATCAGGAAAGATTTTTGGTCTCTCCGCCGAGCTTTTAGTAGAGGAGTTTATTTTGATGGGCATTTCTGTGGGGAGTTGCGATTTACAGAGTAGTTTGGCAGTTGAAGAACCTTCATGGATTACGCTTACGAGACTGCATCAGAAGGATGATCCCGATCTTCTGCATTTGTATCTTCGAGCTGAGAAAGGTGAATTGCTAGATTTTTCTATGAATGATGCGGGTACCTTAAGGTACCGCGGCAGGTTTTGCATCCCCGTCGTTGGAGATATCCGGGTGATGGTGTGCAGGGAAGCCCATGGATATAGTGTTGTCTACCATCCAGGATCTACTAATATGTATCATGATTTAAAGCAGATTGCCTGGTGGTATGGGATGAAGGGAGACATAGCCAGATTTGTTTCTGAGTGCCACACTTGCAAGCATGTGAAAGCCGATCATGGAAGGCCTGGTTGCAAGCTAACTCCCTTGGAGATTCCAACTTGGAAGTGGGAGAGCATCTTGATGGATTTCATTACAGGCTTACCGAGATCTCCTAGGGGGCATGATTCAGTTTGGATGATCGTGGACAGATTGACAAAGTGTGCTCACTTCGTACCGTTTAAGATCGACTATCTGATGAGGAAGATAGCTTAGCTGTATTTGAATGAGGTCATCCGGTTGCACGGTGTGCCTGTCAGCATTATTTCAGACCGAAACTCCCAGTTTACATCTCGCTTCTTGGAAGAGCCTGCAAGAGGGTTTGGGTATGGATTTGAGATATTTTACTGCTTACCACCCGCAGACTAATGGCCAAACAGAGCGAGTCAATCAGATAGTGGAGGACATGATCTGATGCTATATTCTAGACCACGAAGGAGCGTGGGATGAGTTTTTGCGGCTTATGGAGTTTGCGTATAACAACAGTTACCAAGAAAGCTTGCAAATTGCTCCTTTTGAAGCATTGTATGGGAGGCGCTGCAGGACTCCCTTGTTTTGGACTGAGGTAAGCGAGGAACCGCTGTTGGGTCCAGAGGCGCTCGAAGAGATGGAAAGTGCTGTGAAACTTATTAGGGAGTAGCTTCGGATAGCTAAAGATAGATATGAGAAGAATGCCTACCGGCGTAGATCTAGCTTGGAATTTGTTGTGGGGGACTTGGTGTTCTTAAAGGTTTCCCAGATGATTGGAGTCAAGAGTTTTGGCAAGAACAAGAAGTTGGATCAGAGGTACGTGGGGTCGTTTATGATTGTTGAGCGAGTTGGTTCATCAGCTTACAAGTTGGAGTTGCCCACAAATTTTTCTGGCGTGCATGATGTATTTCACGTCAGTCAGCTGCGGAAATGTGTGCAGAGTGGCAGGCAGGTTTTGGATTATGTGCCTCAGTTGGAGCCGAATCTTTCTTATGTGGAGGTGTCTGTCTGCATTTTGGATGCTCAGGATCGCGGTTTGCGGAGGAAAACCATTCCTATGGATAATATTTTGTGGAGGAACCAGGATGTGGAAAGCGCGACTTGGGAGCTAGATTCGGCGATGAGGAAGGCTTACCCTCATCTGTTTCCCTGACCTTATGCCTGGTATGTTTTGTGCTCTCTTTTATAGCTCTGGCTTAGCTATTTATTTTTCCTTCTTGATAGTAGTGCTATGTGTAAAGTTTCGAGGGGAAACTTTCTTTTAGGGGGGGTAGCTGTAACACCCCCGGTTTTTCTGTGTTTTGTTTGATCATTATTTGGCATTACGATGACGCGTTTCTGGCCTTCTGTTGTTGTTAGAGCGTGATCTTAGCTCTCTAGGTTCCTATAGTGGCCTGTTTGTAGCCTGCTGTCAAGATTCCCTAGCAATCCGGGTCTGGTTTTGTGACTCGGTGAGTCTCTCGGGGAATACTTGTGCCTGGGCTTCGGGTAGTTATAGCCCGAGTTGTGATCGTCGGATGTTGTTTTCGACTTCTTCGTTTTTTTCGTAGCTTGGGTGTTTAGCTACGGTGCGAGTTTTGTCGAAATTCGAGATCACTTGTTTTTCGTGTCGTTTCGACGTTTGTTTTGTTAGCCGGTTGTAGCTACCTGTGTGCGGTGCATGGCCTTGTGTGATCGAGCTTGGTAAGGCTGGTGCTTGTTTTAGGCTAAGTTTGTTTAGCCAATTATATATATATATATATATATATATATATATATATATATATATATATATATATATATATATATATGTTTGTGTGTAAGCTTGGGTGCTGATAGCTTTATTTTTATAAGTATATATATATGTGCATGATATATATATATATATATATATATATAAGTATGTGGTTGTTTTTATTTAAGTGTATGCTAGTGGCCGATTGCTATATATAAGTTTATATATGTGGTTAGCTAGTGCTTAAGCTAGGTTATTTTTAATTATCTATAGAGTAAGTGAGTGGAGGAGTTATTAAAAGCTCCAGCTGTTCTCCTCCTCCCCATTTCTCCCCATTTCCCGACCATTGTTAGCTTCTAGCGGAAGGAAGCAAACGGGAGGCGAAAGAGTTGCTGCTTTGGCCGCCGATTAGCTGTTGAGTTAGGGCTGGTTTCTCTCGGCTAGCAGCGGATCTGAACTGCTCTCGCCGTGCTCTTCCTTTCTAGGTAAGTAATTTCACAATTCGAGTCGTCTATAGGAGCTAGGGTTTCTTCGGTTCTTCTTCTTCCTCGCTAAAAGCTCCAGGCTTTCCTCTATAGGTAGCTGGAGGTGCAGGTGGCCGATCTTTTGCCGTTGGTGCCAAGCTTTGGAGTTTTCTGCTATTTTCCTGGAGTTAGAGGCAAGTGGCTCCCTTGCCCTTGCCAAATTATTCTAACTCTTGCTTTATTTGCATAGCTCTGTTCTCTTTATTTCCTCCCTAGAAGCTAGAGCAGCAGGATGATATTTCCCTTCATTCCATCCATGTGTTGCTTCTTTATTTTCTAGATTTAAATCAAGCTTTCTCTCTTATGTGTCTCGGCCTGTGTCCAGTTAATAGCTGGTGTCAGGGTTAGGCTTAATTTAGTTGTAAGCTTAAGTTTAGGGCTGCTGTGGTCGGGTAGGATGGGTAGAAGAAAGAGTTGGAATAAATTTGAAACTCTCTGGATGAGTGGCATTGAGTGGGATGGGGTTGGGATAGCTGAGGATTAGGCTAAGTCAAAAGCATTGAGTGAGTGTACCTCACTCAACGCATAGACTGTTAGGCTTCTAGAATTGAGTGTGGTGCCCTCACTCAACGCCATGGCTGTTTTTATGGCTAAGTGTTTTGGCGTTAAGTGAGTCGACCTCACTCAATGCCGTGGCTGTTTGGCGTTGAGTGTGGCGGACTAACTCAACACCGCAGCTTTTCCCAGCGGCCAAGTCATTTTGCGTTGAGTGAGTCGACCTCACTCAACTCTGTGGCTGATTTGGCGTTGAGTGGGGTGGACTCACTCAACGTCAGTGCCTGTTTTTGTGGTAAGTCTTTTGGCGTTGAGTGATTCGACCTCACTCAACACCGTGGCTGTTATGGCGTTGAGTGTGGTGGACTCACTCAACGCCAAAGCATGCTTTTGCGGTTAAGTCTTTTGGCGTTGAGTGAGTCGACCTCACTCAACGTCGTGGCTATTATGGCATTGAGTGTGGTAGGCTCACTCAACGCCAAAGCATGTTATTGCGGTTAGGTTGCTTGGCGTTGAGTGGGTGGACCTCACTCAACGTCGAAGCTTTTTGGCGTTGAGTGTGGTAACCCACTCAGTGCCGCGTCAAGTGAACTCGACGCTTTTGCCTTGGGTTTGGTGTGTTTCCTTAGGATTATTAGTATGGCATTTTCCTTAGGGGGGGAGTTGGGTGATCAACCAGTTTTTGAATGTCGACTCATGGATTATGGAAGGGGTGTGGGTTTGTGGGCTCTATAAGGGGTGAATTGTGTGTGCTGAGTTATGGCCACCACCACCTAGGCCGTGTTGGGCTGGTATGGTTTGGTGTGTGGACTCTGTAGCTGCCACCGTTTATTTTCACCCTGGAGTGTTTTTTTTGGGTCTGGTTGTTGGTGAGGGCTGTGACGCCCACTCCGACCCAAGGTTTTCACCACAGCCAATAATTTACCAAAATTAGGACTGTTAGCTCCTTTCCTAGCTTATGGCTATATCTTTGGTTCATGTATTTGTATGCCTTGTAGCTGCTACAGGTTCTTTTTGTAGAGCAGGTTGCTATTATACTCACACTTGGTGTGTTTTCTTTTCCTGCACTTTTGACAGTGTTCTTTCTTACTTTCATGTTTTTCCTCTTACTGATAGCATTTATTATTGCCGGGTTGGTAAACCCTTCTTTACGTATTCATAAGCCTAATGCTTTATTTATTTTGATTACTTTCTGAGGTGTTCCTTCTTGAATGCCTCAGGTCTAGGTTGTGACCGGTTGAGCGGCTAGTTCTTTTGGAGGGTTTGCTGATAGCCTCCTGGGTAGCTGAGGTTGCAAATCTTCATCCTTGAGAGGTAGTTGTTTCCCTTTCTGTATGGAAATGCGTACTCACCAGTGGGTTCATGTCAGGTTGTTGACGCCCATTGGTGACTTACTTGCGATGCTGGGTATGAACTAAAACTGCTATCTTTACCTTTTTAGGTTCGTTTACTTGTCTTCTGGGAATGATTTATTCTAGGTTGCATGTTAGGTACTTTTAAACCCTAAAGCATTACTATTTGTATCTCATGTGCATCATATTTATAAAACTAAGCACTACTTTTCCTATTAGCGTAAAGACTATATTTTTATATATACTGTATTAACCTCTAGAGTCGTGCATACCATGAGTCGTTCCTCGGGGACACTTATGCTCTTTTAGGATATCAAATCAACCTAACCAAAGTATTTTCTGCTGCGTATATATATATATATATATATATTTTTAATTGTGGACTAGCTGATCCACTGTGCCGAGGGATACGGCCGACAAATTTAACTGATTTCCTCTTATAATAACTTACGATTTTCTCTAAAGATGTAGAGTCTGGAGTTTAGCCTGAACGTGTGCAGTTATCCCCTGCACGACGTGGCATCAAGGCACGTATTTTCTCTTGCACTGATACAATTTTATTTGTGAGAAAATACGGGTCGTGACAGGTTGAGTCATTAATGGCACTGGCTATAATGTTGTGTGCCATTTTGTCTACGGTGGATAGAATTACTTCATCTCTGTCCATCTCGTTATATGCCTTGGACACTCTCAGAGTTGGATCTATGGTGGAAGCCTTTATGGGATAAAAGGACCTTCCACTACTGTTATATAGATCCTAGGGTCAGATGCTTCAATGAAAAGTCTGATCCTTTGCTTCTAGAGGCCAAATCCTTCCTTCCTGCAGATTGGCAGCTTCATGGCCCCTAGCTCCTTATAGTTCATTCCTGACCCCATAACTATATCTTATAGCTAACTTTGGAGGTATAATCAGATTGTTAGATCCTTTTTGAGGAACCTTCCTTTGATACCACTTGAAAGTTATTACTTCAAGGTTAGCTAATCACCTAGAGGGGGTAAATATGTGTTTGAACTTTCTTAAGTCTTTTTGTTGTTTTCTTTTCTAAGTGATCTAGAGTCTGTCCTTAGTACCTACAATATAAAATAAGAACAAGCAACACAGCACAGCACACAGATATTTATAGTTGTTCCCCAATTGGGTACATCCATTTTCCCTCCCACCTTTCCAACTTATGTTAGGCAAGGCACAAACTCCTCCAAAATGCTCCTCAGAGCTTACACCTCAGGCACTCAGCATTACACTCAGGTTCTCTTCAGAACCCTACCTCAGAACCACAAAGGTTCCTACCTCAGAGCCCTGTAGTGCTCGTACAGCTCAGTGGTCCACAAATATCCTACCTCAGCCTTATCTCTAAGGCTTATAGCTCAGGCTTCTCAGCCCTATAAATTCAGGCACAAGGCCATACTCTCAGAGTGCTGCAGCAATCCTACAGCTCAGTACCCTTCCAGGTACCTACCTCAATGCCCTTCCAGGCACCTACATCTCAGCCTCCTACAAGGCCTATAACTCAGTGACACACTTGTCACCTACAGCTCAGTGACTCAACAGTTTCCTACCTCAGGCACTAGGCCCTACACTCAGGCTTGGAGGACAGCCCTACCTCAGATCCACACTTGGATCCTACCTCAGTACCCTAGCAGGGCACCTACCTTAGTGACTAATTTGTCACCTACAACTCAGGCACAAAGTGCCATACAGCTCAGATTCAGACAAGCTGAATCCTACAGGAAATTAATTAAGATATTGAAATAAAATAAAACCTTGACTCTGAGAAAAATCTCAGAGTCTACCTTGCTGGACTGAGCAGATATCAATCCATCTCTCTTGTTGTAGAAGGAATTAGTCTTCTTCTACAGCTAGATCCTTCTCTGTTGCACTATAGAACAGCTATCTACTATTGAAGGCTGACGGCCCTACACACAGCTATCTCTCCTTGCTGATTGGATGAATCAGCTACCTTGTTTTATACAGAACAAACTTGTTGAACATGAAGAAGCTTCAACTATCTTTCTTTGCCTTTCTGGCTAGCTCTGCTGGACATGGATTTCAAGCTCGTCGGAGAAGATGAAGTTCAATCGCCTCTCTTTTCGTTTCTATGTTTGTTAACCCTAATCCCCTCTTCTTCTTTTCCTTTAATATCTTTTGATTTGAATCAACGACACAATTTGAATGTGCGCCCCGCCAAGGATGGTCAGCGCCACCTCCCTTAGAAGAGGACAAACAATAGTGTTGAAATAGAAAAATCGGTCTCTATGGATTCCACCCTTGGGGAAGGGGTGATCGCGCACCTACTTCTCTCCTGCAAGCAAAATGAAAAGAAAAACAAAGGGGACCTGACCCAAGGGCTCAGCGCGAAGGTCCCACCTCACACCCGGAAGATCTTAGAGCGCTTCCCCTCCCATAGCCAGATGCCGAACTAAAGCTACCTCAGAAAGCGCAAGAAGGTTTGGGACTAAGTAAGCATGCCTTCTAAGGTGCCCCTTGGGTCCTATTTATAATATTCTGAAAACGACCTGCAAATAGCCAACCTCCGCTATTCTGAATTTCTATGTGCAGCCCAACTGGATATGCCAGCAACGTAACTCTGTTGTTCTAGAAGAATATTGGCACCCCTCACAGGGGAACCCAGGTAATTTGGTCGCTGGGCCCTATTGGACAGACTCTAAGGATCTGGAGATCGGCTCATCGCAGCTTGCTATCCCGCTGAGGCGGGCGCGACCTGGCTCCCGAAGCTCGCCTTCCCTCCTTAGGTAATTGTGAGCCAAGTTGTCGTAGTCCGCCAACCCTTGCTCTGGGGCGGGCTGGCGGCTAGGTTGCCATTGGGAGAGCGGGCTGGGCGGGCCAGCTCACGCAGCTCACTCGCCTGACCTTGGCGAGGGCGAGCCAGTCGTTCTGAGATATTACCTCGGAAGGAATTCCGGAGAAAATGAGTTCGACGAACATCGAGCTCAGGGCGGGTGTGGGAAGGGTGGGCCAGCTCGCGCAGCTCACCCACTTAGCTTTGGCGAGAGCAAGCTTGCCGCTCTGAGTTCGCTCGCACACTGTTCTGGCGCGGGCAGGTTGCCCTAGTCCGCTTGTCTGGCCTGGTAGACCCACTCGTCGAACACGAGGTTGTACACAATCCCGCCCTTTTTGAGCTTTGTCAAGCTCAGAAAGAATCATCCAACCCACGTGTTCGGTGAGTGCTTCACTGAGCTGGAGAGAATCTTTTGGTGGGTCCCACCATCGTGCTATAAATACACCATCGAATCTTTGGAAAATCCCGCCTTCTCCTGATCTTCTCTGTGAGCTATACCCGAGCAATGTCTGTGTTTGAGGAGATGCGAGCGCGCCTAGCGGCCGCGGCAGAGGGGACTAGGGAGCAGTCTCTTGACGTCGCCCCGTGGTTAGCGCGCGGATCGCCCGGCCCCCTCTTCACGCCGATGAAAGGGAGATTCATTAGGAGGTCTCTTTGAACGACCCCTCGAGGTCCAACCCAGCGGTCGATGCCATGGTCTCCCTGTGGTATGCGAACTTCCTGCTTGATTCGTCATTTCACCTATGATTCCTTTTATCGCAGGTGACCCCTCACGGAGATGGAGGTGTCGGAGGGGAGCTGGGTCGTTCCCTCCTGCCGACAACCGATCGGGTCGCCAGCCCTTTGGGCTAGGGGCGCCCCCCTGCGGCTATTTTACAGCCACCGATTCCCCCTTGGCTGGGGAAGACTTTCGTAATTCTTGATGGGGAACCCTTCAGGGGCTTGTCGGGCTCCTCCAAGGCATCTACTAGTGCGGGCGACGTGCCGACCCCTGGTGAGTTTGCACTCTTGCCCGTTTATCACTGTTTGCTCCTGATCCTTCCTTCTGCAGGCTTCAATGTGATCTCCTCCTCTTACGTCGACATGAGCAAGGGATATTTGCCTCCCCCTAATGTGGATCATATTTCGGAGTACCTGGGCAACCCGCTAGATGTTGAGAGGATGAAGAGGCAGGTAACATGGATATTTCAAAAGCACATGCTACTGTTACAGGAGGTTTACAATAGGGTAGAGAAGGACAAGGCCAAGACGAAGGAGAGATTCACAGTTCTAGAGGGGACGAGGCAACAAACTGATGGGGATGGAGTTACTTCTCCGGGGGTGCACATCACGCGAGCCGAGGAGTGGCTTAGGCATGCCATGGAGCAGATCGACCTGGCCCAGCAGGAGTTGTTAGCGGTCTACAAGTACCATTATCCTCGTATGCTGCCCCGATCCGGGACGCGGAGGCAGGGCAGGTGGAAGTGGATCTGGTACTGAGCCGCCTGCCCCTTCTCTGTTATTGATCGCTAGGCCCAGGTCGCATCCACATCGTAGATCAATGCGCGTAGTTAGGTTGTGAACTCTCTTTCGGAATATTTGATCTATATTAACTTAAGACCTTCTCACCCGCCAGTGGGCTCATGTTTATTGCTTGTTGCTTTTATTGTGCCGCTGCTTAGTTCTCTCTGAGTGAGTGCAGATGAGGCGCTCTTGCTCGTCTACCCTTTCTTTGAGAGGGCGCGTGATTGATGAATCGACACATACAGCCCACCTATATGGCGAGAGAGAGCCGGGCACGCAGATCGCGAGCCTAGGCTGCTCGCCTATAACTTTTGGCGGGTTCGGATCGTGGCTCGCCCGTCTCCTATGTGGACGCGGGTGAGAGCAGCTCGCGACACGAATAGTCTTTTCGACACGTCAGCGAGTTGATATAAATCTTCGGTGGGTCTAGAAGTCGAAACGTCGGGACGCATTTTGTCATCCGAACTTTTCCCGCCGGCGGAACATTTTCCCGCCCTGTCTTTCTATAAATAGGCCTTTCCGGTCCTTTCTCACCCACCGCATTTAAGACTTCCCCATCTCCCCTGCTTCCTGCGACTCCCGGCTCGCCAGCTTCCTGTGAGAACTATATCGTCACACTTGACCAGTTTCTCGCCAGATGGGTGGTGGCAGCGATGATGCGGATGGGCGGAGCAACTGTGCTTGGACCTTCTCCGAGCACGACATCCCCCATGCTTCCATTTCTGAGGGTGAGTTCATTGATGCCATAAGCAACTATATATCGCTAGGCTTCATGGCGAGGCAACCTGGGGAGGGGGAGAAAATCAACGACCACTCAGGAGAGGAGCTCTCCATCCCCACGATGCATTTAGAGGCGGGTCTCCGGCTTCCCTTATGGCCGAGGTCCGACTAATACTAAAATACTTATGGGTCGTCCCCGGGCAGATGACCCCCGACTCCATCACGGTGATGATCAGGTTCGCGTGCTTCCTGCGGGAAGAGCGGATCGAGTTCATCCTCGCGGTCTTCCGCAATTTGTTCTCCTTCTGAATGAACAAAGATGGGACCGCTTACTTCTCTAGCAACCACGTTAAGGTGCGGGAGACCGTCAACAAGAGCCATAATTGGCTAAAGAAATTTGTTTTTCTCAAGAGAAACTTTGGCAATGTCCCTTTCTCGCCGGTCCAGCTCAGCGAGGCAAGCTACCGCCACCTATCCTGGGCGGCCATGAGTCCGAGCTCTACGGGTTCTTCGAGGGGAAGAACTTTGAAGTCGCATTCCTCCGCAGGAACATAGACAGCCTATCCCCTGTCGCACTCGGAGGAGGTAAAGTACTCACGCTTCCTGCTCTCCTCTTTACTGTCATTCCTGTCTTAACTTTCCTTTTCTGCAGGCGAGCGGGACGTCCCCTTGCACCCTCATTATGAGAGTGCATGGCTTGCTTCTAGCGAGCTCGCCCACGCCGAGGTCGCAGCCACCGCTCATCGCGAGACCCCAGCCTCTGTTCCCCCGAAGCGGCCTAGCCATGAACAACCTCTACTAACGCCTTCGTCAAAGAATCCAAAGACCACGGGCAGCACTCCTCCTACAAGTCGGGATAAGGGTAAGGGTCTGGTGGGCCAGCTAGCTGGAGGTCTTCTCCCTCTGATTGCTTCGACCGGCGGCTCCACTGGCGAGGCGGCTGGCACCTCCGTGCTACAAGGAGAGGAGCCCGCCGTCAAGCCGGTGTTGAGAGGGCACTGCAACTTCGGCCTTGGCGAGCGACCCTTAAACAAGCTCGGGATCCCCCTCCTACAGTGGGATAAGGAGTCGAGCTGGGCTATTGATGACTAGTTTTAGTCATCCTTTTTTGGGGTAATTAAGTAGTTAAAATCCTTAAGTTTTATTATAATTTTGTGTTTTGTATACTTGTTATGATGTCATTTTATGTTTTGATATTAAAATCTATATATTCTTATTATATGTATTATGTTACTATATATTATGTTATGTTTATTTATGTTTTGTTATTTTATTTTAATGTTTGAATGTTATTGATATGTTGTTTTTTACTTGATGTTTTGTTGTTTTAACTTTGTTTAACTAATCTATGTTTTGTATCTTTTTTTTGTTGTAGGATCAAGCCCACACAAGACTAAGTGCTGCCCTCAACTTGGAGCAGCCACATTGCCCAAGCCCGAGCCCTCAAGTCAAGATATGGGGCAGCTCACATGCAGCCCGACTTCAACATGATGTGGCCGACCCTTCTTTGGTACAGCCTACCCGAGCCTCTACATTTGGAGCAGCTCATGTCCAGCCCACCTCTTGTAGCAGCACCTAGCCCTCTACCCGAGCCCAATCATGCAGCCCACTTGGAGCAGCCCTTTTCCATGCAGCCGGCCCTCCACAACAAGCAAGCAGCCCACAAAGCCCTTATTTTCCTCCTACCTGAGCCCCTTCATTTGGAGCAGCCCCTCTCTCTTCCCTCATCATTTATTGCATGCATGTATTGAATCTCCTATTCTCTTTCCTTCCATTTATTACATTCATGAATATTCCCATGCATGTTGTCGGCCCCCTCCCTTTTTCCCCTTATACACACTTCCATTCATCCCCCCATCTTTATTTTATATTTTTATTTTCACTTCCCTTCAATACAATACAATGCATGCATACCTCCTCTCTCCCCTCATTTAATGCATACATGAACCTTCTCCCCTTTATGTGGCCGACCACCCCTTTGTCTCCCCCTAATCTAGAAGCTTCTCCATCTCTTATAAAAGGAGCCCATGGTCTCATGCTTTGGAGGTTGGATTTTGGAGAGAGCAAGAGAGAGTTCAAGTGCAAATTTTCTTCTTTAGATTTCTTATTGTTGTAATAGTTCTTCCTTTAATTGCAATCTTTTCTTATTTAAGTATTGTGTACTCACTTTCTATCAATCAATGAAAATGAAATTTTCTTCTCTTATTATTGTAGTTCTCTTTTCCAATATGCGTAGCTAATTTCCTTGTAGCATTTGATCATGAGGATCCATGAATTGAGATGAGAATTTTTCTTACTTCGTAATTCTATTTTTGCTAAAATTTTGCTCGATCCTTCTTTGATTTATTTTGTGTCGACTCCGTATTTCCAGTATACGGTAGTAGGCCTTGTTCTCATTTCATAGTAGTCGAGAGACTCGTGATTTGAAAGACCACTCAAAGAAGGAAGGAGTTGCACGCAATCCTAGAGATAGGACGACGTAAATCCTCCGGATTGGAGTCAAATCCAATAGTGCGGATCACCTCGATAATGCAACTTTAGGCTTCTTTGATTTGTAAAGATATTTTGATCAAAGAGTCTATAAGTTAGGAGAACTAATGCTCTAGCGAGATTTTGTCTTATTTTCGGATCTGTCACGGTCGAGTTATTTTGCAATTATAAAATTACATTTTTATTTCTCTCATCTCTTTTCATGGTGAATCATCGATCAAGTGCTATCTCTTAATCTATAGTTTCGTCTTAATTTCGTCTCAGTTTAATTTTAATTTATTTTTCAAATCCCTCATCATCAATCTTTCGGTAGGATAATAGTTAAAGCGTGAGTAGCAGTACTTGACAACCCCGTGTTTAAATACGACCTTGGTACTACAATTCGACAGGTACACTTGCCTGTTCGGGTTTTGGCCCACCAGCTGTCATCTCCACCCTGCTGCCGAGCTGGCTGGAGCAGGAGTTTATCAGCGGGGAGGCCTACAACTTCTCGTTCGGCAAGTACGCGCGAGAGGACGCCACGATCTATGACGAGGAGGCCACGCGGGTCCTTGTGCACGAGAGTGCGCGGGCCCAGCTCCGCGGCCTTGAGCTGGCCCATATGGTGGGCAGACAGCTAACCCAGCTAGAGAAGAACGCCCCATCGCTCAAAAAGTTGGTCGATGAAAAATAGGAAGCTCGCCATCTCGCCCAGGAGGAGGCGGACTACCAAAAGAAGTGGGCGGACGCAGCTGATGCCGCTCTTGCCGAGTACTTGGGAGGGGTGATAAGTCCCTTGACTCGCACTCATCTCTTGAAGGTTGCCTCTCCTTTTCTCAAGTTTACCCTATCCCTTTTCACAGGGCGCGGCGACGGCCAGTCATTTAAGCTTCCAGATCGCCTCCCTTGAGAAGGAAAAGGAGGAGTTAGAGGCATGGGTGGGCGAACTGAAAGCCGCAGAGGCTGCTCCACCACCCTTTTGCAGCAGCTGCCATCTCGCGCACTTTAACGAGTACGAGTTGGAGGTCATGATGCAGAAGAATGTTGCAAGTACAGCGAAGTATACTCTCTAGATGTTGCGGTGGGCGGACCTCATAAAGAGCAAGGGAGTGGGTCTTTCCACAAGCGATGTGGTACCGGCACTATTCCTTCCGGTACCAAAGTCGGGTCATGCGTCCTACCGGCCTATCTAGGAAGACTCGACGCTAAAAGGCTCGCCTCGCTGAATCCCCGCGCCTGACCGTTTATATTTTTGTTGTAATGTGAACGCGGGCCGAGCCACAAAATCTGTAATTTTGTCATTATTAATGAAATGTGCTTTTTGGAACTGCTGCTTGTTATGTCGCTTCTCGGCAATGCCACTTTGTTCTTTCTCTTTTGTGGTCGCGGCTTGCTTCGATACTCCTATTCACTGCCTCCCTTCCCGTGTATTGCGAGCTAGACCGCATGTTTATTCAGGGTATAGCTTAGGAAATATAGGAGCGTTAGCTGGCCGAACTGTGAATGGCGACCCGTATCCCTCGTTCAGATTCTTTATGCCACTCACGGGATGGGGGAGGTAAGCCGACCCGGCTTGTGCTCGAGTCACCCGGCTCCGTGCGAGCTAGGTCCCGGGAGTTCGCGACGCGATCTAATTCTCCCTCCATTTTGGTAACTTTCCTGGTGTTCGTCGATCTGTAGTATCGGCTGGGCACTTCCGGCTCACCCACCTGCTGAGGTTGTTTTGTCAACCCTGCGATTTCTGCCTCTATACTTCGAGTGTTTGGGTCCCGACTTTGGACACCCCATTTAGCGAAACCTTCTATTCTGTTAGCTAGCTCGGGGTCTGAAAGTGATGATAGATACAACTCTAGAGGGGGGGTGAATAGAGTATTCAAAAATTAGGACACCCTACTCAACTCCCTTAGAGTTAATTTGCGGAATGAGTTTATAGATATTGATAACCCTAGAGCCTAACACAAAGTGAAGTGCACTAGAGAAGGGAAACTGTAATTACTGTTGAGCTTTGATCCTATCACAGCAACTAGCAATCCTAGTTATTTCTACTCTCAGCCACAGTGCAATAAATTAAGCAGCACAGACGACACAAGAAATTTTATAGTGGTTCCCACTAAATAGGTACGTCCACTCTTCTACCACCCTGGTAGGAATCCACTACAGTTTTTGTTCAGGTGCCCTGCCACCAACTGATCTGCTTCAGGTAGATCAAGTAGACCCTTTGAGCTTTTGATCAGGAGCTCAAAATCCAACACAGGTTTTTGATCAGGTGCCCTGCCACCAAGGGTTCACTTTTGAAGGGAGTAATAACCCTTTGTATAGGAGGTTGAGAGAGTTAAAGTTTCTTCTCTATTGTTAAACAGATTAGAGAAGCTAGTGGATTGCACAGAGCTAGAAAGCTCTAAAGAATCAAGGCTCCCCCTGGCTTAGAGAATATCCAGGAAGGAGTCTTGCTTCAGGGTGCAGGAACTCTTCTGAACAAAGACAAAGAACTGTCTTGGGGTTCTGAAGGAGAAGCTTGAAGAAGACTCTTGATTTGGAAAAGGTGTTCTTCTTCAAACAGTTTCCTTTCTTCTTCTTCTTCTAAAAAGCCTCTGAGTGAATGTCTTCCTGTGAGCAGGATGAACTCAGGATGAAGAAGAATGCTGAAGAGATTTGATCTTCTCAGTTGAATGTGAATTTCTGAGAGCTGTAGTTCTCTATACTGCTGAGAGTAAACTTCTTGTAAATGTATATCTGTATCTCTCTATCTGTGTGTTCTCTTGGTCTTCTTTCAAAAGAAGCTCTTTATATATGGGCCTTTTCAACGGCTCTAATTTGAGTTTGAATCTTGTCTTCTTCTGAAATCTGCAAACTGGGCTGCAAATAGCACAAAGCAAAATATATCTTGTAGACAGATATCCTATAAAAAGATAAAGCTTTCTAAGAAGCTGCAAATCCAATCTGATAAAAGAGTGCTAGAAAAAGTCACATCAGAAAGAGCTCTTTACGGCCAGAGAAGACTTTCTGAGTCTAACGGCTATAAAGGACAGCCTGGCAGATAAAGCAACAGAATATGTCAACTAATAAGACAAACAACTTTATCAGAGAAAAGCTTAACTTATGCATAAAGAAGCAAGAAAGTATTGCTTAGAAATGATAGCATAAATTTACTGAAATAATCTTTTATAAAATATGCCAAATAAATATGAAATAAATCATAGAATAGAAGAGGACAAAATTACTAAAGACATACAGCAGAACGTCGAACGACCCTCGGAGATCGTCGACCGAAGCACAGAGATCGTTGACCTATCAAACAAATAGTCGAACGATACAGATAGCCGAACTATCACAGCAGATAGTCGACCTATCAGAACAGATAGTCGAGCTATCAGATAGTCGACCTATCAAGACAGATAGTCGAACTATCAAACAAAAACAGATAGTCGACCTATCAAACAGATAGTCGAATTATCAAGCAACACAGATAGTCGACCTATCAAACAGATAGTCGAACTATCATATAGTTGAACTATCCAAGCAGATAGTTGAACTATCAAGAAACACAGATAGTCGATCTATCAAACAAATAGTCGAACTATCAGATAGTTGAACTATCCAAGCAGATAGTTGAACTATCAAAAAATCTGTCTGGTCAAAAGAAGTCGAGCGGAGTTCGATGATCGGCGAGGCAAATACCACAGAATGCCGAGCTAACAAGAGTTGAACTAACTCAGAGATAGACGATCTGCTGACAGACAAATGTCGACCAACTGATAGACGATCGTCGAACAGTCAATAGACGATAGTCGAGCGGCGTTCGACCATAGTCGAACAAAAAACAACTTAACCAAATTTTCATCTAGATAAGTGACAACTCTATAACTAGAGCAAACTAACTAAACAACTAACCTTTGACCATAGATAAATCTTGGGTCAAGAGACTAAAAGAGAAGATTGAACTCAAATCCAAACTAGGGTACCAACAGGGTCTAAGTGGACTCTCTCAAGTGACATCCAGCCCTGCCAGCTAGGTGAGAGCCTTACAGCGGGATCTGCTCGGGGTCTGGGTAGACGCACTCGAGTAATATCCAGCCCTGCCAGCTAGGTGAGAGCCTGGCAGCGGGATCTGCTCGGGGTCTTGGTAGACTCTCTCGAGTGACATCCAACCCTGCCAGCTAGGTGAGATCCTGACAGCGAGATCTGCTCGGGGTCTGGGTAGACTCTCTTGAGTGACATCCAGCCATGCCATCTAGGTGAGAGACTGACAGCGGGATCTTCTTGGGGTCTGGGTAGACTCTCTCGAGTGACATCCGGCCTTGCTAGTTAGGTGAGACTGACAGCGGGATCTGTTCAGGGTCTGAGTAGACGCACTCGAGTGGCATCCAGCCCTGCCAACTAGGTGAGAGCCTGACAACAGGATCTGCTCGAGGTCTGGGTAGACTCTCTCGAGTTACATCCAGCCCTGCCAGCTAGGTGAGAACCTGACAGCAGGATCTGCTCGAGGTATGGGTAGACTCTCTCGAGTGACACCTAGCCCTGCCAGCTATATGAGAGCCTGACAGCGAGATCTGCTCGGGGTATGGGTAGACTCTCTCGAGTGACATCCAGCCTTGCCAGCTAGGTGAGAGCCTGACAGCGCGATCTGCTCGGGGTCTGAGCAGACTCTCTCAAGTAACATCCAGCCCTGCCAGCTAGGTGAGAGCCTGACAGCGACATCTACTCGGGGTCTGGGTAGACTCTCTCGAGTGACATCCAGCCCTTCCAGCTAGGTGAGAGCCTGACAGCTGGATCTGCTCGGGGTCTTGGTAGACTCTCTCGAGTGACATCTAGCCCTACCAGCTAGGTGAGATCCTGACAACGAGATCTGCTCGGGGTCTGGGTGGACTCTCTCGAGGGACATCCAGCCCAGCCAGCTAGGTGAGATCCTGATAGTGGGATCTACTCGGGGTCTGGGTAGATTCTCTTGAGTGACACCCAGCCCTACTAGCTAGGTGAGAGCCTGACAGCGGGATCTGTTTGGAGTTTGGAAAATGAACATTTCCCCCCATTCACAGGAATCATGGCAAGAGTATTGGTACAACAAGAAGCTTTATTAGAAAAAGAACATTACTTACATGGCTCAAGGGTAAAAACAGTTCAAGTCATCACCGCTCCAGGTGAGATTTAGGGTCTTGCCCTCCACATTGATGAGTCTTATTTATATAGTGATTTTCGGACGCATCTTGGCTAGTTTTCTTACACAAGCACTTCACTTTTAGTTTGTATCGTATATATTTCATCTTATCTTTATTTCCATAGGAAGTTTACACTTAGGCTCGTGGTTGTGTATTTTTGTTGCTTTTATGGTTTGTACTCTGTTGGAACACCCTATTACTAATTTGGGCAAGGATCACTATGTTCTTAGGAAATTATTTTGACCTTATTGTATAGTCTTAAAGGTCAATTAGAATGAGTCTAAGGGTTAGAACTTAGGTTTAGAAGCTGCCCCAAAGACCTTCTAGTTCAGAATACAAGTGCAGAAAGACTAAGGCAATTTTCGTCGAGCTCAGGTTGACGAGGCGTCGAACTCAGTTCGACTATCTCTGAGCTCAGTTCGACGAGTCGTCGAACTCGGTTCGACAATCTCCGAGCTCAGATCGACGTTTCTGTCTCTAGACAAAATCCAATCTCTGAGCTCAGGTCGATGATAGTCGAGCTCAGATCGACGATTTCTGTCTCAAGTCTAAGTCCAGTCTCTGAGCTCAGGTCGACGTTAGTTGAGCTCAGATCGACACTTTTCTGAAGAGATCGACGATTTCAGGAATTCGAATTCAATCAGTTATGGAATTATATCTGATTTATATCCAGCATTTAATTCAAAGGATTCTGTAGCCGTTTCAATCTTTCTGGAGCAAGTTTCAAGGAAGACTAAATGGAATGTCTCTTAGGACTTTCCTCTAGAGACAAATATCATTTAAGGAAGTCATTTATGACTGGCTAACGGCTATCTAGAGGACTGATTTTCAATATATCATCTCAGAGTAATTGAGACAAGAAAATCATCATTCTAAGGAATAGATTTTGAGACACCAAGTTTATAGGATTACTGAGTTAGAATTCATACAGAACACAAGGAATACAACAGTTAAGGAGATCAACACACAGAAAAGAATTCCTCTATTCTTTCAAGATCTCTTCTGATTCAAGTGTTCAAAGGCTTCATCAATAAAGGACTCTAGACACATCACATTTAAACCTTTGTTAAAATCATTCTTTGTTGGAGATCTCAATCTTACTGAAGGCCTATCACCCTATGCAAAGCTTTTCTTCCTTAACAATTGAAGATCTCAGGGAGAGCTTTGACAATATCATCCATTAGTCTTCTCTTAGACTGTTGACAGAGAAGAACAACAACTCTTTTCTTTTTCCTTACTCTGCTGTAAAAGGGTTTCTCAAAACTCCCTTCAAAAGTTTTGTGGTTGGTTTCTGAGACCTGGTCAAAACTCAGTGGTGGCAAGACACCTGATCAAAAAATCTGATTTGGTTTTGGAGCACCTTATCAAAAGCTCATTGGTGCCCAGGACACCTGATCAACTATTCCTGTAGTGGATTCCTACCTAGGGTGGTAGAAGAGTGGATGTACCCAGGTTGATTGGGGAACCATTATAGATCCTTGTGTCATCTGGATTGCTGTGTTTTTGCTTTGCTGTGTGCTGTGTTTTTTGTTTTCTTGCTATCTTTGTTTTTACTTACTGCAAACACATTACACCTATACTTAAATCAAGTCTTCCACTACAAATAATTTTTAATTTGGAAAATTATTTTAATATACTCTATTCACCCCCCCCCCCCCTCTAGAGTAAAGGTAGATCTTACCCTCACTTTCCATTGGTATCAGAGGGAGGTTGGTTATTCAACAACTAGATCTTCATCAGATTGGTTGTTTTACAGGCTAACACCTGAACCAAAAGATCTCTGATAATATCAATTTTTAATAGAGGGTTTTTACTTTTATTATATTTATTTTCATATAAAACCATGGCACAGAACAAAGATTATGCTAGCACCAGACCTCCAGTGTGCAATCTTTCTAAGTTTGCACTTTGGAAGGCAAGGATAAAATTATATATGAATTCTATTAATGAGGACATCTATAATTCTGTTTTGACAGTGTGTCCAAGACCCCCAGAGAGTATAAGTACAAGTGATATTCCACCTCCTTCAGGAACAGATGCAGAAATTAAGAAGTGGAAAGTTATAGATGCTAAAGCAATGAACATTCTGGCTCAGACTATGTCTGATGAAATATTTCAGAAAGTAGCTGAATGCAACTCAGCAAAAGAAATATGGGATAAGTTATCTGAAATTGTATCAGGATCTGCTTATGAAAGGAAAGACAGAAGATCTCATCTCATAACCCAGTATGAGAATTTCAACAAAGGAGAAACTGAGGCAGTTGCTGTGTAAGACCCCCCTCCCGGAACACAACACACGGCACGAGGGGAGTCTTATGCCCGAAATAGCCGCCTTGCGTTAGCACTAACACACGGGTTAGCCTTTACCACAAGACGCCTATTCCGCCGGCTACAATCCATATCACAATAATTATGCCAACCCAACCATAACAGAAAAGTAAAGCTAAAAGCAGTTCAGTTCACAGCTAAGTTAAGGTCCAAAAATAGCGGAAGATAACAAGCACAACAGGCTTGTACAAATAAACAAGAGTCTAGAAATGTTTTGCCAAACGGCTACATGAAAACACTCACTACTGTCACTAACGGTGCCGATGGCACCACCACCTCAGGTCCTATCATCCGGGCCTGGCTGTCCTGCTGCGTAGTCCGTTGCCGCTCTACCTGCGGGGTTTCCTCCTAAAAAGGAAGACGTAGCAACCGTTAGTCATAAGACTAAGTGGCTTCACATCCGCTCCCCCGGCGACTCCTCGGCACCGGGCGGAGAAAGGAACACAGGAACAATATATATACATAAGCAAGTAAACAAGCAGGTGACAGTAAGTATGGTGAAGTATAAACTACGCTACACAACTAGCAGTTCTACAAATATCCATATAAATGACAGCAGGTATAATTAATCAGAATAGTAACTTAACTTATAAGAGTGCCCATACAAACTTATAAGTTAAGGATCGGCTTAACAGTAAAGTAACTCATCGTATAAGAGTGCCCATACAAACTTATACGATGAGGATCTTGTGTATGCAATGAATGACATGAAATGAATGTTATGCTATGACCGAACCATGCGCACGCACATGCAAATTGCTATGTCGACACAGACTAGAAGTTCCCACTTTTCGAGCAGGTAGCTAACCTCTCAGGCGTCGTCCGTCGTGGCCAGACGGCGACAGTGGAGCGGGCGTCTCCACTACTAGGTGGTATCACACTACCTATCCTAGGCCCTCGTACGCCTCAACGCTAAGAACACAACAGCGGAGCTCACATGCGTACTACGGCTCAGAAGGGGTCTTGGGTAAATGTGCACCAAGAACACAGCCCAACCTGGCCTTGATTTCGAACCGGATGGAACCTCGGAAACGCACGAGGTGCAAGCCCAACCGTTCTCATGGCACGGAGGAGATCTCGGGTTATGGACACCAAGTATCTAACCCTACCGCCCAAGGTCTACTCATTGGCTCCCATCGGTGTGACGACTGGCGAACCCGTAGACCTGCCACAATCATTATCTCAACACCGCGACACGATGAATCGTCGCACATCACATGCCCCAAAACAACTCACTCGATGCTACCCGTAGGGAGACTTCAACTCTAAGCATCGGTTGTTAATAAACCCCTTGGGCTCGGATTACAGTTACAAAATACTCTTCACATAGTGTTCATCATGTTCACGCCCACCTATTCAATGATTTCACCTCAACACTACGTACATTAGATATGTTCAACGCCAATTTGTATAAATATATCCTTTACCAATAGCAACTCCTAATATCTAGCCTTCCCATCCAATCTATTTCTCTACCATTGCATGGTTATCCCTTATTACACAACCAAATGAGTAACCATACTAAATTATAGTAACAACGACATTATAGTTATATGGGAGCAAGATATCACATGAGCAAATCACAATCATTGCAAGAGTGCTAACATTATAATTTAACAAGTGCATTAACATAGGATAGTCCAATACTAAAACTGGGATTCCCGGAGCTACAGGAATCCGATCACAATGCACAACCCCTCGTTGGAAAGGTATTCGCGAGGGCTATGACTTTCGTGTTGAGTCGATCGCCCAGATCTGGTCGCAACATACCAGAAATTCAACTCGAATACGTACAGGAAACAGTTTCCTGTACAGGAATTTTCCCGAACGCAGCGGACTCGAACCAGCTTTCTCGTGGCTACAGGTATCGCATGGAAACGAGCAACCCCTCGTTGGAAAGGTAATTTCAAGGGCTACGACTTTCGTGTTGAGTCGATCACCCAGGTCTGGCCAGAACACCTCCGAAAATGGCCACGAAGGTCGCTGCGTGCAGAAATCAGATTTCTGCACGCATCTTAAGGCGAGATGAACGGCATCCGTTCATCTTCTTCCTTGCAACGACCTCGCATAAACTTCTCCAGAAATCACACCCAACCTTATTTCTCCTTTCAAAGCCAAACCCCCAACGAAAACCCCTCTCATCTCCACTTTGAAGGATGAGAAGGTTGAGGGAGACTAAGCCTAAAACCTAGGCATGGCTTATCCTAAGAACTCTCCTCCTCACCATCAAGACTCTATGGAGTCGATGTCTCTCCTATAAGAACTATAGATCTAGCACCAAGGGAGAGGGGAGGAAGCTCACCTCAAGTCCAGCGGTACCACCATGGCCGGCCATGAGCCTCGCACTCCTTCGCGGCGGACATTGTTTTTCCCTTGACGGTGGCGGCGTTTTGATTCCTCCAAGGATGGCTCCGGCAAGCTCTTCCTCCTCCTCCAGCCAAGAACCCTCTCAGGAATTTCGGGGCAGAAGAAAGGAGATGAAATGCTAGGGTTTCCCAACTTTTTCCTTTTTATACATCGCAGACACGGGTAGGCACACGGCCGTGTTCCTACCCGTGTTCAGGTGACACGGCCGTGTGGCATGCCGTGTCTAGGGCCGTGTTCCTCCCAGAACCACTTTCTGCCGGGTCAGGGTTGCGGCACACGGGTAGAGACACGGCCGTGTCCCGACCCGTGTCCTTGGCACACGGCTAGGGACACGCCCGTGTCCCAACCCGTGTCCTTGGCACACGGCTAGGGACACGCCCGTGTCCCAATGCCCGTGTACCTCTCTGACTGGTAAACCTACTTTTATGAGGCACACGGGTATGGACACGGCCGTGTCCATACCCGTGTCAGCCAAAAATGCTGTTTTGCCTTGTTTTCCTCATTTCCCGCACGTCCGCACCTGTTCACCCACATCCCCCATTGGGCTCACCACAGCCCCCTTGACTCAAATACGCAATCAAGGGGCCTAGCGCGAATTGAGACGTTACAAATCCTATAAACAAAATAAAAGATTTCGTCCCCGAAATCAGGGTAAGGCTATGGGAGTGAAACACATAAAAAGGGAACTATGCTCTCAAATAAAATTTTTACCTGGAGTAAATAATTCCGGGTAGCGCTCTTGCATCAAATCCCTTGGCTCCCATGTGCACTCTTCCTTCCCGTGATTAGACCATAGCACTTTCACCAAGGGAACACTTTTGCGGCGCAAGGTTCTTGTCTCGTTATCAACGATCCGCACCGGCTCCAGTCGCACAGACCTATCAGACGCCACGACACCTTCCGCCGTGGGGATATACTGTTCAGGTCGCAACAAAGCCTTCCGAAGCGACGATACATGGAACACGTTGTGAAGGTTCTCCAGCTCCGGTGGTAACTCCAATCGATAGGCCAGAGGGCCAATCCTTTCCACTACAACATAGGGCCCAACATACCTTGGGCTGAGCTTCTTGACTCCACGTACCCGTGACACTCCGTGCATCGGTCGAATCTTCAGGAACACCTTATCACCCACTTGAAACTCTACCATACGGTGCCTTGCGTTGTAATATTTCGCCTGTCGGCTTTGAGCCTCTAGCATTCGATTCCGGATCAACCTAACCACCGCGTCCGTGTCATCAATATACTCATTTCCCAATGTCTTCGGATCTTCGTCTTGCACCCAGGACAAGGGTGTTCTACACCTCCTTCCATACAAAGCTTCATGAGGTGTCATTCCAATACTAGCTTGATGACTGTTATTATAAGAGAACTCCACGAGAGGTAAGAGCCTCTCCCATGGTTCTCCTTTATCTAGCACACACAACCTCAATAGGTCCTCCAATGTTCGGATGGTTCGTTCAGATTGCCCGTCCGTTTGTGGGTGAAAGGCTGTGCTAAAGGCGAGGCGCGAGCCCAAATAAGCCTGTACAGCCCTCCATTCTCTTGAAGTAAACCGACCATCCCGGTCGGAGACGATCGTCTTTGGCACACCATGTTACCGCACAAATTGTTCCACAAAGAGACGCACTAAGACGCCCACTTGCGCCTCCTTCTTCATTGGGATAAATCGGGCTACCTTGGTCAACCGGTCAACTATCACCCACACATAATCATTCCCCGAGCGCGAGCGAGGTAACCCGTGGACGAAGTCCATGGAGATGTCCTCAAATTTCCATTCGGGGATGGGCAACGACTGTAGCATTCCACCGGGGCTTCGGCACTCTGCCTTCACCATTTGGCAGGCCACACAATGAGTAACAAAGTACTTGACATCCCTCTTCATGCCCGGCCAACACATCGTCTTTCTCAAATCGGTGTACATCTTCGCGATCCCCGGGTGCACCGAGTACTTGGAGCAATGGGCCTCCTTTAGAATATCCTCCCGAATGTTGTCACCTTCGGGGATGTAAAGCCGGCCACGAAAATGGACGAGGCCGTCTTTTAGGGAGTATTCTTCCGTAGTCCCATCCTCCATTGACTTGAAAGCCGGGGTTAAAGCCGCATCCTTCTTTTGTTCCGTACGGATCCGGTCTCGTATGTTGCAAACTATACTCATCGCGGCCAAATATTCGGTATACTCTTCCGGTTGATTCTTAAAGACCAAAGTGATTTCCATCTCTTGCAGCGTCCGGATTAACTCCATCCTCATCAAGCGGGATTCCGTGCTCGCTTCCGGTGCTTTCCGGCTCAAGGCATCAGCTACGGAATTAACCTTCCCGGGGTGGTAGTTTAAGGTGAAATCATAGTCGCACAAGAACTCCAACCACCGCCGCTGTCTCAAGTTTAACTCCTTTTGGGTGTGAACGTACTTTAGATTTTTGTGATCCGAGTAGATCTCGCAGTGGACGCCGTATAAATAATGCCTCCACATCTTCAAGGCGAATACCACCGCTCCCAACTCTAGATCATGCACCGGGTAGCTGGCTTCATGCTTCTTCAACTGTCTTGAAGCATAAGCGATCACATGCCCATTCTGCATCAACACAGCTCCCATCCCTTGATACGACGCATCCGTGTAAACTTGAAAGCCCTCCTTCCCAGATGGAAGAGCTAGGATGGGTGCAGTCGTCAATCTGTCTTTCAACTCTTGGAATGCAGCTTCGCACTGGGGTGTCCATTCAAACGGCACACCCTTCTTGGTCAGCGTAGTAAGGGGAAGGGCGATCTTCGAGAAGCCTTTCACGAACTTGCGATAGTACCCGGCAAGTCCAAGAAAGCTTCGTATGTCGGCCGCTGACTTCAATGGCGACCACTCCTTCACGGCCCGCACCTTGGCCGGATCTACTGCTAGCCCCGCCCCACTAATCACATGGCCTAAGAACGCGACCTCTCGAAGCCAAAACTCACATTTGCTGAACTTGGCAAACAAAGTGTGCTCCTTTAGTTTCCTCAGCACTAAAGTTAGATGTTCGGCGTGTTCTGCTTCAGTCTTGGAGTAGACTAGGATATCATCGATGAACACGATGACAAAGATGTCCAAATAAGGGCTGAACACCTTGTTCATCAAGCTCATAAAGGCGGAAGGGGCGTTTGTGAGCACAAACGGCATCACGGTGAATTCATACAAACCATATCTCGAACTGAACGCCGTCTTCTGAATGTCATCTTCTTGTATCCTCAGCTGATAATATCCCGAACGCAGATCTAACTTGGAGAACCAATACGATCCCACCAATTGATCGAATAATTCATCAATGCGCGGTAGGGGATAGGTGTTCCGCACCGTTAACCGGTTCAACTCTCGATAATCAATACATAACCGCAAGGTGCCATCCTTCTTTTTGACGAACAAAACGGGCGCTCCCCAAGGCGACGAGCTTGGGCGAACGAACCCTGCTTCCACCAATTCCTGAAGCTGGACTCTAAACTCTGCAAGTTCCTTCGGAGCCATTCGGTATGGAGCTCGCGAGACGGGCTTGGCACCCGGAATTAGCTTGATTTGGAAGTCCACTTCCCTATGCGGGGGTAGTCCTGGCAATTTCTCGGGAAATACCTCGGGAAATTTTCGCACCACCCGCACATCCTTGACCTCTAATATCAATTTCTTCAACTCGAAGCAAATTACATAGACCTCGTCCCCTTCCATATGAGATTTCATAACTTGGATTGAAGATAATAATTTACGGGGTGCGAATTTAATACCTTGGAAGATGACTTCCGAGTCTCCATGCCTCAACATAACTTGCTTCTCCGCACAATTGATCCTGGCGTGGTGCCAGTCCAACCACTTCATGCCCAGGATGAGATCGAACTCCGGGATTCTTAACACTGTAGCCGGAGTTTCAAAGAACTTTCCTCCAATAAGGGTGTCGAAGTCGCAACTTGCTGACGACGTCATCTCAGAGCCGTCCGGAAGGCGCACCCTTTGAGTAATGCCCGTGAAGTGTTGCACTCCCTCCAAGTCCTTCACGAAGTCCTCCGAAATGAACGAGTGAGACGCACCCGTGTCAAATAACGTATAGGCGGGTCTCCCGCTAACCACGACAGTGCCTAGGTTCCAAAAGGGTAATCACTATTCAGAATAGCGCGTATCATTTGTATCATAAATCTAACAAGTCATATAATATTAAAACAATTTTGCACGTACCGGTGATGACTTCCTGCGGATTTCTCTCCTGAGTCATATCCAATGCGAATACATGCTCCCGTGCATGTCCTTGATTTCTCCCTGGTGGTCCTCTTCCTCGGCCACGCATGTGCCCTCGTCCCCGTGGAGCTACTAGAGGGGGAGCAATAGGGGCACCCCCGATCAGTCGCGGGCAAACTCGTCGGACATGCCCCGGTTGGTTGCACTCAAAACATATCATCTCACGTCGGCCCCCAGGTTGTTGATAATATTGCTGCTGCGGTGGTGGTGGTAAAGGTAGTGGTTGCGGAATTGGGTACTCCACCCGATAGTTCCGGTTGACCCACCGACCGCCTCTGTGGTTTCCCCTTCCTCTGCTATGATCATTCCGCCTTCTATTACTAGGGCCGACTTCAATTACTCCTTCCGCAGGTCTCTTGCCACATCCTATGTGGTCCGCCTCCAGTCTCTTTGCCATGTCAATGATTTCTGCCAGGCTTCCATCGGCTATAAACAAAAGGGCCTGCCTCAGGGGGTCCCTTAACCCTTTGTAGAAGCACTTCGCATAGCCTCTATCGTCCAAATCATAGGAATCAGCAAACCTAGCGAGGTGTTGGAACTCCCTCTGGTACTCCGTTACCGATTTCGATCCCTGCTTCAGCTGCAGAAATCTTTCTTCAAGTTCATCCCGAGCAGAAGAAGGAATGAAGTGATCCAGAAAAGCCTCGGTGAACTCGTTCCAACTGATGTCCGTGTACAACCGCCCTTGGAAGGTGGAGCCCATGAGGGACTTCCACCACCTTTTGGCGTGTAGCTCTAGCAGCGTCACTACCAATGTCACCGCCATGTTGTTCGGACATCTTATGCCAGCCATCAATTCCTGCACGGTATCAAGCCATTCCTCGGTGCGCACCGGCGATTCTGTCCCAAGATAGGCAGGAGGGGACAGGGCACGGAAGGTGCTCACCCAGTTGGAGCCTGGCGCCTGTTGTTGCACCGGAGCTTGCTGGGCTTTAAATGCATCCAATATGGCTGACAGCGTTTGTCCCAGTTCCGACTGCTGGAATTGTGAAGGGACGGAAGGGGTAGGAGTGCCCCCAACCGGCTCCACCTGCGCTGGGACCTATACGCAAGGTACAAACTAGGGTCAGGTTGGCTAAAACTAATGTCAAAGTTGGACAACTTAGTGTGAATTACATATGGGCACACCACTGCTTCCGCTAAGTCGGTTTGTCCCCAAACCGACTAATCGAACGGGAGTGGCCCATTGTTACCTGACTGCTGTAGGTGAAGATCGGCTTAGTCTGATACCATTTGTAAGACCCCCCTCCCGGAACACAACACACGGCACGAGGGGAGTTTTATGCCCGAAATAGCCGCCTTGCGGTAGCACTAACACACGGGTTAGCCTTTACCACAAGACGCCTATTCCGCCGGCTACAATCCATATCACAACAATTATGCCAACCCAACCATAACAAAAAAGTAAAGCTAAAAGCAGTTCAGTTCACAGCTAAGTTAAGGTCCAAAAATAGCGGAAGATAACAAGCATAACAGGCTTGTACAAATAAACAAGAGTCTAGAAATGTTTTGCCAAACGGCTACATGAAAACACTCACTACTGTCACTGACGGTGCCGATGGCACCACCACCTCAGGTCCTATCATCCGGGCCTGGCTGTCCTGCTGCGTAGTCCGTTGCCGCTCTACCTGCGGGGTTTCCTCCTAAAAAGGAAGACGTAGCAACCGTTAGTCATAAGACTAAGTGGCTTCACATCCGCTCCCCCGGCGACTCCTCGGCACCGGGCGGAGAAAGGAACACAGGAACAATATATATACATAAGCAAGTAAACAAGCAGGTGACAGTAAGTATGGTGAAGTATAAACTACGCTACACAACTAGCAGTTCTACAAATATCCATATAAATGACAGCAGGTATAATTAATCAGAATAGTAACTTAACTTATAAGAGTGCCCATACAAACTTATAAGTTAAGGATCGGCTTAACAGTAAAGTAACTCATCGTATAAGAGTGCCCATACAAACTTATACGATGAGGATCTTGTGTATGCAATGAATGACATGAAATGAATGTTATGCTATGACCGAACCATGCACACGCACATGCAAATTGCTATGTCGACACAGACTAGAAGTTCCCACTTTTCGAGCAGGTAGCTAACCTCTCAGGCGTCGTCCGTCGTGGCCAGACGGCGACAGTGGAGCGGGCGTCTCCACTACTAGGTGGTATCACACTACCTATCCTAGGCCCCCGTACGCCTCAACGCTAAGAACACAACAGCGGAGCTCACATGCGTACTACGGCTCAGAAGGGGTCTTGGGTAAATGTGCACCAAGAACACAGCCCAACCTGGCCTTGATTTCGAACCGGATGGAACCTCGGAAATGCACGAGGTGCAAGCCCAACCGTTCTCATGGCACGGAGGAGATCTCGGGTTATGGACACCAAGTATCTAACCCTACCGCCCAAGGTCTACTCATTGGCTCCCATCGGTGTGACGACTGGCGAACCCGTAGACCTGCCACAATCATTATCTCAACACCGCGACACGATGAATCGTCGCACATCACATGCCCCAAAACAACTCACTCGATGCTACCCGTAGGGAGACTTCAACTCTAAGCATCGGTTGTTAATAAACCCCTTGGGCTCGGATTACAGTTACAAAATACTCTTCATATAGTGTTCATCATGTTCACGCCCACCTATTCAATGATTTCACCTCAACACTACGTACATTAGATATGTTCAACGCCAATTTGTATAAATATATCCTTTACCAATAGCAACTCCTAATATCTAGCCTTCCCATCCAATCCATTTCTCTACCATTGCATGGTTATCCCTTATTACACAACCAAATGAGTAACCATACTAAATTATAGTAACAACGACATTATAGTTATATGGGAGCAAGATATCACATGAGCAAATCACAATCATTGCAAGAGTGCTAACATTATAATTTAACAAGTGCATTAATATAGGATAGTCCAATACTAAAACTGGGATTCCCGGAGCTACAGGAATCCGATCACAATGCACAACCCCTCGTTGGAAAGGTATTCGCGAGGGCTACGACTTTCGTGTTGAGTCGATCGCCCAGATCTGGTCGCAACATACCAGAAATTCAACTCGAATACGTACAGGAAACAGTTTCCTGTACAGGAATTTTCCCGAACGCAGCGGACTCGAACCAGCTTTCCCGTGGCTACAGGTATCGCATGGAAACGAGCAACCCCTCGTTGGAAAGGTAATTTCAAGGGCTACGACTTTCGTGTTGAGTCGATCACCCAGATCTGACCAGAACACCTCCGAAATTGGCCACGAAGGTAGCCGCGTGCAGAAATCAGATTTCTGCACGCATCTTAAGGCGAGATGAACGGCATCCGTTCATCTTCTTCCTTGCAACGACCTCGCATAATCTTCTCCAGAAATCACACCCAACCTTATTTCTCCTTTCAAAGCCAAACCCCCAACGAAAACCCCTCTCATCTCCACTTTGAAGGATGAGAAGGTTGAGGGAGACTAAGCCTAAAACCTAGGCATGGCTTATCCTAAGAACTCTCCTCCTCACCATCAAGACTCTATGGAGTCGATGTCTCTCCTATAATAACTATAGATCTAGCACCAAGGGAGAGGGGAGGAAGCTCACCTCAAGTCCAGCGGTACCACCATGGCCGGCCATGAGCCTCGCACTCCTTCGCGGCGGCATTGTTTTTCCCTTGACGGTGGCGGCGTTTTGATTCCTCCAAGGATGGCTCCGGCAAGCTCTTCCTCCTCCTCCAGCCAAGAACCCTCTCAGGAATTTCGGGGCAGAAGAAAGGAGATGAAATGCTAGGGTTTCCCAACTTTTTCCTTTTTATACATCGCAGACACGGGTAGGCACACGGCCGTGTTCCTACCCGTGTTCAGGTGACACGGCCGTGTGGCATGCCGTGTCTAGGGCCGTGTTCCTCCCAGAACCACTTTCTGCCGGGTCAGGGTTGCGGCACACGGGTAGAGACACGGCCGTGTCCCGACCCGTGTCCTTGGCACACGGCTAGGGACACGCCCGTGTCCCAACCCGTGTCCTTGGCACACGGCTAGGGACACGCCCGTGTCCCAATGCCCGTGTACCTCTCTGACTGGTAAACCTATTTTTATGAGGCACACGGGTATGGACACGGCCGTGTCCATACCCGTGTCAGCCAAAAATGTTGTTTTGCCTTGTTTTCCTCATTTCCCGCACGTCCGCACCTGTTCACCCACATCCCCCATTGGGCTCACCACAGCCCCCTTGACTCAAATACGCAATCAAGGGGCCTAGCGCGAATTGGGACGTTACATGCTGACATGCACAACAGACTCAGCCTAATAGTAAGTGAATTGAAAACTTTGGACAAGGAAATCTCACTGACTGAACTCAATGACAAGATCCTAATGTGCTTTCCCAGCACTTGGGATTCAAGGATCTGGCCAATCAAGGATACTAGAAGCCTAAATGAGATCACTACTGAAGCTTTGCTGGGCAAGCTCAAGCCTTATGAGCTGCTCATCAAGAATAGAGAGGAAGAACAAAAGATTACTTCTCCAGCAATCAGGAAGGAGAAGACAATAGCATTCAAAGCTACAGAAGATCAACCTGAAGACAAGGTCACAGGCAATGAAGAGCTATTGAGCTTACTGGCCAAAAGATTTTACAAGATGGCCAGGAAAGATTTCAGGAAAAGGTCATCCAGAGGCCATGAAAAGCCAAGGTATGACAAATCCAATAATAAAGAAATTATTTGTTTTGGATGCAGCAAACCAGGCCACATTGTGCCTGACTGTCCAGAGAATCAAAATAAGAACAAGAAGGAAAAGAAAGACAGGAGAAGAGATAAGGATTTCAGAAGAAACAACAATGATAAATCCTCCTCCACCAAGAACAAACACACCAGGAAAGGATTTGTAGCTGAAACCTGGAGTAAAACTGAAGAAAAATCAGAGGCATCATCAAGCTCAAGTGATGATGAAGATGATGCTGAAGAGAAGGAGTTCTGCATGATGGATATCAATGCCTCTCAACATAATTCTGATGCAGAACAAGAGTCAAAATCTGAATCTGAACATGAAAATGAAGAAGATCAGGTAATAGATTCTTTTGATTTCAATTCAGAGGACTTTAGATCTGAATTTAAGGCACTCTGTTTAGACCTGCTAAAGTCTGAAAAAGAGATTATCTCTCTCAAAAATTAATTGTCTAAACATAGTACTTTAAATTCAGACAACCTCAAACTCTCTAAGGAGTTGGAATGCTGTAGGGAGGAGATAGCCTCACTGAAAAGTGAACTATCTCAGGCAAAGAAGTTTGAAGAATCCCTTAATGGGAGAAGCATCAGACTGATGGACATCACAAGTATAGTGAACTCAAGACTTAATAGTACACTGGGCTTGGGTGCTTCATCCAGCCAACCTATAGTGTTAACAACCCCAATTAAGTTTATCTCAGATAAAGGAATGGGAGTTGTAGAGGTAGCCAGGAAGAATCCTGATTTACCTAAGAAAAACAAAGTTCAACGGAAAACGTCGAACAGAGCTCGACGATCGTCGAACAGAGATCAGCGATCTCAAGCTAAATCGTCGAACTCAGGTCGACGATCGCCGAACTCTGAACTCTAGCACAGTCAATCTTCGAATGGAGCTCGACGATCTGACCCAAGATCGTCGAACTCAGCTCAGAGATCGTCAAACAGAGATCGGAGCTTTGAACAAACTTTTAAAGGTAAATCAAAATTCAATCCTAGTGGTCCTACATCCCAAAACTTTAACCCTTATACTGAATGGATAATACCTCCTAGGAGATATAATCCTGAAGGTTATAAGAGTCAGCTAGGGATGTCTTTCATTTAAGAATTTAAAGGTTATCAACCTAGGCCCAAGGTAAACTGGGTCAAAAATAAGTAAATTATTATGTATGTAGGTGAAGACCTATCCAGCAATGAACCAACAATGGTATCTGGATAGTGGGTGCTCAAAGCACATGATAGGAAGCAAGGATAATTAAACATCCTTCAAAGCCAAGCTTGGACCCAAAGTCATATTTGGGGATTCAAACTTTGGACAGACCAAGGGATATGGTGCAGTCTAAATTGGCTCAGTCACATTCAAGAAGGTGGCCTATGTGGAAGGACTGAAGCATAATTTAATCAGCATCAGTCAACTGTGTGATGAAGGCTACCACGTGACATTCAACAAATCCTCATGCAAAATCAAATCAGAAGACAACACAACTGTGTTGACAGGTAAAAGGAAAGGTAACATTTATCTTGTAGATTTTCATTCAACTAAGGTAGATATTTGTCTGTTCAACTCTGTTAGTAAACCAAATGAACTATGCCATAAAAGATTAGGATATATAAACCTTAGAACCATTGCTAGGCTATCCAAGGACAACCTTGTTAGAGGACTACCTTCTGGCCCCTACAAGAAGGAAGGACTTTGCAGGGCTTATCAATTAGGCAAGCAAACTAAAAATAGTTTTAAGTCACTTAATAAGAGTGATTCACCTAGGATCTTGTATCTATTACACATGAATCTCTTTGGACCCATTACTGTACAAAGCCTAGGAGGGAAATCTTACACTTTAGTGGTTGTAGATGACTTCTCTAAATTCACATGGGTGTTCTTTCTGAGGAAGAAGTCTGATAACTTTAAGTGTTTAACAGAGTTTCTCAAATGCATATAGATTGAGTTCAATACTCGCATTGCCCTGATCAAAAGTGATCATGGGACAGAGTTTGATTCTCTTCTTATGCAAGAGTTCTATCAGAGTGAAGGGATCAGGCATACTTTCTCAGCTCCTATAACTCCTCAACAAAATGGGGTAGCTAAAAGGAAAAATAGAACCCTTATTGAATCTGCTACTACATTGTTGACAGATGCTCACCTTCCTCTATCCTTTTGGGCAGAGGCAGTGAACACCTAAAACTATGTGTTGAATAGAAGTTTGATATATAAGCTGAAGGGCAAGACTCCCTATGAATTACTCAAAGGGAAAAAAACCTAAAGTAGATTATTTCAAGATTTTTGGTTGCATTTGTTACAAACACAATAATGACAAGAATACATAGCATAATTTCAAGCTAAAGCTGATGAAGGAGTGTTTATGGGATACTCTATGATCAGTAAAGCTTATAGGGTGTATAATAAATCTTCTATTAAAATTGAAGAATATGTTCATGTATCTTTTGATGAAACTAACATGTCTTATAAGGAGAAGAATACTTCTACCGTAGAAACTTTGCAGGTACATTCTCTTTCATAAAATTTGGACAGGTTACATATTATGAAAAAGGATACAACACATTCACCTATCCAACAAAGAGGTGAACGTAGTGAAGATGAAGAGGGTACTCAACATCTATGTGAGAATTATCTTGAAGAGCCAGTTGTTGTTCCACAAGAGGAAACAACAATATAGGTTGGTGAACAATCAACACTCCCTGTTGATTTAATAACATCAAGAGATCATCCAATCTCCCAAGTGATTGGAGAAATCTCAGCTGGTGTGCAAACTAGAAATCAGGTCAACCAAAATCTGATGCACACCTGCTTTTTATCTCAAATTGAACCTCAATCCATACAAGATGCAGAACAAGATCCACACTGAATCATTGCAATGCAAGAGGAATTGCATCAATTTGAAAGGAACAAAGTTTGGGAGCTAGTGCCAAGGCCTAAGGATCACTCCATTGTTGGAACAAAGTGGGTGTTCAAAAACAAATTGGATGATCAAGGAATCATTATAAGGAACAAGGCAAGGCTAGTTGCACAAGGATACTCTCAAGAAGAAGGAATAGATTATGACCAGACCTTTGCACCAATTGCAAGGTTGGAGGCCATAAGAATTTTTCTAGCTTATGCAACACACAAGGGATTCAAGGTCTATCAAATGGATGTGAAGAGTGCATTTCTCAATGGAGATATCAAGGAAGAAGTCTATGTTAGACAACCCCCGGGTTTTATCTCTCCAACTCATCCTGATCATATTTTTAAATTGCATAAAGCATTATATGGTCTTAAGCAAGATCCTAGAGAATAGTATGAGACCATAGCATGCTTTCTTCTGAAAATTGATTTTATAAGGGGTAGAGTAGACCAAACTCTTTTTATTAGAACCCATAAGTCCAATATCCTACTAGTGCAAATTTATGTAGATGATATTATATTTGGATATACTGATTCAAATTTGTGCAAGAGGTTTTCCAACCTAATGCATTCTAAATTTGAAATGAGTAGCATGGGTGAGCTTTCCTTCTTTCTAGGATTGCAAGTCAAACAACATGCTGATGGCATATTCATTTCTCAAACCAAGTATGCAAAAGAGTTGGTTAAGAAATTTGGTATGTTTGAAGCATCCTGCATGAAAACACCTATGCCTACTAATGTTGTATTAGATGCTGATGAACATGTGAAACCTATTGATCAGACAACATGTAGAGCAATGATTGGCTCTTCATTGTACTTACAGCTAGTAGACTTGACATAATGTTTGCTACATGTATATGTGCTAGATTCCAAGTAAACCCTAGAGAGTCACACCTAACATTAGTAAAAAGGATTCTTAGGTATGTGAAAAGTTGTCCAAATCTAGGTCTCTAGTATCCAAAAGACTCAGGATTTGAATTAACTAGATTTTCAGATGTTGATTATGCTGGATGTAGAGTAGACAGGAAAAGCACCAGTGGAACTTGCTAGTTTCTTGGTGACAGACTTGTCTCCTGGTTCTGTAAGAAACAAACATCTGTGTCCACTTCAACTGCTGAAGTTGAATACATGACAGCAGGCAGTTGTTGCTCACAGATTTTGTGGATTCAAAACCAGCTCCTAGACTATGGTTACAACTTAGAAAGGTCAAAAATATTTTGTGATAACACCAGTGCTATCTCTAGAGCACAAAATCCAGTCCTCTATAGTAGGACAAAACATATAGAAATTAGGCATCACTTTTTAAGGGAAAATATTGAGAAAAATAAAATTGAACTTCAATATATCCCAACTGATTTGCAAAGGGGAGATATTTTTACCAAACCATTAGATGAAAAGAAACACACTTTCTTCCTGAATCAGTTAGGTATGTTAGATGAAGGAAGTTTAAATTAAGATCCAAGATTTTAAAACTCTAAAATTGACCAAGACTAGGCTAAAAACTTGATTTTTCTAGTGTCTATAGGTTATTTTTTGATCTCTGAACTGCGCTCGACATTTTTCCCTAAGATCGTCGAACAGAGATCGACGATCACAGAAATCGTCGACCAGAGTTCAACATTTTCCAGATAGTACTAGGCTATCTCTTTTCGGTCAGAGATCGTCGAACGGAGTTCGCCGCTCTCCAATATCGTCGAACGGAGATCGACGATGTTGAAGCCCTTTCAGATTCCTTTAGAAGCCCAGATCGTCGAACTGAGTTCAATGCTCTTTCCTTTTCTGCGTCGAACCCTAATATAAAATTCATTTTTCGACCGTCGTTCTCTTTTGCACAGTCATACTCTCTGCAGAACTTTTCTTTCCCTCCAAACTTCTCTGCACTTGGTCTCGTTTGTTCGTTTTTGCAGGTATACAATGGTCGTTTTTGTTGCAGTTCTAGCCGCGATGAAATTTGACGCTGGATTCGACATCGATATGGATTCCTTTGAAGGCAGTGACCAAATATTCAAAGACATTCTAGAATTATTCAAGGAACAGCAGTTGGTGTATATCATGTCCACAAAGATGAAACTTACTGCCGATGAAATCAAGGAGTGGGTGTATACGGCTCATAACCTGGATAAATATACAGTGGTCGGTACAATAGTCGGTACTCAGGTATCCCTAACTCCTGCCCTCCTTACAAAAGTTTTTCAGTTGAGTTCTGGTGATGATTCTGTAGAGTTTTCTGGAGAAGAGTTTGCAAGTATGCTTGATAGAATGGGTCACTCTGCAGCAAACCCTAACAAGCTGCTTAAAAAGAATTTGTCAGTTAAATATAGATTTCTAGCTGATGTTGTGGGAAAGGTGTTGTTAGCCAAGCATTCTACTCATGATACCATCTCCAGGTATCAATTTTGTTTGATGGCTGCTTTAGTGGATAAGAAACATTTAAATTGGGGGAAGATATTCTTTGATTTAATTAAGAAAAAGGTGAACAAAAATTTTGTTAATTTTGGGAGGATTCTAGGGCTGTTTTTGCATAACATATTCCCTCAATTGCTTGTGTCCAGTGGGATGCACATCAATTCCTCCAAGAGGATGTCCTGTGCCCTATTTGGAAAATGGGACATGCAGATTGTCAAACCAAGAAGAGCTCTTGCAGCTATCTCAACTTCAGGCACCAGGACTGTTCAGGTCACTTCCCCACAGGCAACTGACCAATTAGAAGAATTTCCTGCCTCCTCCTCATCTCCACCATGTCCACCCATTGTTTCTTCTACCATTCCTTCTTCCACCATCACTACTCCAATCTCCTCCCCCACAACCATCTCATCTCCACTATCAACTCCTTCACCACCACCAACAACTTCTGTAGACCTTTTCCATCCCCTACATTAATTATCCACCCCTTGATATTGACTCATCCATTCCATATTTCATTCTACCTGATGATTCCTACATGGATGATTCCCATTCCTCACCTCTTGATCTCTCATCATCCTCTACCTCCTACCAACAACTAATCCATGACATTCTTGCACAACCATCTTTCACCCCATCCATTTCCATTCCAATAACTTCCATCTCCACCATCCACATCTCTCAACCATCCATCCTAACATCCACATCCTCTATTACCATATCTGCAGCCCTTCTACACCAATCTCTGTCACTCTCTCCTCTACCTCTACTCAAGTTTCACTTAAGCAAGTAGACCTTCCTGCCCTAGCAGATAGGCTGTATGGGATGTTTGCTCCCAGGCTAGCACTCCTGCTGGAGACCTCCATGGCTCCACTCCTACAATCCATCCAGGAGTTATCTGCTAGGCTCTCTTCCCTTTCTCCTCCTCAGGCAATCCCTTCTGTGGGGTGCCTTGATCCAGTATCTACTGAATCTAGGCAGGGGGATATGCCTCATAAAGAAGAGATGGTGTCTGTCTCAGAAGATTTCCTGCCAGAGATTCCAGTTACAGCTTCAGTTCCAATTCTAACAGTTGACCTCAGGTCACTATTATCAGTTTTTGATACACTTCACTTCAGCTGTCTTCCAGCTCAGGAAGTTGAAGATCTCACTAAGGCCATTGTGCCTATTGCCAGCTATGAGCCCAGCCTGATTTCCTAATATATCAAGTCCTTCAAGGCTGTGGAAAGTATTCATTCTGTTGATGTTGTGGATACTAATGATATTGTTTCAGAACCTGTTGCTACTGATGATGTTGTTCTAGAATCTGCTGCTGAGTTTCTATTTCTGTTGCCCCAATAGTTTTTGCTATTATTGAGCCTGGTGCTGTTGTTGTATCTGTTAGTACTGCTTCTGCCACTACTACTGCTGCTGCTGTTATTTATTCTGATCAATCAAAACAACAAAAGTAATACATTAAAAGGATTGATGAACTGATTGACAATCCTCAGAGTTCAAATAGTGACAAGTTCCAAACTGATTCTGATGACTCCTCTGCAACCAATGCAAGGAAGAGGAAAGCTAGAAGCAAAGCATTGAAGAGGGTACCCCTAGAGAAAGTGAAAGATGACAATGATATTCCAAACTCTATTCTGCATGATTGCCCCTTCTCTGAACCCTGGATGCAATATTCAAAGAACCAGCTCAAGGTCATGAAGAAAAAGAGGAAGTGTGAAAAGTATGATAAAGGATCTTCTCATTTTAATCCTCCTCCTCCTCCAGATATAGGAACTGGTGGAGGTTCTGCTTCTCAAATCTCATCTGCTGCAAATCAAAGCTTCTCTCAATCTCAAGACAGATCTCAATCAAGAGTATATCAACATAGAGGTTATCATTCAAGGAGAGGTCAGTACAGAGGAAGCCAAAGAGATTATAAAGTATTCTCCAAATATCAATCTAGACAACATCCATATCAAAGGGAAGGACAAGGATCCATTGACTCAACTTCTGGTCCTTTCCCTTATAAGCTGAAAGATACCGTTGCTTCAAGAACTCCCTCTTCTGATGATACAATGAATAGATATTAACCTCTTGTCCCTTTTGAAGATCCAGAAAATAATCCACTATCTTGGACTGACAGAATGAAAGAGCTAGCTGCTTTGGATCAGATAAATAAGGCAAGGTAACAGGGAAAAGATGCTTCAAATATCACTACTCTATCTGAGCAAAGGAAAAAGGAACTAGAAAGATACTCATCTAGAAAATTCTTTGATCTAGAAAGCTATATAAAGCTTCACCCAGAGGCTCTGGTTCCCAGGCCAGAATCTCAAACCTCCTTAGGTGCTGATGATGACAGGAGATCCAAGAAGGAAGCTCTCAACGCTAACAGAGAAATCTTATTCAAGAAGGGCAATGAAAAGAAGTAAATGTGTAAGCTGACAATATATATCAAATTCTGACTGTCTGTTGTGATTCTATATGTGTTTCTGCTATGCTGCAATTCATTCTTCTGCTTGTTGTTTCTGCTTTTTAATTCTATCTGTATGCTTGTTATTTCCTATTTGTCATGTAAATAGTAATCCTAACCCAAATAGGGGGAGATTGTTGGAACACCCTATTACTAATTTGGGCAAGGATCACTATGTTCTTAGGAAATTGTTTTGACCTTATTGCATAGTCTTAAAGGTCAATTAGAATGAGTCTAAGGGTTAGAACTTAGGTTTGGAAGCTGCCCCCAAGACCTTCTAGTTCAGAATACAAGTGCAGAATGACTAAGGCAATTTTCGTCGAGCTCAGGTCGATGAGGCGTCGAACTCAGTTCGACTATCTCTGAGCTCAGTTCAACGAGTCGTCGAACTCGGTTCGACAATCTCCGAGCTCAGATCGACGTTTCTGTCTCTAGACAAAATCCAATCTCTGAGCTCAGGTCGATGATAGTCGAGCTCAGATTGACGATTTCTGTCTCAAGTCTAAGTCCAGTCTCTGAGCTCAGGTCGACGTTAGTTGAGCTCAGATCGACGCTTTTCTGAAGAGATCGACGATTTCAGGAACTCAAATTCAATCAGTTATGGAATTATATCTGATTTATATCCAGCATTTAATTCAGAGGATTCTGTAGCCGTTTCAATCTTTCTAGAGCAAGTTTCAAGGAAGACTAAATGGAATGTCTCTTAAGACTTTCCTCCAGAGACAAATATCATTTAAGGAAGTCATTTATGACTGGCTAACGGCTATCTAGAGGACTGATTTTCAATATATCATCTCAGAGTAATTGAGACAAGAAAATCATCATTCTAAGGAATAGATTTTGAGACACCAAGTCTACAGGTTTACTGAGTTAGAATTCATATAGAACACAAGGAATACAACAGTTAAGGAGATCAACACACAGAAAAGAATTCCTCTATTCTTTCAAGATCTCTTCTGATTCAAGTGTTCAAAGGCTTCATCAATCAAGGACTCCAGACACATCACATTTCAACCTTTGTTGAAATCATTCTTTATTGGAGATCTCAATCTTACTGAAGGCCTATCACCCTATGCAAAGCTCTTCTTCCTGAACAATTGCAGATCTCAGGGGGAGCTTTGACAACATCATCCACTAGTCTTCTCTTAGACTGTTGACAGAGAAGAACAACAACACTTTTCTTTTTCCTTACTCGGCTGTAAAAGGGTTTCTCAAAACTCCCTTCAAAAGTTTTGTGGTTTGTTTCTGAGACCTGGTCAAAACTCAGTGGTGGCAAGACACATGATCAAAAAATCTGATTTGGTTTTTGAGGACCTTATCAAAAGCTCATTGGTGCCCAGGACACCTGATCAACTATTCCTGCAGTGGATTCCTACCTAGGGTGGTAGAAGAGTGGATGTACCAAGGTTGCTTGGGGAACCACTATAGATCCTTGTGTCATCTGGATTGTTGTGTTTTTGCTTTGCTGTGTGCTGTGTTTTTTGTTTTCTTGCTATCTTAGTTTTTACTTACTACAAGCACATTACACCTATACTTAAATTAAGTCTTCCACTACAAATAATTTTTAATTTGGAAAATTATTTTAATATACTCTATTCACCCCACCCCCCCCCCCCCCCCCCCTCTAGAGCAAAGGTAGATCTTACCCTCACTTTCATACTCCTTATTGTAATTTCCTGGAATGTCTGCACATATTAGTGATTTGTTTTTTCTATTGGTACATGGATCGTGTACGTGTTCCGGGAGTGTTTGGAAGCAGGAATACTGCGCACAATCAACGAATCTATTGTGCACGACCACTGGTCGTGCACCGCTGATCATGCGCACTGGTCTTCAGTTTTCCAAATTCTGCCTTGGGCAAACGCACGTTCACTAGACATAGTACACACGACCACTGGTCGTGCGCCACTGATCGTGTGCATTGATTCCATTTTTCCTGGAGTTCTGTCTGGGGTAATCGCATGACCATTAGACATAGTGTGCACGACCACCGGTCGTGCGCTAATGCTCGTGCGCGTTATCCCAGGTTTCCTTTAAGTTCTGTCATGCCAATACGCACGATCACTGTACATAGTGTGCACGACCATTTGTCATGCGCCCTTGATCGCGCGCATTGTTATTTATGCTATCTATATATACGCAGGTTCCGCCCTAATTCAAGAGATTGACATTTCTCTACCGTTTTCATTTTCGAGGAAGGGTTTCTCTATTCCCCTTCATCTTCCATCGTAGGGAGGTGCACCGGGCAAGCTTTCACCGCCAAATCTAAGTCAGAGCTTCCTCTCGGCCTCCTCCTTCATCCTTGAGCTTCAAGAAAGGTTTTGAAGATGTATCCAACAAGCAAAAGGGAAGCTTGCAACTTTCTTCCGCAATGTGACACAAAGAAGACGGGTCAATTGGAATTTAGTGACAGCCCTTCTCTACCCCGGACGTAGTTGAGGACCGTGCTAGGATGCGGATTGACAACCCGGCGATTCCTTCCGTGAACCCTCAGCAAGACTTTGGATTCGGTCGATCTCTTGACTTGTTCTTGTTTTCTTGTTGTATATGTGTCTTAAAACTTCATTTGTAGATATTATTGCACTTTAGTTGTATGCTTTATTAGATTCATGTCTATGTGATTCTGTATTGCTTTACTTCTTTAGTTTCTTGAGAAGCGCCTTTATTTCCATCCGCCACCAAATCCCGTTTTATCGTTCTAGCAATTGCTAGAATCATGCGTAGCAAAGAGGTGCCCACGGCCATCATTCCGCAATTCTTACCACCTAATCCGCAAGTCTACTCGTCCATCCGCCCAGCGATTCGGTGCATAGCGGCCCGTGTAGTCTTCCATCCCGCATGGCAAAGCATTGCATAGCGGCATTAGATAAGAGTAGTTTGAAGCATTTTACTTTATTTTTCCGAAAACAATCAAAACCCCCCTTCGTTAACTCCGACCTAAGGACTTCAATCTCAAGTCCTCCTCAAAATTAACTCCATCTTACTGTGTTCCCTCGAGATCGATACTTGGGGAAATTCGCCCATTTTATATTACTTGTGCGACTAATACACTTGTCGTTCAACGCATCAAGTTTTTGGCACCGTTGCCGGGGAACACAGTCGTGCGAGTTTTTGGAGAGGGAGATAGGAGATAGAAGCTCTTTTCCATTTGTTCATATCATGTTTCTTCTTTGCTTTAGTTTTTAAAATTTGTCGCTTATTTTTTTTGTTCCTTTTCTAGTTTTAATTTTTCAGCAGCAGACATTCCTTTTCTTTTATCTGCTAGTGTGTAGTTAATTTTTTCTTAGAATATTTCTGTTGGTGAATACTTTCTTGTTGCACCATGTTTTATTATATGAATATCCGTTGCAGATGGTGCGGGGATTATAGGCATGGTAGAGATGAGTGCCTCACTAAAGATAGTGCGCATAATTCTCGTGGTTCAGTGTATGGAGCACCGTCCTCTTATGGTAATTCATACACTATACCCAAGTCTTATGGTCACTTCTCTTCTACGCCTTTACCTTTTTCTTATTCCTCTCCGGTCCCACCAGGACTGAGGATTAATGGAAAACGGTGTTTGTGTTGTAATAGAACCGAGCACGTGTTGAAAGATTACGCAGAATTTCAGCGCTAGTTGGAGGAGGATGATGAACCGGGTATCCGATTTGTTCCATCCACCTCTCAATTGGCCGCCCCTTCTGATTCTGAGGATATATTCGGAGCACCACCTAGTCTATGGGGGACTGCTAGGATATACCCATCAGACTTTCTGTTGATCGGTGTGACGACATTGTGGTGTTGTCTCTCCCTATGCATTCTTCCCCTCTTTTGGATTCACCCCCGGAGGAACCCGCACATATTTTCTCTAATGTTGTTGTTCCTCCGCTTTCTTTGCAAGAATTATCTATCCCAATTTTTAGTGAGTCGGTTGATGATGTTATATCGGATAGTGATTCAGAGCCTGAGGTTGTGCTAATGTGAAATGAGGACGTTATTCTCTCCAATGGAGAGTGTGACACCTTGGAACAAGATGATGCACCGAGGTGGGATGATGAGGAGATCATTTCTGATGAGGAAGCTTTCACTTCCTTGTTGGATGAGGAGGCCCAAACCACCACTGAGGACCTCGAGCTCTCGGATTCTATGTGCTTGACTCATATGACACCGACGATGATCTATTCTTGGATCCTACTGGGAGTGAGACCGGGACCACTCCCCCTATTTTTGATTATTTTAGTTCTTCATCTCCTTTATTTTTTGATCCCCTTTCTGTATCTGAGCATGTGCGGTTTGAGTCTTCACAGGTGCTTCATGAGGAATTGGAGCTTTCAACTCGAGTAATGGATGATAACATCCTCTTTCGCGAGGAGAGTTATTCCTCCTCTGTTGAGGAAGCTCCATTTATTGCTTTCTCCTCCTGCCGTCTCCCTGTAGACGATACCTTGCTGGGCAAGGATTTATTTTTGGGTGAGATGAGTGAATACTAGCACTCCTCTTCTTACTTCCTATTTCCTCTACCTATGTTGGGCAGGTATTATTACTTAGGTAGAGGGGTAACTGTTTTATTATCGTATCGGTACCCGTTACCGAAACGGATACTGAAACAGTTACCTGTGCACTTTTCTTTTCATAGGCCCATTAGCTAGAATTGTATAGAATGTAATAAGTCGTGCTGGGAGGACAATAACCCCAGTAGTAATCTTACATTTTCTACATTTTTATTTTTCATGTCTATTATATTTTTAGTTTTCCTTTGTATTTTGTATATTTTTCTTTTGTTTTTGCGGAGCTCACCCCTGTAGGTAATCATGGCAACTTCATATTGGCAGGGTTGTGATTCTTCGTTTGGCGGACCTGCCTCTATTTTTCACGCGTCTTCTGGTATGCTCACTGGCTGAGCATTGGGTAACCTCTTCCCTTGCCTCTATCTGATTTAAATTTCAATACCATATGTTGTGTATTTAAGTCTAGGGGAGAGCCAGTTTAGTTACCTTTACGCACACATTTCATGTGTATACTAGAAGCTTTATTGTTTTATTTTGATTAGTTTAGTGCATTGCACGCCACTACACCCACATGAGCACGTGCTTAGCTGTTAGCATGCTGCGAGTTAAACTCATTTCTTTTGTATGATTTGGGAAAATTATTGTGTTGACATAGGATTGTGAGACGGAGTAAAATGTTGACTCCTATAGTGCTCCTAGTCAAGTGCTCTCGTCTCGTGTAGAAATTGGAGTAGATTTAATTTTTCTGTATGCTTATAGTTTTATATTTTCCTATTTGCGTAAAGACTTTTATTCTACTCAAAAGTTGGTGAATTCGGTGTGAATCGAACAGTAGTGTAGGGATTTGTGTAGCCGTCACTAGACTCATTTTGCTCGAGTTGGGAGGAAGGATCATCTTTATCGGTGGCTATGAACTTTCCCCAAGCTACTCTCGAAGCATTAGTGCATGGTTAGTCAAGCTTGAGTGTGATGTAGGCCATCATTTTGGCCCGGTTGAGCTTTATACCGTTCCTAACGTCTTATCCTCGCTAAACCCTATTGTGCCTACCCCATCTTTTGATTCAGCTCCACCATAATTTCACCAAAGCCTTATAGCCGATCCTAGTCGCACACCCAAGTCGAGCTTTAGTGTTTTACATTTTTAATGTTGGGTTTTTGATGTGGTTGTATTCATTATGAGAATGTGGATGTGCTCCAAGATTTATATTTGCTGAAATTGTGGAAATAAAAAGATGATAAAATAACTTTCTGAAAAAAAAAGGTTATAAGAAAAAGTATAATTGAAAATCATATTGGAGATGTGGTTGTATTTGGAGTAGGCGGTGCACACACCCATATGTTTAAAGTTAAGTCTAGGGGTGTGGTGTACCCGCATGTATTTTGGATTAGCGACTGAATTCTCTTTTCTATGCAAGCTCATTTGGGTTAGGTGCATAGCCTTCCTGTTTATCTTTGTTTACCTCACCGTAACCCAAGCACCATGATTATCCTAAAGTCCTACAGATTCACGCTTGAGTCGAACTAGTACCGTGGAGAGAGTGTGAATGGGAAAGCGTATGGTCCCTGACATTGGTGGATTATTTTGGAGGTGATCCTGAGCCCCGATATTTGGCAAAGCTCACCTTAGTGGCCTTCCAACTTTCTTCATGTGCATGGCCGGAAGATTCACCATGATTCCATTTTTGAGTAGTAATAAAATTTTGATACGCATTGTGAAAAGTGTAAACTATTTTGCATACTTAGAAATTTTCTCTATTTATATTTTTACGCGTACGAGCATTACGACTTCGCATGGTACTCCGTATCACAATTTCTATGTTAGCTAAGTCATTTTTTCTCTCTGAATAGATTTAGTTTGCTCGGGACGTGCAAACAGGTAAGTCTGGGGGTGTAATGAGTCCTATTTATATAGTGATTTTCGGACTCATCTGGGCTAGTTTTCTTACGCAAGCACTTCACTTTTAGTTCGTATCGTATAATATTTCATCTTATCTTTATTTCTATAGGAAGTGCAAACTTAGGCCCGTGGTTGTGTATTTTTGTTTCTTTTATGGTTTGTACTCCTTTTTGTGATTGCCTGGAATGTCTGCACATATCAGTGATTTGTTTTTCCTATTGGTACAGGGGTCGTGGCATGTTCCGGGAGTGTTTGGAAGCAGGAATACTGCGCACGATCAGTGAATCTATTACGCACGACCACTGGTCGTGCGTCGCTGATCGTGCACACTGGTCTTCAGTTTTCCAAATTCTGCCTGGGGCAAACGTGCGACCACTAGACATAGTGCGCACGACCACCGGTCGTGCACCACTGATCGTGTGCATTGATTCCATTTTTCCTGGAGTTCTGACTGGGGTAATCGCATGACCATTAGACATAGTACACACGACCATCGGTCGTGCGCTACTGCTCGTGCGCGTTATCCCAGTTTTCCTTTGAGTTCTGCCATGCCAATACGCACGATCACTGGACATAGTGCGCACGACCACTGGTCGTGCGCCCGTGATCATGCGCATTGTTATTTCTACTGTCAATATATATGCAGGTTCTGCCCTAATTCGAGAGATCGACATTTCTCCGCCGTTTTCGTCTCCGAGGAAGGTTTCGTCGTTTCCCTTCATCTTCCAACATAGGGAGGTGCTACAGCAAGCTTTCACCGCCAAATCTAAGTTGGAGCTTCCTCTCAGCCTCCTCCTTCATCCTTGAGCTTCAAGAAAGGTTTTGACGCTGTATCCAACAAGCAAAAGGGAAGCTTGCAACTTTCTTCCGCATCAAGACACGAAGAAGACGGGTCAAATGGAAGGTAGTGACAGCCCTTCTCTACCCCAGACGCAGTTGAGGACCATGTTAGGACGTAGATTGACAACCCGGCGATTCCTTCCGTGAACCCTCAGCAAGACTTTGGATTCGGTCGAACTCTTGACTTGTTCTTGCTTTCTTGTTGTATATATGTGTTAAAACTTCATTTGTAGATGTTGTTGCATTTTAGTTGTATGCTTTATAAGATTCATTTCTATGTGATTCTGTATTTCTTTACTTCTTTATTTGGTTGAGAAGCGCCTTTATTTCCATCCGCCACCACGTCCCGTTTTACCGTTCTAGCAATTGCTAGAAGCGTGCGTAGCGAAGAGGTGCTCACGACCCTCATTCCGCCATTCTCACCACCTCATCCATAAGCCTACTTGTCCATCCGCCCAGCGATTCAGTACATAGCGGCCCGTGTAGTCTTACATGCCACCTGGCGAAGCATTGCATAGCTGCATTGCATAGGAGTAGTTTGTAGCATTTTACTTTATTTTTCCACAAACAATCAAAACCCCCCTTTGTTAACTCCGACCTAAGGACATCAATCTCAAGTACTCCTCAAAATTAATTCCACCTTACTGTGTTACCTCGAGATCAAAACTTGGGGAAATTCTCAAATTTTATATTACTTGTGCGATTGGTACACTTGCCGTTAAACACATCACACATTCTGGAGGCGGTACCCTCCTGATTTCAAAGTTTCTTGTACAATTTATGGACCCTCCCAGTTGGGATTGAGTTTCCCCATGGCGGCTGATCTTCCTGCCGCATCCACCTTTTTTAGGACAAAATCCCCTTTCGCGAACTGCTTGACCCTGACGTGCTTGTCAAAGTACTTAGACATTCTTCTTTTCACTTATTCCTGCCGGATGGCAGAGAGGTCACGTAGCTACTCCACTATGTCAAGGGAGAGTCGCAGCTCCTCCTCATTTTCAGCTTGCCATTCTTCACTGCCTACCTCTGCCTCAACCACCCGAGGCGTTCGGACCTCGAACTCGATCGGGAGCACTGCCTCGCATCTATGGGAGAGCTTGAAGGGGGTCTCCCAGTGGCAGTGTTGGGGGTGGTTCTAAGGGCCCAAAGAACCAAGGGAAGCTATTCCACCCAGCTACCCTTCAAGTTTTCAACTTTTTTTCTTCAAGAGGTTCACTATGATTTTGTTTGCCGCCTCCACCGTCCCGTTGCTCCTAGGGTGATGGACCGAGGCAAATCTGAGGTCGATCCCGAGCTGCTCGCAGAAGCTGATGAACTCGGCACTGCCAAATAGAGATCCGTTGTCCGTGACAATGGCTTGCAGCAACCCATGCCAACAGATGATCTCCCCCCAAAAAATTCCTAATAACCTGGGAGGTCACCTTAGCCAGCGCCTTCACCTCCAACCACTTAGAATATGATATATCATGACGAGTAAGAACCTCCTCTGCCCGTTGGCCTGGGGGAAAGGCCCCACCAAGTAGATTCCACATATGGCGAAGGGCAAGGGGGCCGTAATACTTCTGAGATGTTGGGCTAGTTGCAACTGGAGGGGGGCATATAACTTCCACTTGTGGCACTTTTTAGTGAACTCAGCCGCGTCGTGGACCAAGGAAGGCCAGAAATACCCATTCCTCCCTTCCAGTGTCCCACACCCGGAGTGACTCCCACACTTCCTGGAGTGGAACTCCTCCAAGATCCTCTAGATCTCCCTCTCAGCCACGCAACGTGACAATATCCCCGAGAGGGTCTTTCAGTACAGCTGCCCATCGCGCATTAGATAGTACGCCGACTTGTACTTGAATTTCTTCTTATCCATCCCCTCCGGATACTCTCCCGAAGAAAGGAAGGTCGCAAATGAGTCCATCCATGAGGGGTGTTGATCCACCTCCATCAGCTCTCCTTCTTCGATGGAAGGGTAGAATAGGTCAGAAATGGTGCCCCCCTGGGGACCATGCTTTGCCAGTAGATCCACCTACTCGCTCTCCTCTTGGGGCATATACCAGATGGAGAAGGTTTGGAACGTGCCAATGACCCCCTTTACTTTTGCTAAGTATAACTGGAGGGTAGGCTCCCTTGCCTCGAACTCTGCATTGATCTGGGAAGCTACCACTATGGAGTCAGTGAGGACCTCCACATCAAGTACTCCCAGCTCCCTGGCCAGGAAAAGCCCTGCAATCACTGCCTCATACTCGGCCTAGTTGCTGGTGATGGGAAAGTGCACAACTACTGATTGTTCGATTCTCATCCTCTAGGGGCTTACTAGAATCATCCCCACCCCCAGGGAATGCCTCCCTGAAGCGTCGTCTACCATCACTTTTCAGGGAACTGGGTGAGTGAGTTTCGTCTCCGCCACCTCGACCACATAGTCTGCAAGAAAGTCGGTCATTGCTTGGACCTTGATCGAGAGATGGGGAACGAAGGAGATGTCGAACTCACTCAGTTCAACCAACCACTTGGCCAACCGACTCGATTGCTCCACCCCCTCGAAGATGTTGCGGAGTGGGTGGTCAGTCACCACTCGGATTGAGTGTGCCTGGAAGTAGGGCCGGAGTCTCTGAGCTGAGATGACCAGAGCGAAGGCCAGCTTCTCCAAAATGGGATACCGGAGTTCTTCCTTCCTCAGGACCCAACTCACATAATATATGGGGAGTTACTTCTTGCCCTCTTCCCGAACTAAGACGGAGCTCAAGGCCTCGGTTCCGACCGCAATATACAAAGACAGGTCCTCCCCCTCCTTTGGCCCTTGGAGCAGTGGGGCCTGAGTCAACTGCCTCTCCAAGGCTTGAAATGCCTCCTCGCACGCCATAGTCCATTCGAATGTCTGCCCCCCCCCCCCCCTCAATGCTTTGAAGAAGTGGGAGCACTTCTCTCCGACCTGGGAGAGAAATCTGCTCAACCCTGCCAGCTTTCCTGTCAACCGTTGCACTTCCTTAGTGTTCCGAGGCGATGCAAACTCTATGATCTCCCTTACCTTGTCAGGGTTGGGCTCTACACCTGCAGGAGTAAGGAGATGGCCCGGGAACTTATGTCTGCTTGCCCCGAAGACACACTTCAGGGGGTTCAACCGCATCTTATACTTGCGTAAGGTGGTGAAGGTCTCCTCTTGGTGCCGGAGGTGAGAGTCCATGTCTCAGCTCTTGATCATGAGGTCATCCACTTACACCTCCAGGTTCCTCCCCTTCTATTTTCGGAAGACCCCATCCATCATTTTTTGGTACGTCACCCCTGCATTCTTTAGCCCAAAGGGCATCATTTTATAGCAATAGCACCCATCCCCTGTGATGAAGGAAACATCCTTGATGTCTGGGGGGTGCATCCTGATCTGGTGGTAACCTGAAAATGTATCTAGAAAACTCATTACAGGAAAACAAACAGCTGATTCACCCAGCGCGTCGATCCGAGGCAAGGGATAACAGTCCTTAGGACACGATTTATTAAGTAAAGAAAAATCGACAAGCATACGCCACCGACCGTCTCCTTTTTTTGACCATTACTACATTGGAGACCCAGTCGAGGTATTGTATTTCAAATACAAATCCAGCCTTGAGGAGCTTGGCCACCTCCTCCCTGATGGGCTCGGCCAGCTTGTCCGCGATGGACCTCTTCTTCTGCTGGATGTGGAGAGCCTCTGGGTCCAAGTTGAGGCGGTTGCAGGCGACGTCCGCATTGATCCCTAGCATCTCCACGGCGCTCCAGGAGAAGATGTCCAAGTTCTTTTGGATGCACTCCAACATCCTCTCCTAGTATACTGGGGTCAGCCCCCCGCTGATGCGTACCTTCTCCACCCTCCCCCCGAGGGTGAGAACCTCCATCTCCACCACCTCCTTCGCATCCTCCAGCCTGGACCACTCCCCCATTCTCCAACGTCTTCCCCACCCTGGGCAGGAACTTCCTCCTCAGCTTCCTCCATGGCCATGACTTCGGCTAGCTCCTGGAATTCCTCCGCCACCTCCACCAGGGTGTGGTTCTCCACCTCCATCTCCACCACCTCCTGCTCCACCTCCTCCATCCTCCGCTCCATCTCCTCGGCCCCCTCATGCCAATAGATGGAGTTCACTGCCGTGACGTATTACTCCCTTACCACCTTGGGGTCTCCCCGGACCCAGACATGGATCCCCTCGGCATTGAACTTCAGGTATTGGTGGAAGGACGATGGGATGCAGCGGAAGGTGCTGATTAGGGGTCGCCTGAAGATGGCGGTGTAGTTGATGTGGCGTCCACAATGACGAACCTGCAGGTGTGGGACTGCCCCCCTAGAGTGACATGCAGTCCCACTCCTCATTATACCTCCTTCCTCTCCCCTGAGAACTCGAACAAAGGTCCATCTAAGGCCAGCACCCTCTTGGCTTCCACCTTCATCGCGTCAAACGCCTTCTTGAAGATGGCGTTGACCGAGCTCCCATTGTCAATGAGGAACCGGGAGACGGTGAAGTTCTCAACCACTGTTTGGATGACCAGCGCGTCGTAGAAGGGGTCCTCATGGTGTGGCATATCCTTCCTTGAGAAGGTGATCTTCTCCTCCGGAGGTAGGGTCTGGGATGTGGAGCAAACGCTCCTGTGGTACATGGTGTGGAGACTTGCCTTGCAGGAATCCTCAACCCCCACCCCCCATAGATCACTATGATCCCTCCATGAGCCCCAACATCGGCCCGGTCCTAACACCTATCCTCCTCCGCCCGAGGTAGGACTTCTTCGATCCGCACTCCCTGGCAGTCTTACTGCTGCTGCTCCCTATTTTCTCTCATCTCGAGGAACACCGGGCACGTGGTCGTGGCGTACCCCTCCTCTTGATGAGGGCGAGGACCAGGACGAGACTCTCATCTCCGAGACCAGGAGGAGACCTTCACCACCTTATGCAAGTACAAGATGCGGTTGAAAAACCTGAAGTGTGTCTTCGGGGCAAGCAGGGGTAAGTTTCTGGGCCATCTCCTTACTCCTGCAGGTGTAGAGCCCAACCCTGAAATAGTAAGTGTGATCATGGAGTTGGCGTCGCCTCGGAACACTAAAGAAGTGCAACGGTTGACAAGAACGCTGGCAGGGTTGAGCAGATTTCTCTCCCGGGCCGGAGAGAAGTGCTCCCACTTCTTTAAAGCGTTGAGGGGGGAAGGCAGACGTTCGAATGGACAAAGGAGTGTGAGGAGGCATTTCAAGCCTTGAAGAGGATGTTGACTCAGGCCCCCCTTCTCCAAGGGCCAAAGGAGGGTGAGGAGCTATCTTTGTATCTTGGGGTCGGAACCGAGGCCTTGAGCTCCGTCTTAGTTCAAGAAGTGAGGAAGAAGCAACTCCCCATATATTATGTGAGTCGGGTCCTGAGGAAGGCAGAACTCTGGTATCCCATTTTGGAGAAGCTGGCCTTCGCTCTGGTTATCTCAGCTCGGAGACTCCGACCCTACTTCCAGGCACACTAAATCCGAGTGGTGACTGACAACCCCCTCCGTAACATCTTCGAGGGGGTGGAGAAATCGCGTCGGTTGGCCAAGTGGTTGATGGAACTGAGTGAGTTCGACATCTTCTTTGTTCCCCATCTCTCGATCAATGCCCAAACAATGGCCGACTTTTTGGCAGAGTATGTGGTCGAGGTGGCGGAGACGGAACTCACTCACCCAGTTCCCTGAAAAGTGATGGTAGACGGCGCTTTAGGGAGGCATTCCCTGGGGGTGGGGGTGATCCTAGTAAGCCCCCAGAGGACGAGAATCGAACAAACAGTAGTGGTGCACTTTCCCATCACCAACAACTAGGTCGGGTATGAGGCAATGATCGCAGGGCTTCGCCTGGCCAGGGAGCTGGGAGTACTTGATGTGGAGGTCCTCACTGACTCCATGGTGGTAGCTTCCTAGATCAACGGGGATTTCGAGGCAAGGGAGCCTACCCTCCAGTTATACTTAGCAAAAGTAAAGGGGGTCATTGGCACGTTCCAAACCTTCTCCATCCGGCATATGCCCCGGGAGGAGAGCGAGCAGGTGGATCTACTGGCAAAGCATGGTCCCCAGGGGGGCACCATTTCTGACCTATTCCACCTTTCCATCGAAGGAGAGCTGATGAAGGTGGATCAACAACCCTCGTGGATGGACTCATTCACGACCTTCCTTTCTACGGGAGAGTATCCGGAGGGGATGGATAAGAAGAAATTCAAGTACAAGTCGGCGTACTATCTCATGCGTGATTGGCAGCTGTACTGAAAGACCCTCTCGGGGATGTTGGCACGTTGCGTTGTCGAGAGGGAGATCTATAGGATCTTAGAGGAGGTCCACTCCAGGGAGTGCGGGAGTCACTCCAGGAGTCGGACACTGGAAGGGAGGAATGGGTATTTTTGGGCTACCTTGGGCCACGATGCGGCTGAGTTCACTAAAAAGTGCCACAAGTGGCAGTTATATGCCCCCTCCAGTTGCAACTGGCCCAGCGTCTCAAAAGTATTACGCCCCCGGGCCCTTTGCCATATGTGGAATCGACTTGGTAGGGCCTTTCCCCCACGCCAACGAGCAGAGGAGGTTCTTACTCGTCATGATAGATCATTTTTCTAAGTGGTTGGAGGTGAACGCACTGGCTAAGGTGACCTCCCAGGTTATTAGGAATTTTGCTTGGGGGGAGATCATCTGCCGGCCTTGGTTCCTACAAGCCATTGTTGCGGACAACGGACCTCAGTTTGCCAGCGCCGAGTTCATCAGCTTCTACGAGTAGCTCGGGATCGACCTCAGATTTGCCTCGGTCCATCACCCTAGGAGTAACGGGCAGGTGGAAGCGGCAAACAAAATCATAGTGAACCTCCTGAAGAAAAAATTGAAAACTTGAAGGGTAGCTAGGTGGAATAGCTTCCCTTAATTCTTTGGGCCCTTAGAACCACCCCCAACACTGCAATGGGGGAGACCCCCTTCAAGCTCTCCCATAGATGCGAGGCAGTGCTCCCGATCGAGTTCGAGGTCTGAATGACTTGGTTGGTCGAGGCAGAGGTAGGCAGGAAGAATGGCAAGCTGAAAATGAGGAGGAGCTGCGACTCTCCCTTGACATGGTGGAGGAGCTACATGACCTCTCGGCCATCTGGCAGGAAGAAGTGAAAAGAAGAATGGCTAAGTACTTTGACAAGCACGTCAGGGTCAAGTAGTTCACAAAAGGGGATTTGGTCTTAAAAAGGGGAATGCGGCAGGAAGCTCAGCCGTCGTGGGGAAAATCAACCCCAAATGGGAGGGTCCATACATTGTACAAGAAACATTGAAATCAGGAGGGTACCGCCTCCGGAATGTTTGATGCGTTGAACAGCAAGTGTACTGGTCTCACAAGTAATATAAAATTGGAGAATTTCCCCAAGTATTGATCTTGAGGGAACACAGTAAGGTGGTGTTAATTTTGAGGACTTAAGATTGAAGTCCTTAGGTCGGAGTTATCGAAGGCGGGTGAAAGATTTATTTCAAGAGCCTAGACACCTAGAGGGGGGGTGAATAGGTTCTAATCTTTTTAACTATTTAGGCAATTAGTAAGATCTAACACAGCATAAAAAATCTCAGTTCTCAGAAAATTAAACACAGCACAACACTGCATGATTTATAGTAGTTCCCCAATTTGTGGGTACAACCACTTTCCCCCCTTCGCCTATAGAGTAGAGAACTGGATATAGCCAAACTTCCTTCCACTATCTCAAATCCACAAATCTTATAACTCAGAACATGATATGTTCCTACAGCTCAGACTTCTTCAAGTCCTACCTCAGATTCTTCCCAAGAACCCTACCTCAGGCAACATCCCTACCTCAGCCTTTATCTCCAGGCCTACAACTCAGACTTTAATAAGTCCTACACCTCAGGCACTCAGCCCTATCTCAGCCTTTATAAATACAGGCTTACAACTCAGATCTATATAAGATCTTACATGAAAAAAGTTTATTTAATGAAATAGAAATTTCACCCAGATTGAAACCTAAATGGGTGAGAGCTTCTTGATCAGTTCTTGAATGACTGAATACTTCAGATCTAACCTGACTTAGCTTTTTCAAAGATTCTTGAATTTGAACAAAATAATGTTGATCTTTACTTGGTGTTGAAGTTGATCTTTAATCAGCTTCCTTCTTAAACTAAGAATCAGATCTGAATCTTTCTTACAGACTTGTTTAGGATCTGCCTTCTTCTGGATTGGCCTCTTGCTCTCCCTTACTTGTTGTTAGTTCTATATATTTTTTTCGATTCAATTGGATCATCTTGGTTGTTATGGATCAGGCCTTTATATAGAGTTCAACCACGATTACCGGTAGATCCGGTTTATAACGGCCTTCTGACAGTACTGACAGATGTGTCAGTCTTGTTACTTATGACAATTGTTAAGTCTTCAGTCGTGACAACTGACCCTTCATTAAATTCTTTCTCAGCAGGACACTGTCAGCAAACCACTTCCAATATGTCGACACAGTCATTCTTCATCTTCTCGATGAACCTTCTGTTATATGTGTCGACACAAGTCCTGTGTGTCGACACAACTGCTCCTGGTCTCAACATAGCTGATGCTGATAGATGGCGTTTAGTGTATGTTCAGATATCGTTGAGTGTGTGTCGACACAAGTCCTGTGTATCGACAAAAGCCTTTCAGACTCAGTATAGTTGTTATTGATAGATGGCATTGAATGTATGTCTAGATGTCGTTGAGTGTGTGTCGACACAAGTCTTGTGTGTCGACACAAGCCTTTCAGACTCAGTATAACTGTTTTTGATAGATGGCGTTGAGTGTGTGTCGACACAAGTCCCGTGTGTCAATACAACTCCTGCTTCAGGTATCGACACAATTCCTGGGTGTCGACACAGGTCTTTCTTTTGGTTTTGACATAACTCCTGGGTGTCGATACAGCTCCTACTTCAAGTGTCGACGCAATTCCTTACAAGTGTTAACACTTGTACATAGAAATTTTCCTGCATTTCTTAAACCTGCACACTGAAACTCAACATCCCATCAAATACAAATTGATGTATATCATTGAGTACAGTGAGGCTTCTCCAAATTTGGTACATAATTTCCAGTGTACCCAACAATCTCCCCCTATTTGGAGAAGTCATAACTCTTAGTCAATGATATACACCACACAAGATAAAACAAAGAAAAAATATGTGTACATTCATTTCACAGCAGGGTAACATATAAACACAAATAAAAGCTAATATCAACACTGAAAATGATATCATTCATTAAACAGAAAATTGTTTAGCGATACAGATTTCTTTATAGAACATAAATATTACATTATTCTACATACTAGCCTATCTATCCTAAGATTGACTAGGTTCCTTGATTACTATTCCTTTTCCATACTTGATCTTAGCTTGCACATTGGCTTCAATATCTTCAGCTGGCTTCTTCCCTTTTTGATCCTTCTTTTTGAGCTCTTCAGCCTTAATCTCCTGCCTTTCAAAGTAATGAAAAGGCTTTGGAAAGTACTTGCTAGGCTCCAGAATATTAGCAAGTAACTTCCCAGCTTTGGCATTCTTTCTGAACTGAAGTATGGCTTCTTGCCTTACCTAATACTTATTCCATTCTAGTTCAGAGTACCACTTGCCTCTATCATGCATCTTATCTTTCACAGCTTTCCAGGCAGTAAGAATAATGTTCCTAGAAGTAGGACTTCACTGCTCAAAGTCAGGCTTCAATCCTGTCTGTTCTCTAAATCTTTTCTTAGAAATTTGGGCATCTTTCAGATCTTCCATAGCAGTTACAGACATTTAAACCTTGTCAATGATGACATTGTGTGCCTCCTGTGGATGGCTATACATTTTCTAAACTTCCTGCTGTACTGTTTCAAAATCTGTTGCAGGATAGATAACATGTGCAACTTCCTGCTGAACACCTGCAATATGATCTGGCTGAACACCAGATTAGGCAGTGTTATCTTCATCATACAGGGGTGGAATCCAAGGGTAGCTCTGATGGTATTAGAAACCCATTTAGCATGATCAGAGCTGGCCTTGACTAATATCCTCTCCCCCTTTATGACTTCTCTGGCTACATGATCTCTCAGATCATTCTTTTGAAACCTTACTTGATCAGCCAGATATTCAGTACCTTCTTTGTAATAGGCTTTGAATTTAGTCAGGTGATCAGAAATAGCCTTTTGAGAAGCTTCAATGGCTATGTGGACAGCTGCTAGATCAACTTTAATTTGTTTAGAAAGTTCAGCTTTCACATCAGTGGCTATACCTCAAATTTTATTGAGAATTTCAGCATGTGAGTCCTTGAGATTTTCATTTGATCTGAATTGATTTTCTAGAATATACCCTTGCTTGACTGCAATGTCTTCAATTACAGTCTTCATTTTTTATTGTTGGGTGACAAGATATACTACAACATTACCTCCCTTGTGAAAGCAATCTGTCATCTCTTTCTTATTCACATTTACTTCAAATCTAATGTATTTAATTTATTGAGCTAGCTAGAACTGCAGTTCTTTATGTGTCTCATCCACATACTTCTCCAAAGATTGTCTTTGCTCATCCAATTTTACTTGTAGTTTCACCATCAGTGAACTGATGTCCATCTGCATGTTTGATGGTTGAGAGACTGTTTGTAAGGCTTTCTTATAGCCTGTGCTCCTTTTCCTGATAGCGACCAGCCTCCTTTTCTTAGCCATGGATGCTTCTTCATCATCAGAAGATTGAGATGTGCTTTGTATATTCACAGTGTCCATATCAGTAGGGGCATGTTGAGACATCTCCCCCTCAGTTCCTTGTATCTCTTTCTCAATCATTTGTTGCTCCCCCTCAGTCCATATTTAATTGAAGTCAGGGAACAAATCCTCTAAAGTGAACTCTTGCTGCATCTGAATAGGAGGAACAAGGTTGTCTTTTTGAATTAATGGTTTCCTCTGGACATCAAGATCTTTGTCCAGGGTCTTCTCAACACTGGAGAAGTGGACTTGCTCATCTTGAGCTTGATCTGTCATTTGCACATCTTCTGCTTCATTCTCAGTATTGACCTGTTATTCCTTGTTTATTTCTGATACAATATCAATCACAGTATCAGCAGCATACTCACTTTCTAGAGCAGCTTCAACAATACCTCCCCCTTGGGCAGGCAGCTGTGATTGTTCAGTGTTTTGGATAGTTATTTCATTATTCTCTACCCCTAGAGTGGATACTAACTGATTCTTTAGTTGCTGATTTCTCTCCACTTGAGCTTGAGCTTCTTTTTCCTGTTGGTCTTCATCTGAGCTGAAGACCACTTCTTCTTCAGAATCACTAGAGGATTCTGCTTCTTGGATAATGGTTTTCTTCTTCCTATCCTTCTTTATCTATTGTTGTGGAGTAGAAACTTCCTTTGTCGAGACTCTATCTCATGTGGATAGAATTCTCACATCCATCCTCCTCATGTGATTGCTCTTAGATCTTGTCAATTGATTCATAATATTTGAGATAGTGGTAGCTATATACAAGCTTAGTATTCTACCCAGATTTGGCTTCTTAATACCTTCTTGAATCTTGTCAAAAACTACTGATGACCAGTCTGTTTTTACACTGAATATGACTTTGGTCATAAGGTTGAACATGTAAGCAGAAATTTTCTATCATGTCCACCTGTCTTGCAGAGAATTACCTTGGCTATGATCTCTGAGAGAAATTTACCTTGGGAATTCATTCCCTTCCTGATAATAGAGGATCCTACCTTGGTATTTGGATTCAGTCCACACCAACTGAGTGCATCCTTTGTCATTGATGGAACAATATCAACATCTTCTTTAACTTTGGGGAGTTGAAGCGACTTCCTGATCGTCTTCTGTGAGAGTTTTACTCTTGTACCATGAATAGTGGTTTTCATCTTCTTTCCTTCAGGATCCATAGTTACAGACGATTAGAATTCAAGCACTTCCTTCTTCCAAATTTTTGTAGGTTCGGAGACTAAATACTCCAACCCATTCTCTGAGATTAGGGTAATCACACCCTTGATTTCTTGTGAAGCTATCTCAAATCCCCTGCGAACTAGCTCGTATCCTTCATTGATCTTGTCGTCTTGGTGTGGCGCCATTGATGAGAGAGAGAGAGTAGGGAAGAGAAGAGAAGAGAATATCTTTGTCGACACAAATTCTAGAGTCGAGAATTCTGAAAGCGTAGTCGACCATATTTTGTCTTCTTCTATTTATAGTCTACTGGTAAAGGGTAGGTCAAAAGACACGCTTTTCTTAGTAATAATACTAGTCGATAAAAATATACATGTCTCGACAGAAATGACTTAGGTCATGACAAAACATTGTTTTAGTCGTCATGTCTATGTGTCGGCATACTTGTGTCAGTGTCGACACAGACTATCAAAGTCTCGACAGAGTGTGTCGACACCAATTTTTGTGTGTCGACACAAAAATATACTAATACAAGGTCTCGACAGAGTTGTGTCGACACCAACTTTTCTGTCGACCCAGATTCTATTTTTGTGTCGACGCAATTCTTTTCTTTGTCGACACAACTAAATGATAGTGTCAACACAGTTAGCATGTGTCGACACAATTTTCTAACTTAGACAAAATTTTCTTGAGAAATTTTGGAATTACAGATGCCACATGAAAAATTTTATGTTGACCTATCACCTTATTCTTGGTTCAACATACCAAATACAATTTTAAAATAATTGAACTTACTTTCATCCAGAGGTTTTGTAAATATATCAGCAATTTGGTTGTTAGTGTTTACAAATTCTAGACTTATGTCTTCCTTTTCAACATGTTCTCTGATGAAATGAAATCTAATTTCTATATGCTTAGTTCTACTGTGTGAAACAGGATTTTTAGCAATAGAAATAGCACTAGTAGAATCACAGAATAATGGAATTCTACTTACTTTGATGTCATAGTCTTCAAGTTGATGTTTTATCCACAACAACTGAGCACAGCAGCTGCCTGCAGCTACATATTCTGTTTCTGCAGTGGAAATAGTCACACTTGTTTGCTTCTTGCTGCTCCATGACACCAGCCTACCACCTAGGAATTGACATATTCCAGTGGTAATTTTTCTGTCTTCTCTACAGCCTGCAAAGTCTGCATCTAAAAAACTTGTTAGTAAGAAATCTCAATTCTTAGGGTACCAAAGACCTAGATTAGGTGTGCCCTTAAGATATCTCAAAATTCTCTTGACAGTAGTATAATGAGATTCCTTTGGACAAGCTTGGTACCTAGCACAGACACATGTAGCATACATGATGTCAGGTCTACTAGAAGTCAAGTAAAGTAGGGAGCCAATTATCCCTCTATATAAAGACTCATCAACAGGTTTTCCTGCTTCATCTTTGCCTATAGGCATACTTGTTCTCATAGGAGTTTTCATGGTAGAGGCTGACTCCATGCCATATTTCTTAATTAACTCCTTGGTGAACTTAGACTGAGATATGGACAATCCATCATCAGTCTGTCTAACGTGGAGTCCCAATAAGAATTAAAGCTCACTCATGTTGCTCATTTCAAACTTCCCTTGCATAAGTTTGGCAAACTTACTATAAAGGTTGTTTTCAGTAGAACCAAAAATAATGTCATCAACATAAATCTGGACTAGGATGATCTTACCTTTTGATTCCCTAAAAAATAGAGTCTTGTCTATTTTCCCTCTTGAGAATTTATTCTCAATAAGGAAGGCAGACAAAGTTTCATACCAAGCCCTAGGGGCTTATTTCAATCCATATAGAGCTTTCTTAATCCTATATACATAGTTGGGATAATGAGAATCAACAAAACCTGATGGTTGTTCTACATATACTTCTTCCTTCAAGTCTCCATTCAGAAAAGCTGACTTGACATCCATTTGGAATACTTTGAACCCTTGAAAAGCTGCATAAGCCAGGAACAATCTTATAGCTTCCAACCTTGCCACTGGGGAAAAAGCTTGATCAAAGTTTATCCCTTCATCATGTCTGTAGCCCTTAGCTACCAGTCTGGCTTTGTTCTTGATTATGGTGCCATTCTCATCTAGTTTATTCATGTAGATCCACTTGGTTCCTATAACATTGTGATCCCTTAGTTTAGGAACCAACTCCCAGACTTTACATCTTCTGAATTGATTCAGCTCTTCCTGCATGGCATCAATCCAGTTTGTGTCTAGCATGGCTTCTTTAAACTTCTTAGGTTCTATCTGTGACAGAAAGCTTGTACATAGAACTGTATTCATGCTTTTGCTCCTGGTTAGAACTCCCTGGCTTGCATCACCAATGATTTGGTGTGCAGGATGATCCTTCAAGTGTCTTCTAGCTGGAGGAAATCTGTCAACCTCTTAGTCTTCTTCACTTTCCTCATTCTGATGCACTTCATTGTCTTCATCTTCATCTAGAGAGTCTTGTACTCCCCCTAGACAGTATCCATTCTTTTCTTCATCCAGTCTTGAAGGTTGGTCCTCACAGTCAGTTTATCCATCCTTTCCTTTAAACCAAACCCTTTGATGACACCTTTTTCAGATCCACCAAAGATTATTTTGGGTCCATTCTCTATGGGAGAATAGACCTTCAACATCCTTCTTGTTCCAGTCATGTGCCTGGAACATCCACTATTTAAGTACCATATAGGGGTATGGCCACTTTGACTCACCTAGATCAAATAAAGATTTACCCATCCTTAGAACCCAAATTGTTATTGGGTCCTAGGTTCAAGTTAGCTAGAAATCTGGCATGCTTACCTGCAGCCTTTCTGACAGGTAAAATGGCTTTATTCTGAATACTAGAATTGAACCAACAATCAATGGCAAAGTGGCCCACCTTGACACAACACCAGTACTCAAATCTATTGTACCTTTTCTTAAGTATAGGCTTCTCAACATTGATGCCAGCATTCCTTTTAAGTGTAGGTGTTGGAGCAACATACCCCAAGGATTCCTTAAGAACATGATGGGTTTGCTTATTGGTGCCCTATTAGCATGTGAACCCTTGCCATTGAGATCACTATACTCACAGTGACCATGAGTGAGGTCATGATCATACCTGTTAGTAGGTTGCATCACTTTTCTAAAAGAAATAAGGGGGTTTCATAGCTAGTGGTTGAACTGGGCCTTTGCCTTTTCCTTGAGAATTGGCTGCCCTTGTTCTTTCCTTGAAGCCTAGTCGTGTCTTTCCTTTCTGAGATATGAAGTTATCTATTAAATGCAAGACAGACTTTGGCTTTGAAAATTTAGCCACTAGATCCCTTTCTTTTTGGAGTCTTGCTTCCAGATTTTTGATGTGATTTTCTTTGAAGGAGATTGTGCCCATCTAAATAACAGTTATGTTTTTTAATTTGGCAACCTCCTTCAATTTAAAATCTATCAGATTGGCTGAATCTATTGCAGCTTGTTTGAGAGATTCAATTTCCTTGGCCTGCTTTTTGACAAGGAATTTGCTCCTCTTAAGAGCTTACAACAAACCACCATACTCATTAATTAATTGATATACATCCCCCTCAGATTTAGAACCATCCACTTCTCTTGATGTTGATGCTACTAATTCTGATCCAGTAAAATAATCAGAAGCTGAGGATGGACTATATACCTTACTTGGACCAGGCTGATCCAGGCACTGATCTTCTTCTAAAAGAGCCATCAGCCCTCTACAATAATATTCTTCACCTCCATTTATGGAATCCAGCATTTGCAAGAATTCTGATTCCATAGAATCATCTCCTGTAGTAAACAACCAAATATAAGCTTCTGCATCATCCTCTTCTCCAGATTCTGAGGATGAAGAGTCAGTCCAACTCTTCTGCTTCTGGGCAACCAAGGATATCTCCTTATTGCCCTTATTTTGAGGCTTCTTCTTATCCTAAGTCTCCTTTCTCTTATCAGGACAGTTAGTTATGACATGTCCAGGCCTGTTGCAGCAATAAAAAATAATTTTAGAGGTAGTTTGTTTACTAGGATTAGAGGCATACCTGTCCTCCTTAGAAGTCTTCTTCTTCTTGTAATAATTATCCATGAAGGAGGATGAAGATTGCTTGGTTCTCCATTTCTTCTTCTTTATGAACCTCTGAAACTGCCATGTAAATACAGCAAAGTCTTCATCAAAACTATGGTTGTCTGATGTACTGATGTCAGGATTTCCTGCTTCAGCCTCAGCACTTCTTCTGGGTGGAGAAGGAGACTTTCTCCTACCCTTTCTTGTGGCTTCAGCTTTGAAGGCTACTAACTTGTCTTTATACTCAGACCTACTGTTTTTCTCCTCCTCCTTTCTAGCAGTGAGCTGAATCTCATAAGATAGCAGTTTCCCAAACAAGGTTGGTGGAGGTGTATTAGCAAGCCTGGCCACCTCTCTGATGGCACATATTTTTGTATCCTAGTCCTTGGTTAGTGACCTGAGAAACTTATCATTCAATTCATATGTGCTAAAGACTCTTCCATAGGTCATCAGCTCATTTACAATTCTAAAGAACTTCTTGTAACATTCTGCTATGCTATCTGGCTTAGCTTGTCTGAATCCTTCATATTCTTGATTCAGCATAGATTTCTTATCCTCTCTAACTTCTTAAGTTACCTCCATGTAGATAATCAAGGTGTCCCACATCTCCTTGGAGGTTTTGCAATGTACCAAATTCTGAAATGTGCCATCATCTATAGCACTCATATTTATGTTTTGTGCTCTCTTGTCTAAAGTTGCTAGAATGATCTCATCCTTAGTCATTTCAGAATAGCTCTTAGGGGTTTTGAGATTAGCATCAAGAGTTGATATATATTCATTGGAATGAAAGTACCTTCTTATATTCTGATGTAGATTTTAAGATCAAATGCTTCCATGAACAATCTGACCCTTTCTTTCCATATCCTAAAGTTTTCTTTCCTACAGATGGGCAGTTTCATGGATCCAAATTCCTTCTGATTCTCATTTGAACCCATTCTGGCTAATTGTTAATTGCCTTAGAGATTTACTCAGACTGATAGTTCTATTATTGAGTAACCTCCCTCTGATACCACTTGAAAGATTTGATTTCAAGAGCCTAGATACCTAGAGGGGGTGAATAGGTTATAATCTTTTTAACTATTTAGGCAATTAGCAAGATCTAACACAGCATAAAAAATCTCAGTTCTCAGAAAATTAAACACAGCACAGCACAGAATGATTTATAGTGGTTCCCCAATTTGTGGGTACATCCACTTTCCCCCCTTCGCCTATCAAGTAGAGAACTAGATTCAGTCAAACTTCCTTCCACTATCTCAGATCCACAGATCTTACAACTCAGAACCTGACAGTTTCCTACAACTCAAACTTCTTCAAGTCCTACCTCAGATTCTTTCCAAGAACCCTACCTCAGGCAACAGCCCTACCTCAGCCTTTATCTCCAGGCCTACAACTCAGACTTTAACAAATCTTACACCTCAGGCACTCAGCCCTACCTCAGCCTTTATAAATACAGGATTACAACTCAGGTCTATATAAGATCTTACAAGAAAAAATTTTATTTAATGAAATAAAAATTTCACCCAGATTGAAACCTAAATGGGTTAGAGCTTCTTGATCAGTTATTGAATGACTGAATACTTCAGATCTAACCTGACTTAGCATTTTCAAAGCTTATTGAATTTGAAAAAAATAAGGTTGATCATTACTTGGTGTTGAAGTTGATCTTTAATCAGCTTCCTTCTTAAACTCAGAATCAGATCTGAATCTTTCTTGCAGACTTGTTCAGTATCAGCCTTCTTTTGGGTTAGCCTCTTGCTCTCCCTTACTTTTTGTTAGTTTTATATATTTTTTCGATTCGATTGGATCATCTTTGTTGTTATAGATCAGCCCTTTATATAGAGTTCAACCACGATTACCGGTTGATCCAGTTTATAACGGCCTTCTGACAGTACTGATAGATATGTCAGTCTTCTTACTTATGACAGCTGTCAAGTCTTCAGTCGTGACAACTGACCCTTCATTGAAATTCTTTCTCAGCAGGACACTATCAGCAAACCACTTCAAATGTGTCGACATAAATAGACCAAGTGTCGACACAATTCTTGATGATTTCAACACAGATTTCAATGTGTCGACACAGTCATTCTTTATCTTCTCGACACAGCTTCTATTGTATGTGTCGACACAAGTCCTGTGTGTCGACACAACTGCTCCTGGTCTCGACATAGCTGATGATGATAGATGGCGTTGAGTGTATGTCCAGATGTCGTTGAGTGTGTATCGACACAAGTCCTGTGTGTCAACACAAGCATTTTAGACTCAGTATAGCTGTTGTTGATAGATGGCATTGAGTGTATGTCCAGATGTCGTTGAGTGTGTGTCGATACAAGTCCTGTGTGTCGACACAAGCCTTTCAGACTCAGTATAGCTGTTGTTGATAGATGGCGTTGCGTGTGTGTCGACACAAGTCCCGTTTGTCGACACAGCTTCTTCTTCAGGTGTCGACACAATTCTTGGGTGTCGACACAGGCCTTGCTTCTGGTGTCGACATAACTCCTTGGTGTCGACACAGCTCCTGCTTCAGGTGTCGACACAATTCATTACAAGTGTCAACACTTGTACTTAGAAATTTTCCTGCATTTCTTAAACCTGCACACTGAAACTCAACATCCCATCAAATACAAATTGATGTATATCATTGAGTACAGTGAGGCTTCTCCAAATCTGGTACACAATTTCCAGTGTACCCAACAAGGTGTTTTGATTGTTTGCGTAAAAATAAAGTAAAATGCTACAAACTACTCCTATGCAATGTCGCTATGCAATGCTTCGTCAGGAAGGATTGAAGACTACATGGGCCGCTATGCACCGAATTGCTGGGCGGATGGACGAGTAGACTTGTGGATGAGGTGGTGAGAATGGCAGAATGAGGGTCATGAGCACCTCTTCGCTACGCATGCTTCTAACAATTTCTAGAATGGCAAAACGGGATGTGGTGGCGGATGGAAATAAAGGCGCTTCTAAAGCAACTAAAGAAGTTAAGAAATACAGAATCGCATAGACATGAATCTAATAATGCATACAACTAAAGTGCAACAACATCTATAAATGATGTTTTAACACACATATACAACAAGAAAGCAAGAACAAGTCAAGAGATCGGCCAAATCCGAAGTCTTGGTGAGGGTTCACGGAAGGAATCGTCGGGTTATCAATCTGCATCCTAGCACAGTCCTCAACTGCGTCCGGGGTAGAGAAGGGTTGTCACTACCTTCCAATTGACATGTCTTCTTCGTGTCATGATGCGAAAGAAAGTTGCAAGCTTCCCTTTTGCTTGTTAGATACAGTGTCAAAACCTTTCTTGAAGCTCAAGGATGAAGGAGGAGACCGAGAGGAAGCTCCGACTTAGATTTGGCGATGAAAGCTTGCCGGAGCACCTACGGTGGAAGATGAAGGGGAACGGAGAAACCCTTCCTCGAAGATGAAAATGGAGGAGAAATGTCGATCTCTCGAATTAGGGCAGAACCTGTGTATATATAGACAGCAGAAATAACAATGCGCACGATCACGGGCGCATGACTAGTGGTCGTGCGCACTATGTCCAGTGATCATGCGTATTGGCATGGCAGAACTCAAAGAAAAATTGGGATAACGCGCACGAGAAGTAGGGCATGACCGGTGGTCGTGCGTACTATGTCTAATGGTCATGCGATTACCCAAGACAAAACTCCAGGAAAAATGGAATCAATGCACACGATTAGTGGCGCACGACCGGTGGTAGTGCGTACTATGTCCAGTGGTCGTGCATTTTCTTGATGAGGGCACGTGACCAGGCTATGGATATAGCCATAGGGAAGGGGTGATCGCGCACCTACTTCTCTCCTAAAAGACAAGAAAAACAAAGGGGACCAGACCCAAGGGCTCGGGGCGGAGGTCCCACCTCACACCCGGAAGATCTTAGATCGCTTCGCCTCCCTTAGCCAGATGCCGAGCTAAGGCTACCTCAAAAAGCGCAAGAAGGTCTAGGACTAAGTAAGCATGCTTTGTGAGGTGCCCCTTGGGTCCTATTTATAAGATTCAGAAAACAACCTGCAAATAGCAATCCTCCGTTGTTCTGAACAACTATGTGTAGCCCAACTAGGTCTGCCAATAGCGTAACTCCACTGTTCTAGAAGGATATTGGCACCCCCCGCAGGGGCACCCAGGTAATTTGGCCGCTGGGCCCATTGGACAGACTCCAAGGATTTGGAGATCAGCTCACCTCAGCTCGCCATCCCGCTGAGGCGGACGCAACCTGGCTCCCGCAGCTTGCCTTCCCTCCTTAGGTGAGTGTGAGCCAGGTCATCGTAGTCCACCAACCCTTGTTCTGGGGCGGGCTGCCGGCCAGGTCGTCTATGGGAGAGAGGGCTGGGAAGGCCAACTCGCGCAGCTCGCTCGCTTGACCTTGACGAGGGCGAGCCGGTCGTTCTAAGATATTACCTCAGAAGGAAGTCCGGAGAAAATGAGTTCGAAGAACGCCGAGCTCCGTTCGACGAGCTCCGAGCGGGTGCGGGCTGGGTGGGCCAGCTCGCGCAGCTTGCGTACTTAGCTTTGGCGAGAGCAAGCTGGCCGCTCTGAGTTCGCCCGCACGCTATTCTAGTGCGGGAAGGTTTCCCTGGTGTGCTTGTCTGGCCTGGTGAACCCACTCGGCGAACACGGAGTTATACATGTAGCTTCTAGCGCTACTGTAGCTTTCCCGCGACAGCATGAAATACTTTGTCTGCACTCGACGAATGGAGAGCTGGGTTCGACGAATTTCGAAATCAGTTCGATGAATTTTGAACCGAGCTCGACTAACTCAAAATCTCCAGACTTTAACTTGAGCTCGACGAAAGGTGAGCTGGGTTCGAAGAATTCTAAAATCAGTTAAACGAATTCTGGACTAAGCTCGACGAACTCATGGTCTTCAAACTTTAACTTGAGCTCGATGAAAGGTGAGATGGGTTCGATAAATTTTGAAATCAGTTCGACGAATTCTAAAATGAGCTTGACGAACTCTGAATCTTCAAACTTTAACTTGAGCTCGACGAAAGGTGAGCTCAGCTCGATGAACTCAAAATTCAGTTCGACGAATTCTGAACTGAGCTCTACTTAAGAAGCATTGAGTGAGCCTGCCTCACTCAACGCTTCTGGACTTAGAGAAATTCTGCTGGCACTTTCTCAGCGGTTCCTTCTCATCTATCTCAGCAATTTCTTCTCAAATATCTCTGTGGTTTCTTCTTTAGAACTGAGACTATCTCCTGTCTCAGTAGTTTTGTTGGGACCACCATTTCACTCAACGTTTTGTGTTGAGCTTCTCAGCTGTCTCAGCGATTCTTCTGAGACATTCTTCTAAGCTATCTCAGCTATCTCAATTCTTTTTCTTTAGACATTCTTCTCAGCTATCACAGCTGTCTCTGGCAATGAGAGCGTTGTGTGTGCCTTCATCACTATACATTTTTTGCCTTAGTCAAATCTCCTGACTTCTAGCTTACCCTTTTTGTTCACCTGTCCAATCAAGGACAACCTGCATGCATGAACTTAAGCACACATCAAATACATCTATGCCAAGTAGCATGATTGGTGATGCCTCCTCAAATCCTGAGGAACATTGTAGGGCACAATTCTCAACACCTTTGGGATAAAGAATGCAGGGGCGACATATAAGAAGATGATGGATAGGGTATTCCAAGAGCAAAAGGGGAGAAACCTAGAGGTATATGTGGATGACCTTATGGTCAAGAGTCGGGACGTGGACTCCCACCTCCGGGACATGGAAGGGACCTTCACCACCTTGCGCAAGTATAAGATGCGGTTGAACCCCCTGAAGTGTGTCTTCGAGGCAAGCAGGGGTAAGTTCCTGGGCCATCTCCTTACTCCTACAGGTGTAGAGGCCAACCCTTACAAGGTAAGGGCGATCATAGAGTTGGGATCGCCTCGCAATGCCAAAGAGGTGCAATGGTTGACGGGGAAGCTGGCAGGGTTGAGCAGGTTTCTCTCCCGGGCCGGAGAGAAGTGCTCCCCCTTCTTCAAAACATTGAGGGGGCCAGAAGTTCGAATGGACCAAGGAATGCGAGGAGGCATTTCAAGCCTTGAAGAGGTAGTTGTCTCAGCCCCCATGCTCTAAGGGCCGAAGGAGGGGGAGGACCAGTCTTTGTATCTTGGGGTCGAAGCAGAGGCCTTGAGCTCTGTCCTAGTTTGGGAAGAGGGGAAGAAGCAACTCCCCGTATACTACGTGAACATGGTCTTTAGGAAGGTAGAGCTCTGTTATCCCACCTTGAAGAAGTTGTCCTTTGCTCTAGTTATCTCGGGCCGGAGGCTCCGACCCTACTTCTAGGCACACTCAATCCAAGTGGTGACTTACCACCCCTCCGCAACATCTTCGAAGGAGTGGAGCATTCGGGCCGGTTGGCCAAGTGGTTGGTGGAACTGAGTGAGTTCGACATCTCCTTTGTCCCCCGCCTCTCAATCAAGGCCCAAGCAATGGCCGACTTTCTGGCTGACTATGTCGTTGAGGTGGCAGAGGCAAAACTCACTCACCAAGTTCCCTGGAAAGTGATGGTAGATGGCTCTTCAAGGAGGCATTCCCTGGGGGTGAGGGTTATCCTAGTAAGCCCCTAGGGGATGAGAATCGAACAAATGGTAGTGGTGCACTTTCCCATCACCAACAATCAGGACAAGTACGAGGCTGTGATTGCAGGGTTGCGCCTGGCCAAGGAACTGGGGGTATTTGACATGGAGCTCCTCACTAACTCTATGGTGGTGGATTCCCAGATCAACCGGGAGTTCAAGGCAAGGGAGCCTACCCTCTAGTTATACTTAGCAAAAGTAAATGGGGTCATCAGCATGTTCCAGACCCTCTCCATCCGACACATGCCTAGGGAGGAGAGCGAGCAGGTGGACCAACTGGCAAAGCATGGTCCCCGGGTGGGGGGTACCATCTCCGACCTATTTCTCCCTTACACTGAAGAGGGAGAGCTGATGGAGGTGGACCAACACCCCTCTTGGATGGAACCATTCACAACCCTCCTTTCCAAAGGGCAGTATCCGGAGGGGATGGATAAAAATAAATTCAAGTACAAGTCAGCATACTATCTCATCCGCGATCGGTAGCTGTACCGAAAGACCCTCTCAGGGATGTTGGCACGTTGCGTGGCCGAGAGGGAGGTATAGAGGATCATGGAGGAGGTCCACCCCGGGGAGTGTGGGAGTCACTCCGGGAGTCGAACCCTAGAAGGAAAGATTGTCGGGCAAGGGTATTTCTGGCCTATCTAGGTCCACGACGCGGCAGAGTTTACGAAGAAGTGCCATAAGTGCCTATTATTTGCCCCCTCCAACTGCAACCAGCCCAGCGCCTCAGAAGTATTACTGCCCCATGGCGCTTCGCCATCTGGGGAATGGATCTGGTAGGGCCTTTCCCCCAGGCCAGCGGGCAGAGGAGGTTCCTGCTTGTCATGATAGATTATTTTTCTAAGTTGTTGGAGGTAAAGCCACTGGCTAAGGTGATGATGGAGACGATGGCCCCTAATATGTTGATGATAATGAAGGCAAGCTCGTGGAAGATCTTTCTCTGTCTCCAACAAAAGACTTATGTCGCTATGGTTACCTTGTGAAGCGACGCAACAATCTCCGCCCTCGGCGCAAGATGGCCAATTAATATTTAGCTGCGTATTATTTTATTGTATAGGTCGAGAAAACTTCGATCTCTCCTAGCCGACGCATAGACAACCTCTGGTGGACCTCTTCGAGTCTTACCTAGTATAGGTCGAGAAAAATTCGATCTCTATTCATCGAGAATGAAATTGAATTGAACCCTAATTTTCCTCCTCTTGAGAATTCCCTCCTCCTTCCTCCTCTTCAAAAATTCGGCCAAGGAACCCTCCTCTCTCCTAGCCGCCAACCCTCCTCCCTTCCTCCCTCTCAAAAAATTCGGCCACCACTCCTCCTCTTCATCCCTCACGGTTTCCTTCTTCACCCTCCTCACGTTTTCCTCCCCTTCAAAATCCGACCACCCTTCCAACCACCAAAACCCGACCAGCCCTCTTCAAGGGGAAAACCGACCACCCCTCTCCATATGTGGACCGGCCAAGGAGTTTGCAACAAGGTTTTCGTGGATCTCGGCCAAGGCGTGAAAGCGACGAAGGCGGACGAAGTTCCTCTCCATCCGGCGTGACTCCGACGAAATCGGTGAAGAGCGATCCGGATTTAGTGAATCGGAATCATCCATTCCGATTGGGTAACGAAACTTTCTACTTATGTGAGATTTCCCTCTAGATTTTTTCATTGTAGTGGATTTATTTTGGCGTTACTTTTGAAACGTTGGATTGATCGTGGTTTTCTTCGATTGCTTTGTTGTTCATCTTAATTTCCTTTAAGTTTGAGGGGTTTCGCGAACCTCATTTTCTTTTTGTTGGGAGAGATCTGCCGTTTTAAGAATCGCAAGTTTTGGTAGATCTCTTTTGGTACAACCTTCGCTCGATCGGACCGGTTGGGTCCTTTTAGCCGGAAAGAATATTGGTCTATAACCTTTATTTCGATCCTAACCGGTTTGGCTATGCATACGTTAGCATTAAAGTGATATAATTTCTTGGCGTGTGCGCTGCGTGAAAATTTGTGTGAGTGTAAAATTCGAATCGTAGAGAGACAATCGTGCTTAGTCCGTAGTTTTGACGGTGTCAACGTGTGGGCCTGCATCAATTTGGTATCAAAGGGTGGTTCACGTCAATTTCCTAATTGACACCCTCCCCCTTTTATTAGCACGTCGACACGCACTTATCTTGCATGGTTATTTATCAAATTTACAACAAAAAAAAAATTGGCCTGCCAATAGCGGCCTAAATTTCTTATTTTCCATCAAAAAAAAATTTAATAATCTCTTTATTATTTTCTGTCAGAAAAGCAAAAATATATATATTTTTACCCTAGTTATTAGGCGGGAACAATTCCATCTGTGTTGTTTTCCTTGAGTCGGATTCACTATTAATTCTGCATGCGCACTAGATTGGGCACAGAGTATTCCCCATCTTCCTCCCAAATGGCGGACGAGCGGGAAGCGGGTCACGTTCCCGCAGCGATTAAGGAACTCCGTCAGGAGTTCACCGATCAGTTGACGGAGATTAGGGAGATGCTAAACGACTTAAGATTACATCAAGCGACTCCCCATAATCAAGCTGCCAACCCCACGTGTTGAAGGGAATAATAATCAAAATAACAACCATAACAACGAACGAGCCCCACGTGCACTGTATGAGTTTGACATTACAAGAGCCTTCCGGGTCAAACCCCCATCATATGATGGATTGGGTGAACCCCAAGCCTTCCTAGACTGGGTTATGGAAATAGAATGCTACTTTGAGTGGCAAAATTTGACGGACGTGGATATGGTGTGAGTGGCGAGAATGAAGTTGCTAGGTAGAGCCAAGATCTTCTGGTTGAATGAGGAACGACGTATAAGAGCTGAGAATGGTGAATTACTCATTGGTTTGGCAGGCATGAAGGCCATGCTGACAGACCAGTACGTCCCTTCGTACAATCGAACGCAAATGTTTGATGATTTGACCACCCTTAAGCAAGGAAATAGGTCGGTCTCTGAGTATATGTGTCTTATTAAGGATATGATGGTTAGGTGTGGTGTGAGGGAGATGCCTGAGATCACCCTCTCTAGGTTTCGTAAGGGGTTAAACCCCGACATCCAGGGTAAACTACTGCGTTATGGTCACACCGACATAAACTCCACTTTCAATGCTACACTAGATATCGAGAAGCACAATGTTCTTAAGAATAAGACTCGCTCGTTCCAGAAGGGAAATTCCATCTTATGACCGCCTCCCACCTCTACCTATAAGGATAAGGGTAAGTTCCGGTCCACTGAATCAAACTCTGTAGTCGTGATTGTCAGGAATATTAGAAATCCAACGGGTGAGAGAATTCCTGTAGGAAGGGTCAACAAAATGAATGCTACTTGTTTCTCTTGCGGGATTCAGGGTCATTACACTCGTGAGTGTCCTACTAAGCCCAAGCCATTAGCCCTCTTAGATTCCACGTGTATGTCCGACGACCTTATATATGAGGCAGGAGAGGATAGCAAGTCTGAAGGAGTGCCGAGTGATATGGAGGATGAATCTCACATGATGGTCATGCGATGTATTCTGGCTACTCCACGTACTTTAGATGACTGTAATAGGACGAATATCTTTTCATTTAATTTTAAAAGTGGAGAGAAGTGGTGTAAGTTGATCATAGACAGTGGTAGCTATATGAACGTCATTTCTAAAAATGCGGTGACCCGAATTTCATTAGTTACTGAGCCGCACCCTCACCCTTATAAGGTGGCATGAGTAAATAAGACATCCCTCCCGGTATCGAAGCATTGTTTGGTACCCCTTACCATCAAGGCTTATTCTGAAGAGATTTGGTGTGACGTCATTCCCATGGATGCTTGTCATGTATTACTAGGACGTCCATGGCTATATGACCATGATGTAACTCATTTTGGGCGAGCCAACTCATATGAATTTAAATTTAATGGTAATACCGTTATCCTTAAACCAACTTGAAAGTGAGGGTAAGATCTACCTTTACTCTAGAGGGGGGTGAATATAGTATTTTAAAATAATTTTGCAAATTAAAAACTAATTGGCAGTTGAAGACTTAATTTAATTATAGTGTATTGTGCTTGCAGTAAACAAAATAAAGTAAAGCAAGAAAGCTAATTCACAGCACACAGTAAATAAAACATTAACAACCAGATGACACAAGGAGCTATAGTGGTTCCCCAATCAACCTGGGTACATCCACTCTTCTACCACCCTAGGTAGAAATCCACTGCATGATGAGTTGATCAGGTGTCCTGGGCACCAATGAGCTTTTGATAAGGTGCTCAAAAAGCAAACCAGATTTTTTGATCAGGTTTCTTGCCACCACTGAGTTTTGACAAGGTCTCAGGAACCAAACACAAAACTTTTGAAGGGAGTTTTGAATAACCCTTTTACAGCAAAAGAAAATAAAAAGAGTTGAAGGTGTTCTTCTCTGTCAACAATCAAAGAGAAGACTAGTGGATTTGTTGATGTCAAAGCTCCCCCTGAGATTAGCAGTAGGTCAGGAGAAGAAGCTTTGCACAGGGTGATAGGCCTTCAGTAAGTTGAGATCTCCAGCAATTGATAATTTCAGCAAAAGCTAAAATTTGTTGTGTCTGGAGTCTTTGATTGATGAAGCCTTGAAAACTTGAATCAGAGAAGAGATCTGAAAGAGTAGAAGGGATTCTTCTCTGTGTGTTGATCTCCTTCTCTGTTCTATTGCTTGTGTTCTATAAAAACTCTAACTGTATAATCCTGTATAATTCTTGAGAGATGTTCTACTTGGTTGTTGTTTTTCTCTATTGTCTGTAATGATATTATGAAGTCCAATCTCCTAGATAGCCGTTAGCCAGTCATGAATGACTTCCTTAATTGGTAGTTGTATCTGGAGGAAAGTCCTAAGAAACATTCCCTTTCAGTCTCCTTGAAACTTGCTCCAAATTGATTGAAATGGCTACAAAATATTCTGCATTAAATGCTGGATATTGAAAATATTTGAATTCCATAACAGACTGATTTGAAATCCTGAAATTGTCGATCTCTCAGGAAAATCGTCGATCTGAGCTCGACTATCGTCGATCTTAGCTCAGAGATCTAAAGATTGACTTGAGAAAGAAATCGTCGATCTGAGCTCGGAGATCGTCGAACCGAGTTCAACGCCTCGTCGACCTGAGCTGAGAGATAGTCGAACTGAGTTTGATGCCTCGTCGATCTGCGCTCGACAATAATTTCTTTGGTCTTCTGTACTTGTAATCTGAACTAGGAGATCTTGGGGGCAGATTTCAAACCTAAGTTATAAGCCTTAGACCTATTCTAGTTGACCTTTAAAACTATACAATGAGGTCAAGACACAATCCTATGAACATAGTGATCCTTACCCAAATCAGTAATAGGATGTTCCAACACAACTCCACCTAAAGATCCTTCGATCTCCTCTAAAGACACTATTGTGCCTGTAGAGAAAAAACATTAAGTTTGATAGGTAAGAAGGAGTTGGAGCACGAGTCTTTTGTTAACAGAGTCATGTATGCGCTAGTATGTTTGCAAGTCAAGGAAGATAACTCCTCGTTTGAGAATCTACCCGCAGCTTTGAAGAACATTTTAGAGGAATTTAGGGATGTCTACCCGGATGACTTACCGCTTGAGTTACCCCCATGTGGGAAATTCAACACGAGATTGATTTCGTTCTAGATTCCTCATTGCCTAACCTTCCCCATTATCAGTTAAACCCCTCCGCGCACCTAGAATTACAAAAATTTAATTTCGGATTTGCTAAGGGGTTCATCTGTCACAGTAAGAGTCCTTGTGTCGTACCCGCATTATTGGTTCCTAAGAAAGACAGATCTTGGCGGATGTGCGTGGATTATAGGGTCGTTAATAAAATAACCGTTAAATATAGGTTTCCCATCCCTCGTTTGAACGAATTATTGGATATGTTAGTTGGGGCCATGATTTTTTCCAAGTTAGATCTTAAGAGTGGCTACAATCAAATCAAGATTAGGGAGGGAGATGAGTGGAAAACGGCCTTTAAATCAAAAGACAGACTTTATGAGTAGTTAGTGCTCGGGGAAGGGCTCACTAACGGCCCAAGTACCGTTTCAAGATTGATGACTTTAGTATTCAAGCCTTATCTAGGAAAATCTTTAGTTATTTACTTTGATGGCATCCTAGTCTTTAGCTCCTCACCAAACGATCATGAGTTTCACTTGAGGACAGTTCTTACCATATTGCGAACGGAAAAATTATTTATTAATCTAAAAAAATGAACGTTTAATGTTCCATCTGTGAAATTCCTAGGTTATATAATAAGTTCTGAGGGCATCCATGCAGACCCTAAGAAGGTCCAAGCAATCAAGGATTGGCCGGAACCAATCAATATACGGGATGTTCGGAGTTTTCACGGATTAGCTACGTTTTATCGCCGATTTATCAAGGATTTTAGTAGTATCATGGCACCAATAACGGAGTGCATGAAAAAGGGAGATTTTACGTGGACTAAATCGGCCGCCAAAGCGTTTGAAATAATTAAATACCAAATGTCAGAAGCTCCTCTTTTACGATTACAAAATTTTAATAAAGTTTTTGAATTGTCATGTGACGCGTCTGGAATCGGTATTGGTGGTGTCTTAAGTCAAGAGGATCATCCTATTGGATACTTTAGTGAGAAACTCTCGGGGCCAAAATTAAATTATTATAACTATGATAGAGAGTTTTATGCGGTTATCCGGTGTCTACAACATTAGCAACATTATTTGATTTCTAAGGAATTTGTTATTTTATCCGACCACGAGGTATTGAGGTTTATTAATTCCCAAAATAAAGTTAGACCAAGGCATGCTAAGTGGGTCTCCTATCTTCAGGAGTATACCTTCATAATTAAACATCTAAAGAGAACTTTAAATCGTGTGGCGGATGCTCTTAGTCGTGTCTCCTTATTGTTTTCTATGCTAGAAGTAAAAGTGATTGGTTTCGATAGAATAAAGGACGAGTACATTAATTGCCCATACTTCAAGGACATCTATTATTCCACTCAAAATAACTCTCCTACTACGATTTCAGCATATTATATTCGAGACAGTTATTTATTTAAACATTCGAAGCTTTGTATTCCCGGTTCTTCCCTTCGGCATTTTATCGTCTGGCAGTTACATAGTGGTGGTCTAGGTGGACACTTCGGGCGTGATAAGACCATTGCGTTATTCGAAGACAAGTTCCACTGGCCAGACCTTAGGTCTACGGTGAATAAAATTGTGGGAAGTTGTCGCGCGTGTCAATTAGCAAAAGGTAATAAAACGAATGCGGGACTCTACACCCCACTTCTGATTCCTTCCATTCCCTGGGAAGATGTTAGTATGGACTTTATCCTAGGCCTACCAGTCATATTCAGACGTCATGATTCCATTCTAGTGGTAGTATATCGATTTTCTAAAATGTCCTATTTTATTGTGTAGTAAGACCGATGATGCATCAAATGTAGCAAAATTATATTTTAAAGAAGTTGTTGGGCATAGGGGCGTTCCAAAAATGATAGTGACTGATAGAGACGTGAAATTTACTATCTATTTTTGGAAGACCCTGTGGAGAATTATGGGCACCAAACTATTTTTTACTTCGGCCTACCATCCGCAGACAGATGGGCAAACGGAAGTGGTAAACAGAAGTTTGGGGAGCTTACTTCATTGTCTTGTGGGTGACCACAAGGGAACGTGAGACCTCATCCTTCCCCATGCTCAGTTAGCGTACAACAACTCGAAAAATACGTCCATAGGTTTATCGCCAAATGAGATCGTGCACGGATATAAAGCATCAGTGCCTCTTGACTTTATTCTGTTACCTCCAACATATAAGTCAAGTCAATTTGCACAGGTTGCCTATCATATTCATAATTTGCATAAACACATAACGAAGCACTAACCACACAATATGCATCTTATCAAGCTCATGCTAACATACATAAAAGACAGTCTCACTTTAAGGTTGGTGATTTAGTCATGGTGCGTCTCGTCCCTGAACGGATGCTTTCGGGCACTATAAAAAAGTTAACGAATCGGCGAGCTGGACCTTTTTGGATCTTAAAGAAATTAGGATAAAACGTATATCTTTTGGAGTTACCCATTGATTGGGGTATTTCCCCTATTTTTAATGTTTTTGATTTAACGTCATATGTTTCTCCGCCACTTGAATTATCTAACTGTATGTTTAGCTCCACTGCATTTTCTAATGGGTTGAGAGGTGAGCTTGTGTCTGGATCGCTCTCTCCATCGGTCTCCAATGGAGGTACGTTGGTTGTTGATGAAGAAACTTTTCCTCCTTTATTGCCTAATGTTTTTCCCAGGTTTCCCAGGACAAACTTTTTGCCAGAAAAGATCATCAAGGATGAAGTGCTTTCCTATCCAGGTTGTGATGTTTGCCGCTACTTGATTCGTTGGCGTGATCGTCCGGCCTCCGATGACTCTTGGCTTCCGAAATCGGAGGTGGCTCTCTTGGATGATGCTCTTCTGCGGTGGTACTTTCAGGACAACTCATCGGTGATGAGTACTTTTGAGCAGGGGAGGATTGATGGAGACGACGGCCCCCAACATGTTGATGATAATGAAGGCATGCTCGCGGAAGATCTTTCTCCATCTCCAAAAAAGACTTACGGCGCCATGGTGACCTTATGAAGCGACACTACAATCTCCGCCCTTGGCGCAAGACGGCCAATTAATATTTAGCTGTGTATTATTTTATTGTATTTTATTTTGCTAGCATTTGAGCGTGTTATTTATTATTTCATGTCATGATAAAACTTAGGAGTGTTCTGTATTTATTTGGGCTGCATGTAGCCAAAACAATGTTATGAGCCTATATAAGGCCATGCCATGGTTAAATTTTATTAAGTTGAATGAAATTGAATTGAACCCTAATTTTCCTCCTCTTGAGAATTCCCTCCTACTTCCTCCTCTTCAAAAATTCGTCCAAGGCACTCTCCTCTCTCCTAGCCGCCAACCCTCCTCCCTTCCTCCCTCTCAAACAATTCGTCCACCACTCCTCCTCTTCATCCCTCATGGTTTCCTTCTTCACCCTCCTCACATTTTCCTCCCCTTCAAAATCTGACCACCCTTCCAACCACCAAAACCCGACCAGCCCTCTTCAAGGGGAAAACCGACCACCCCTCTACATAGGTGGACCGGCCAAGGAGTTTGCAACAAGGTTTTCGTGGATCTCGGCCAAGGTGTGAAAGCGACGAAGGCGGACGAAGTTCCTCTCCATACGGCGTGACTCCGGCGGAACCGGTGAAGAGAGATCCGGATTTAGTGAATCAGAATCATCCATTCTGATTGGGTAACGAAACTTTCTACTAATGTGAGATTTCCCTCTAGATTTTTTCATTGTGGTGGATTTATTTTGGCGTGACTTTTGAAATGTTGGATTGATCGTGGTTTTCTTCGATTTCTTTGTTGTTCATCTTAATTTCCTTTAAGTTCGACAGGTTTGGCGAATTTCGTTTTCTTTTTTTTTTGGGAGAGATCTACCGTTTTCCGAATCGCAAGTTTTGGTAGATCTCTTTTGGTACAACCTTCGCTCGATCGGACCGGGTGGTTCCTTTTAGCCAGAAAGAATATTTGCCTATAGCCTTTATTTCGATCCTAATCGTTTTGGCTACCCAAACGTTAGCATTAAAGTGATATAATTGCTTGGTGTGTGTGTGTTGTGTGAAAATTTGTGCGAGTGTAAAATTCGAATCGTAGAGAGACAATCGTGCTTAGTCCGGAGTTTTGACGGTGTTAACGTGTGGGCCTGCATCAGGTGACCTCCCCAGTTATCAAGAATTTGGTTTGGGGGGAGATCATCTGCCGGCATGAGTTGTTGCAAGCCATTGTTACAAAAAAATGCACCTCAATTTGTCAGCGCCGAGTTCATCAGCTCTACGGGCAGCTCGGAATTGATCTTAGATTTTCCTCGGTCCATCACCCTAAGAGCAACGGGCAGGTGGAGGCGGCAAACAAAATCATAGTTGTAGAAAATGGACAAAAGAGGTAAATAAACCGCAAACTTTTATTGCTCAAAAAGATAAAGATTACAAATGTATGCCCCCTTATTTATAGAAACTGGGGGAGGAGAGAGAGATTTACAACAAACGATGTGGGACTAAATACAAGCCGTGCGGCTTATGCGGTTTGACATGACCAAACCGTCAACTATACAAGAAATAAAACAACTAACTACAAAGCCTCTCGAACTGACCGCCTGATCGCCTACTGCAAGTTGTCGGACTACAACCACGGTCAGATCTTTGCGGGTTCAAGAAGACCGCTACACTTTGCCAGACCGCTGCCGCTTCAAGTAGACTGTTGCGGCTTCTCTTTGCAAGACCACAAGACCAGACCGCAAGACTGCTGGAACAACTAGACCGTTGCGGTTAGAAACCAGGCCGCCAGAACACTCCAAACTTTAACACTCCTCCTCAAGCTGGAGCATATATATCGACCATGCCCAGCTTGCTACATACCTCCTCATATGGAGTAACCGGTTTGGTGAAGAAGTCAGCTAGTTCTCTTTCTAATGTAATAAACGGAGTGCAAACCTGATTATTCAAAATCTCCTCTCTAATGAAATGTCAATCAACCTCAATATGCTTTGTTCTCTCATGAAAGACAGGATTCCTTGAAATATAAATGGCAGCTTTGTTATCACAGAACATAGGAAGAGGATGGTCATAGACTTCTCTCAAGTCAAGCATAAGTGCCCGTAGCCATTTTAACTCACAGGTAGTTGAGGTCATGCTCCTATATTCTGCTTCAGCACTTGACCATTAAACCACTGCCTGCTTTTTGCTTTTCCAGCTAACCAGGTTTCCTCCTACAAAATTGCAAAAACCTGATGTAGACTTTCTATCCTCCTTATTATCAGCATAGTTGGCATCAGAATATGCTTCAATCTTTAGATGACCATTCTTCTGAAACAATAAGCCCTTTCCTGGAGACTCTTTCACATACTCAAAAATTTTCATGGCAGAGCGTAGATGACAGTCTCTAGGACTTTGCATAAACTGACTAACCTTCCCAACTGCATAACAAATATCTGGTCGAGTAACAGTCAGATATATAAGTTTGCCTACAAGTCGCCTGTATACAGTGAAATCTGGGAGAAGAGGAGAATCATCAGTCCAGCCTTTATCATCACCAACAGCCATTGGGCAACGAGCAAGTTTCGTGCCAAGAAGACCTATATCCTTTAGGAGATCTAGGGCATACTTCCGTTGTGAAAGAACCACTGAGATCCTCTTTCGTGAAATCTAAATTCCCAGGAAGTACTTGGGCGGTCCCATATCCTTAGTGACAAAGTATTGTCGAAGATGTTGTTTGGTTAGATCAATGCCCTCCTTATCATCACCAGTCAAAAGAATATCATCAACGTAGACAGCAAGAACTACAAGACCTTTAGTAGTATTGCGTATAAATAAATAATGATCAGCAGAGCTTCTACTGAACCCAATAAGATAAACAACTTCACTAAACTTTTCAAACCAGGCTCGTGGACTCTGCTTTAAATCATAAATCGCCTTCTGAAGCTTGCACACCTGATACTCCCCCTGAGCAACATACCCAAGAGGTTGCGCCATGTATACTACCTCTTGCAAATCCCCATAAAGGAAGGCATTCTTAACATTCAACTGAGGCATTTTCGAGTCTCTATTAACAGACACAGAGAAGAGAATACGGATAGTGCTGATGCGAGCAACAGGAGAAAAAGTATTGAATAGATCCACCCCATATGTCTGAGTAAACCCTTTGGCAATAAGTCGGGCCTTATACCGTTCAACAGAGCCATCTGGAAGATACATAATCACAAAGACCCACCGACATCCAACCACATCAATGCCTAGAGGTGGTGGAACAAGAGTCCAAGTTCTTCTCTCAGTTAACGTGCTCATTTCTTCATCCATAGCAGCCTTCCACTGAGGAAGAGCAAGAGCTTCTTGATACATTTTTGGAATGGCAGTAGAAGAAATAGCAAGAGCAAAACGCTTGGTAGTTGGGGAAAGTTGATCATAGGAGACAACCGCACCACGCGGATGCTGAGTACATTGGCGAACACCCTTTCACAGGGCAATTGGAAGATCGAGGTCACTGCTGACTTGAGGAGGCAAGGTACTGGCAAAAGATAGAAGAGGCTCTGGAACAGGCACAGAGGGTTCCAAGGATAACCCATCAGGCTCCTGAGAAAGAGAAGGAGCAACGGGAGGAGATGCAAAAAGAACCGGCTCTGACGGAGGTACCGAGAGAATAGGCAGGGAAGGAGAAGTATCGGCAGGTACGAGAGAAGAAGGAGAGGAGAAATAAGGAGTATCTTCAAAGAAGGTAACATCTGCAGAAACATACTGTTTGCGCACGAGAGGATCAAAACATCGATACCCTTTTTGAGTAGGGTAATAGCCAACGAATATGCATTTAATTGATTGGGGAGAAAGTTTGTCCTGTCTAGGAGAAGGGACGTGAACAAGGCAGTACAGCCAAAGGTTTTAAGTGGCAAAGGAAATGGTTCCGCATCTGGATATAAGACTGAAAAAGAATTCTTGCCCTGAATAACAGGCGAGGGAATACGGTTAATGAAATAGCAAGCAAGAATAACTGCATGACCCCAATAAGACCGGGGGACATTCATTTGCAAAGAAAGACTGCGAGCAACATCCAGAAGATGACAATTCTTGCGTTTAGCAATGCCATTCTATTGAGAGGTATACAGACAACTTGTTTGATGAATAAAATCCTTGTCCACACAAAACGAAGAGAACTGATGACTGACATATTCTTTGGCATTATCAGTACGAAGAATCTGAATGGGCACACTAAACTATGTGAAGATCTCATGATAAAAATAGAGAATGCAGAGAACAGTTCAGAACAATCCTTCAAGAGATATAGCCAAGTGCATCTATAGAAATCATCAATAAATATGACAAAGTACAAGCTTCCATGACCAACTGAAGCAACCAGAGAAGGGCCCCAGATGTAAGAGTGAACAAGCTCAAAAGGACGTGAAGAACAACGGCCCGTTTGAGCTGGGAAAGAAGAGCGATGATGTTTGCCCAACTCACATGCTTCACAGTTCAAAGGAACATCGTCGAAAGGAAGGTTTGGAAGAAGTTGATGAATGAGGCGAGAAGGAGGATGAACAAGACGACGATGCCACAATTGAATTGAGGAAGAAGTAGAAAGAGCAACAACATTGTCAAGATAAAACAGGCCACCACGAGCAGTACCAGTAGCAATTGTAGCCTTAGAAACAGAATCAGAGAAAGAACAAGTGGTGCCAGTAAAAGTAACTGTATAACTTAACTCGGTGCAAAGAGCACGAACAGATAGTAAATTGAATGGGAAAGTAGGTACATAAAGAGTGTCCCCTAATAGAAAAGATGAAGAGAGATGCACAATTCCAATATCATGCACATGCACAGAGCTCCCATCAACAACAACAACAACAGGAGATAACATGTTGGTTTCAAGCAAAGAGGAAAACAAATAAGAGTTGTCAGTCATGTGAGTAGTGGCACCAGAGTCAATAAGCCACTTATCAGAGGAGATGGCAAGAGCACGAGTAGTAGAAGAGAGAAGAGAAGTCATTTGAAAGAAGAAGCCGGAAAGCAGGTAAACTAACTGCTCAGGGAGAAACTAGCCGGCACAAACAATGAAGAAGAACGAGAGACCAAAGAGACCGCCCGGTCAAAGGTACACAAACTAGCGGCTAGAAGAAGCCGCGACCAAAAGGGCGGGAAGAGAGTAAGAAACCAGAAGAAACCGGACCAAGGAGCGGGAACCACAGCGGGTAAAGAAATTCCAGCGAGAAAAGAAAAGAGGAGAAGCACGCGGTCAAGGAAAAAACAAGTCGCCCGGTCTCAGTGTCAACACACCAGCAACAAAACAAGAAAGGTTGCAACCCAAGGGCGGAAAGAACCGCGCAAGAAGAAAGAAGAGTCAGAGACCGCGCGAACACGGCGCAAACCGCGCGAATAGAAAGAAAAAAACCGCGCGGTGTAAAAAGGACAAAACGATCAAGAACAGGTTGCAGAAGGAGGCGGAGACCGCACGAGCAAGGTGTCAACACACCAGAGGCAAGCAACATGTCGCGACCAAAATGCGGACTCACACCAAAGAAGAGACAAGAGACTAGCAAAGAAGCAGCAAGAAGAGAAAAGAGCACGAGGCCGCCCGGTCAAGGAGAAAAATACACCAGCGGCAAGGAAGAACCCGCGACCAAGGGCGAAACTCGCAACAGAGAAGAGACATCGCGGTTAGCAAGGGAAGCCGGGCGAACAGAAAAGGCCCGGGAGGAAGCAAGTCGCAAGCACAGGGATAAGCAAGGGAGGGAAGGGAGAAGAAAGAAGCCGCCCAAACCGGATGAAGCTGGTTGAATAGGTCGGGCGATTAGAGCAACAAACCGCGACCTTCTTGAAGAAAAGGATCAGTTTCCTCTGATACCACGTAGAAAATGGACAAAAGAGGTAAATAAACCGCAAACTTTTATTGCTCAAAAAGATAAATATTACAAAGGTATGCCCCTTTATTTATTGAAACTGGGGGAGGAGAGCGAGATTTACAACAAGCGATGTGGGACTAAATACAAGTCGTGCGGCTTATGCGGTTTGACATGACCAAGTCACCAACTATACAAGAAATAAAACAACTAACTACAAAGCCGCAATCACCCAGAGACAGCCTCTCGAACTGACCGCCTGATCGCCTGCTGAAAGTTGTCGGACTACAACCACGGTCAGATCTCTGCGGCTTCAAGCAGACCACTACACTTTGCCAGACTGATGTGGCTTCAAGCAGACCGCTGCGGCTTCTCTTCGCCAGATTTCCAGACCATACCGCAAGATTGCTGGAACAACTAGACCGCTGCGATTAGAAACCAGGCCGCCTGAACACTCCAAACTTTAGTAATATTGAACCTCCTGAAGAAAAAAGTTGAAAACTTGAAGGGTAGCTGGGTGGAGCAGCTTCACTCGGTTCTTTGGGCCCTGAGAACTACTCCCAACACAGCCACAGGGGAGATCCCCTTCAAGCTCTCCCATGAATGTGAGGCAGTACTCCTAGTAGATTTCGAGGTCTGGACGTCTCGGATGGTTGAGGCGGAGGAAGGCAGAGAAGAATGGAGGGCTGAAAATGAGGAAGAACTACGGCACTCTCTGGACATGCTGGAGGAGCTACGTGACCTCTGCGCCATCCGGCAGGAAGAAGTGAAAAGAAGAATGGCTAAGTACTTTGACAAGCACGTCAGGGTCAAACAGTTCGCAGAGGGGGACTTGGTCCTAAGAAAGGTGGATGCCGCGAGAAGATCCGTCATCGTGGGTAAGCTCAACCCCAACTGGTAGGGTCCATACATTGTAAAAGAAACATTAAAATCAAGAGGGAACCGTCTCCTGAATGTGGAGGGCGAGACCCTAAGTCTCACCTGGAGCAGTGATGACTTGAAACGTTTTTACCCTTGATCCATATAAGTAATGTTCTCTTTCTAATAAATCTTCTTGATATGTCAATGCTCCTGCCGAGATTCATTTCAATAGGTGGTGTTCATTTGTTAGACCCCGAGAAGATCCCGCTATCAGGCTCTCACCTAGCTGGCAGGGCTCGATGTCACTCGATGGCGTCTACCCAAACCCCGAGCAGATCCCGCTACAAGGCTCTCACCTAGCTGGCAGGGCTAGATGTCACTCGATGGCGTCTACCAAGACCCCGAGCAGATCCCGCTGTCAGACTCTCACCTAGCTGGCAGGGCTGGATGTCACTCGATGGCGTCTACCCATACCCCGAGCAGATCCCGTTGTCAGGCTCTCACCTAGCTAGCAGGGCTGGATGCCACTCGAGAGAGTCTACCTAGACCCCGAGCAGATCCTGCTGCCAGACTCTCACCTAGCTGGCATGGCTGGATGTTACTCAAGAGAGTCTACCTTGACCCCGAGCAGATCCCGCTGTCAGGATCTCACCTAGCTGGAAGGAATGGATGTCACTCGATGGCGTCTACCCAGACCCTTGGCAAATCTCGCTGCCATGCTCTCACCTAGTTGGCAAGGCTGGATGTCACTCGAGAGAGTCTACCTAAACCTAGAGCATATCTCGTTGTCAGGCTCTCACCTAGCTAGCAGGGCTGGATATGACTCGATGACGTCTATCCAGACCTCGAGTAGATCCCGCTGTCAGGCTCTCACCTAGCTGGAAGGGCTAGATGTCACTCGATGGCATCAACCTAGACCCCGAGCAGATCTCGCTGCTAGGCTCTCACCTAGCTGGCAGGGCTGGATGTCACTCGATGGCGTCTACCCAGACCCCAAAAAGATCCCGCTGTCAGGCTCTCACCTAGCTGGCAGGGCTGGATGTCACTCGAGAGAGTCTACCATGACACCGAGCAGATCTCACTGCCAGGCTCTCACCTAGCTGGCAGGGATGGATGTCACTCGAGAGAGTCTACCCAGACCCAGAGCAGATCCCGATGTCAGGCTCTCACCTAGCTGGCGGGGCTGGATGTCACTCGAGAGAGTCTACCCAAACCCCAAGCAGATCCCGCTGTCAGACTCTCACCTAGCTGGCAGGGTTGGATGTCTCTCGAGAGAGACTACTCAGACCCCGAGCAGATCCCGTTGTCAGGCTCTCACCTAGCTGGTAGGGCTGGATCACACTCGAGAGAGTCTACCCAGACCCCGAGCAGATCCCGTTGTCAGGCTCTCACCTATATGGCAGGGATGGATGTCACTCGAGAGAGTCTACCCAGACCCCGAGCAGATCCCATTGTCAGGCTCTCACCTAGTTGGCAGGGCTGGATGTCACTCGAGAGAGACTACCCAGACCCCGAGCATATCCCGCTGTCAGGCTCTCACCTAGCTGGCAAGGCTGGATGTCGCTCGAGAGAGTCTACCCAGACCCCGAGCAGATCCCGCTGCCAGGCTCTCATCTAGCTGCAGGGCTAGATGTCACTCGGGAAAGTCCTACCCTTTTCGGATGTTACTTGAAAGGATTGACCTCTTCCCTAAGGATAGGGGAATAAAGTCCTCACAAGCGAGTCAAGGCTCGCAGGCTTAGCTCGGAAGAGGGGTGGCGAGCCGAGTACTCGGCATGTATCAGGGAAGGAGAGATGATGCGAGCTCGGGCAATGCATTCCACCCCCTTCAGGTTTTACTTGTAAAATTTTAACAATTTTTATTCCAACGACTAATCTAGCAAGGGAAATGGCAAGTGTTATCCTAGCGAGGTCCCCTAACTCATACATTCTAACGGTTAAGGCTGCCCTAGCGAGGTCGCCTAAAGGGAAGCTTGCAGTCAAATGCACCACAACAAGTAAGTTCAAGAAAAAGAAGATAGAAAAATTCAAGGAAGAAAAATCTCTTTCATTAAGTAAAAAGTTATTACAAAAAGGGGGGAGAAGAATTTCAAGGAAAAAAGAAAAAGGGTGTGGGTGAGCTCTCCTCTCCCCCCCCCCCAGACTGGCGGTCTTTGCCCACTCCTCCGGGTGGATCATCTTTGAAGCCCTTCCCGAAGAGTGGGTCGAAGCTGTCCTCTTTCTCGCTGGGCGGCGTGGACGGGAACAGGCTCGACATGAGGTCCCGGGCCATGATCTCCTCGCAGCCCTCCACCAGCAACCTCGTATCCTTCATGATCTGCAGGGTGCATCCGGCAGATTCAATCGAGTTGATCCACTGCTGTTCACCAACCTTGGCCTCGCCAAAAATCCTCGGGCTCTTGTACAGGAAGGGGGGCCCACTGCCACCAGGGGAGGAAGGCGTCCGCCTGGCGGATGATCTCGTTGTCGAGACCTTTGATCCGGTCCTTCAGCTTTTCATTGAACACCTCCAGCTCAGTGGCGCGAGCTTCCATTTCGGCAGCGCGGGAACGCAATTGGGTGTTTTCTTCCTCTAGCCTGATGGCGCGAGTCCACAGCTTGCTAGCGGCCTCGGCATCCTGTGAAACAAAAAGGGTAAGTAAATCTATCGCAGGAAAGGCAGAAAAATCTCAAGTAAAAAGAGAAGGGGATGCCCAGTACTTACCAACCCGTCGGCGGCTTTGGTAAGTAATTCCTCGGCAATGTCGAGTCTCCTCGCCAGGTCGGCGGCTTTGTCCTGGGCAACGTCGCGCTTCTGCTCAGCCTTCGGCAAGAGCTGGCTGAGGTTGAAGCCGCGACGAACCATAATATAGTGCATCTCCAGGGCCCGCATATGGGCTTGCAGGCCCTTATGGCCTAGCTGGTGCAGGGTCATGCGCTTGTAGGCCTCGGCATCCTTGCGCCCGTAGAGGCTGAAGCCAAGCGCGTAAGTGTGACCGGAGGAGAGCTGGCGGTCTGTCCAGGAAGGCTGGAGGGTGAAGACGGAGATCCGGTGGGCAATTTTGTCCCATTGGACCACGGGCTCGCCAGCCGAGTCCTTCCACCTTCTCCCGAGGCCGAAGAGGGGTGGCTCTTCGGCGGACACGACTCGCGGGCCGCAGTCTTCTTAACAGCAGGGGGAGCGGAGGACTCTCCTCCCCCTGCCCTTTGTATGTTGTCTCCTTCAGCGGGCTCTCCGGCGATCCATCCGGGGAAGTCTCGGGCGAGCTCATGCACTTTGGTTTTTGTTGTTGTTGTTGTTGTTGCCTCGCCCGAGAGACCTCCCCTGCCTTCAACTTCTTTTTTGATGGTTGACGATGTTGCAACATGGACCCCGCAGGATCAGGCTGATTCTTGCTAGATGAGGGCTTGGATGATGCCGGCTCATCTCGGCAAACAGCTACAGCCGCCTTCTCGTGTGTGAGGGGGTCAGGGAATAGTCCTGAGTCCGCAAAGGGCGGGTTCTCGGGAATCAGTCGCTCCCCTACATGAAAAACTTGGTCAGAAAAATTCTACTGATTTGGCGAGCTCGGAAAAAAGAAAAAGTGTGAGGTATACCTTCATCGGGATGGACGGGGAGGAGCGAGTCGAGGCTTCTTCGGAAGAAGGCGACCTCGAAGTCTTTGTGAAGGAAGAATTTGTGGAGATCGACGTCGTTGCCAAACACGGTGGGGGGTCGGTACACCTCCTCGCCCTTCAGTTGAGGCGAGTAGGGGACATTGCCGAGATCACCCTTGATGAAGACAATCTTCGTCATCCAGTTGTGATGCTTGTTCGTGATCTCGAGAACTTTGATGAAGGAGCCCCCGAAGTAGGCGACGCCGTCGGGAGTCGCCTTGTAGGTGAAGAGTTTCCTGAAGATGGTCAGGTTGAACTATATTCGCTCCCTACGGAGGAAGTATGCGACACCATCATGGCGATGGCGTTCGAGTTGAGCTACGTGGGCACCGTACCGTAGTACTTCAGGATCTGGCAGACATCCGACCACAGCGATAGGCACAACCCCACCTCGAAATGCGAGATGGGGAAGGCGAGCTCATCGGGTAGAACGTGTTGATGGCCTCGCCCTCCCTGGGCTGGCGCGCCTCGAAGATGGGGGGCACGTAGTCGGTAACGAGCTCCGCAAACTCCCCTTCGATTATATTCCCCTCAAAGACGCAGTAGTCGGCGAAGTGCTGAGCACATTTGGAGCGGCCTTCGGCGTCAGGGTTAGTCTTACCCATGCGCGCAGGAAGGTTAAGGCACGATTACGAGTAGGAGAGAAGGAAAGGAGAGGGGGTACTTGTGAGTCCGATTTATATAGGGTTTTTCGGACTCATCTGAGCCTGTATTCTCACTCATGCACTGCTCTTTTACTCGAAATCGATTATAATTGCTTCGATCGGTCAAGGACCACTTTGTGCACCGCTTTGTCCCAAGGGTGTGCGATTGCGCATTCTGTAGTCGGGGGTAAGTACTGGGGTACTCCCCGTGAGGATTTGTTAGTTTTTATACTGTGTATTGGTGCTGGGAGCTGGTGCTCCAGTTTTGGTTTTTGCTGTGCAGGTAATGCGTTTTTCCCAAGGCAGGAATTCTGATTTGTGGAAAACGCACTGTCTTGCGTTTCCTTAGCACACGTTTTCTTCCAGATCGTGTGTTTTACTTGATGGAAGATAGTCTAGTGGAACACGATGAATTACGTCGAGTTGTGCGCGACGATCTTAACGCACAGTTAACACACGGTTTCTTCTAAACCATGCACGAAGGAAACGCATAGTTTTCCTGTAGCTTCTTTGTTTTATTTTTCTCTATGGTTAATCGTGTGATTTGCTCACGCACGGGCGGAAGTGCCCGTGCGCGAGTAAAACGCACGGTTCACCTGCTTGCCAGAAAATTCTGCTCTTTGTGGTTACTCGTGTGATTTCCTTCACGCACGGGCGGAAGCGTCCGTATGCGAGGTAATGCATGGGTCAACGCTTATTCTTCCTCCGCAAGCCTGTTCTGTAATTAAATAACGCACGATTAACGTACGGTCGTGCGCCTAACCGTGCGTGACCATTTTTCTGACTTGTTTCTATATAAAGCGCAGATTTCCATCCATTTGGAGAGGAGAACATTTTCAGCCATACCTTCGCCATTTTAGGGCAAAACTCCGCCGTTCCACCTCCGCCCTTCATCTTCCACTAAGGAGAGAAGTTCTGACCATGATCGTGAAGCTTACCTCTTGCCAGTGCTTACTCTCGGCCTTCTCCTTCATCTCTTAGCTCCACTAAAAGTTTGGGCGTCATAGCCAACAAGCAAAGGGAAGCTTGCAACCTTCTTACGTATCGTGACACGAAGAAGACGGGTTCATTTGAGGGTAGTGACAGCCTTCTTTACCCTGGAAGTAGTTGAGGACCGAGCTTGGATGCGGACTGACAACCCGGCGATTCCTTCCGCGACTCCTCAACGAGCCTTTGGATTTGGTTGATTTCTTGACTTGTTCTTGCTTTGTTGTTGTATATGTGTGGCTAAATCTTCATATGTAGATGATGCTGTACTTTAGTAGTGAACATTATTTGTTTCATGTCTATGTGATTCTATTTTGTTTTACTACTTCATTTGCTTGAGTAGAGCATGTGTTCCCACCCGCCACCACTGTTAGTATTGCCACTCTAGCGATTGCTAGAGGCGCGCGTTGCGAAGAGGTGTTTGCGATCCTCAATCCGCTGTTATTTTCATCCCCTACGCTTGCCTACTCTTCAATTCCACTGAGCGAAGCAGCGCATAGCGGCCTGTATAGGAGTAGATTTAATTAGCTTTTATTTTATTGCAACTAAAACCAAGCCTCTTAGGACTTCAATCTCAATTCCTCCTTGAAATACAACCCCACCTTGCAGTGTTCCTTGAGAAATCTGATACTTGGGAAAGCCTCCCCATTTTATATTACTTATGCGAGCGGTACACTTGCCGTAAGCGCATCAAGTTTTTGGCACCGTTGTCGGGGAACACTATCGTGTGAGTTTTCTGAAAGGAGTCTTGTGATTGTTGTTTTCTTTTTATTATTTTTGTTGCTTACTTTATCTTTTGTTTATTTATTTTTGTCCCTTTTCTGTTTTTGGCTTAGCAAGCGGATTCGTGTTATTTTTTTTATTTATTCTCAGTTGTGTAGCACCCTTGCTGCAAATATTTTTGTTTGCAATGTATTCTGTAGCTGAGTGTTGTCTCTATGACACTTTGCGCCGATAAATTGATGCCTTGGCTGTTTTAAATGCCGAGCATTGTATTAGGTGTTTGTTATGCCAAGGTATAGGCTACATGGTGAAGGATTGCCCTTCTTTGTGCAAGCCTTCTCCCTATGCAGGCGTGAGCGCAGCAACCCCCCGTTTACGGAGGACTACTGTGGACAGGCCTACCAGGGTGTTGCCTGGCCCATACACTGACATCGCACATCTTGCTCGTTCTTTCCCGTTGAGATTACCGAAGAATCTCTCGCCGCATATAGATCTTTCATGGGTCCCTCGCTTCCTTTTTACGAGCTTCCCTTGAGTGATGACGATCACTCTGGTGTTAGCCAGTAAAAAGAGGATAGGAACTCATGGGCACTCCTGTATGGGACAATGAGACTGTTCCCGTCGGCGGGGAGGTGTTAGTAGACGATTTGGCGATAGGTCCTTCTCATTCAATGCCTAGTTTCGAGAGCAGTTTTTCCCTTCCGCAATTTTTGCCTGATGGTGCTACTCCATTTTTGTGTGAGTCGGCTGATGATGTCGTATTTGTGGGTGATTCAGTGCCTGAGGTTGTGCCGAAGTGGGATGAGGACTCTACTATCTCCGACGGAGAATGTGGATCTTCAGAATGCTATGACGCTCCCCGGTGGGATGAGGAATATCCCCTTTCTGATGCGGAGGTTTGCACCTCCTTATTGGATGAGGCAGTCCCTCCTACCACCCCAGACCTCGAGTTCTCGGATTCCCCACGATACGACTCATATGATACCGACGGGTATCTGTGCTCGGATCCTGCTAAGAGTGATACCAGGATCACTCTCCCATATTCTGCGTGTTTTAGTTTTTCCTCTCGTTTATTACTTGACCCCCTTCATTATCTGAGCATGTGCATGCTGAGTCTCCACGGGTGCATTGGGATGACGATGAGCCTCGTGCTCATGTCGACGGCGAGTGCATCTGCCGGTACGAGAAGGTTTCTACCTCCTTCGCAGTGGAAGTCCCTGTCATCGCCATCGCCTCATTCGGACCTGCGGTGGACGACGCCTTGCTAGGCAAGGATTTAGCTAGTGATGAGATGAGCGAGGACCAATGCTCCTCCTCTTCTTATTTCTTATTTCCTCTACCTTTGTTGGACAAGTAGTATTATTTAGGTAGAGGGGTAACTACTTTATCTCTGTATCGGTACTCGCTACCACAACGGATATTCGGTCAGTTACATATACCTTTTATTTCATAGGCCCATCAGCTAGGACTTTTTGTTAGCCGAATAAGTCATGTTGGGAGGACAATAACCCCAGTACTTATCTAAGAGTAGGTGTAGTTAGTTATTTTTACTGTTTTAAGAAAAATTGTTTTGTGTATTGTATAGCCATGTTTATACAAGATTTTGCTGGAGATCTTTTGCAGGTTGTCTTTCCCTTGCACGGCGGAGTGAGTAAAATTTTTGTAGGTTTGGCTTCATGTTTTCCAGCGTCTTCTGGTATGCTCATTTGTTGAGCATGGGGTAACCTCTCCCCCAACTTTTATTTCATTAATTTTATTGCAAATCTTGTGTTAGGTTGTTTAGATTAAGTCTGGTGGGAGAGAGATATGCGGTTACCTGTGCAAGCTTCACTTTCATTTGCATACCAAAAGCACATTTTGATTTTCTATTTAATGTATTCTCATCTGCATTGTGCACCTACACCCACAAGAGCGCGATCTTAACCACGCGCGCGGCTCGAGTCAAATGCATTTCTTTTGTGTAAACTTTAAAATAGCGGTACTGGCTTAGGATTTTAGGATAGAGTAGTGCGAAACTCGTGTAGTGCTCCTAATAAAGTACTCATGATTTGTGTAGAAATAGTATAGATTTAATTTTTCTTTATGCTCGTAGATTTATACTTTTTCTGTAAATGTAAATATTGTTTGTACTACTCAAAAAATATTTAATCTGGAGTAATCGAACGGTAGTGTAGGGATGTGTGTAGCCGTCACTAGACTCATTTTACTCGAGTCAGGGGGAAGGATCATCTTTCTCGGTGGCTAAGAACTTACCCCAAGCTACTCTCGAAGCATTGGTACATGGTTAGTCAAGCGTGAGCGTGATGTAGGCCATCATTTTGGCCCGGTTGAGCTTTGTACCCCATCCTAACGTTAATCCTTGTTAGCTTATATTGTGTTTATCCCTCCTGTTGATTCATCCTTACACCGTGATCACCAATACCTAAAATCCTTTCCCAGTAGCACGCCCCTATCTCGAGCTATTAGTATTTTACTTCTTGCATTTGGTGTTGTTGTTATGGTGTTGTTATGTGATTGTGAGTTGGAGTTCTCATGATAATATGTGCTGAATGTGGTTTTTAAAGAAACAAAAATTTTTTGAAGAAGAAAAAAAAAGGAAAAAAATGTTGTTTGATACGAAATAAGATAGTGAAAAAATTTCCATTTGCGTTATTGCTATAGTGGTAGGCGTTGCACTCACACTTATAGTCAAGTTCAAGTCTTGTGGTGTGGTACACCTGCAATTTTTGTTGGTTTGAGGAAAATTTTTGTATGAGCTCATTTGGGTTGTGCGTAGCGGTCATTTTTTATCCTTGTGCATCCTTACCTATGTATACACCTAAGCCCCATGATTATCCTAAAGTCCTACGGATTCATGCTTGAGTCGAACTAGTACCGTGGAGAGAGTGTGAACGGGCAAGCATATGGTCTCTGACATTGATTTATTTCTTTGGAGGTGATCCTGAGCCTCGGTCTTTGGCAATGCTCACCTGAGTGGCCAGCCTACTTTCTTCCTACGCATGACCGAACGATTCTCCAGAATTTTAATTTTGAGTAGATACAATATTTATTTACGTCTGTCGAAAAGTATAAATTCCGTAGTATAATTAAAAAGTTTGTCTATTATATTTTCTATGCCCATGATGTATTTGATTTCTCTCAATACTTTATTTAGAAATTCCTAAGCCAGCTATCTATTTTCTAGTCCACGATGTGATGATTTGCTCGGGACGAGCAAATGTTTAAGTTTGGTGGTTTGATGAGTCCGATTTATATAGGGTTTTTCGGACTCATCTGGGCTTGTATTCTCACTCGGGCACTGCTTTTTTACCCAAAATCGGTTATATTTGCTTCGATCGGTCAAGGACCACATTGTGCACCGCTTTGGCCCAAGGGTGTGCAATTGCGCATTCTATAGTCGGGGGTAAGTACTGGGGTACTCCCCGTGAGGATCTGTTAGTTTTTATGTTGTGTATTGGTGCTGGGAGCTGGTGCTCTAGTTTTGGTTTTTGCTATGCAGGTGGTGCGTTTTCCCCAAGGCAGGAATTCTGATTTATGGAAAACGCATGGTCATGCGTTTCCTTAGCGCACATTTTCTTCCAGATCGTGTGTTTTACTCGATGGAAGATGGTCGAGTGAAACTCGACGAATTTCGTCTAGCTGTGCTCGACGATCTTAACGCACGATTTCTTCTAAACTTTGTGCAAAGGAAACGCACGATTTTCCTGTAGCTTCTTTGTTTTATTTTTCTCTGTGGTTAATCGTGTGATTTGCTCACCCACGGGCAGAAGTGCCCGTGCACGAGTAAAATGTACGGTTCACCTGCTTGCCGGAAAATTCTCCTCTCTGTGATTACCCGTGCAATTTCCTTCACGCACGGGCGGAAGCGTTCGTGCACGAGGTAACGCATGGGTCAGCGCTTCTTCTTCCTCCGCAAGCCTGTTTTGTAATTAACACGCGGTCGTGCGCCTAACCGTGTGTGACCATTTTTCTGACCTGTTTATATTTAAAGTACATATTTCCATCCATTTGGAGAGGAGAACATTTTCAGCCATACCTTCGCCGTTTTAGGGCAAAACTCCGTCGTTCCACCTATGCCCTTCATCTTCCACTAAGGAGAGAAGTTCGGACCATGATCGTGAAGCTTACCTCTCGTCGGTGCTTACACTCGGCCTTTTCCTTCATCTCTTAGCTCCACTGCAAGTTTTGGCGTCATAGCCAACAAGCAAAGTGAAGCTTGCAACCTTCTTCTATATCGTGACATGAAGAAGACAGGATCATTGGAGGGTAGTGACAGCCTTCTTTACCCTAGACGTAGTTGAGGACCGAGCTTGGATGCGGACTGACAACCCGGCGATTCCTTCCGCGACTCCTCAACGAGCCTTCGAATTCGGTTGATTTCTTGACTTGTTCTTGTTTTGTTGTTGTATATGCATGGCTAAATCTTCATACATAGATGCTGCTGTACTTTAGTAGTGAACGTTATTTGATTCATGTCTATGTGATTCTATTTCGTTTTATTACTTCAGTCGCTTGAGTGGCGCCTGTGTTTCCACCCGCCACCACTGTTAGTATTGCCGCTATAGCGATTGCTAGAGGCGCGCGTTGCAAAGAGGTGTTTGTGACCCTCAATCCGCTGTTCTTTTCATCCCCTACGCTTGCCTACTCTTCCATTCCACCGAGCGAAGCAGCGCATAGCGGCCTGCATAGGAGTATATTTAATTAGCTTTTATTTTATTGCAACTAAAATCAAGCCTCTTAGGACTTCAATCTCAAGTCCTCCTTGAAAGACAACTCCACCTTGCGGTGTTCCTTGAGAGATTCGATACTTGGGAAAGCCTCCCCATTTTATATTACTTATGCGAGCAGTACACTTGTCGTAAGCGCATCAGTTACGAAAGCAATAAATGTGGTGGACCGGGGTCGGTGAGAGGGGCCTATTTATAGAAAAAGAATTCTAAGGCCGAGCCGACCGATCAGTCTAGCTCGCCAACCCCAGTCCGCCGACTTCCGAGACATGTCCCATCACATACCGAACTGAACCTAAAGGATAATATATTCGAATAGTGAGCATTGAAATCCAAAAATATTCTAAGTTATTACAGACTAGGGGGAGAAGATAGTTCAAAGAAATCAAGTGCAGAAGAAGAAAAAAAGGAACATGTTCAACAGGCGCGGGCTGAGGGGGCAAGAGGCGAGTGTCGATAGGCTCAGTAATGGAGTCGTTTCTATCTACCCCGGCCTCGCGTCTCCTTCCCCGCAGGTCGCCGAGAGTTGTGGAGCTCGCGAATGCACCCCAAGTTCCTTTGGGCGATTTAGTGGCTCTCATCGATCTCGTCTAGGAGCCGAGAAGGGGACGTAGCCTCGCCTGTCTGGCTACTCCTCACCTCGTCAGCGAGCTGCACGTAATCGCGCTACAACACCTCGTTTTCCTCCTACACCTTGCGCAGTCCACGCACCATCTTCTTGAAGAGCCCGATCCCCCTCCTCGTCAGCTCGTCGTTCTCCACTTTAGAACCCAGAAAGGAGTCTAGCGAGATTGGAGAAGGGAGGGGTGAGTAGTGGGTTGTCCCCGAAGATTCGTCAGCCTCAGACTGACTGGGAAGAGCTGCAAAGACAATTAAACACTAGTATGAAAGGCGAGTACCCCAAGAAAACTACAAGATAAGAGCAGTTGAAGGTCAGCTTACCTGACGAGCTTGGCGCCCCAAAGAAAGTGTGGGGTGGGGGCAGCCTTAGATTATTACTGTGGCTCGGAGGGTGTGTTCTTGGAGGGAGGAGGTTGAAGCCCGGCATGGGGATGGCTTCAACGCCTCCTCCCGCAGACCCAACAAGTTGCTGAGAGGAGAGGATGCAGATTGGCAAAGCCGGCCTCTGCGAGTCCAGCCCTAGGGTCCCAAAGGGGGTGGCAGGTCGCACGGACGAGTCTCCGGAGTTTTAATCCGCGGGTCGTCAGGGGGGGCCTTGGCTCGCGGCGAGGATGCCTCGTCGTCACCCCGTCGGTTGTCCGGGTCGGTGCAGAGGTCGATGATGTTTTTCTCTTTCTCAGGGGCAGGGAGAGTAGAGGAGCCAGCCCCATGCTCGAGAATGGATTTTTGGTCAATTAAGATGGGCTCAGCCGCTTGGGGAGACGGTTTCGCCCTCCTGGCGGGATTGGGCTCTGTCGGACCTCTCTGCGGAGTGTTGTGGGGAACTGCGGTCAGGCTGGCAATGTGAGTAGAGGATACCTCGCGAGCTCTAACAAGCCTCTCTTGGATCTCCTTGGGGATAGGCATCTTGGCAAGTTTAGAATAAAGGGAATGACAAAGGTCACTCAGGCACGCAGGCGCATATATATAGCCACTGGTTGACCCCACCAAAAGATTCCCCCAACCCCTGCCGCACTCGCCAAATCCTGTGGGGTTGGATGTTTCGTGCAGAGCTTTTGTCAACCTCGCAAAGAGCGGGGATTGTGTACAACCCCGTATCCGGCGAGTGGGCCGGCAGGAGCTAATGGCCATGTCCCAGGGAGAGGGACATGAGACAGAAGAGTGGAGCAAGCCGGCTCGCACTCGCCTTAGGGAGTTCGGTAGGAAGCAGGCGAGTAGGGATAGCTGGGCCCGTACTCGCCAAAGGCATGGAGAAGGCGGAGAGTGCGGCCTCTATCGAGCACTCGCCGCCCAGGACGAGTGGAGTTTTTCAAGGAGCACTTGCTAGCCTAGACACTCAATGTCGTTCCGCCCTAGCGTTGAGTGAAGGCCAGACACAACGTCATTCTGCCTTAGTGTTAAGTGAAGGCCAGACACTCAACGCCTTTCCTCGGCGTTGAGTAAGGCTCGCCTAGTCGGCGCCCTTTGTTCCCAGGCAGTAAGTGGATCCATGGTGGAGTGGGCGAGGGTCGAGTGGGCCGGCTCTCACTCGCCCTAGAGGAACTCGACAAGCGGCAGGCTAGCAGGGCCAGCCGGGCCCGTACTCGCCAAGGATCGGGAGGAGGAGGCATGTTCCAGCTCCATCGAGCACTAACGCCCCCGGCGAGTAGAGGTCTTAGGAACTACTCACCCAGTCGTCTGAGATGTGTTTTTTACCATTTTTCCCCTGCTAGCCTGCCCATAGTCAGTTAGAATAGCGGAATTATGCTGTTAGCAGACCCATTTGGGCTGCACATAGCTATTCAGAATAGCAGAGGTTGGCTATTTGCAGCCCATTTTCATAAATCTATAAATAGGACTCAAGGGGTACCTCAGAAGGCATGCTCACTTGTCTCCCTGTCTTCTAGCTCTTTCTGAGGTTGCCTTAGCTCGGCTATTGACTAGGGAGGGGAAGCGCTCTAAGATCTTCTGGGTGTGTGGTGGGACCTCTGCGGCGAGCCCTTGGGTCAGTCCCCTTTTCTTTTCCTTTGTCATTTTTCTTGCAGGAGAGATGTAAGTGCGTGATCACCCCTTCCCCAACAATGAACTCCACAGGAGACCGAATTTTCGGTTTCAACACCTATGTCACATAGTAGAACTAAACATATTGAGATTAGATATCACTTTATTAGGGAGCATGTAGAAAAGAAAGACATAAATCTAGAATTTGTTCCTACAAAAAAACAAATTACTGATATTTTCACTAAGCCCCTAGATGAAGAGAAATTTAATTTCTTTAAGTTTGAACTTGGCATGTTGAATCTGGAATAATTTATGCATACATAAAGACTGATAAAAATAAGAATAAAATATTAGTCAGTAATTAAGTTTACTTACCTAAATATCAAGAGAGGACCTCAAAGTGTCAAGTATCTATAGTTCTAAAAACACAATTTTCGACTAAGTCAAAAGTTGTGTCGAGACATAAAAGAAAGTGTCGAGACACCAGAAAATGTGTCGACACTGCATACTGCAATGTGTCGAGACACCAAATTAAGTGTCGAGACATCAAGGGTGTCGAGACCCTAAGGTAAATGTTGAGAGACATTATCCTTGTGTCGACTTGTGTCGACACATCTCGACAGACAATTTTTCCAGTGTTGACAGCAGGTCTTTACCTAAAAATTTAGAACAATCTAAATGGAGCACGCCCTTTCATCTTCAGGAAAGATTAGCCTATAAATAGGGTGTGAGAGTAGAAGTCGACTACGCTTTCTTGATATTATGAGCTGTTGATTCTTGAGTGTCGAGCCCTAGAACCCAGATCAGTCGACACTCGTCAACCATTTCTCTCCACTCTCATGGCACCCAAGAATGAAGATAACATCTTTGAAGGTTATGAACTTGTTTGAAATGGATTCGACACAACGTCTGAAGAAATTACGAATGTAATAACCCTAATCACTGAAGCAGGATTGGAATATCTGCTTTCAGAACCTACAAATGTCTTGAAACGAGAATTTTCAGAATTCTTTTCAAATGCTCATCTCGACTCAAACATTGAAAAGATTAAGTCTAAAGAGAATGGAACAAAGGTCAAAATCACAACCAAAAGGCTAGCCAAGATATTTCACTTACCAAGAATTGATCAAGAAGATGACCTAGATTCTGCCAAGACTACAGAAGCTTTAGAATGGTGTGGATTGGCCCCAATCACAAATCTTGGAAGCACCCTGAAGGAAGGGTATGAATACCCAAGGCAAATTCCTGTCTAAGATAATAGGGAAGGAGCTGTTATGCATATATGTTTGAGCTGATTACTAGAATTATCTTCAAAGTCAAGACTAACTATAGTAAAGTAGTCTTTGACAAGATAGCTGAAAGCATCAAGAAGTCTAATATGGGTAGGATTATAAGCCTCTACTTAGTACAAGCTATTCCAGACAGTCTCAATCTCAAGATTGGATCTAAGATCAATCATATGAGGAAAATGGACATGAGAATCCTATCAAGGTGGGATAGAGTACTATCCAAAGAAACACCTATAGTAGAGAAGAAGAAGGAGAAGCAGAAGAAAATGGTGGTTGTGGAAGAAGAATCTTCTAGTGAATCTGAAGATCAGGGAAGTTCCAGCTCAGAGAAACAAGATGATGCAGCACCTGAAAAATCTCCAAGGACCTCTCCTGGTACTGGTGATCAGATATATGGGGAGACAATCCCAGCTAGGGATCCTAGTGAGGGGAGAAACTCAATTTTCTGCCAAATATAGATTTGGATACTTTCAACACAATAGTAATGGAAGTAGTACAGGAGCTAGACACTGTTCTAGAATAAGTAGAGGTTCCTAAATAGGAAATGCCTGATAGGGAGAGTGAGGATGTAGTCTCCAAGGAGACTATGGAAGAAGTCTTTCTGAATAAAGATATTAATATCCCGGGGGAGATGACAGTCCTTCTAGTTGATCCTGCTTCTGATAATATAGCTCAACAAGGTGAAGTCATCATGGAAGATAACAAACTTGATGAAGATGGTGTAGGAGTGAGGGAGAGTTAGCAGATCTGGCCCCAAATACTGAAGGAGTTAAAGAGCTTAAATCAGTTGAAGTAGTTAGTTATTCTGATTCTGAGGAGGAGGAAGCCTCTCAGATGAAGAAAAGAAAATTGACTGAACTCAAAAAGAGAAGTATAAGCTATAAGAAGACCATTCAGTCTGGAACAACACCTGCTCCTCTTGTGGATTTCAGCTAACTTATAGTTCAAATGCAAATAATGTTAGATCAACAAAGAAATCAACTGGAAAAATATGTAGATGAAAGCAATAAGGAGTTGCAATTCCAGCTTGCACAAGAAATCAAATCCATTAGATTTGAAGTGAATCTACTGAAAAAGGATATGACTGGTTTCTTTCAAAGAGGAAGAAAATGTTGTAGTGTACATTGCTCAACAGCAGCATGAGTCAAAGAAAACTCAAGATGAAATAGCTGTTAAACAAGGATATGTCCTGGAAAACTAAACTAGAATTAATGAGGACATGATAATAATGCATGATACTATACTGGTAAAGATAGATGAGCAAAATACAGCTCTGGAGACAAAGATAACCTCTACCTCCAAAGATATTGAATCTCACCTATCTACTCGCACAGCGTCTTCTGTTAAGGAATTCAAGGCCTCAGGAAAAGAACTAGATGACCACTTGCTCAAAGCAAAGAATCATTTGTCCTCGGGGATTACTCATCTTGAAGGTCAGGTCAGATTTCATAAGAATGACTTAAGGGATCAAGTAGAAAGAGAAGTAATAAAGGGGAGAGAGTAATGATAAAGTCAAGCTCTAAGCACGCTATTTGGACCTCCAATAGCATCAGAGAAACTCTAGGCTTTTCTCCCTTAAGGTATGATGAAGTTGTTGAGTCTGGCTGCCAACCAGCTTAGTTTGAGGCCATTCAAACTATAGTACAGTCCATGTACAGTCCTCCACCACAGATACAGAATATAGTATGTGAGGAGGTGGAGATGACTGCTTCTGCATTGATCAAAGAAAAAGAAGCTCAATTATCTAAGAAAAGATTCAGGGAGCAGGCTGAAGTAAAGCAAGATTTTGAGCAGTGGAGTCCAACTTCCACATCTATTATACTCATTACATGGAAAGAAGTCAACAACAATACAGCTAACAGGGGAAAATGGTACTCAAAACAAGAATGGGTCAAACATACAAAGCAGCAAGACATCATCTTTAAATTCAGAAAAGATCTGAAGGCAAGGAAGATCCAAACTGATTTTATAGAGCCCAGTAAATACTTCCCCAAGCCATATCATTATGATGAAAGACAAAAGCTAAAGGAAGAAGAAATCTCTAAGGCTAAAGATGTCAAGGGCAAGAATGTGGCTGATGACAAGGTGCCTGAAGTCAAAGCTAAAATACAATCAGGAAAAGGCATTGTCATCAAAGAGCGAAACAATCTTAAAATATTGTTTCTTTTTCTATGAACTATGTAATTTTGTTTTAAGAACATTGTAAAAAACTGAAAGGTGTAATCTTTTAACAAATTATAATGAAAACGTTTGGTTGCACTTTTTTATATCTGTGTTATCATTGTTGTTATCTTTATAATTTTGTTCAGTACTTTTCATGTACATCATAATTATCATCTTTTGGTATTGTGGTGTATATCATTGATTTGGGTTATGATTTCTCCAAATAGGGGGAGATTGTTAGGTACATTGGAAACAATGTACTTGATTTGAAGAAGTAATTTCAACTCAATGATATACACAAATATGTATTTGATGTATGTTTCAGTTCATGCATGCAGGTTAGTCAATGTCATATTGATTTGACAGGTGGTCCAAGTGATATTGACAAATGGATTCAAATAAGCTGACTGAAAAAGCAAAAGATTGCCTAAGTCCAAAAGCGTCGAGTGAAGCCATTTCAATCAATGCCAAATATCAAGGTAATTGCTAAAGAAAATTGACTAAGTCCACAAGCGTTGAGTGAAGCCAGTTCACTTAACTCCATACAGCTAAAAGTGTTGAGTGAAGTCAGGACAGTTAAAGCCTAGCAAATTAAAATGCAGAGAAATGACTAAGTACAAAAGTGTCGACAAACTTTAACTATGTTGACACCTTTGTAGGAGCAGTGTCGAGACAAGTCAGTTATCTCGACACTTTGAAGATCAAGTCAGCAATGTCGAGACAAGTCAGATATCTCGACACCTTAATAAAGCAGTGTCGAGACAAGTCAAATATGTCGACACCTTAAGATAGTAGTGTCGAGACAATATAACTGTCTCGACACAATGAAGAACTGAAGTGTAGACTAAAAGTGTCGACACCCGGCAGACAGTAGTGTCGAGACAATTCAACTGTCTCGACACAGTGCAGATTTAAAGATGTCGACACAGTCGACAGTTGTGTTGAGACAAGTCAACTATCTCGACACCTTCAAGTTCAGACTGAAAATTCTATCAAGTACAGATGTGTCGAGACTTCTAAGATGTCTCGACACCTTCTAAGAACACTAAGTAATATAGTGTCGAGACACTTTGGACTTCTCGACACTTTTGATCCTGAAGTTGAACAGAGTCAACGCAGCTGAGTGTCAAGTCAAGTCAGAAGTGTCATGTCAGCTACAGTGACTTGACATCTCATCAGAATCCGTCTGAAAGAAAATTTGAAGTATGATGTCACATGATGAAGTCATCAACAAAAGCCAGTAACCCGTGAAGACTATATATAGAGGGGTCGTCTACACAAAATTCAAGGAATCAATCAATCATTTCTTTCATTCTAATTTCTTCAAAGTCAGAGGAGGGCGACAACTCCAAGATGAAGAAGGAAGACGCGGGTCTTCAAGAAAGTCTTCTGATCCTTTCAACAAGTTGATCAGAGGATTAAGGTGGGTTCTGTTCTACAAGTTCTTCAAAGAAATCAAGCTGATCATCATCAAGAACATTGCAGATCTAGAAAAGAATCATTTCAGCAAGCCTGCTTATCAAGAATCAATCCTTTGCAGCTGAATTGAAGAATCTGAATTCTCAGATATGTCAGATCACAGAGTTGTTGTTTTTTTAGATTAATTTCATTCTTATTTATCTCTAAATTTTGTAAGATCTCTTAGAGATCTGAGTGGGTAGGAGATTAATTCTCTGAGTTATAAGTCTGTGTTATAAAGGCTGAGGTAGGTGATTTGTGTGGGAGCACTGAGGTGTATGACTTGTATAGTCTGAGGTAGGGTTCTTGAGGGACCTGAGGTAGGAGATTGGGTGGATCTCTGAGGTAGGACCATTGGATCTGAGTTGTAGGTTTCTTAACAGAAACTAAGCCTGTAAGATCTTTTGATCTGAGTTGAAGAGGAAGAGATATAACTTTATCTAGCACATTGCTAGTAAGAAGAAGGGGAAAAGTGGATGTACCCTAGATAGGGGAACCACTATAAAATTCCTGTGTACTGTGGATTTCTTGGGATGTGTTCTTGTGAATATTTACATTCAAGTATCTGCTGAAATATTAAGTATAAGTGACAGAATTTTAAAGACACTTATTCACCCCCCCCCCCTAGGTGATTAACTACCCAGAGATTTATCTTTTAATGTGTATATATAAGAGATTGATCAACTCATCATTGAGCAAGCATTATCACCCGGAAATAATCGGGACTTGTGGTGGTGGAAACCTTCCCCACACACCAACAGTTAAAACTTCACAAGGGCCTAAGGAAATATGGTCTTCTTTCTCAACACATCCAAAACCGGTGAATAACCGGCACTTGCGGTGGTGGAAACCTCCCCCCACACACCCAGTCACAAACCAACACTGGGAAAACCCAATGATGCAGTGACCCAGAGCCGACCCGCTCTGTCGGCATCGCACCGAGCCAGAGGAGCACGTCTAGACAGCCCACTGCCGGGCTGCAGCCCAAGCACCCCACCCATGACCGCACCTATTCTCAGCGCGGCGGGATGTTGAGGCGAGGTCTCGAACCCAGCCCCCTTGATAAAGAGCTTTCCTAACAGCTCTCATCACCAACTGAGCTGCTCAGTTGGTGATGAGAGCTGTTAGGAAAGCTCTTTATCAAGGGGGCTGGGTTCGAGACCTCGCCTCAACATCCCGCCGCGCTGAGAATAGGTGCGGTCATGGGTGGGGTGCTTGGGCTGCAGCCCGGCAGTGGGCTGTCTAGACGTGCTCCTCTGGCTCGGTGCGATGCCGACAGAGCGGGTCAGCTCTGGGTCACTGCATCACCCACCAGGTGTACTGATTCACAAAACAGGTCACAGTGGCGGGTGGTACATTCCATTAATGCCCACATCGCCAAATAGTCCACAGCATACACTGAAAATAGCATAAATAGTATAACGACTAAGTTAGCTTCAATACTAGTCTTATAGAAATGAAATGAAATTCACTAAACATACTTACGCCTCAACGGGTAAGACTAACTTATTTAAATAAGATAACTTGATTTGGTGAAATTTTACTTGTCTTAACGAATACTAGGATTAAATTGACGAATACCTCCAATCTTGACGAATAATTCAGGTGTCTCAATGAAATGTCTTGCATAATTAATTAACAGAAAGCCGGACTTGACTCATTTTGGGTAGGGAGAACCCAACGAAATGCACTAGCAAAACACACTACTAATCGTCGGGGACTCACTCACTCGACAAATCATCACTCCCACGACGAATCATCACTCACTCGACAAATCATCACTCACTCGACGAATCATCACTCACTTGACGAGCCAACACTCACTCGACGAACCAATACTCACTCGATTAGCCAACACTAACTCGACGAGCCAATAATCACTCGACGAATTCGTCGAGAATACTCGACGAATTACACTTGGCGAAATCAATACACTCGACAACAAATACTGTAATCACTCGACGAATTCGTCGAGAATACTCGATGAAAAGGAATCAGTCTCACAAGATCACAAAACGGCTTCACTCGACGAATTCGTCGAGAATACTCGATGAAAATGACTTGGTCTCACACCGAATCCTACTCTACTCGACAAAATTACTTGGCCGAAAATCCTACACTACTCCTACATTCTAAGAAGGAAAGAAAAAGGGGAAAAAATAAGAACAAAGGAACTAGCAAGAGGGGAGGAATCACCACTTGCCTCAAGATCTCCTGAAAATTGGCCTCTCAAGCGCTCCGCTTCAAGGATTGGCCGCAAGAACTCGTCCACTCTGAAACTTTTCGGGGTAAAACAAGGGTTAAGATAAAATACCCCAACGTCAAAATCCACGGAACTGGAAAATCTTACCGTGCATGCGAAGATCTCGGCAAGAGCTTTCCGGATCTATGCTCTGTCGAGGGTTGCGTGCACCGGAGGTCCGATAGGTGGCGGCCGGGTGACTTCGCGATGGATGAGTCGTCACTTCTTCTTCCGCTCTTTGGGCTGATGGTTTGGGGAATGCAATGAATAGGGTTTTTGGTTTATAAGTATGTATATATATATATATATATATTATTATATTATTAATATAATTTACAAGAAAACTCAAACGACGAGAATTACTAAAACACCTCAGTTTTTGATGAAATCCACACCAAAACTAAATGTCATTGCTACGAATCCAACGACAAAGTCGAAATTAGGACACAATAAACCAAACTCGGATTAAAATTTTCCGAAGTTAAAACAACAATAATCCTCATAAAATTCACTGAGACCCCAATTAAACCCGGATCACAACAAAACTTCACTAGCATGCTAAAAATTAACCACTTAAATTTTCTCAAGTCAAAAACTCTAATTCCGATGAACAAAATTACGCACTAACGATGACGCCCCGCTAACTACACGTCAACGTAATGCCCTCACGTCATTATTACGCCACGAAAGGGGTTAAAGTAATTATAGAAAAAATCAGGGGCGTTAGAACCACTCCCCCTAAAGGAAAGTTTTGTCCCGAATCTTGATAAACAAATCGAATCTGAAATAGAAAGGAAGTAACCAAAGGTTATCAGATAAAAAACTTACCAAGGGAAACTAGGAGAAAAGGGGAGGATGAGCCTCCCTCATAGCTGACTTCAACTCCCATATCGCGCCCTCGACATCTTGGTTTCACCAAAGAACCTTAACCATGGGTATTGTCTTTCTCCGCAACACCCGATCCTGAGTCTCTAGAATACGAGCAAGCTCCTCGAGATAGGAAAGATTAGGCTGTAACTGGGGCACCGAGTCAAGGAAATGCCGATCATTATACACACTTTCGCAGTTGGCTCCCATGAAACACATCGTGAATACTAGGGAAAGTAGCGAGCAAATTCAGCCTATAAGCTAATATTTTGATGCGCTCAACAATCTGGAAAGGTCCCACATAACTGGGATCCAATTTGTAGTTCCTTCCAAATCTCTTAACACCATGCATCAGATAAACCTTCAGGAAAACCATATCCCCAACAGCAAACTCCAGATCAACCTTTCGTCGATTTGCACACTTCTCATAATGCTCATGAGCCACACGAAGCTTTTCATGAATATACGTTACAGAAATACTCATTTCTTACAAGGCTTCCGGACCTAACAACAGTCTCTCGCCAACTTCAGCCCAAAACAAGAGAGTTTTGTAATGTCTCCCATACAAAGCCTCAAAAGGGGTCATTTGCAAACTCTCTTGATAACTGGTATTATAAGTATATCCCATCAGTCTAAGACGGTGGTCTCCTGCTTCACCATGGTCAAAAATATAACATCTGATCATATCTTCCAAAATTTGATTAACTCTTTTTGTTTGACCATTAGTCTGCGGATGGTAAGCGGTTGAATACATGAGGTTAGTGCCCAACCCTTCCTGTAAACTTTTCCAAAAACGTGACGTAAATCTGGAGTCTCGATCTAACACAATACTTATCGGCACTCCATGCAGTCTGATAACCTCATTCAAATACAATTCTGATATCTTCTTCATGGAATATCCAATCTAAAAAGGCACAAAATGGGTACACTTTATCAGTCTATCCATAATAACTCACACAGAATCGTGTCCTCGGGGAGATCTCGGCAAACCGGTAACAAAATCCATAGAAATACTCTCTCACTCCCAACCTGGAATATCCAAAGGAGTTAATTTACCTCCATGCCTTTTATGATCTTCCCTAACACGCTGACATGTAACATTCAGGTACAAACTTGGCAACATCATCCTTTATCTCATACCACCAAATAATTTGTTTCAAATCCCTATACATCTTTGTAGAATCAGGATGGTAAAGAATATCAACTTCATAATCCGTAATATGTTCCATCCATCTTCTCTGGCACAGATTCAACTCCTTCAGAGTGAAAATATACTTCAAGCTCTTATGTTCCGTAAAAAATCTTGCACAATACGCCATACAACAACTGTCTCCAAAACTCTAAGACATAGATCATCGTCATAAATTCCAAGTCATACGTAGGATAATTCTTTTCATGAATCCTCAGTTGCCTTAAACCATACGTGATCACCTTTCCTCTTTCCATCAAGACACACCCAAGCCCGACGTGCGACACATTTATAGGAACAATACACTCCACTCCTATTGTAGGTAAAGTCAAAACTAGAGCAGTGCTCAATCTTTTCTTCAATTCCTGAAAGGCTCCTTCGCACTCATCGCCCTAATCAAAAGCTGCATTCTTCTACATAAGCTTAGTCAGGGGTGCAGACAACACAAAGAATCCTTCCACAAACCTTCCATAATATCCTGTCAACCCTAAGAAACTCCTTGTTGCCTTAGGCGTTGCAAGTCTCTTCCAATCCAACACTGTAGCTATCTTCACTGGGTCTGCCAAAAATTCATCAAAGATAATCACTAAGAACTCAAAATGCCCAAAAATCATATCGAAGTCTCCCAAATCTAGCACCTTCAATCGGCATTCGCTAGAAGGCCCACTAAGAGAATAAGACAACTCTGGATACCCTGGTTCGACACCACCGAGTTATCAGAGGGAAAATTTTACACGAAACAGATCGTCAACTTGATCGGGAGACAAGCAAAGATGCTCTACGAAAGTCCTAACAACGATCGAGTGGGTATCACTAGAATCAAAGAGAATGCACACCCAACTATTCTTTATCTTAAACTCGCCTATAAAATCGTGCATGTAACTACTGTAACCGAAATTATATCTACAATTACTAGCTAACCACTAGATCAGGATCGAACCTGAAATCACTCAGGTTGAAGACTGAGTTTTTTCCTCGGTCACCGCAATCAGTTCATCTTTTCCTTTATCCAAATGTTGCAGCTACACCAGGGGCTGAGACAGCGGACACCCATATTTCAAATGCCCTTTCTGCCCACACTAGAAACAGACTTTATCCTTTAACCAATAATGGGCAACGTCATGCCCCTTCTGCTTACACAAAGCACAAATTAGATCTCGTTTGGGTGTGCTCTACATCGCAAGCACTAGAGACTGCTTCTGAACACCCAACCTCTTAAAACATTTTTCGAAGGGGGTGGCCCGAACGTCCACAAAAGCTACACACCTCCTTGGTTCTTCTCTTTTGGGCAGACTCAGATGTCCCAAGGCTTTCACCAGCCTCGTCTTTTCTCTTCTTTTCCTCAACAACATACCATGATCCTTGTCATTTCCAATAGCCTCAACCCTCAAGACAGCTTCCACTGCTTTTGCATTAGTCTCTGTTTGGTAAGCATTGGCAAACTGTTGGATGTCATTTTGGAGACCACCCAAGAAACTTTCAACTCAACACTCTTCAGCAGCTATCAACTCAGAAGAAAACCTATCCAATTTACTAATCTCACTCTCATGCTCATCCACTGCGGTGGTCTGCTCACCAGACTGCCGCCCCAAGGTGACAGTCAACAATGTCTTCAACTATGCTTGCATTGCAACCATCTACCTTGATAGAGTCTCAATGCTCAGACGCAGCTCCTCTAACATTGCTTCGCTATGAGCACCTGAAGACTCACCTTCAGACTGAGTCTTCCTCAAAGTAAAATGCTTTGGGCCATCTTCTACAAATACAAACGAACAACTCATCAAAACATAGCTTAACACTAGAACTATTCAACTCAGTTCAAACCATACATGTATAGATACTTGCTCTTGCTGCTACCTTGCTCTGGGATTTTCAAAAGGGATGATATGCTTTAACTTAGGATGATACACCATCATCTTACTGACTCATATGCATATAATATGAATGCAAGAATTCTTATTTCATTGATTAAAAATCATGTGTGTACGTGTGTCATCATGTAGATCTTAACTTGACACGTGTGCTTATGTTATGTTATGCATGCAGTGATATGTATTCTAGTAAAGGCCGTAATGCATGTTATGAGCGGCGTACACATGAAATATTATGTATATCATACTACATAATATCGCATGTAACGAAAAAGAAAAATCTAATGGGCATCCATGTGATGATTGCTATGCATCTCATACTGCATAACATTCACATGTTGCTTCCTATTAGGATTCATATACAAAAAACATATTATGCATCTCATACTACATAATATGCTCTGTATACTTTTTGTCATGCTTATGAGTTTAGTGTTCATGCTTCAGCCAAGACGTACTGATGACACATCGGTGTGTGTATGTAATGAGACAAGACAACTAGAACTTTATCAGAGATAGTCGTTCGACCAACTTGTCAAACAAACCTCCCTCTAATACCAACTGTCACAACCCGCATTTTTTGCATTTAAATAATATATCAGAGTAAGATAAAATATGCGTCGTGATGCCACGTCATGCAAGGGGCAACTGCAGACGCTCAGGCAAGATCCTACTCCTAATACTTTTCATGAAATTCTCAAGTTTGTTATGATGAAAGTATAGTTTGAATTTAGGTTTTAAGGCTCGTGTACCTCGGCTCAGTGGATCAACTAGTCCATGGCTGAAAAACATACATATACGCAGTGGAAAATACTTGATTTATTTCATTTATTATCCTATATGAGTATGAAGATCCAATAGGACTATTCATGATATGCACACCTCTAGATTTAATATAAGTATTAAAAGAGCTTTTACGTTTGTTAAAGTAGAGTAGCATTTGATTTACAGAGATGCTATGAGTATGAAATAATAATAATGATCCTTTTATACTTTGAAAGTACCTAACATGCAATCTATTATAAAACCTTCTCAGAGAACAAATAGACAAAATGACTCAATAAGATATAGCATAAAAGCTAGCAAATAGTCTAAACATCTACAACAAAATCACTATGGGTGTCAACAACCTGACACGAACCCACAAAATTTAAATGTATGTCTGAACAAAAGGAGGACAACAAGACTACCTCACAAAGGTGAGGGAAAAACCACTGCTACTAAAGCCCATGCCAAAAACCACAAACTCTAGCTGCTCAGACCGCTACTGCTCCGAGCCTGATACATTCAAAAGAAAAGAATGTCACAACAAGAAAGTACAAGTGGCAGTAAAATACAAAAGTAAATAAATGAAGGAAGCAAAAAAGGGGGAGTACCAACACAAGATAGAATAGCTGAGAGGAAAACATCAGCACTCAACCATAATATAATAAGTAAGAATGAACTCACATGAGCTTAGATATACCAAACTACACCAAGTGCGATAAAGATCTGTGCTTTATAAAACATACATATGAGTAAGTGTGTATAAGAGATTGATCAGCTCATCATTAAGCAAGCATTATCACCGGGAAATAACAGGGACCTGTGGTGGTGGAAACCTCCCCCACACACCAACGGTCAAAACTTCACAACGGCCCAAGGAAAGGTGATCTTCTTTCTCAACACACCCAAAACCGGGGAATAACCGACACTTACGATGGTGGAAACCTCCCCCCACACACCCAGTCACAAACCAACACCGGGAAAACCCACCAGGTGTACTGATTCACAAAATAGGTCATTGTGGTGGTGATACATTCCACTAACGCCCACAGCCCCAAATAGTCAAGAGCATACACTGAAAACATCATAAATAGTATAACGACTAAGTTAGTTGCAATACTAGTCTTATAGAAAAGAAATTCACTAAACATACTTACCCCTCGACGGGTAAGACTAACCTCTTTAAATAAGATAACTTGATTAGGTGAAATTTTACTTGTCTCAACGAATACTAGAATTAAATTGACGAATACCTCTAATCTTGATGAATAATTTAGGTGTCTCAACGAAATGACTTGCATAATTGAATAACAGAAAGCCGGACTTGACTCATTTCGGGGGGAACCCAACGAAATGCACTAGCAGAAAACACTACTAATATTCGGGGACTCAACAAATATAAGTATAAAACTAGACGAAAAGTCATGCACGCTTGGTGTATCTAAGAGTGACTCGACGAGACAGAAAGGAGAACCCGGCGAATAGGTTGCATGCATCCGACGAAAGGGTTGAAATCACCCGACGAATAAAAAAAACACTAGACGAATCATCACTCACTCGACGAGCCAACACTCACTCGACGAACCAATACTCACTCGACAAGCCAACACTCACTCGACAAGCCAACACTCACTTGACGAACCAATACTCACTCGACGAATTCGTCGAGAATACTCGACGAATTACACTTAGCGAAATCAATACACTCGACAGCAAATACTGTAGTCACTCGAGGAATTCGTCGAGAATACTCGATGAAAAGGACTCAGTCTCATAGGATCACACAATGGCTTCACCTGACGAATTTATCGAGAATATTCGTCAAATTTCACTGGACGAAAATGACTTGGTCTCACACCTAATCCTGCTCTACTCGATGAAACGACTTGGCCGAAAATCCTGCACTACTCCTACATTCTAAGAAGGAGAGAAAAGGGGGGGGAAATAAGAACAAAGGAACTAGCAAGAGGGGAGGAATCATCACTTGCCTCAATATATCCTGAAAACCGGCATCTCAAGCGCTCTACTTCAAGGATCGGCCGCAAGAACCCCTTGTCCACAATCTCTGAAATTTTTCGAGGTAAAACGAGGGTTAAATCAAATACCCTAAGGTCAAAAATCCACGGAACTGGAAAATCTTACCGTGCATGCGAAGATCTCGACGAGAGCTTTCCGGGTCTATGCTCTGTCGAGGGTTTCGTGCACCGGAGGTCCGATAGGCGACAGTCGGGCGACTTCGCGATGGCCGAGTCGTCACTTCTTCTTCCGCGCTTCAGGCCGACGGTTTGGGGAAGGTGATGAATAGGGTTTTTCAGTTTATAAGTATATATATACATATATAATATATTATTAATATAATTTACAAGAAAACTCAAACGAAGAGAATTACTAAAACACATCAGTTTTTGATGAAATCCGCACCAAAACTAAATATTTGTGTTACAAATCCAATGGCGAAGTCGAAATCAGGACCCGACAAATCAAACTCGGATTAAAATTTTCTGAAGTTAAAATAACAATAATCCTCATAAAATTCACCGAGACCCCAATTAAGCCCGAATCACAACGAAACTTCACTAGCACGCTAAAAATTAACCACTTAAATTTTTTTCAAATCAAAAACTCTAATTGCGATGAACATTATACTCTAACGACGGTGTCCCACTAACTACGCGTCAACGCAACGCGCTCACGTCATTATTACGTCACAAAAGGGATTAAAATAATTATAGAAAATATCAGGGGTGTTACACTCTTCACTCCTTTCTATTTGGCTCTGATGAGTTTGGACAAAAATGCAACCGTAATAAAAATATGGGGTATGCATGACAATGGTTAAAACCGCCACCAAGAAAAAAATACCAACTTTGAAATAAAAGTGAAGGGAGTTCTTTAGGTGAGGAAGGACGTTCACAAATGGTGATTCATAGCCACCTTATAACCATAACGTAATGCCAAATAGACCCTATGTTAATGACCAATATCAATTGACTGCCCGACTTTTGTAATCCTTTAGTATTTTTTGTCGACTTCATGCACAAATAATAATGTATTTTAATATTTGTAAATTGTAATAAGAGTTATAAATGATATCTTCGCAATGGGCAAAAAAAAAGAATGGGTCACAGGGAAAGCAACTATAAATTGATGTAAATTGAAAATATAGCAGAATTTTGAGCTGGCTCAAAACTTGATCGAGCCAGCTTGAATTCGTGCCAAATTCAAGCGGGATCGAGCTCCCTGAGCTCGACCCCATCATCAAATTAATTCGAATCGGTAACAGCCCTATCACCAATAACATGTGCTACTGTCGAAGCGGCAGCGAATACAATGCATTAAATTTGTGCAAAAATTCAGATAATTATTAGTATTAAATTTAAAAGGATTCACCTGCACATGGCCAATAATAATAATTGTGTGGTGGAGCACAGCACTCCTGCAGCACGACTGAAATATAAATTCTTCAAACGCAATTATTAATGCTTGTTCTTATCGTTCACCGACAATTATTAATGCACTACTTCGGCACGACCGCGGTCAATTGAGAGGGGACCGATTGAGGTTGGACCTTTCGAGCTATGTGTTGCGGGTGCCGACGGTCATTCTTTTGAGCTACATATTGCGGAGGCCGTTACCAAAAGCGGGTTCCGGGGTCGGTTCTCGAGTATCCGACCCCAAGAACTGAGAATTGAAACAAAAGATCAGTTCCAAAATTTTATGAACCACAATCGAACCAAGAACCACTTGATCAGTTCGGTTATAGGTCGGTTCTCAGTTCTTCGGTTCATTTTACACACCCCTAATTAACAGAATTAATTCCAAATGGAATGGCTCCTCCTACTCATCTTCAGTTTGAGAGCAGGCAAGGTGTTAATTTCTAAGCCACCCTTGTTTCACGCTATTTTCCAACCGCACGAGCACGTCGTGTTCCACGGTGGTCCCTTTTTGCATACTCTAAAGCGTCGTTTGGCGGAGCAGAAAAGCCACTGCGTGGATACTAGATCCCCGCTGGTGCGGCCGCCACCCGATTGGCGGGGGCCGCGGGCCAAATTTTGCCGCGGATTACAATCGCAACAGAGGGTCTGTGATTGCTTAAGCTTTATGGTGGGGGGATTTTCTTCGCGGCAATCCGTTGCGCCAAACCCGCCCAAGTCAAATGGTCCCTCACTAGGATGAGGGAAAACATTTAAGCGAGTGCAGTGGCAACCTTAGGGCCCGAAAAAATGGTTCACACTAATATTCCACTCTCGTTTCCTATCGCGGAAGCACTCTTATGTTTGGCGGTGACACACCATTTGCAGATTACGAGCAAAATGTACCCTCAATGGGATTGAGAGAAAAATATCAGAGGGCACGGGAAAAACACGTCAGGGGAAGGAAGAAATAATCTGGATCGTGAAATGGATAATATCCATTTACTTTTAAATGGAGAGGAATCCAATTTGACAACTTTGTTTCACGCTTTCAAACGGGTCATAAGACCCTAGGCCGAATAATGGTGTGCTACAATATTTTGTGAGAGCAATACAAATAAATGCTTCTGCCAAGTGGGAGTAAACCATAGAAGATGAAATCCTTTATCTACATAAGAACAAAACATGAGAGCCAATGAGATCACAAAACAAAAGGAGGGCATTGTGTAACAAGTATAATTACCACCGAAGGGATTTCAGCATGTGCAAGAAATGAACTGCACGAAGATCTTTTCTCATGCTGTCAAATTGAGTATTAGCGCTGTAGAGAGGCTGTTTCTAGAGCAGTTAGAAACGAAGATTATTTTTCTACAGGATGACCCTCGGGATGATATCTACATAAGACAACAAGCTCTTAGAAAAAGATCTTTTATGCATGTTTAGGAAATGTTTATATGGTTTGAAACAAGTCTTAAAGCAGAAATTCAAATGTTTTTGAAGCAGCAGTTGTCAGAGAAGTTTAAGATGCAGGGTTTGGGAGAAGCCTGACAAATTCATAGAACTTGAATAGTTTGCAGACCAAGTTTAATCATAATTATGTAGAAGTGCAACAACATGTCATTGGAAGGTCGCTTTAAACAATGAAAGGTGCAATCATCGAAGACGATTGAAGAACGAAACACATGACTAGAGTTCTATACACATGACTAGAGTTCTATATACCATATATAGTAAATGTACTGGGAATTGCGAGCAGATTATACACCAGATCCAAAAAAAAAGAATACTAAGAAACTGCAAAAAGGCTCTTGAGATAATTGGAAGACATTTCATACACGACACTTCAATTTAAGAAGAACTGTGTAATGCTATATACATAACACTTGAGTATTCAATGAAAATTCCAAGAGTATTATAGTTTACAATATCATAATATGTAGCAGTAGCAAAAAGCTGAGACAACGGCAACGCTGCTTATTATATAGAGTCTATCGAACCAGCTTTCGTTCCTGATTTTCTCCTCTTTAAAATCGTTCTGAACTTTTAAGTACAAGTGACAGTTCTCCAGCACTTCGCTGTAGTTCCTGCTCCTCCGGCAGCTCAGCGCTTCCTTTAGAACAAGCAGGCTGCTCCGGCCATTAACATGTGCTCCGGCCATGTCCTCCAATTGCATACTTAGCTCCGTCAATCTGACGGCTGTAGCCATCCCGCCCTCCCCATTTCCGGTATCTGTGATGCTGAACTTCATTAGGATGATGCACTCCGCAACTTGGCACGGCAGAATGTCCCTTGCCGGAAGGATTGAGCCAAACCGGAGAAGAAAGTTCGTGTCGGCCGGCCAGTGCCGCTGCCCCCCGACTGGGCTCCAGCTCGCGAGATTCGCGGCTTGCTTCAGTTTGCTGTTCACCACTATCCAGCTCAGCTTGATTCCCTCATACAGGTCCCTCCATAGCCTCCCATCCTTTCTTTCTCTCTCTAAAGATGCTATGGGAGGCAAGCCATCATCGCCGGAGAGTAGAACTTCGCCTCCGTCTTCTCCAGAATAGCTGAGGAGGTCGATGCGAAATGGGCAGTTATGGAACCAACCGTTGTAGCCATCGGAATCAGGAATTCCCCAGATAACTTTCGAATATACCGTTTTCTCCTTGTACCTCAGATCAACGATGGAGATGAAATCCGACGGTGACACGCTCTCGATTTCGTCGATGTCCCCGTAGTAATCGGCCTCCGCCCATTCTTCAGGATAAGGAAGATCATCTTCGGTTTGGACGGCGGGGATGTCTTCATTTACGATGAGGGGGAAGCAATCTGCATAGAACCTTCTGAACCCACCAATGGAAGAGATGAGGGTCCTAACATCATTTCTGTCAGTTGAAGGCCATAAAGAATGGCATGAACGTTCCCACAGTATTTCGTCTTTCGATATGGAGCTGAAGTCTGCGCAAGTGCACGCAGCTTTTGCTAGAGAAGGACCATCGAGGCGTCGCAGTATGTCATACAGAAGGTCGCAACTCAAAGGTGACGAACTGTCTATCTTTGTGGTTGCCATGTTTTCGTGTGAAACATTCAATCAACTGAAGAAGATGTAAGAAAAAGATTGGTTGGATGAATGGATGAAATTCACCAAAAGTAAGAAAAAGATAGATTGAAGAATTAAATGATTATATTAGAGGAAGAGTAGGTGTAAGCTTTAGGCAGAAGAGCGAAAAATTTGGACGAGGATAGTTGAACAGTCATGAATCACTCAAGGAAAGAGGGGACAAAAGGAAAATAAGAATTTATAAATCCGATTATAAATATAAAGACCAATGGCGATAAAGCACTAGCTGACAAGGGAGAGATTGGGAAAGTATTAAAAACTTTGAAATTGACAGTAAAGGGATTTCAAAACTAGCCGTGGTACTTCAGAATAAGAAATCAATTGAAATGGTACCAGTTTTAAAGAAAAAAAGTAAAAGATACTACTGCTGTTAAGAGAATTGGATTAATAAACTGTTATTTTGTTCAGAGAAGATGAAATTAAAGTCATTCAAATGAAAGATTCTATCAAGCACAGCAGATAGAAGATGAGAATAAAGTAAAATGAAATGAAAGTATGAAACACAGCAAAGTGTGATAAGGTTGACCTTATCATCTCTTTTATTTCTCCTGACTTCATCATAAGATATTCACCTAACAGAGTTTGTAGCATTTTCTATATGGGGTTCATAATTGATTATTTTGTCCACCCACACTGATTTTGATTCCCAATAGAAAGATTGCATTGTAACCTACTAAGGGTGAGAAAAAAAGTAAACACTCTTCTTCTCCCCTTTTAATTGTTGGGGAGTGACAACCAAGGGAAACTGAAATTTGAGAAGATACATCAACGTTCAAAATTTACATTCAACTCAAAAACTTAGGCACATGGCTGAAAGCCAACCACATGGCATTTCTATGTTAACATATACTTCGTCTCTCTGATGGGAAACTAAATCATGCTCACGCATTCATCAACCATCTCCACCACACATGAGAACTCCCACATCAACCATCACTAGTTTCAAACAAAAGTTTTTTCAACATCATCAAACATCATGCACCTAGAAGACACTCAACCACGTGAAGTCATTGGGACAATTAACTTCCTCTTGAACATTGCCTGATTTTGGTGGAAGCAATTAATACCCATCGAAATTACAAACTTGAGCATACTTTATCCTAACCGAACAATTGACTAGGATGTCACTCATCTAGGGAGCTGTAACCACTTAATTGTTGCTCCAAACAATAATTTTGAATGAAGTCATTGTGTGTATAGACTGTTTTAAAATGTTAAAAGCTTGGCGCTCTGGCAAAACAAAGCATGAGAAGAAAGTGTAAAGCAAATGGTAATGTGTTACGTGCCTCTTTCGGTGGTTGCCGGAGGGGCAGCGGGTGAAGGATACAAAGGGGGTTAACCCTTAGAAGTGGTGGAGGGGATGAGAGAGTGGGCCGAAACCCTAGAAGGGAGAGGAGGAAGGAGAAGAGCTTGGGATGAGAAAAGCAACTTAATATTTCTTCTTGCATAATCAATACATGACCCCAAGGGCCCTATAAATATAGGAGACGATGGCATAACTGTAAATAACATGAACTTCAAACAAATATTAAAATACTTAGACGCTACGACTAATATGACTCAAGCCAACACGACTCGATACAACATGACTCGACTCAACATAATAATAATAATACTAATAATAATAATAATAATAATAATACAAGATACGTGGATGAAGGATCCGTAACATAATGCCCATAAAATATAAAAAAAAAACTAAATACACACACAATATTAAGATAGAGATATGAGAACTGACTGATGTTACATAAGGCATATAACCCACAATTCATCAAGAACATGCGACCTTGGTGATTCTAGAACTAAAATATAAGAATAGTAAGTGTAAAGAAAAACAGTAAGAAATAAATTCAAATTTTCATATTTTCCAAATAAATATGTATATGTGCAACTACAACAACACTCAAGCCTTTATCCCACTATAGTGGGGTAAATATGTATATGTACAACTCATCAAAAATAAAAAGTGCAATGAAAAACACCTAAGAACAATGAGTTTTCGAGTTAATTATAGCTACAATTCATTAGGTAAATTACAAAGCTTTAAATCCATGTTAAGGGAAGTTCATAAATATTTTGTACAAAAACATGCATAAGAGAGATGCAACGAAAAGGTCTTTCATAGTGAGTGCTATTGATGATTCTACTTTCCCGAATCTTATCTACTGCAAGACATGCATAAGAGGCATGTTCAGCCATGTTACAATACATGACAATAGTCACAAATGAGATGCAACGAAAATAAAGCAAATAAAAAGAAAATGAGCATAAGAGAAAATATAAAGATTTTTCAGGTAAATCACAAAGATTTAGGGAAATTTAAATCCATGTTAATGGATGTTCATAAATGTTTTGTAAAAAAACATGCATGTTACGATACATGACAACATTCACGAAGGAGATGGGATGAAAATACAATAACAACACACAAGTCTTTCCTTATAGTTCCACTCCAAGTCTTTATTGGTCTATCCCTCCCTCGTTGAACATGCCTAGTGGCTAGACTCTAACAATGCCTAACAGGTGCCTCTAATGGTCTCCTTTGTACGTGTTCAAACCATCTTAGTTGAGTTTCTCGCATCTTCTTTGATGCATTCATTCCTTATTTTATCCAGTCCCATGTGTCCACACATTCACCTAAGCATTCTCATCTCCGCAACTCCCATTTTTTGCTCATGTACACAATTCATTGCCCAACACTCAGAACTATAGAGCATCGTTAGTCTAATTGCAGTATGGTAAAACTTGCCCTAAAGTTTTAATGGTACTTTACGATCACACAAGAACTCTGACGCGCCTCTCCACTTCAACCAACCCTAAACCCTAGATGCGATGAAAATAAAGCAAATAAAAAGAAAATGAGCATAAGAGAGAATATAAAGATTTACGTAGTTCGAACTCCAAATATATCTACCGGTGGAGAGAGGACACGATTCACTAATAATAAAAGTAAATATATGCTGCATGGTTCTCCCGTAATACCCAAAAATACTCTTAAGAGTACAGATAACGACCTACTACTCCTTGTTGATGGCAAAATATTTTTGGCACTTCTTTCTCTAGGATTTGGGAAACTTTTATAAAATGATCTTTTAATTTTCTTTTTTCCTCAGAGGAATAAATAGCTTCTAAAATTAAGATATCAATTCCAAAATATCCTGATCAAATCCACCATTTGAATAATAACAGATCGTAATAACTAAAATCAAAACCGTAAAAATGTAAAATTTAAATATTATCTCAATGTTCTAGCACAATATGTGTTGTAGATCAATTCGTACAACATAATCTTCAACACTAATCTAACCAACTGGAAAAAAGATTTCAAATCAAATATTTGATGGAAAAATACACACAAATTTAATTAGGGATGTGACCTTACACTCTTACACAAAGTGAGAAGTTTTGAATAACTGAAGCTTTGAAGATTTTGGGAGATCTTCACTTCAAAGTGTAGAAATATGAGGTCTATGGCATTGGTGCCATAATAAAGCATTATTACATATATCCAATGTAGTACATGTAGAGAAAGAAAAACAGTATGTAATTTTCTCCCAGAAATCGTGCCCGCTAACAAACAATAAATATAGATTTGATAAATCTATACTCCATATATAAGAAAAAACATCCTTTCGGTGAAACTTCATCTTTCCAATTTTACCGAACACTTTATTACATTATTTACAATTTTTAAAAGTGTGCTTAATTTGTGCATTTTATTTATTTTTAAAATATTTGTCCTTCTCTCAATTTCTATTAAATTTTGTATTCAGATAAAAAAGTTTCGCAAAGATAGTGAGCAATGGGTGTACCAACGGGTCAAGACATGGGGGAACTTCGTGCACGACTACTTGTAATAACAAACACAAATTTCAGGAATATAGATAAAAAAGAATAAATATATTTGGCATATTGCAAACTCTCGACATAACCCGCCATTTTTAAAATATTTGCCCTTCTCTCAATTTCTATTAAAATTTGTATCCAGATAAAAAAGTTTCGCAAAGATAGTGAGCAATGGGTGTACCAACGGATCAAGACATGGGGGAACTTCAAGCACGACTACTTGTAATAACAAACACAAACATCAGCAATATAGATAAAAAAAGAATAAATATATTAGGCATATTGCGAACTCTTGACATAACCCACCATTATGCATTGCCTTTATAGACAAGTTGAAGGGGAGCTTTGGCGCAAAGGTGTTGTCGTGTGACTTTGAAATCATGGGTTGAGTCCTGGAAGTAGCCTCTTGCAAAAATGCAGAGTAAGGTTTTCCTAAATTTCACACTTGTGGTGAGACCTTTCTCTGGACTCTCGTTGTGCGGGGATGGTTTGAGCACCGGGCTTCCCTTTGCCCTTTTTTCCATAGAGACAAGCTCAACTTGGTTCAAATTTATGTAAAGAGGGTTACTGAATCAGAATAAACTGAACCGGGTTGGACTAAACTAGATTAACCCTTTTGAAATTTGAGTTTGTTGGTCTTTACAACAACCACACATGATCACCAAGTAGAAAAACAAAGTGTGAAATTCCTGTCATGGATTTAGAGAAGCCTTGCAGTTGCAAGAAGATTGCGAGTTGAATGAGGTGTCGTGATCGTCGACGCAGGTGGGAGAAAGTTCTTCCTTGATTACTTTAATGACAATGTCACGACGGTGACAATTAGTAGTCCAACCAGCATGTCATTTCAGAAGTGCTTGCTGTCAAAATATGTAATTGTTGCAATAGTATCGGGCCTTCGACGGGGGAAATTTGGCAGCGGTGTTATACAAGATTGAAGATTACCATGTCCCACATGTCGTCTAGTTTTAGTGCCAACAAATCAAAATAAGTAGCAATTTTCTATTCAAAAATATTTCTTCGCAACAGTTTGTCAATTTCATTAATATTAATTAGAGATTTGTCATGTTGTCATGGGCGTGATTCTTGGCACTGTTGTGGATATCCTCCGACATGACCGACATGTCAGCCGACATAAAGGTTTCATGTACCAAACGACACGTTTCCGATATTTTTTTTTGCAAAATATCCTTTTGGAATATATCCTCCGATATGTCTAGTATTGACCGATATATCGGCCGATATATCCCGACATTTTATCGACTGGTTTTTCTAGTTTATTTTAATTAGTGTCTGTGGTCTAATAAATAATAGACCAAAATCGTTTCATTGTTCAGGTTGTTTTTCCCCTTCCTCTGACTTTCTTCCTTGCTCAAGTTCGTCACCGATTTCAATTATGTATGATCTTTGAATTATGAACTAAACATTCCTTATCTTCCATTGTCATCGACAACTTCTCGACATTCTGCTTTCTCTTATTTTATTTCATGCATTATACCGTTATTACTTGTGTAACACAAAATGTTTATATTAGTTTGATAAATTTAAGAGTTCAATAAATATCAAATTATTAATATATTAATATATATATATTTAAAAAAGATTAAATTTATAAATAATTATGCATATAAATAATTAAATATTAAAACCCGTTACGTGAAATATCCCCGATATATCTCATACTAAAACCGACATGAAAAACCTAAACCGACGTGTCTCCGATATCCGACATCTACAACCTTGATTCTTGGGAGGTAATTTTCGTAGCATATTTCCTGAGAAGTGGCATTAGGGTACGTTCGGCTGGAGGCTTTTGCTTGAGAGGAATTGGAATTAGAAGTCAATAAATCATTTGCAAGTGTCCGGCTAATCGGAATTCAAGCGAAATTGAAATTTTTTTCCTATGCCTAATTCTTGTGGTTGTTGCTCGATTTTGGAAGAAAACTCGAGATGAGGCATGCGCTCCTTGCCCCCACAAATCGTCGATAGTCTAGGAAGCACTTGTACGGGGTATGGGTACCGGGTACGATACGTATCCGGCACGACAAAAATTAAAACCAAGATTATGGGTATGATATGATACGTTGTATTAAATATAATAAATATATATGTATATATCATTAATATCTCAGATTTATGTATACATACAGAAATCTACTGATTTCTATATATAGAAATAAAATAGAATTCAGAGATTTAAATATAAGAAATAAGGAAACCTACACTCCTACAACAACAGGGAAAGAAGAAGAAGAAAAGGAAGAAGAAGAAGAGGAAGAGGAAGAAGAGGAAAAAGAGGTAGAAAAAGAGGAAGAAAAAGAAGAAGATGAAGAGGAGGAAGATGAAGAGGAGGAGGAAGAGGAGGAGGAAGAGGAAGAAGAAGAGGAAGAGGAAGTAGAGGAAGAGGAAGAAGAGAAATAAGAAGAAGAGTAAGAAGAAGAACTTACGAGCAAGGCCTTCGATCAACGGAGGTTGTTGCCGGCAGCCGGCAGGCCTTCGATCGACTTACGGCTTCGACAACAACAATGGAAGAAGGGATCGTGAGCGGATGAGCAACAAGGAGTGTGTCCGCACATCCGGTACGTGTATCCATACCGGAAACATACCCGGTACGGGTACAGGCCTAAAATAGGCATGCACGTGCTTCACATTCGTCTCCTCCTCTCCTTCCTCTGCCTCCTCCTCTTCCTCTCAACCAAAATCTAGGTCATGATACCAGCCAGATTCAGTCCATGGGAAGTGATGCCGCAGACACCTCCCAGTCCAGCAACTCCTTTGAATCTGAAGAGAAGAACCCTAATCTTGCGTCCTCAGCGTTCTCATCTACCAAAGAAGAAATCATATCAAGGATCCATCAGAGTAACTATTTCCTTCCCGAAGGAAGAAAGCTTGGTGAATAATCAAACTCCTTTGCTGAAAATCTACAATCTCTGGTGTAAGATGTTGATTTTTCATGTTGTCATGCTTCATTTTTAGTATTTATCTGTTTCAGTTTAGCGAAAAATAATACACGTTTTTTTCTTTTCATTTTCATGACTTGAGCTTTGTGATTTGGAAATAGCACACAACAATTGTCTATTGCTTTGAAAATAGCACCGAATGCTTAATTGCATGAAGCAATATATGAATTTTAATTTTATTGCATCCTTATCCCCAAGCACAGCATGCATTTATCTTTTGACTGTGTTATTACTCCATTGGTAATGTGGTTTGTTACAATAATTCTCTGTTTTTGTTTAATCAACCTCCAAATGAAAGCATCAACTTCCAATTCATGGGGGTTTTATTCAATTTCATCTTGCACTCAAACAACATAATTAGAATTCAACTCAATTCCAATTTCTTAGGGTTTTGGAAATGATGGGAATTTAATTCTTCAATTCCAATTCAGTCGAACAATGACGATGACTAACGCGGCAATGGTCAAACAATTTGATATTGAGAGATTTGTTGGAAAAAGAAACTATGGACTATGGCACAAGTAAAGACATCTTGGAACAATAAGACCTTCAAAAAAGTCTTGCTGCGGAAATTCAAGAAACCAAAGTTAATGAAGAATGATGAAACACAAGAGGGCATAAAAGTACCAGACCCATATAACTCTTGCTTGTGTAAGGAGCTTCTGATGTCTTTTTCCAATGAGGAAAGAGACAAATTAGTAAAATTGAACAACAAGCAATAAGGAATGCAAAACAAATTACTTTCTTATAATACGAATACAACCACAAACAAAACAATCCATCTTATGTTTCTAATCATTTATCTTTCAATTTTAGCCATTTAAACCAAGAAATATCAGTAGTTCATGAATCAATTTTCCCCCAAATATACTATCCCTATTCTCTGCCCTAATCCACCTGCTTATAGACCTCAACTAAATCCAAAAAGAAAGCATTCAACACTCACAACTACGCCTCTCTGAATGAAGCAAATCTGCAGATAATATTAATGAAGTTTCTTTATTAGGAAGAGACAAGCAAAACCCTCCTTTCAAAGGACTGGAACTCTGGCTTTGAGCCATAGATCCCAAGATAGCAAAGCTGAGAGCCGAAAATTTTGCACATTGCCATAATGGATGCGTAGATTATCCGCACAAGAAGTTTGTGCGACCCCATTCCAGCCATTGGAGAAGCAAAAAACCACCACGCAGCAGCATCGCTTCGTAAAGCTATTTATCCCCCCTAGTTAAAACTCTCTCGCGTACCCAAATCCGGTCATAAACACAAAGAATCGAGCATCTTCTACACCCAAAAAATGCAGAGAAGAGAGAACGAGAGAGAGAGAGATCGTCTGACCCGATCGACAGCAGGCTGTTATGTTATGTTTGGAACAAGCCTCAACGGAAAGCTTCTCTAGAATCCCCCAATCTCCATGGCTGGAAGGAGTAGCCGGAAGAGAGATTTTCACGAAAACCCAAATGGCGATTTCTCTCGAGCACTCGCTGTCCAGGCGAAGCCGCTGATTTGGTTCACGAGGTTGATCTGCTAACCCATGTTCGAAACTAATGTTTAAATAGTTTTTAAAATGAGCAGTAGCGGAGTGTCACTGTCGAAAGTCTAGCCAACAAAACCAGTGTAAGGGGGTGTGCAGTGCACTTTACGGTGCAGTGCATGATCTTGGGTCTGCGAGTGCATCTGCACTCGTGCATAAAGCTCGGCTCGAGTGCTGATGCACTCCCAGCCGTGGGATGGTGCACTGCACACCCAATAAATGTGGAAATTAAGTAATAAATATATGGTGTTTATATTCGCAGCCCCTATATGACTATTAGCAGCCCAACAAAAAAATTAAAAACACACATAATATAGCCGCTAATAGCAGTCCAAAACGCGGAACACGCGCCTTTTAAAAATAGGCCAACTATATTTCATTTTTAAAAAACTTGTTCAACATGAAAGTTGTAGATATCGACGAGATCTACAATTTTTATGTTGAACACTTTTCTAAAAATGTCATATAGTACGCTTCTTTTCAAAATACGCAGAACCCGAGCGGAACTATGCGATTCGCAATTGTTCTGTCCGGTGTCACGCCTTTTGAAAATATGACTACTATATGACATTTGTAGAAAAAATGTTCAACATGAAAGTTGTAGTTCTTGTCGAGATCTACAACTTTCATGTTGAACACTTTTTCTAAAAATATCATATAGTAGACATATTTCAAAATACGCGTGTAACTCGTATTTAGCTAATTCGGGATTCCGTGTTTTTACATTTTTCCTAAAAATGTCATATAATAGGACTATGGACTGTTATCTCTGCTTTTTTTAGTTAATCTAGTAATTAATAATGGTTTGTTATTTTTTAAAAAACTTAAATTTTGGGATGTCAGTATCCATCAGGTGTCAATAGTCATTTGTTGGGCTGTCATTATCTTTGGACTGTCAATTGCTATATAGGGGTTGCCAATATAAACGCCCTAAATATAGAGCTTTATTAAGTGCAGTCCCATTTAGGTTGTATATGAACATAACTGTTTTAAAAAACACTTCTCACTTTTCAACCTTGCCCAAAGCTTTTTGTCGCATTTGTGCTTGTCGCCGTCTCCTCGGGGACAATCGTCGTCGTCTCCTCTGGAACGTTTGTCATAGGCTTTGTGTCTTCTTTGGAATGATCGTCGGCAGCTTCTCATTTTTCCCCTTTCAATTTTCTACGTCCAATCAGGTTTTCTTGTTTAGTTTTGATTGCAATCCATGGTGATACTTCAAAAAAAGTTGTTCTAATGTTAATGTTTTCAGATTAGGATACTGGTGATAGCTCTTCTTATTTCGATTTTTCAAGTAGGTTTTCGGCCACAATCTCATTGATGCATCAAATTTTGTATTTGCATTTTTTTGTAGGTTTCAGTAGGTTTTATGCCACAAGCCCGTCGATTTTTCCAATATATTTTTATTTTTCTAGTAGGTTTTCCCCTTTTGACAATGTGAATGTGCTTCAAATTTACAGATTATCTAGGGTTTATTTCTAGGTGTGCTTCTCATTTCCTGCTGCCACATGTGGATTATTCCCAACTCCGCCCTATTCCATGTTACGTAATCACAAAAATTCTTCAACATTTCATTTCATTTTGAATACAAAATAAATAATAGTTTATTTATATTGTTTGGGTTGATTCAATTGTAATGATTTACGGTTATTACATTTGTTTGTAACATGTATTGTCACAACCCGCATTTTCTCCGAATTAAAAAATTATCAGAGTATAAGAAAATGCGCGTCATGATGCCACGTCAAGTAGGGGATAACTGCTGACGCTCAGGCAAAACCATCTACTACACTTTATGAAAGAAATTCATGAGTTTAATGATTAGAAAATCAGTTATATTTTAGAGGTCGTATCCCTCGGCTCGGTGGATCACCTAGTCCACAGTTAAAAATTATATTTATGCGCTGCGAAAAAATACTTTATTGAGGTTTGACTTCCTAAGGAGTGCATAAGAGCCCTAAGAGGACCACTTATGTCATGCAAGACTCTACATTTAATTTATATTATATATAAGAAAATGATTTTTATACGGTTCTTGGAAAATAGTGATTTACTTTTATAAAACATGCTGATCATGCGATATGCTTATAATAATAATAATTGTAGTTTTAAAATAACTAGCAACCTAGCATAAATCCTCCCAAGAGCAAGTAGACTATCTCCAGAAAATAGTAGCAGCAAAAGTAATATATCTAGTACAAAGGTAAAAACTACCAGTGGGCGCCAACAACCTGACATGAACTCACTGGCAAATATGTATGTCTGTAAGAAAAGTACAGAAAAACTATCTCACTAACAAGCAACAGAACCTCCAAGATCAAAGAGACCACCAGCAACACCACCGCAACCTAGCCACCAAACTGGCTACTGCTCAGAACCGGAGGCATTCAAAAGAAAAAAGAATACCTCAGCAAGCAAAACAAGAAAGAACTGCATGAAAGTGTCAACCAGGGGGGGTAAGTGAAAGAGGAAAACACACCGCAGTAAAAGTCACAACTGCCCCAAGGCAAGACAACAAGGAATGCACTACATGCGAGGAAACAACATCAACCCTGCCCAGAAACTACATCATGCAGAGTCTACTAGGCTTCCAAGAGCCCAAAAAGCTGCAATCTACCAAGGAAGATACACCTAACACCCTAAGCTGTGGGAGATGGTAGTAGCAAAAACAAATAACATGGATCCGGGTTGGAGGCAAACTCAGTCCCCCAACCTCCATTTCCAAGCCAACAAGCTCAAGGGTCTACATGTGAAAGCATAAGGGACCTTCCACCCCCTTGCTCAGCCCGTACCTGGAGCAAGATAGAAGAATAAGGGTGGCCTTGGCTAAATTACACAACACCTTCCCCATAAAGAGCTTCAAACCACCACTACTAACCACGACCCACGATTCGACCATTAGGAAAGAAAAACATGGCCGACAAAGAAACTACAAATATAATCAAGGAATTCACTCGGGAACGAAAATCGAGGTAAGGGAAACAGTGTTGAAGTTACTCAACACGGCTTGGCATTGAGTGGGACCCACTCAACGCCTAACAAGACCTTGGCGTTGAGTGAGCTAGCCTCTCTCAGCGTCAGAACAAGCATGGCGTTGAGTAAAGTTCACTCACTCAACGCCTCCAGCAAGAATAACTCTGGCGTTGAGTGAGCTAGCCTCACTCAAAGCTAAAACAAGCATGGCGTTGAGTGAGGTCCACTCCCTCAACGCCTTCAGCAAAACCACATAACCCAACAGTGGCGTTGAGTGAGTCCACCTCCCTCAATGCCAAAGCAGCTTTGGCGTTAAGTGAGGTCAACTCACTCTATGCCAAAGTTCATTCCCGCAGGACAACCCTAAACCATCGCCAACAAGAGGAGGTCGGCGGGAATGCCGACTGATTCTCGCTGAATCGGCGGGAATGCAGGATGATTCTCGCCGAATCGGCGGGAATCCAGGATGATTCGCGCCGAATCGGCGGGAATCCAGGATGATTCCCGCCGAATCGGCGGGAATCAAGGATGATCTAGCCGATCAGTGGGAATCATTGACGTTACACGTCGAAATCGGATTCCCGTCGATTTTGACTTAGATGAAAATTCTCACTCAATCACCCCACCACTCAGCCGCAAGGAACATACCAAACTATGGCTTTGAGTGTGTCCACCACACTCAACGCCAAGTCCGGGCGGCTTTTGGCTTTGAGTGTGTGCACCACACTCAACACCAAAACCCGAGAGTCTACCAAGACTGGTTCTAACCAGAGCCCTACCACAACTTCCTCTCTCACTCTCTCTCTCGGCCCCACCCGCAAAAGCACCCAACTAGAACTACAAATCTGGAGTCTAAATGGTGAACAAAACTAGCAGGTCGAGCAAACAGCACAAGGAGGGGGGCTCATAGGAGAATCTAAGCTCTAAATTTAGCAAGATAAAGGAGAACATGCTTGGTTTCTACCCTAAGGCTAACCGGGAAATATTCCAGAATTCAAAAGAACAACAATGGCAAGGGCAAGAATACCACTTGCCTCGATTTCCGGCGAAGCTTGGTCGGCTTTCCCTCCTCTTCACTCTGCACTAGAAGGAGCAGCACCTAACAAGCAAACCCACACTTTAATGGAGGAAACCACAAGAAACCAAAAATCCAAGTCTCCTAAAACTCCACGAAAAACAAACCTCTTACCGTCGAAACGTAGAACTGAGCGAGAGCAAGACAACGCCGCTTTCGGAATCAAAATCCGTCCACGAACACTCCCGAAATCGCCGTCCGAAGGAGTAGCAGGTCCGGCGGTTTTCCTCCGTTTTCCGCGAACAGGAGCAGGCGACGGTTTCGATCTTGGGAAGAAAGAAGAGAGTGGGCCCGCCAACTTCTAACCAAAGCTTTATAAATAAGCCTTACCATGCCTGATCAGCCTAAACGTCTCCCTAAGCCGCCGGTTCATTAAAACTTAGAGGTTTTCTAATTAGTCTTTACTAATGGCACACCTAAAACGACACGAAACCAAACTATCTCGGAATTCGATGAAATTCGCACCGTAGCTAAATATCCACGCTACGAACACAACGGCGAAGTCGAAATTAACTTTCGACGAACAGAACTCGAGTTATACCCACCTTAAGCCAAAACACAAGCATCCCTCGAGAGGCCACACCGGGTCACCCAAAACTACTCGGCTTGCTAGGGAGATCTTGCCAATATGCTACAAAATAGGGCACCCAGTTCTAAGGAGTTAAACCACACTCCACAAATTGCACAAGCCACGAAAACGCGTCACCGTAACGCCAAACGAGAAAAAAATAGTCGCAGAAAAATCGGGGGCGTTACAGTCACTCCCCCTAAAAGAAAGTTTCGTCCCGAAACTTTACGCACAGCACTCCTACTAAAGAAGGAAAAGTAATAATCCAAACATTTCAAGAAGAAAAAACAAACCAAACTAATCAGGGAAATAGTTGAGGGTGAGCCTCCCTCATAGCCGACTCTAACTCCCAAGTTGCGCTTTCGAAATCCTGATTCTTCCATAGAACTTTCACCATCGGAATGGACTTCTTTCGCCGCACCCGTTCCAGAGTATCCAAAATACGAACCGACACTTAACCAAAAGAGAGGTTGGGCTCATACAGGGGCACAACGTCCAAAACTTGCCCACTGCTGCGCACACACTTCCGCAATTGACTAACATGGAAAACATTATGAACACCTGGGAAGTTTGCTGGCAAATCCAACCTGTAAGCTGACACGCCAATCCGCTCCAAAATCTTAAACGGACCCACATACCTCGGGTCCAATTTCCGATTCTTACCAAACCTCTTTACACCCACCATCGGGGAAACCTTAAGAAATAAGAGGTCCCCTATAGAAAACTCCAAGGCAGACCTACGCCGATTGGCGTTCTTCTCGTACCTCTCCTAAGTTATACGAAGCTTCTCTCGAACAAGCTTCACTGCGACTTCCATTTCCTCGAGCGCATCAGGACCCAACAAAGGCCTCTCACCAGGCTCAGCCCAAAATAACGGAGTTCTGCAGCGCCTCCCATACAAGGCTTCGAACGGAGCCATCTGCAAGCTCTCATGATAACTATTGTTGTATGCAAATTCCATAAGTCGCAGCCGCTCATCCCACACTCCACCGTGGTCTAAAATGTAGTATCGGATCATATCCTCAACTATCTGATTCACCCGCTCCGTCTGCCAATTAGTCTATGGGTGGTACGTAGTAGAATACCTCAGATCCGTACCCAAACCCTCCTGCAAACTCTGCCAAAAACGAGAAGTAAACCGGGAGTCTCGATCAGAAATGATGCTAACCGGCACACCGTGCAGTCGGATGACCTCATTCAAGTACAACTCCACTATCTTCTTCATCGGGTAATCAATCTTATATGGCACGAAGTGAGCACACTTCGTCAGTCTATCCACTATGACCCAAACAGAATCAAACCCCCTTGGGGATTTCGGTAAGCCCGTTATGAAATCCATAGATATACTTTCCCACTTCCAAGTCGGGATCTCTAACGGAGTCATCTTGCCACCAGACCTTCCATGATCGGCCTTCACCCGCTTGCAAGTGTGGCATTCCACAACAAATCGGGCTATATCACCTTTCATGCCATACCACCAGGCAATTTGCTTTAAGTCACGATACATCTTCGTAGATCCTGGATGGTAGGCAACGCTGGATCCATGAGCCTCTTTGCAAACCATACTCCTAATGTCCCCAACCGCGGGGATGCAAAATCTGCCGCGACACTTCAAAGTTCCCGCATCATCGATGGAATAATCTGGTAACTCTCCTCTCTCAGTCCTGGAGAATAAGTGTAGAAGATCCGGGTTGTCCTTCTGGTGCAGTCTGGTCAAAGAAATCCAAGACGGCTCTGCCACTGACAAACTACTCTGCAAGCCACAACATCCCACTGATATATCCATAAGGAGGAACTCCTCCACTAAACGATCGGCGGTGAGATTAAAGATCTTTCCCGTCTTACGGCTTAGGGCATCGGCCACCACATTGGCCTTGCCTGGATGATACTGGATTTCTACGTCATAATCAGCCACATACTCTAGCCACCAACGCTGGAGCAGATTCAACTCCTTCTGCGTGAACACGTACTTCAGGCTCTTATGGTCGGTGAAGATCTTGCACTGAGCCCCATAAAGTAGGTGTCTCCACTGCTTCAATGCATAAATAACTGCTGCGAACTTGAGGTCATACGTAGGATAATTCTTCTCATGAGTCTTCAGTTGTCTTGACCCATAGGCAATCACCTTACCAAATTGCATTAATACGCATCCCAGACCCACATGCGAAGAATCCATGTATACATCATAATCCAAACCCTCAGTAGGCAGTGTTAGAATGGGAGCAATGCACAATCTCCTCTTTAACTCCAGGAAGGCTTCTTCGCACTTCTCGCTCCAACCAAAAGCCACGTTCTTCTGAGTCAGCTTAGTCAAAGGTGCAGCTAGGGTAGAGAAACCCTCCACGAACCTCATGTAGTAGCCGGCCAACCCTAGGAAGCTCCTGATCTCCTTAGGCGTGCCCGGCCTACTCCAATCCATCACTACTGCGATCTTTTCTGGGTCAACCGAGATCCCATCCTTATTCACCACGTGGCCCAGAAAAGAGACCTGAGGCAACCAAAATTCGCACTTGCTCAACTTGGCGAATAACTTGTGGTTTCTCAACTCCGATAGAACCAAGCGCAGATGCTGCTCATGCTCCTCAGCGCTACGAGAATAAACCAACACGTCATCGATGAAGACCACCACGAACTTATCTAGGAAATCCTTAAACACCAGGTTCATCATATCCATGAATGCTGATGGTGTGTTGGTCAATCCAAACGACATTACTAAGAACTCAAAATGTCCATGCCTCGATCTAAACGCAGTCCGTGGAATATCTGCTTCACGGATCCTAAGCTGATGATAGCCTGAACGAAAATCAATCTTGGAGAAGACCGTGCTACCGCGCAACTGGTCAAATAAGTCATCGATCCTCGGCAGAGGGTACCTGTTCTTAATTGTGACTTTTTTCAGCTCCCTATAGTCGATGCAAAGCCGCATTGACCCATCTTTCTTCTTCACAAATAGAACAGGAGCACCCCAAGGCGACGAACTCTGCCTGATAAACCATTTCGCCAACAACTCATCTAGCTTGACTCGCAACTCCTCTAGCTCTCGAGGGGCCATCCGATACGGCGCCTTAGCAATAGGACGCATACCTGGCTCCAAATCGATCACAAACTCAACATCCCGCTCGAGAGGAAGACCAGGAAGATCATCAGTAAAAACATCGGCGAAATCACGAACAACTGGAATCTCCTCTAAGCGCGGTACACTAATAGCGGTCCCAACCACCGAGACCAAACAAGCAAAATGATCCGAAAGAAAAAGCTTCTGAGCACATACCACAGAGATGACAGTAGAATCCTGGCTCAGATTTGCATACACGCTTCCGGGCTGACCATCTCCCTTGATGAAGTCCAAGCGCTTCCCGTTGTACTGAATGACTGCATCATACCTAGACAACCAGTCCATGCCCAAAATAACATCGAAGTCCTCCAGATCAATCATCTTCAGGTCTGCCTTCGCAAGGAAGTCCCCCAACAAAACAGGGCAATCTAACATGCCCAAATCTGACAACACAGATTCACCAGAGGGGAACTTGACACGAAAGGTATCCCGAACTCGATCTAAAGTCAACCGATGTCGCTCTACAAAGGCTCTAGCCACGAACGAGTGGGTAGCGCCAGAGTCAAACAGAACACGCGCTCATCGGTTCTTCACCTTAAACTTCCCTATAGGAACATATATAACTAAGTAACTACCACAACAATACTACAAACATTCTAGCAAGACAAGAACAAAACATTCAGGCTAGAAAGAGAACTAACCTGAGATGACCTGGGTCGAAGCTTGAGCCTCCTCGGAAGAGATCACGTTTAACTTTCCCTTTCCTTTGTCCACACACTGAGGTGGAGGTAATGCCCGCAGAGGAACTGCAGGAAGAGCATGCTAGACCTGAGGACACCTAGACTTGATGTGTCCCTTCAGCCCACACTAAAAACAGACCTTATCCTTGGACCAGCACTGGGAAGCATCATGCCCGGGTCTCTTGCAAACATAACAGGAGACATCTCACCTAGGAGCACCCTGAATCGTATGAACCTGCTCCTTCCTCTGAGCTGCTGCCCTCTTGAAACATCTCTCGACAGGGTGGCCTGACCGGCCATAGAAGCTGTACACCACCTTGCTCTTCTTTCCCGGAGCTGCATCAGGTACCTGAGGTTTCTTCTCCTCCACAGACTTCCTCTTATCCTTCCTACTTTGCTGTCCTCTGCTCTTCGCGGTCTCAATAGCCTCCACCTTCAGAGCAGCCTCCACTACTCCTACATAAGTCTCTGACCCATAAGCACTGGTCAACTGCTGCACCTCACTCCTCAAACCACCGAGAAATCTCTTAACTCCATCAGACTCAATGCTGACCAATCCAGGGGAAAAACGGCTCAGCTTGCTGAACTCTATCTAATACTCACCCACCGTGAGCTGCCTTTGCTTCATATAGAGGAAGTCGTTCATGAGGCAGTCACGCTTGACCGAGGGTAAGAACTTCCTCAACAGCATCTCCTTGAACACCTCCCAAGAGCATCCAGCTACTAAGCTCTCCTTCTCTCTCAGCCACCAATTCTTAGCCAAACCTTTAAGCTGATAGGCGGCTAACATCACCCTCTGATCATCTGCAATCCCTTAGTACGAGAAAACCTCCTCCATGGAGATCAGCCAGTCGTCTATCACCATGAAATCTGCCGTCCCATCATAAGTGGGAGGGCTCAGCCTCTGAAACTGTGAGATGAAGGCCATCTCCGCTGGCACCACCAAAGGAGGTCTTAAGGGTGCAGGAGGGGGAGGAACAACAATCCCCCCTGCAGGGCCTTGCACTCCCTAAGTCTGAACTGCCACAACTGCCACCAAAGACTGGATCTGGGCTCGCACCTCCACCAACTACCTGCTCAAGGAATCGATACTCTGCCGCAAGCTTTCGATTACCGCATCATTCTGAGCTCCAGATGACTCACCCTCAGTCAGGGGAGTCGATCTAGTCGAAGGACGTCTCGCCATCCTAAAGTCATAGCTACACTAGTTAGATCCTAGTACAACGGCTAGACCCAACTATAAGTACAGACAATACATATATATATATATATATATATGAACTTAAAGCTGCTAAACTTGCTCTAGAAGTTTATCTTTTTACAAAATTGACGTTATGCCCTAACCTAGGATGGTTAACCACCACCATACTAATTCTTGTGCCTAGATCGGGAATGCATGACTTTATATTATTTTTGACTCGAAAACTTATGTGTGTACATATGTCATCCTACCAGTCTTTAGCTTGGCACGTTGTGCTTATGCAATGTTATGCTATGCATGTTTGTGTTATGCATTCTAAAAAGGCCCTAATGCATGTTATGAGTGGCGTACGTATGAAAATGTTATGCATCTCATACTACATAACATTCGCATGCAACGAAAAAGAAAACGTGCTAGTCGCAACCATGTGGTGAGGTTATGCATCCCATACTACATAACCCTCACATGTTGACCCTATGATGGATCCATATACGAACACATATTATGCATCCCATACTACATAATATGCCCCGTATACTTTATGTTATGCTATGAGTGTAGTGTTCGTGCTTTTGCCAAGACGTGCTGATGACATATCGGTGTGTGAATGACATGATGCTGAACTACTAATGCAATCAAAAGGGAAGGTTTCCCGACTAACTTGTCAGGCAACCTCCCTCTTATACCAACTGTCGCAACCCGCATTTTCTCCGAATTAAAGAATTATCAGAGTATGAGAAAATGCGCGTCATGATGCCACGTCAAGTAGGGGATAACTGCTGACGCTCAGGCAAAACCATCTACTACACTTTATGAAAAAAATTCATGAGTTTAATGATTAGAAAATCAGTTATATTTTAGAGGCCGTATCCCTCGGCTCGGTGGATCACCTAGTCCACAGTTAAAAACTATACTTATGCGCTGCGGAAAAATACTTTATTCAGGTTTGACTTCCTAAGGAGTGCATAAGAGCCCTAAGAGGACCACTTATGCCATGCAAGACTCTACATTTAATTTATATTATATATAAGAAAACGATTTTTATACGTTGCTTGGAAAATAGTGATTTACTTTTATAAAACATGCTGATCATGCGATATGCTTATAATAATAATAATTGTAGTTTTAAAATAACTAGCAACCTAGCATAAATCCTCCCCAGAGAATTTAGACTATCTCTAGAAAATTGTAGCAGCAAAAGTAATATATCGAGTACAAAGGTAAAAACTACAAGTGGGCGCCAAAAACCTGACACGTACCCACTGGCAAATATGTATGTCTGTAAGAAAAGTACAGAAAAACTACCTCACAAACAAGCAACAGAACCTCCAATGTCAAAGAGACCACCAGAAACACCACCGCAACCTAGCCACCAAACTGGCTACTACTCAGAAACTGAGGCATTCAAAAGAAGAAATAATACCTCAACAAGCAAAACAAGAAAGAGCTGCATGAAAGTGTCAACCAGGGGGGGTAAGTGAAAGAGGAAAACACAATGCAGTAAAAGTCATAACTGCCCCAAGGCAAGACAACAAGGAATGCACTACTTGCGAGGAAACAACATCAACCCTGCCCAAAATCTACATCCTGCAGGGTCTACTAGGCTTCCAAGAGCCAAAAAAGCTGCAATCTACCAAGGAAGATACACCTAACACCCTAAGCTGTGGGAGATGGTAATAGCAAAAACAAATAACATGGATCCGGGTTGGAGGAAAACTCAGTCCCCCAACCTCCATTTCCAAGCCAACAAGCTCAAGGGTATACATGTGAAAGCACAAGGGACCTTCCACCCCCTTGCCCAGCCCGTACCTGGAGCAAGATAGAAGAATAAGGGTGGCCTTTGCTAAATTACACAACACCTTTCCAATGAAGAGCTTCAAACCACAACTACTAACTACGACCCACGATTCATCCTTTAGGAAAGAAAAACATGGCCGACAAAGAAACTACAAATATAATCAAGGAATTCACTCGGGAACGAAAATCGAGGTAAGGGAAATAGTGTTGAAGTTACTCAACACGGCTTGGCGTTGAGTGGGACCCACTCAACGCCTAACCATACCTTGACGTTGAGTGAGCTAGCCTCTCTCAGCACCAGAACAAGCATGGCGTTGAGTGAATTTAATGCACTCAACGCCTCCAGCAAGAACAACTCTGGCGTTGAGTGAGCTAGCCTCACTCAACGCCAAAACAGGCATGGCGTTGAGTGAGGTCAACTCTCTCAACGCCTTCAGCAAAACCACAAAACCCAACAGTGGCGTTGAGTGAGTCCACCTCCCTCAACGCCAAAGCATCTTTGGCATTGAGTGAGGTCAACTCACTCTACGCCAAAGTTCATTCCCGCAGGACAACCCTAAACCATCGCCAACAAGAGGAGGTCGGCAGGAATGCCGACTGATTCTCGCCGAATCGGCGGGAATCCAGGATGATTCTCGCCGAATCGGCGGGAATCAAGGATGATTCTCACTTAATCAGTGGGAATCAAGGATGATTCTCGCCGATCGGTGGGAATCATTGACGTTACACGTCGAAATCGGCGGGAATCACTTGGTGATTCCTGTCGATTTTGACTTAGATGAAAATTCTCACTCAATCACCCCACCACTCAGCCGCAAGGAACAAACCAAACTATGGCTTTGAGTGTGTCCACCACACTCAACGCCAAGTCCGGGCGGCTTTTGGCTTTGAGTGTGTGCACCACACTCAACACCAAAACCCGAGAGTCTACCAAGACTGGTTCTAACCAGAGCCCTACCACAACTTCCTCCCTCACTCTCTCTCTCGGCCCCACCCGCAAAAGCACCCAACTAGAACTACAAATCTGGAGTCTAAATGGTGAACACAACTAGCAGGTCGAGCAAACAGCACAAGGAGGGGGGCTCATAGGAGAATCTAAGCCCTAAATTTAGCAAGATAAAAGAGAACGTGCTTGGTTTCTACCCTAAGGCTAACCGGGAAATATTCCAGAATTCAAAAGAACAACAATGACAAGGGCAAGAATACCACTTGCCTCGATTTCGGGCGAAGCTTGGTCGGCTTTCCCTACTCTTCACTCTGCACTAGAAGGAGCAACACCTAACAAGCAAACCCGCACTTTAATGGCGGAAACCACAAGAAACCGAAAATCCAAGTCTCCTAAAACTCCACGAAAAACAAACCTCTTACTGTCGAAACGTAGAACTGAGCGAGATCAAGACAACGCCGCTTTTGGAATCGAAATCCATCCACGAACACTCCTGGAATCGCCGTCCGAAGGAGTAGCAGGTCCGGCGGTTTTCCTCCGTTTTCCACGAACAGGAGCAGACGACGGTTTCGGTCTTGGGAAGAGAAGAGAGTGGGCCCGCCAACTTCTAACCAAAGCTTTATAAATAAGCCTTACCATGCCTGATCAGCCTAACCGTCTCCCTAAGCCGCAGGTTCATTAAAACTTAGAGGTTTTCTAATTAGTCTTTACTAATGGCACACCCAAAATGACACGAAACCAAACTACCTCGGAATTCGACGAAATTCGCACCGTAGCTAAATATCCACGCTACGAACACAACGATGAAGTCAAAATTAACTTTCGACGAACAGAACTCGAGTTATACCCACCCGAAGCCAAAACACAAGCATCCCCCGAGAGGCCACACCGGGTCACCCAAAATGACTCGGCTTGCTAGGGAGATCTTGCCAATAGGGTAAAAAATAGAGCACCCAGTTCTAAGGAGTTAAACCACACTCCACAAATGGCACAAGCCACGAAAACGCGTCACCGTAACGCCAAACGAGAATAAAAATAGTCGTAGAAAAATCGGGGGAGTTACATGTGTTCCCATTTTTTTTTATTACAAATGAATTTAGAAGATAAGTTATTGTGTATTGAAGGAACACCCCAAACCACAAGTGTAGATGTTATTCCTTCACTACCGGCATAGAGTTCCCAAGCAAAGATGAGTTAGGGTAATGAGCTCGTAAGGTTGGCAGTAGTCTTGGATTTATTGTTATCATTCAACGGTTAGATAAGCTAATAGCCTGTGCAAGGCCTAGAATTTTACTTGGTTGTCAATACAACAAAGGTTATGTTAAGAAAAATGTAAGAAAAAGTAGCTCAAAACCTAGTGATTATCCTTTTGTTATTTAAGGTCAAAATGATGCAAAAGTGAGTATTTGGAGAGTTAAAGTAATGTGTGGTACTCATAACCACAGTTTTTTATATCTTGAAGCTCACTCATATGCAGGTAGATTGGATGAAAGTGAATAAAATTTTTTGCAGGATATGTATGCTTCCGTGGAATCAAGAAAAATCTGATTGGCTTTGAAGAAAATAAATATTTATAACAAAAAAATGATAAGAATAATATACAATAACAAGTTTAAATTCTATAGAAAAGAGTTGGATTGACGTACTCATATTCAGTTTTTGTATAAGTTTTTATGTGATGCAGGTTATGTGAGTTATAATCATGTTGATCTCAACTTCATCTTAGAAGTTGATATTTCGCTCTTCTGACCTCTATCAAGCTGAGTAACATGTTCCCAGATGCTTTTATTATTGGTTGCACTTACAAAACTAATATATATAGATTGCCTCTACTTTCTATTATTGGGAAGACATCAACAAATGTGTCCTTTTTCTAAGTTTGCCACTATGTCAAATGAACCAGAGGCGAGCTATGAGTGTTTTATGGAATATTAAATCCAAGATTGTTACCACTTGTTTTGTGATTGAAAGAGATATTGCACTTATTAATGCATCAAGCTAGCTTTCTCTCAATCAAATGTTATATAATGTTAGCTACATATCAATAAAAATATATTAGCACATTGCAAAAAAATTTCAAAGAAGGTAAGGAATGTGAGGCCATCTTTTTTGTATGACAAAACTTTGTAAATTCACCAACAGTGTATGAGATTAATCTGAGACACAACTCTATGATAACATGCTATGAAGATAAATATCTAAGTTTTATTCATTATGTTGTTACGACTTGAATTGATCCTTACAAAGACTGCTTCGTGTCAGTTTGGATAAATAATTTTTTTATATAGGCAATTGTACAACCAACCTTTTGGAGAGCGACCATAACCAATTAAAAAGATTTTTTGGAGTTATCTATCGACAACTTGAGTACAGTTTGAAGATCATTTGATTAAATGATAACTTTACAGCACATTGAGATCATAAAATCATTTTGGCAATGTATTATACATGTAAATTACATGATTAGTGGGTCTTTGTATTCAACTTTGGTTGATTCTATATCTATTGTTGCCCTAGGTATTATTAAAAAGGATGAAGAATTTGTAAAGTATAGTTTTCTCGAAGAGACGGATTGCATACTTAAAGTAAGGAACACACTCAGTTTTCCATGCATACATGTGTTGGTGATTTACATGAATCAATCAAGTGCATTCCCCTTATGTATGATCAATATGTATTAGAAAAAATTGACATTTGATGCAATCCCTACAAAAGCAATATATATTAAGGAAGAGAGTATGTCATCTTGGGACATACAAACAGAGTTAGATTATCTAATTAAAAATTACAACAGCTCAAATGACATTCACAAGCATGAACTTAAAAGAACCGTATGAGAACTCTTGGATCCTTCTACAAGCAAAACAATAGAACCTTATATACCATTACGTTTGGAAGGCCGACCAAAGGGCATCAACAATAAAGTGAAGGAGGATTTAAAATCAATAACACTGGATCCTTCACATTTTGAACATGCTATTATGCATGAACAACTACAGTTTAAGAGAACTTGCACAAAAAAGCGATCCTAACAATAAGAGATTTTTAAATTGCATTCGGAAAGGAATGCCTCCTTATATTTCAAAATATATACTTGATGCCATAAATGTTACAGGAAATGGGAAATACGGTTATTGTGTGAATAGTCATGCTTTAGACATGGTAGAGAACTGGCAAAAAGTAGGAAATGACATGTTGAAGGAGCGCCAAGAGAAGGCAATTTTATAATCAGATATATTTGGGAGTGTGAGGCTACATAAATTAATGTAATCTCTAGATTACAATTAAATTCTAATTCTGATTGACAAATGAATGTTAGTGTCAGACATGATATTAGTAATTGCATCTTGCTATAATGTGGTAGTTGTTTATTATTCTCAATTTCAATCTTTCACATTTATATCATTACACTCTAAGCCTTCAAGAAGCCAAAAGATTGTTTTATTGTTTCAATGACACTTGTTCTAGGAAGCATGAAATATGTAACATCCTTCAATCAACTAGACCCCTAGGATTTTGTTTTGTCATGACTAGGTCATGACAAAACAATCAGAAGCTCTTAACCAAGTGGGCAATGCCCAAGGTGAAAAATCATCTTGGTTTGCCTATAGCTCATCCTCAACATTTAGACCTAAGGTTTGACTTTAGGGAAACAACTTGGTCCCATGACCCTACTACAACACCCCTAACACCTTGGGTAGTCCATAGGGTCACTAAGGACCCACTGTGGGCAGTCAAAGTGGTTAAGTTGACCTAAGTCAACCCTAACCCTAAATGGGTAAAACTAGCCTACTTAGGGTCAATTGACCTTCCCTTAGCCAAGTGGACCCCACCCATGCCCTCCAAACCCTTAAGTGAGGTCAATGAGTCACCAAGGACCCATTGGGGTCAACCCTAGTGGCTAAGTTGACCCAAGTCAACTCTAGCCCCAAATTGGTCAATGTGCCCTTAATAAGGGTCAAGTGACCTCCAAGGTGCCAATTTAACCCTACTCATCCCTACCTAGACCTTAAGGGAGGCCATTAGGTCACCAAGAACCCATTGATGGAGACACAAAAGGTCAATTTGACCAAGGTCAACCCGAGTCTAGGTTAAGTCAAACTTAGCTAAAAAAGGGCTAACCCAAGCTCAAGCCATCTTTCCATTTGCGCTAACCTTATTTCCATGAACAATTTGGGTTAGTGGGCTGCCAATAGGCTGGAGTGATCAGCAAGGTCAACCTTGATGACTAGGAGAGAGAAAACTCCAAATTCCCTTTAATGGAGGAGAGAGAAAGAGAGGGGAGTAATGGGGGAAGACCTTGGGTGTAACACCCCTATCCGTCACATGGCATATAGCAGTAGGTCCGGTCGGGGCCCGATGCCATATACTACAGACAGACCGGTTGGTTACGCGTTGAAACCATTCAACCAATCACAACGTCCTACACAGCATCTAGCGGAAGCAATTAAAAAGTGGCAAAGTTAAGAACCTTGCTAATATGAATGTCCACTGAACCAAAACATAGGAATGTTGAATACACAAAACAACAACTGTCCTTAAGGCCTTACAATGTTTACTTAATAAAACATGTCTTTCAAACCTCGGCACGCAGGCCGGCCATACATGAGATAAATGGAAAACATAAAAAGTTAGGCCTTCGAGGGCCGGCACAGCATCATGGGCTTTAGCCCGCTATTTCCCGCTCGGCTCCGCAGCACCTGCAAGCAACAATCCACTGCCCGGTGGTAAACAAAATAATGGTCAGCTAAGCTGACCAAATTATAATGATCCCGCCCCCAAAATCGGGGCGGCGATGCTCTTTCCCTGCACTTTATTAGTATAAGCATCAAAGTAGTGTAAACACACTTCATCACAGGCGCAGGCTCGCACGGCCCCACGCCCCATGCACTCAAGGCACATTTACGATAGACCGGCCAATGTCACGTCAATTAAAGCCATAGACGTTCCCGTTCCACCACCGCCCCTTGGAAGGCCAACCATATTAGCATTTTCCCTTCCTGGCCTTGGTCACGACAATTTAAGCCATAGATTGCCGAAGACCCTCATCCATGCCAACGGTTCCACCGAACGACATAGATCGGGTACGGTTCCTCCTGACCCGTGCTCACACCGCAACGACAATTTAAGCCATATGCGCAAGTCAAGACTCACCGAGTCCCGTTTCCACCACAATAATCACATAACCCGGTTATGTTCACGTTGGCTCCCCGGCCACCATGTTGGCAAAGCACGCTTTTGCCCAGTTTTCTTCGTGCACCTTGGAGTTAATCTCTAAGGCTCCTTGTTGAAATCTACCATATAGAAAACCCGAAAACGCCCAAACACCCGGAGTCTTCCCCGGTTCAAATGCAATGAAACATCACCGATCCAGACAAACTTTTCCAGATAGGATTCACACACAATGCATATGCCCAGTTACGCATACAAACTCTACACAAGGGGGGCTTTTACATATCTACCCCAAGGAACGCCTCAACTCTTCGCTCACTCGCGAGATAGGGCTTCCTATGCAAAGGAAAAGAGGGCTTCACATGACCTAGGATGAGAATCGTTACCCTTGCATTTTTCCTCTGCGCCATGGAAATCCACGTGGATGAAAAGCACCACAATCTCCTTGCCTCCGCGGATCTGAAGACGGCTCACGATTTGGAGCACTGAAGCTCCTCCGGTGACCGGATCTTTTGTCTTCTTCCTCCTCCTTGCTCTCCCTTCTCTCTAGAACTTAAAGAGAGATGAACCCAAGTGAAATGAGGGCTTCTAAACCCTATTTCCGGGTTTAAACCGCCAACACCAACCCCCAGCCGTTGGATCCCAACATAAGAATATGAACGGCCACGATCGGGGCCAAAAATACAAAATCTAGGCCGAACACGGGTTGTAACACGACCATGTACATGGCCGTGTCACCAATTTTCCATCTCACCCGACGTTCCAACCAGCACATGGCATTCAACACGGCCTCCGGCACGCCCGTGTCACATGTAAAACGGCCGTGTCAAGGCCCGTGTCACGCCCCGTGTGTAACTACCAACACTTGATCCCCGAGGAGGACACGGCCTACGACACGGCACCCGATACGCCCGTGTCATAAGTGACACGCCCGTGTCTGGCCCCGTGTCACGCCCCGTGTGCACCTCACTCAACGATCGTTGAGTGTAAGGCTTTGAGTGACTGACACGCCCCGGGACACTCCCGTGTCCCAGGCCGTGTTCAGCCTCTCGACGATTGTCGACTCCAAAATCGTTGACCGTGCGGCCAACACTAAACCCGAGCACGACACGCCCTGGGACACGCCCGTGTCCCAGGCTGTGTCACCCCTGCCAAAACACATATTTGGCTCAAAACATCACCCGTCACCCTATTGAGTTTCGGTGCGTTACAAGCTACCGGTTTCAGTCAAGCTTAAATGAATTCGTGGACGAATTCACTTTAAGGGGTGGTGTGCACATGTGTGTGCGTCATCGTTATAACATGAAAAGAACCTATGAATGTCTACTTAGGAATGAAAATACACTTGTTTGAGGAACCTGCGTGTTCCTATAATTGCTATTTGAAATATTATTGGGTCGCTTATTGGTGTTTTGCATGATTATAGGTGACCAGAAGTGGTGCTGACCGTCTGAACGACCAGGTTCTGAGGCAAGCAGCGCACCTAATGATGCTCCTGCAAAACCTCCGTCTGCCGAGACCATTAGATTGGTGGCAGAAGCTATCTTTGCTATGATTAATGCGTAACCTGCAAGGCAGGTGCAGCAGCCTGCTCCTGTGGTGGAGCAAGTGCCGCTCCAAGCGGCGGAGCCTAGAAGGGTGGAACAGGTGGCGGTGGAGCCGGAGTTGCCTCGGAGAGCAATTGAGAGACAGCTTAAGCATGTGATGGGCTTCCACCCACCAGTGTTCTCGGGAACGGGAACCCCAACCCAGGCCGAAGATTGGCTCTCAAGAGTCAATATGGTGATGACAACAACATAAACGGAAGAGTGGCAGAAGACCACGATAGCAACGTTCCTATTGGACGGGGATGCGAGATTATGGTGGGAAGGACTGGAGCTACACCAGTTGAGGGGAAGGCTGTTGGCTGAAGTACCTATGGAGGAATTTTCGAGATTGTTCATGGCTCGATACCTCCCCTCAGTGCAGAGGATCGCATTGGAGAACGAGTTCCAAAGGTTGGTGCAAGGAGATAGCACCGTGGATAAGTATCTCCACAAGTTCACTCGTTTGGGGAGATACGCTGGTGCTACCTTTGCCGATGAGGAGCGCAAGACAAACCGCTTCTATGAAGGGTTAAGAGATGATTTGAGGTTGTTACTTTCGGGGCCTATGGCGCAGGGTTTCCTAACCTTGGTCAACACAGCCCGGTCCTTGGAAAAGTACATGAAGAATGTGCAAGCTAAGAAGGAACTCGGTGGAAAGAAATCAGAGTTCAAAGCGCCGACTACATCGAATTCGGGTTATCGCAAGTTATACAAGAAGGCTAGGACGTCGGGTCCAGCCCCTTCTTCAGGTTCCTCGGGGACGACTACCAACCGAACCCCGGGCACTTGTTTTACTTGCGGAAAGACGGGGCACTTTTCCCGCGATTGCTGGAGCGGACGTCCAAATTCCGAGAGAAAACAAGGAGCCACTTATGAAGAAAAGGGGAAAGCGGTGGAGTCAACCGCGTCCCATTATGCTCCGACTCAACCTAGAGTCTACAACTTGGGCCAGCAAGAGGCGATCAAGCAGGCCGACGTGGTGACATGTACGGTTTAATTTATAGCAAGTTAGCTTTAAATACTATTACCTAGTGCTTGTTAGCTTATATTGGTTGTGTAGGCTTTATTCTTATTGACGATAGTCCGACACGAGCACTATTCGATACGGGAGCTTTACACTCCTTTGTGTCTGAAAGCTTTGTATCGCGCATCGGAGTCCCTTCTTTGATGGCAAAGGACAAATTGGATGTGCTGCTACCGAATGGTTGTTCGATGCGTGCGGACAGAGTGTGCACCGTAAAAGTTCTTATTGGAAACCAAGAGTTCGACTTGCTAGCATCATTGCTGCCGCTAGTAGAGTTCGACGTTATCTTTGAGATAGATTGGCTTTCGGAGCAGAAGGCCTATATTGATTGCAATAATAAGGAGGTCAAGCTGGGTGTTGGACAGGAGACAACATTCACGGGACTAAAGGGGTCTAGCAGGATGCTGATGTCTGCTCTTCAGGTGGTAAAGGCAGTTCGTGCTGGCGCAGAGCTGTTCTTCGCAATAGTGGGGGCTGTAGAGCCAAAGTCCGCATTGGATAGTATTCTCGTGGTTTGTGAATACCCCGATGTGTTCCCGGATAGTCTTCCCAGAGCCCCACCGCAGCGTGAGATCGACTTCACAATCGAGCTCGTGCCAGGTGCCAAACCTGTGTCACGTTCTCCTTATAGGTTGGCGCCTAAGGAGATGGCAGAACTGAAGGTTCAACTGGAAGAGTTGTTGGAGCAAGGGTATGTGCGTCCAAGCTCATCGCCTTGGAGCGCACCGGTCCTCTTTGTTAAGAAGAAGGACGGGAGTCTGCGGTTGTGTATCGACTATAGGGAGTTGAACAAGATAACGGAGAAGAATAAATACCCGATCCCAAGGATCGATGATCTCTTCGATCAGTTAGTCAGATCGTCGGTGTATTCAAAATTGGATCTGAAGTCTGGGTATTATCAGCTGAGGATAAGGGAGTGTGATATCCCGAAGACGGCGTTCAACACAAGGTATGGGCATTTCGAGTTCAAGGTCATGCCGTTTGGACTGACGAATGCGCCATCGGTGTTTATGGATTTGATGAACTGAACATTCCGAGATTTTCTGGACCGCTTTGTGATCGTCTTTATTGATGACATACTAGTGTTCTCGCAGTGCGAGGAAGACCACTTCAAGCACTTGCATCTGGTGTTGGAGACACTGAGGAGGAACGAGCTCTATACAAAATTCTCCAAATGCGAGTTCTGGCTACCCTCAGTAGCATTCCTTGGTCACATTGTCAGTGGGGAAGGTATAGCGGTGGATCCGGCGAAGATTGTTGCAATACGGGAGTGGCTTGTGTTGTCTTCGGTAGCGGAAGTCCGGAGTTTTCTTGGGCTTGCCAGCTATTATAGGCGCTTCGTGGAGAACTTCTCGCGGATAGCGTTACCTCTCACGAAGTTGACAAGGAAGGATCAGAAGTTCTTGTGGACGCATGAGTGCATGCAAGCGTTTGAGGAGCTGAAGGGACGGTTGACCACGGCGCCGGTGTTAAGTTCGCCGAGTGGGACCGAGGGCTTCGAAATTTATAGTGATGCCTCAGGTAGTGGTTTGGGCTGCGTGTTGCTGCAGCATAGGAGCGTAATAGTGTATGGATCGCGTCAGCTGAAAGTGAACGAAAGGAATTATCCAGTCCATGAATTGGAGTTGGCGGCCGTGATATTTGCGCTTAAGCTGTGGAGACACTACTTGTACGGCGTAAAGGTCGATATCTATACCGACCACAAGAGCCTGTAGTACCTATTGGATCAGAAGTATCTCAACATGAGGCAGCGTAGATGGATGGAGTTCCTGGGGGACTAGACATTCAAGATTCATTATGTACCCGGGAAGGGCAATGCAGTTACGGATGCGTTGAGTCGCAGGGCTCCCGCCCAAGCCAACTGGTTGTCTGTTCATGATGAGAGGCTAGTACGGGAATTGGAGGCTTTGGAGATCAGTTGTGTGGACAAGCAGTCTAGCGCCAAAGCATTGTTGAATTGGACGGAAGTTCAGTATGACCTGCCTGATCGCGTTCGGTAGGCGCTGGAGTTGGATACTGGCATGAAAGAGCTTATGGATACAGCTTTTGATGGGTCAAATTCCCAGTTTTCGGTTGTGGATGGGCTCCTAAGGAAGGACCATCGTTTGTGCATCCCAAGCGGGGGTATCTACGGGCGGAGTTGATGTACGAGGCCCATAATACCAAGTACTCAATCTACCCAGGGAGCACGAAGATGTACCAAGACCTAAAGAAGCTGTTTTGGTGGCCAGGACTCAAGAAGGATGTGGCTCTGTTTGTGGCTAAGTGTCAAACCTGCGCCTTGGTAAAGGCAGAGTGTCAAAAGCCTGGAGGATTCTTTAAATCCTTGCCTATTCCGGAGTGGAAGTTTGATGACATATCGATGGACTTTGTGCATGGCTTGCCAAGGTCGCAGAAGGGGAACAATGCCATCTGGGTGATCGTAGACCGGTTAACAAAGGTGTTGCACTTTATTCCGCATAGGAAGGATTACTCAGTGGAAAAACTTGCAAAGCTATATGTGGATAATATAGTAAGATTACACGGTGTGCCGCGCAGCATCGTGAGTGACCGGGATGGGCGTTTTACGTCCAACGATTGGAGGTTGGTGCAACAGATGTTGGGGACTAAATTGAAGTTCAGCACAGCCTTTCATCCGCAAACGGATGGGCAAACCGAGAGAGTCAACAGAACGTTGGAAGACATGCTCTGCATGTGTGTTCTAGACTTCGGGAAGCATTGGGAAGACCACCTATATTTGGTGGAGTTTGCGTACAACAACAGCTACCATGAGAGTATTCAGATGGCGCCCTTCGAGGCCCTATATGGTAGGAAGTGTCGTACGCCGTTATCGTGGCTTGAAACGGGTGAGGCAAGGTTGTATAATAAGCAGGAGGTGGAGAGTGCTACTTCTTTGGTGCGGATCATTCGAGAGCATTTGCTGACCGCTCACGACAGACAAGCTAAGTACTACAATGCCAAACACCGGAACGTGGAGTTCGGGGTCGGCGATTGGTTGTACTTGAAGATAAAGCCATTCAAGGGTGTTTCGCGGGTGAGATGCTTGAAGAAGCTGAGCCCAAGATACCTTGGACCCTTTGAGATTCTGGAGCGGGTCGGCGAAGCGGCTTATCATTTGAATCTATCGGTGGAGTTGAGTGGACTACACGATGTGTTCCACATCTCTGTATTACGGAAGGTAGTGCAAGAGCCTTCGCAGGTGATCGCAGTTGATAAAGTGCCAGTGGACGAAGGGTTGACGACTAGGGTCAAGCCCGTTCGTATTGAAGACTCTGAGGTCAAGAGGCTCCGTAACAAGGAGATCCAGATGGTCAAGGTCCGGTGGGACAATTGCGGTCGGGAGGAACTCTCTTGGGAACGGGAGCAAACTATGCTGGAGGAGTACCCAGAGTTATTCCACTCAGGTACCGCTTAAAGTTTTCCATTTTCTTTCCTTTAGAAATTTCGTGGGAGAAATTCTTTTAAGAGGGAGAGAGTTGTAACGCCCCGAAACTCAATAGGGTGACGGGTGACGTTTTGAGCCAAATATGTGTTTTGGCAGGGGTGACACGACCTTGGACACGGTTGTGTCCCAGGGCGTGTCGTGCTCGGGTTCAGTGTTGGCCGCACGGTCAATGATTTTGGAGTCGATGATCGTCGAGAGGCTGAACACGGTCTGGGACACGGGCGTGTCCCAAAGCGTGTCAGTCACTCAAAGCCTCGCACTCAACGATCGTTGAGTGTGGTGCACACGGGGCGTGACATGGGGCCAGACACGGGCGTGTCACTTATGACACGGGCGTGTCATTTATGACACGGGCGTGTCGGGTGCCGTGTCGCAGGTCGTGTCCTCCTCGGGGATCAAGTGTTGGTAGTTACACACAGGGCATGACACGGGCCTTGATACGGTCGTGTCACATGTGACATGGGCGTGTCAGAGGCCGTGTCGAATGCTGTGTGCTAGTTGGAATGTCGGGTGAGACGGCGAATGGGTGACACGGCCATGCACACGGCCGTGTTGTAACCCGTGTTCGGCCCAGATTTTGTATTTTGGCCCCGATCGTGGCCGTTCATTTTCTTATGTTGGGATCCAACGGCTAGGGGTTGGTGCTGGCGGTTTAAACTTGGAAATAGTGTTTAGAAGCCCTCATTTCACTTGGGTTCATCTCTCTCTAAGTTCTAGAGAGAAGGGAGAGCAAGGAGGAGGAAGAAGACCAAAGATCCGGTCACCGGCGGAGCTTCAGTGCTCCAAATCGCGAGCCGTCTTCGGATCCGTGGAGGCAAGGAGATTGCAGTGCTTTTGATCTGCCTGGATTTCCATGGCGCCGAGGAAAAATGCAAGGGTAACGATTCTCACCCTAGGGCATGTGAAGCCCTCTTTTCCTTTGCATAGGAAGCCCTCTCTCGCGAGTGAGCGAAGAGTTAAGGCATTCCTTGGGGTAGATATGTAAAGTCCCCCCTTGTGTAGAGTCCGTATGCGTAAACGAGCATAGGTATTGTGTGTGAAGCCTATCCGGACAAGTTGGTCTAGATCGGTGATGTTGCATTGCATTTGAACCGGGGAAGACTCCGGGTGTTTGGGCATTTTCGGGTTTTCTACGTGGTAGATTGCAACAGGGAGCCTTAGATATTAACTCCAAGGTGCACCCGGAAAACTGGGCAAAAGCGTGCTTTGCCAACATGGTGGCCGGGGAGCCAATGTGAACATAACCGGGTTATGTGATTATTGTGGTGGAAACGGGACTCTGTGAGTCTTGACCTGCGCATATGGCTTAAATTGTCGTTGCGGTGTGAGCACAGGTCATGAGGAACCGTACCCGATCTATGTCGTTCGGTGGAACCGTTGGCATGGATGAGGGTCTTCGGCGGTCTATGGCTTAAATTGTCGTGACCAAGGCTAGGAAGGCAAAATGCTCATATGGTTGGTCGTCCAAGGGGCGGTGGTGGAACGGGAACGCTTATGTCTTGAATTGACGTAACATTGGATGGTCCACCGTGAATGTGCCCTGAGTGCACGGGGCGTGCGGCCGTGCGAGCCTGCGCTTGTGATGGAGTGTGTTTACACTACTTTGATGCTTATACTAATAAAGTGCAGGGAAAGAGCATCGCCGCCCCAATTTTGGGGGCGGGATCGTTATAATTTGGTCAGCTTAGCTGACCGTTATTTTGTTTACCACCGGGCGGTGGATTGTGGCTTGAAGGTGCTGCGGAGCCGAGCGGGAAATAGCGGGCTAAAGCCCATGATGTTGTGCCGACCCTCGAAGGCCTAACTTTTTATGTTTTCCATTTATCTCATGTATGGCCGGCCTGCGTGCCGAGGTTTGAAAGACATGTTTTATTAAGTAAACATTGTAAGGCCTTAAGGCAAGTTGTTGTTTTGTGTATTCAACATTCCTATGTTTTGGTTCAGTGGACATTCATGTTAGCAAGGTTCTTAACTGTGCAACTTATTAATTGCTTCTGCTAGGTGCTGTGTAGGACGTTGTGATTGGTTGAACGGTTTAAACGCGTAACCAACCGGTCTGTCCGTAGTATATGGCGTCGGGCCCCGGCCGGACCTACTACTATATGTCATGTGACGGATAGGGGTGTTACATTGGGGCACACTCTCCCCCTTCCCCAAGCTCTCCATTCATTTCATTATGGCCTATGGAATAAATTCCACATTGAAGCCAGCCAGCCAGCTACCAATGGAGGAGCCCCCAAGCCATGGCCAAATTCAAGCTTCATGCTATTAATAGCTTTGAATCTTGACCCACTTAACTCTCCCCATTAAGGGTTGGAATCAATTTCTCTAGGGGAGAGGAGGAGTCCCCAGCCATTTCCCGACCTATTTATGCTCAGATTCACCCCCCATACCATGGACGAAATTTGCATTAAGGGGCCATTAATGGCCACTTAATGCTTGGCCCCTCCCCTCCACCTTTTTACATATCTAAAAGCATCCCTAGATCCAGGGAAAGCTTTTCCACACCTTACCCGAAGGATACGAGCGTGTTCACTGTGCTGTTATAGAGCTCCAGCGACTCCTCCACCACTAATGGCATCCCGGCGATCGACGCGTCTCTAGGCCGCAAGCAAGATCCTCCCCTCCTTCTTCTCCTATGGGTAGATCTTAGGGGTCATTTAGAATAAAAATCAGGCTCAATTGAGCCCAATCAAAGCTCTTGTTTTCATGGTTTTCCGTCAAAAAATTCACCTATCGGGATCGCCGGAGACGGCCCCTCCGGCGTCCGTATCGCCGCCAATCGATGGCCCCACTTCGTCGGAGGTGGTGGTGGTGGCCGGCTAGGGAGGTGACCGGGTGGATGACAGAGGTGGCTGGAAGTTGGCCCAGGTTCGGGCAATCCAAGCCCTTGGCTGGGGGAGGAAGACAATCCAGCAGCCGCCGGATCTTGCATCAAGATCAGTGTTGATCATTTCAATCTTTTAATTTTAATGTTTTTTTGTATTATAACAACAGACACTTTCTAAAATTAATTAAAAATACTTAGAGGCCCCTTATGAAAAAGTTTTCAACATGAAAATTGTAGATATGCGAGTCTACTATATTTTCAAATTTATTTCAATCAATTTAGGTAAGTGATCTGACCACAACACTCATTTTGGTGCAACCTATATCTAGGTGTGACCAGTCACAAAAATTATTGACCACACCAAACCACTCACCCAAATACCTTGAAATTTATGGCATAGGCTTTTTATAACCTTCCCCACATACTGTCCAAAAATCAGAATTTTTGGACAATAAGTTTCTATAGTTTTGTGAATAATTTAATAAATCATATGGAATTTAATTAGGTGCCTTAAACTCCTCAAAACCTCCAAAATTTTGGTGAGTTATCTTGGGGAATAGTATAAGGATCCATATTTATTTTCATCACTTTTGGTGATGGTTTAGTATGGAAACAAGCAAACCCTAAGTTGGCTCAATAAGGGGTAATTAGGTCATAGTACCTTTTGTGGGTTTAAGTGGTCAAATCACCTCAATAGAGGCTGAGACTTTGCCCACTGGTTTGTTATGACCTTGGACACCCTACCATGGGAGATGGGATGGATTGGGGTAGATTTTCCCTAGGACCCAAGACCAACCCTAAGGATGGTCTTTGGTATCTTGTGAAGGGCATGGTGTCAAATGATCTTGAAATGATTTGAAATTTGGTGGAGAGGACTATAGAGTAGTTAGAATCCTCTGGTAGAAATCTTATTAGATTTAAAAGTTGTTAAGCCCCTCAAAACCCTAACACTAGTTTAGGGCACAAACCTTGTAGTGGTAGAATAGGTTATTAAAACTCATTGAACAAGTGATGAAACTTTGGTAGTATAGTTATAGGGTTAGTATGAACCTCTGGAAATTTAATTGGGAATTTTAGAACATTAATCTTAGTACTTCCTTTGTAATGCATGAGTTAGCCCTACTTAATTATTTAGATATTGTGAATTCACTGTCCATTGGAAAGTCATGAAAATTGGGCAGAGGGAGTTTTAGGCCATTATACTAATGTATGAATTTTTCTAGAATTTTTAAATACATAATTACGGTACCTACTTCACAAGCTCATAAATTTGGAAACTTGTTAAATAATTTATTTAGAGCTCATTTATTGTTGAAAAATTATAAAACTTTATCAGTAGTGTTCCTAGGTTAATATTCACATATGAGGATTTTATTATTATTTTTAGATGAATAATTGATGTACTTAGTTCATTAACCTATTAACTTATAAATCATTTTTAGAGTTCATCATTCACTTATAAATTATGAAACTTGACCTGGAGTGTTTATATGTCTTTATGTTCATATTTGAATTTTCTTAGAATTTTTGAAAGTATATTGGCAGTACTTGTCTCTTTAATTTTTTTAATGTAGGTTATATTCAAAAATTATGTTTAGAGGTTTAAGTCTTACTGAAAATTTGGAGACCTTAAATTTACTAATAAGTAGTTGTCTTTTAATTATCATAATTTTGTGAAACATTTTGCATGGCTGAAAATAGTACTTCATGTTCAAACTAAGGAATTTGGATCTCTTAGGAAATTAAATAAATTATCAAGTAAATTAGGAAAATTATAAACTTCTGGATTTAGGCTAATCATGTTATGATAGATCCCCAATAATTATTATAGAGATATTGGATGATAATTATGAGTACCTCCCATTGTATATATCATATAGCTTAGGATGATCTGCATTTAGTAAAACTGCAGAAATCATGATATGGTGCAAATTTAACCCAGAGAGTTGGGATGTTAGTGTATTGATCTGGTAAGTGAAATGAGTTCATCATCGGGAGCTGTGATAAGGAGTGGGAGGTTTGACTAGTGTTAGGAGGTACTCGGGGTTGACGAAACATCATTTTCCCCGTGACGAGAGAGAAAGAGTCAAAATACTCTAGGATTAGATCCAGTATGACATTAAAGGGATTGGGAGTTGGGTAATAACCAATAATAATAAGTGCCTTGCGAAAGGGAGCTTTGGGCTTCAACCCATCGTTGTTCATAGTGACCTTTGAGAGCCCTTCACGGGGTATGTCGGGGGCAGTCCTGGGCTAACCTAAACAGTAGGAATAATAAACTTCAAGAGCAACTAGTATAACTAGGGTTTCACTTCTCACACCCCGATGTCTCGGGAAGTTAGTTTGACTAGGACGTCTAGGCGGTAGGCTCGTTGGTTGATACATCAAGGATTGCATGTGCACAAAAATAAGGTGGTGGGTCTTCGGTATTGGATGGTCATTCACACCGACGTCAATACTTTGACTCGGCAGTGTAGGACACTTGGCCAGGGAAAGTCTGGTGGATATGACCAGCATAGTACGTGGTGACTCTAGGTTGTGTCCTTCTAGAGGCGTATGTAAGGGCTAAGCCTGGTACTGTCGATACCCGCCTAGGAGTGGGGGGCCAAACCCACTATCTCCGTTTGCCACTACGGAAGTTCTTGAGAGTGAAGCTAGCTGCCCAAATAGGGGAAACTAAAGGTCTGTGCGCATAGAGTCGTGTGTGTGGGTTGCACTACATGGAAATAAACATTAACCCACATAACATAGCATTCCACACCATGGCATCATAATTCAACCCTTACCCCTAAAGTATAAATCGGTATGAGACGGTTTATACATTAGGCCTTGCAAAACGAACCCTTAGCATATAGACTTGTGTGGGCAAGACTATAAGTTAAGGTTATGCTTTATAATATCTTTTAAACTACTTACAACCGACACCCTATCGTATTGATAGGAATGGGATTATTTATGTGATGGGAGTCTTATAGAAGATCCCTTGGCTTATGTGTTCGTTTCAGCGATCATATAAGTTAAGGTTCCATATTTCATTTTTGATATGTTGAATCACTTACTGCTTATTCTACCTGATATATAAAACTGCTAGATTAGCTCCACTATCACTTGCCATTTTGTACTCTCCACTTTCATACCTTCCCTTTCCTTCTCCCTGCCCGGTGCCTAAGAGCCATGGGAGGAGGGGTAGGGGATGATAAGGCTTAGTCTTTATGACTAATGGTTTTCGGACCACAACATTACAGGGGCTCCGGATGGGAGACAGGGACCAGCAGCACAGGGACCAGCACCAGCGGAGTACGGTGCGCATAGAGGTAGGCCAGTCTAATACCCGAGCACCGGTGACCAGCTCCATGAGTGATTAGTCTTTCTTATAGCTTCCTCGAGAGATTGTAGTGAAGATCTGATGTATCAGGCTTAAGCCCATTTATATTTCATTTGTACTGTTCTATTGCAGTACTCTCTCTTTTCTATATTTATGGACTTGTTGTGATTTCTCATCTTTATATGATGTTTGTGGACTCAATTATATTTCAGTTTATGATTACTACTCACTCTTTGATGATAGAAAATGTACAACCCCGTATTCACCGAGTAGGGTCCGTTCGGCAAGCGCAGGACCAGCTTTGGGTTTTTAAGCTTTTTGAAGAGTTTTACACTCTTGGTAGCCAATTTTTGCCTAACTCTTGTAATATACTAGTAGGGGGAGGAAAAATCTACCACTTTCCCCGGCCCCTTTTGGAGGGAGGGTGCGGCAAGTTGGACGACACCCGCCCGGCTTGATAGGCATGAGGTCGGAGCGGCCCGCGGCTAGGTCTCGGCCCGAGCGGCCTGCTCGCGCGGGTAAGAGCAGCTTGCGGCCAGGCATCGCCCTAAGCGGGCTGCTTACGCGGGCGAGAGTGGCCTGCGGCCGGGCTCTCCCCCCAAGCGGCCTGCTCGCGCGGGCGAGAGCGGCTTGCGGCCAGGCCTCGCCCGGAGCAGCCTGCTCGCGCGGGCGAGAGCGGCCGACGGCCAGGCCTCTCCCCGAGCGGCCTGCTCGTGCGGGCGAGAGCGGCCTGTGGCCAGGCTCTCGCTCCGGGCGGCCAGCTCACGCGAGCGAGAGCGGCCTATGGCCAGGCCGCCCTCGAGCGGCCTGCGGCCGGGCTCTCGCCCTGAGCGGCCTGCTCGCGCGGATAGAGCATCCTGCGGCCAGGTGGTGGGGATTTCTTAGCCTCCATTCCTCCTAGGCCTCTTTGGGTTGTACTTTTACCCTTCCCCCCCCTAGTGTGGAGGTTTTCTATTGGCTCGAGGCCTTTTTGCCTTAGGGGTATTTTGGTCATTTTACCCCCAGGACTTGGAAAAACTATAAATAGACCCCCTTGGGCGCCTTTGGAGAGATGAGATTTCCTTACCTCCTCTTCCCTTAGCTTAATCTTGGTAGAGTAGGAGAGCTCTACAAGGTGCCCAACTCAGCCACTTGGTGAGGGAGGGGAAGTGTTCTAGCAACCTTCCGGGTGTGTGGTTGGACCTCCATGCTAGAGCCGAGGGTCTGTTCATAGCTTCCTAGGTCTTTGGTCCGTGACGTTCTCTCGAGTGTAGTAGGTGTGAGGTCACCCCTCTTTTGGGACCCCGAACCCCACGAGAGGTCATTTTTGGCTTCAACAGTTATGGTGCGGTGAGCGTGGAGAGTGACCAGCATAGAAGATCCCGGGAGAGTGTCATGGCTGGTGATCAGGGAGGTGGTGACGATCTCGGCAAGCTCCCCAACTCCGGACCCTTCATGGGAAGGGAAGAGTTCATAGCATCAATCCAAGACATCTTGGGGATGCTCCGAAGTTTGTCTCCTCGGGGTGGCAGCTCCACTCCAACCCCTTAGGAGCTAGCTCCTCCCCCTCTCGATGAGTCAACTCCCAGGGGCCCAAGCGAGATGACCCCTGTAGGGGGAGAAGGAAGTGTACCAGGTAGGCGACCTGGGAAGGAACGGATGGGAGAAGGGGTCGAGCGAGACCTCACCGACCGGGAGTTGTTCCCCAGCCCAGCGAGTGCTAACCATCCAGGCGAGCAGGTCGCGCCAGTAAAGGTCGTGAGAACCCCCCTCAGGGGGTCACCCTTCAGCGAGTTGATCATCTCAGCCCCCGTTCCCGAGGGGTTCAGAGAGCCAGACATGACTTACTATACCGGGAAGGATGATCCCGTCCAACACCTGCAGTGGTTCGAGGATGCTGTCTCCATCAGGCCAATGACAGACGCCTTCAAGTGTCGTCTATTTGCGATCACCTTGAAAGAGAAGGCGAGAGACTGGTTCCATCAACTCCCTCCAAGGTCCATCTTCGGGTTCGAAGACTTGAGCCAGAGCTTTCAACTTCGCTTCTCCACCTCCAAGAAGAGGAAGAAAGGTCCCGAGTCCCTCTTCCTGATAAAGCAAAGGGCCGAGGAGTCGCTGACCCACTACGCTGACAGGTTCCAGGAGGAGGTCCTTGACATCCAAGAGGTGCCAGGGAATGCCCTCCAGATGGCGTTCACGGTGGGGTTGCGCGAAGGGTTCTTCAAGATGAGCTTGACCCGGAAGACCCCCTTTTCCTTCGAGGAGCTGATGGAAAGGACGACAGAGGAGATAGCCATGGAGGCAGTCAACCCGGCCTTTGTGAAGAAGTTGGCAAAGTTTACGGAGGTGGAGTCAAAAGAGCAAGGTGGCTCAAGGCACCAGGAAGGAAGGCAGAGAGAGGAGCCGAGAGCCCAGGGGTTCCAAAGACAGGAAGGTCCTGAGCCAGGCTGGAGGCAGCAGGGAGGACCTGCCCATGGTCCAGGAAGAGCTCTCATTCAGGATGGGGGGAACTTCATTGGGGGCCATGGGAGGTTCAACTTCCAAAGGCAAGCCCCTAGGCAGCTCCTTCCCCCACCCCAACAAGCAATGGCGATTGGACGAAGGGAGAAGAGGAATCGCAAGGGGAGAGGGGAAGGCAGAGTAGAGTTACCATACTGCGACTTCCACTATTTGGAGGGTCACGCTACGGCTACCTGCACCGAGTTCTTGGAAGTGAGGAGGACGAGAGCTCCAGCCCAGCAGCAGCTGGAGCGGATCGAAGCTCTGCCCCAAGGAGGTGGATGCGACGATGTATGCGAGGACCGGGTCGATGTAGGACCCCGAGGTTGCATAGCTGTGATCCACAGGGGGGGATCGAAGACGCTCGGAAGGAAATTCTCCATATAATGTACCGACGGAGCGTTGCCTCGATGTCCCAGACCCCTCCCCCGGAAGAAAGGATCTCCTTATTGTCAAAAGACATGCCGAAGCATGAGGACCCATTCTGCGACGCCCTGGTCATCTAGGCAGCCATCGAAGGCTTCACCGTCTCCCGGATCTTGGTTGATAATGGAAGCTCTGTCAACGTCATTTTCAAGAAAGCGTTTGAGGGGATTAAGGTGGAGTCAAGGAGGGTGGTGGCGTCGGATGGACCTCTGTTTGGATTCTCAGGTGAGAGAAAGGAGGTGGAAGGTGGAGTCGGACTCCAGGTGAAGTTAGGGGGGACCTCAAGAAACTGCAGGTTCGTCATTGTTTACGCTCCAAGCAGCTACAATGCCATCTTCGGAAGGCCCCTCATCAGCGCCTTCCGGAGTGTGCCCTCATCCTTCCACCAGTGCCTCAAGTTCAACTCAGAAGGGATCCAGCTCAAGATCAAGGGAGACTCCAGGATGGCGAGGCAGTTCTACGTCACGGCTGTCAACACCATCTCTTGGTTGGATAAGGCGGAGGAGATGGAGAATATCATGGAGAGCCTAAGCAGGATGGAGATATCTAGTGGAAAGTAATCGGATGATGACCACCATGCCCGGACCACCTGAAGAAGCCTCGCCTCGGCAGAGTCATGTATCTTTTTTTATGTTGTTGTAAGGAGTCCAACCCCCGACCGGTAGAGTCGGGGGGGGGGGGGGGTCATGTAACCCATCATTTTTCCCCTTTGGAGGATGTTGGATTTTTGTAAAATTTAGGTGACATGCCCTGTCCTCAAGCCCCCCGAGAGGATCTCCTCATGCAAGACTCTCACTAGCTGGATGGGTCGATGGTATCTCGGGGAGGCCAAGTTCCTTAGCTCCAAGATGATTCCGCTGCCAGGCAATCACTAGCTGGCAGGGCAGGTTGATCTCTTGTGGGAGCCAAGCTTTTTTTAGCTCTGAGATAATTCCACTATCAGTCTCTCGCTAGCTGGCAGGGCAGGTTGATCTCTTGTGGAGCCAAGTTCTTTTAGCTTCGAGATGATTCCGCTGCCAGGCTCTCACAAGCTGGCAAGGCAGGTTGATCTCTCGTAGGAGCCAAGCTTCCTTAGCTCTGAGATGATTCCGCTGTCAGGCTCTCACTAGCTGGCAGGACAGGTTGATCTCTCATCGGAGCCAAGCTTCCTTAGCTCCGAGATGATTCCACTGTCAGGCTCTCACTAGCTGGCATGGCAGGTTGATCTCTCGTGGAGCCAAGTTCTTTTATCTCCGAGATGATTCTGCTGCCAGGCTCTAGCTAGCTGGTAGGGCAAGTTGATCTCTCGTGGGAGCCAAGTTTCCTTAGCTCTGAGATGATTCCGCTGCCTGGCTCTCACTAGCTGGTAGGGCAGGTTGATCTCTCATGGGAGCCAAGCTTCTTTTAGCTCCGAGATGATTCCGCTATCAGGCTCTCACTAGGTGGAAGGGCAGGTTGATCTCTCGTGGAAGCCAAGTCATTTAGCTCTAAGATGATTCCGCTGTCAGGCTCTCACTAGCTGGCAGGGCAGGTTGATCTCTCGTGGAAGCCAAGTCCTTAACTCCGAGATGATTTCGCTGTCAGACTCTCACTAGCTGGCAGGGCAGGTTGATCTCTCGTGGAGGTTGACCTTTTACCTTGAGGGGGCCTCGCCACCCAGGCTCTCATCAGCTGGCATGGAAGGTTGCCCCCTAGGAGGTTAAGTGCTTTTTACCCCGAGGCTGTCTCATCACCCAGGCTCACATTAGCTGGCATGACAGGTTGACCCATCGGGAAGCTAAGTGTTTTCACCCCGAGGCTGTCTCGTCACCCAGGCTCCCATTAGTTGGCATGATAGGTTGACCCCTCGGGAAGCTAAATGTTTTCACCCCGAGGCTGTCTCGTCACCCAGGCTCCCATTACCTTGCATGACAGGTTGACCCCTCGGGAAGCTAAGTGTCTTCACCCTGAGGCCGTCTCGTCACCCAGGCTTCAGCGGGCATGACAGGTTGACCCCTCGGGGAGGCCAAGTGTTTTTTCGGTCCCAAGAAGGCCACTCAGTGAATACATTGGGTTGGATGTTTCTTTCCGAGCTTGTGCCAACCTCAAAAAGAGCGTGGATTGTGTACAATCCCGTATTCACCGAGTAGGGTCCGTTCGGCAAGCGCAGGACCGGCTTTGGGTTTTAAAGCTTTTTAAAGAGTTTTACACTCTTGGTAGCCAATTTTTGCCTAACTCTTGTAATATACTAGTAGGGGGAGGAAAAATCTACCTCTTCCCCCGGCCCCTTTTGGAGGGAGGGTGCGATAAGTTGGCCGGCACCCGCCTCGGCTTGATAGGCGTGAGGTCGGAGCGGACCGCGGCTAGGTCTCGGCCCGAGCGGCCTGCTCGCGCGGGAAATAGCGGCTTGCGGCCAGGCATCGCCCGGGGCGGGCTGCTCACGCGGGCGAGAGCGGCCTGCGGCCGGGCTCTCGCACCGAGCGGCCTGCTCGCGCGGGCAAGAGTGGCTTGCGGCCAGGCCTCGCCCTGAGCGGCCTGCTCGCGCGAGCGAGAGCGGCCGGCGGCCAGGCCTCGCCCCGAGCGGCTTGCTCGCGCGGGCGAGAGCGGCCTGTGGCCAGGCTCTCGCTCCGGGCGGCCTGCTCGCGCGGGCGAGTGCGGCCTGTTGCCAGGCCGCCCCCTGAGCGGCCTGCTCATGCCGGTGAGAGCGGCCTGCGGCCGGGCTCTCACCCTGAGCGGCCTACTCGCGCGACGAGAGCGGCCTCCGGCCAGGTGGGGGGGGATTGCTTAGCCTCCATTCCTCCTAGGCCTCTTTGGGTCGTACTTTTACCCTTTTTGCCCCCCAGTGTGGAGGTGTTCTATTGGCTCGAGGCCTTTTTGCCTTAGGGGTATTTTGGTCATTTTACCCCTAGGACTTGGAAAAACTATAAATAGACCCCCTTGGGCGCCTTTGGAGAGATGATATTTCCTTACCTCCTTCTCCCTTAACTTCATCTTGGTAGAGTAGAGAGAGCTCTGCAAGGCGCCCAACTCAGCCACTCGGTGAGAGAGGGGAAGTGTTCTAGCAACCTTTCGGGTGTGTGGTGGGACCTCCACGCTAGAGCCGAGGGTCTGTTCATAGCTTCCTAGGTCTTTGGTCCGTGACGTTCTCCCGAGTGTAGTAGGTGTGAGGTCACCCCTCTTTTGGGACCCCGAACTCCACGAGAGGTCATTTTTGGCTTCAACAGAAAAGGTCGTCAAAATCAGCGTTTTATAGTGGCAGCCTTCTCAAGTATCGGTGCCACCGCAAAACGGCTATTCTAGGCATAAGACCTCGGGGTTTGAAAAAAAGTGGTCTTATAAGTTGTATCAGAGGAAACTTCGATCGAAAGAGAAGTAGTCCACAAAAACCTTAGGCCACCCCACACGAGTTTAGTTGCGGACAAACTAGCAGCGGAAACAGTGGTGTGCCCATAAGGGAAATCACATGTAGAAGTCCATTTTATCTCTTTATTTTATCCCATTCGTACGCTACCTAACAATTAGAATTTCCTTGTAGCTTACGACGAACCCTACTCCACAGCAGGGGACACGTCAGGCTCCGAATATGGTTCCACCTCCACCGGCTCCAGCTCCGTTTCAACAGACGGAGATGGGGCAAACACTAACGACCATTATGGAGGCCTTCATAGCTCAGCAAGCCCCGACTCCACAGCAAAATCCCGGGGCCAACTGGATGAGTGTCTTCCGGGGACTTTCCCCTCCATCCTACCTAGGGACAGAGTCGGCAGTTCGTACGGAAGAATGGTTAGATATCATCTATAAGATGCATCCGGGGAATGACTCTATCTGGGTGATCGTGGACAGACTAACAAAGGTGGCCAGATTCATTCAAGTAGCGAAGGACGCTCTGGTAAGTGTATTAGTATGGAGATTCATCGAGCAGTTTGTGCGCTATCATGGAGTACCCAGGACTATCGTTTCAGATCGAGATGGGCGGTTCATGTCCAAGGAGTGGAGGTCAGTTCAGGCCTATCTGGGTTCTCGGTTGACATTCAACACGGCTTTTCACCCTCAGACCGATGGATAGATGGAGCGCACCAACCGTACATTGGATGATCTTCTGTGCCTATGTATTTTGGATCGCGGCGAGCCTTGGGAGAGATTGCTACCACTGATAGAGTTTTCGTACAACAACAACCATCAGTCCAACATAGACATGTCCCCTTACGAGGCATTATATGGACGGAGGTGCAGGACCCAACTATCATGGATTCAGGATGAGTATCTGTAAGCACTCGACTCAGAGTTTGTGGAGGGTACTGATGCTAAGGTTAGATTGATCCAGGACAGGATGTTGGAAGCCCAGAGCAGGCAGGCCAAATATTACGATATGAGGCATTGTCAGGTGGAGTTCCAGGTGGGAGACCGGGTTTTCTTGAAGATACAGCCGATGCATGGAGTCTCGCGGGTTCGCGGGCGGAAGAAGCTCAATCCGAGATATATGGGGCATTACATGATCCTGGAGAGGATCAGCCCCTTGTCTTATAGACTGGAGCTAACGCCGGAGTTAGCAGGATTGCATGATGTTTTCCACGTCTCCTAACTACGGAGGGCTCTACTACGCCCTGAGCAGCGGATTTCCACAGCCGACGGTCCGGTGACCTCAGATCGATCAGTCAGCTTGGAGCTGATCAGGATCGATGACACGACAGTACGGGTCTTGCGTCGCAAGAATGTTCCGCTAGTCAAGGTTCTGTGGAGAAACCATGAGCGGAAGGAGCATATATGGGAGCCACAGGACTTGATGCAGCAAAAGTACCTGGAACTCTTCGAGTCAGGTATACCTTAAACCTTAGGGATGTTACAATTTTCTTTTATTTCAGTAGAAACCCCCCGTAGGTTTAATCTTAATTTTGGGGACGAAATTTTTATTTTTATATATTGGGATTTGTAACATCCCTCAAACAACTAGACCCCTAGGATTTTGTTTTGTAATGACTAGGTCATGACAAAATCATCAGAAGCTCTTAACCAAGTAGGCAATGCCCAAGATGAAAAATCACCTTGGTTTGCCTATAGGTCATCCTCAATATTTAGACCTAAGGTTTGACTTTAGGGCTACAACTTGGTCCCATGACCCTACCACAACACTCCTAATACCTTGGGTAGTCCATAGGGTCACTAAGGACCCACTGTGGGCAGTTAAAGTTGTTAAGTTGACCTAAGTCAACCCTAACCCTAAATCAGTCAAATTAGCCTACTTAGGGTCAATTGACCTTCCCTTAGCCAAGTGGATCCCACCCATGCCATCCAAACCATAAGTGAGGTCAATGAGTCACCAAGGACCCATTAGGGTCAACCCTAGTGGCTAAGTTGACCCAAGTCAACTCTAGCCCCAAATTGGTCAAAGTGCCCTTACTAAGGGTCAAGTGACCTCCAAAGTGCCAAGTCAACCCAACCCATCCCTACCTAGACCTTAGGGGAGGCCATTAGGTCACCAAAAACCCATTGATGGTGACACGAAAGGTCAATTTGACCAAGGTCAACCCTAGTCTAGGTTAAGTCAAACTTACCTCAAAAAGGGCTAACCCAAGCTCAAGCCCTCTTTCCATTTGGGCTAACCTTATTTCCATGAAAAATATGGGTTAGTGGGCTACCAATAGGCTGGAGTGATCAGCAAGGTCAACCTTGATGACTAGGAGAGATAAAACTCCAAATTCCCTTTAATGGAGGAGAGAGAAAGAGAGGGGAGTAATGGGGGAAGACCTTGGGCGCACTCTCCCCCTTCCCCAAGATCTCCATTCATTTCATTATGGCCTGTGGAATAAATTCCCAATGAAGCCAGCCAGCCATCCACCAATGGAGGAGCCCCCAAGCCATGGCCGAATTCAAGCTTCAAGCCATTAATAGCTTTGAAGCTTGAACCACTTAACTCTCCCCATTAAGGGTTGGAATGAGTTTCTCTAGGAGAGAGGAGTCCCTAGCCATTTCCCGACCTGTTTATGCTTAGATTCACCCCCCATACCATGGCCGAAATTTTCATTAAGGGGCCATTAATGGCCACTTCAAGCTTGGCCCCTCCCTTCCCCCTTTTTACTCATCTAAAAGCATCCCTGGATCCAGGGCAAGCTTTTCCACACCTTACCCGAAGGAGACAAGCGAGTTCACTATGCTGTTGTAGAGCTCTGACGACTCCTCCACCACCAATGACATCTCGGCAATCGACTCGTCTCTAGGCCGCAAGCAAGATCCTCCCCTTCTTCTTCTCCTATGGGTAGATCTTAGGGGTCATTTAGAATAGAAATTGGGCTCAATTGAGCCCGATCGAAGCTCTTGTTTTCATGGTTTTCCGTCAAAAAATTCACCTATCGGGATCGTCGGAGACGGCCCCTCCGGCGGCCGTATCGCCCCCAATCAATGGTCACCACTTCGTCGGAGGTGGTGGAGGTGGCTGGCCAGGGAGGTGGCTGGGTGGCTGGAAGTCGGCCCAGGTTACGGCAATCCAGGCCCTTGGCTGGAGGAGGAAGACAATCCAGCAGCCGTCGGATCTTGCATCAAGATCAGTGCTGATCATTTCAATCTTTTAATTTTAATGTTTTTTTGGTATTATAACAACAGACACTTTAGAAAATTAATTAAAAATACTTAGAGTCCCCTTATGAAAAAGTTTTTAACATGAAAATTGTAGATATGAGAGTCTACTATATTTTAAAATTAATTTAAATAAATTTGGCTAAGTGGTCTGACCACATCACTCATTTTGGTGCAACTTATACCTAGGTGTGACCAGTCACAAAAATTATTTCCCACACAAAACCACTCACCCAAATACCTTTAAATTTATGGCATAGGCTTTTTATAACCTTCCCCTCATACTATCCAAAAATAAAAATTTTTGGACATATGTTTCTTTAGTTTTGTGAATAATTTAATAAATCATATGGAATATAATTAGGTGTCTTAAACTCCACAAAAACCTCCAAAATTTTGGCGAGTGATCTTGGGGAATAGTATAAGGATCCATATTTATTTTCATCACTTCTGGTGATGGTTTAGGATGGAAACAAGCAAACCCTAAGTTGGCTCAATAAGGGGTAATTAGGTCATAGTACCTTTTGTGGGTTTAAGTGGTCAAATCACCTCAACAGAGGCTGAGACTTTGCCCACTGGTTTGTTATGACCTTGGACACCCTCCCATGTGAGATGGGGTGGATTGGTGTAGATTTGCTCTAGGACCCAATACAAAACCCTAAGGATGGTCTTTGGTATCTTGTGAAGGGCATGTGGTCAAATAATCTTGAAATGATTTGAAATTTGGTGGAGAGGACTCTAGGGTAGTTAGAGTCCTCTGGTAGAAATCTTATTGGATTTAGAAGTTGTTAAACCCCTCAAAACCCTAACCCTACTTTAGGGCACAAACCTTATAGTGGTTGAATAGGTTATTAAAACTCATTGAACAAGTGATGAAACTTGGGTAGTATAGTCATATGGTTAGTATGAACCTCTAGAAATTTAATTGGGAATTTTGGAACATTAATATTAGTACTTCCTTTGTAATGCATGAGTTAGCCCTACTTAATTTTTTGGATATTGTAAACTCACTGTCCATTGGAAAGTCATGAAAATTAGGCAGAGGGAGTTATAGACCATTATGCTCATGTATGAATTTTACTAGAATTTTTAAATACATAATTACAGTACCTACTTCACAAGCTCATAAATTTTGAAACTTGTTAAATAATTTATTTAGATCTCATTTCTTGTTGAACAATTATAAAACTTGTACAATAGTGTTCATAGGTGAATATTCTCATATGCGGATTTTATTACAATTTTTAGATGAATAATTACTGTACTTAGTTCATTAAGCTATTAACTTGGATTATTATGAGCAAATCAAGTTTAAAGTTTATTATTTACTGATAAATTATGAAACTTGACCTGAAGTGTTTTTATGTCTTTATGTGCATCCTTGAATTTTCTCAGAATTTTTGGAAGTATATTAACAGTACTTGTCTCTTTAATTTTGTTAGTTAAGGTTATGTTCAAAAATTATATTTAGAGGTTTAAGTCTTACTGAAAATTGGGAAACCTTGAATTTACTTATAAGTAGTTGTCTTGTAAATATCATAATTTTTTGGAACATTTTGCATGGCTGAAAATAGTACTTCATGTTCAAACTAAGGCATTTGGATCTCTTAGGAAATTAAATAAATTATCAAGTAAATTAGAAAAATTATAAACTTCTGGATTTAGGCTAATCATGTCATGATAGACTCCCAATAATTATTATAGGGATATTGGATGATAATTTTGAGTACCTCCTATTGTATACATCATATTGTTTAGGATGGTCTGCATTTAGTAAAACTGTAGAAATCATGATATGGTGCAAAATGAACCCAGAGAGTTGGGATGTTAGTGTATTGATATTGTAAGTGAAATGAGTTCATCATCGGGAGTTGTGATGAGGAGTGGGAGGTTTGACTATTGTTAGGAGGTACTCGGGGTCGACGAAACATCGTTTTCCCCGTGGCAAGAGAGAAATAGTCAAAATACTCTAGGGTCAGATCCAGTATTACATTAAAGGGATTGGGAGTTGGATAACAACTAATAATAATAAGTGCCTTGCGAAAGGGAGATTTAGGCTTCAGCCCATCGTAGTTCCTAGTGCCCTTTGAGAGCCCTTCACAGGGTATGCCGGGGGCAGTCCTGGGCTAACCTAAACAGTAGGAATAATAAACTTCAAGAGCAATTAGTATAACTAGGGTTTCACTTCTCACACCCCGGTGTCTCGGGAAGTTAGTTTGACTCGGATGTCCGGGCAGTAGGCTCGGTGGTTGATACATCAAGGATTGTATGTGCACAAAAAATAAGGTGGTGGCTCTTCGGTATTAAATGGTAGTTCACACCGATGTAGATACGCTGACTCGACAGTGTGAGACACTTGGACAGGGAAAGTCTGGTGGATATGGCCAACATAGTACGTGGAGACTATAGGTTGTGTCCTTCTATATGTGTACGTAAGGGCTAGGCCTGGTAGTGTGGATACTTGCCTAGGAGTGGGGGGCCCGACCCACTGTCTCCGTTTGCCACTTCGGAGATTCCTGGGAGTGAAGCTAGCTGCCTAAATAGGGGGAACTAAAGGTCTGTGTGCATAGAGTCATGTGTGTGGGTTGCACTGCATGGACATAAACATTAACCCACAGAACATATCATTGCACACCATGGCATCAACATTCAACCCTTACCCCTAAAGTATAAATCAGTATGGGACGGTTTATACATTAGGCCTTGCAAAACGACCCCTTAGCATATAGACTTGTGTGGGTAAGACTATAAGTTAAGGTTATGCTTTATAATATCTTTTAAATTGCTTATAACCGACACCCTATCGTATTGATAGGAATGAGACTATTTATGCGATGGGAGCCTTGTAGAAGATCCCTTGGCTTATGTGTTCGTTTCGGCGATCATATAAGTTAAGGTTCCATATTTCATTTTTGATATGTTGAATCACTTACTGCTTATTCTACCTGATATATAGAACTGCTAGATTAGCTCCACCATCACCTGCCATTTTGTACTCTCCACTTTCATAGCTTCCCTTTCCTTCTCCTCGCCCGGTGCCTATGAGCCATGGGGGGAGGGGTAGGGGATGATAGAGCTTAGTCTTTATGACTAATGGTTTTCAGACCACAACATTACAGGGGATCCGGATGTGAGACAGGGACCAGCAGCACAGGGACCAGTACCAGCGGAGTACGGTGCGCATGGAGGTGGGCCAGTCTAGTACCTGAGCACGTGTGACCAGCTCCGTGAGTGATTAGTCTTTCTTATAACTTCCGCGAGAGATTGTAGTGAGGATCTGATGTACCGGGCTTAAGCCCGTTTATATTTCATTTTTACTATTCTATTATAGTACTCTCTCTTTTCTATATTTATGGACTTGTTGTGATTTATCATCTTCATATGATGTTTGTGGACTCAATTATATTTTAGTTTATGATTACTACTCATTTTTTAATGATCGAAAAGGTTGGCAGAATCGGTGTTTTGTAATGGCGGCCTTCTCGAGTGTCGGTGCCTCCGCAAAACAACGATTCTGGGCTTAAGACCCCGGGGTTTGAAATGAAAAAAATGGGGTCTTACAAAATATGCTAATTTTGAATTTAGGTACACAAATATACACTTCTTGTAGTGCTGATTTAATTTTAAATGTGTCCACCTTTTCTTTTTGGTTTGAGCTCCAGTACAATGTTACCACCAGGAAGTAGCTTTTGATAGAATGAATATAAGTTTCAAAAGGCAATTCTAAAAAATCTGTGAACTCCATTAGGTCGTTGAGGAAACTGTCAATAAGTAACATGTCTTACTTTTGTGATTTTTCCCAATATCTTTAATATTGCAGTTTTTATGCTAAAACCGCATATTGTAGTTTCCCTCTAGTAGGTGCATGCTGGAAGCAACTAAGAGAATGCAAGTCAATCAAACTGAGGGAAAAGATGAGCTAATGATATGTGATAAAAATCTAATTTAGAAAATTCCTGATAGTTTTTAACCCCCTCCTTCGCTTAAGGCATGTTCTTCATCACATCTTATATAGATGCAAAATTCATTTTTATTGAGGTTTTCATGTGATTGATTATTTTCAGGGATTTTCCAAAGGAAAAAACTAATCTCATTTCACTAGTAATTTTTGATGATAAGCATTTGAAGGGGAAATTGAGTATGGGGACCACTCTTAAAGATCTTTACTTGTAATTAAATAGCATTTGCCACTTAATTTTCGTTATACCCAAAACAAAAGTTTAATTTCATATGTTCTCATTTTGATATAGGTACTTTGATGATACTCCTAAAGAGCTTTTGAATTTGAGTTTTGGTTCATTTGGTATTTTCCTTATGAAAGTATAAGTTGGATTGTCTTAGGTTTTGTTTGTTTTGCTACTTTAATTAAGAAAGTAAAAAAAAATTGCCTTTTGATAAAGAAGTTAAGTTTAACCTGAAGGATTTACTTAATTGGCTATTATGAATGCTCTATTTTTCTTGGTGGTTTATAGAAGATATGAATTTGGTTTTTGAATATGGCATGCATATATGAAAATTTGCCTACATGAACAATTCTTCGACTTGTATATATTCGCAGCCTACATATATCATGGCTTGCATAAAGCTAAAAGCAGTCTGCATAACATTGCTCTAAATATAACTTCATTGTCAAGAGGCCGTGACTTTGGAATTCGGGCTGAGCCCTAATTACCTTCAAAAAAATCAAGGGATGCACAAGGCCATTAAAGTGCTCACTTCTATAACTAAAAGAATGACCAATCTAATGTGTGCTTATTTTTTCTTTTTGATAAATGAATATAATTCAAGAATTCTAGCATAGTATGTTCTTCAATAGAGATGGTAAGTACTAAGTATAAGATCAAGGTTACCATTCCACCTATACCCATTGCATTACATACACCAGGATGAAGCAAATATTTATTAATTATTGTTTATTATTATTATTAATCTATTATTTTATAATTGTTTGATATTTTTCACTTTTGTGGGGGAATGTTTGAATTTTAAAAATATAACACTTAATGGAATATCTCAAAATAATTAATTGTATAAGCTTGCTAAATAGAGATGATGAGTACTAAGTATAGGTTCAAGGTAACCATTCCACTTATACCCATTACATTAAATAAACCTGAAGCAAATATTTTTTTTTTTTTTTTTAATCTATCATTTTATAATTGTTTGATATTTTTTGCTTTTCTGGGGGAATGTTAAAATTTTTAAAATGTAATACTTAATGGGAAACCACAAAATAATTAATCACATGAGCGTGCCTTGCACATATGCAGTGATTTAGAAACTTTAATGTAATAAATAAAATTATACTATAATATTACTATTATTAATAAAGATAATAATATGGAAAATATTAATAATATAACATTATGATATGTTTCATTCATTTAATACAATAAATGCTAATGATATTAATGTTAAATATATAATAAATATTATATACTATTATATATTAAATAACATATTTATTATATAATAATAAACATTTAATTTTAAAATCATTTAATATATAAACTTTTTTTGAGTTATTAAATATATATATATATATAAATTAACTATTATAAAATTAATAATAACATATCTATAATATAATATATTAAAGATTGACACATTTAATGTTATAAATATTAATAATATTAATGAATAATTAATATTTATTATTAATTATCATAATTTAATACATTTAATATTTTGTAAATTATGAGATATTTTTTCGCCTATAAATAACTCTCTAAAATAAGAGATATAAATAAGATTACTCTCTTCTTCTTCTTCAAGCTCTTACATTTTATATAATTATTTTCTTGTGATACCACATTTGCTTCATCTAGTGAAAGTTCGGGTGCTCTGTGCTTTTTTGTTATTCGTGCATATTGAAGTTTTGAGATCTAGCCAGGTGTTGTATCTTGGAGAAGTGAACATCGGTTGAAAGCCCTGCATGAGGGTCGTGTAACTTTTATAGGGCAATGATCAGACAACTTACCCATGCTCGATTTCCTTCTCTATATATTATAACATTTTATTTCATGGTTTTATAAATAGCTATTTTTCATTTTGGAAAATTCTTTAAAATATTTTATATTATTATAATTTTATTTTTAAAGGAAAAATAATTAGAAATATATTTTGAAAAATATAAGTCAGATTTCTAATAACATATGTATTTATACACGTACATGTGCATATATATACATACATATGTATCTATATACATACATATGTATCTATAAAAATAAAAATACTTATGTATCTATGCATATAAATATGTATTTATACATGTACATGTACAACTATCCACATACATGGGTATCTACACACATAGATATGTATCTATACACCTACATATGTATCCATCCATATACATGCACATTATACCCATATATATAATATGTGTGTATGTGTATGCATCTGTGATCAATCTTTTTTTACTAATATTTAATTAAATATCAATTGAGCACCCCGGAAAGGGTTGTATCTGATAAGTGTTTATTTTTCAGATGATTCTTTATTTGGCAGAAGCAAGTAGGCACCTGATTTGTACTGATCTATTCAAAGAGGGCCCCAAATATATCGAATGCTATACGTACATGCTATATGCTATATGCAAGAGGGGGCATAGGATAAAAAAATATTGATACTAATGTAGCATGTGACATTAAGATGGGTACCTCCAATTCAAGAATAGCTGTATAGTAAACTGCTACGAACCCCTCCACGAGCATAAGAAGTCAAATGGACAATGGGGAACAAAATTTCTTCCATACCAGGAATGTGAGGTGAGCGGTTTAGGAATTAAAAATGAAATTCAAAATTACTATGGTTTTAAATATAAATAAATATACTATTAATTACTCGAATATCTCCTAGCAATGTCTACTCCAGATCTTCCGGAAGTTGATGCAATATCTCTTGAATCTCATATCGTCAGAAAGTGAAATGGCAGAAGGGAACCCTCTGGGCATGATGATAGGTTTAGGTATTTTATAGGAATCCCTCCCCACTATTTCACCCCATGCAATATGGACATGGCATTGGCTCGAAGGAAATAGTTTATACATGTTTCTATATAGCAAGTTCTTAATGATCTAGGTTTCTAAGAATTTATAAGGGGAACAAACCTTCCAAGTCAGGGTTTTTACAGCTAATAGGGAAGCTTCACACATCCTTTATAGACATGAAAAGAGCACATCAACTTGGGGTTCTTACCCTTCCGGTTTATCATTGCACTCTACAACTCACACAGAGCTTTCTTACTTCCCAAAGTACTGGAGATGGATGATCAAATGTGATGGTTTACTATCTGCTTTAACCAATTCTATCGCAAGAACTTTGCCCCATGGTATATCCCTAATAATCTTTGAGGGCTTTCTATCCAATTTTTCAGACAAAGCCCAAATAAAATAAAGGAAAATAATAATGATTAGCATTAGTGATAAACTAGGAATGAATCTGAGCAATGCCATAATGTTAGGCAATAAAAACTGAAGTAGCTTGACATGCTCGTTTGGTTGCCTAATGTTCTTGTAATGTTTAGATTCATCCCTAGTTTACCACTAATGCTAATTATTCCTTTTTCCTTCATTTCATTTAGGCTTTTCCTGAAAAATTGGATAGAAAGCCACCAAAGATTATCGGGGACATACCATAGGGTGAAGTTCTTGCTCTAGAATTGGTTAAAGCGGGACATAGCAAACCATCACATTTGAACATCCATCTTAAGTACTTTAGGAAGTCAGAAAGCTCTGAGCAAGTTATAGAGTTCAATGACAAAGAGAAAGGGAAAGAACCCTAAGCTGATGTTCTCTATTCATGTATACAAAGAATGCGGGAAGCTTCCCAATTAGATGTGAAAACCCTGACTTGGAAGGTCAATTTCCATTATAAAGTCTTAGAAACCTTTTTCATTAAGAACTTGCTATATTGATACATATAAAAATAGTTTCCTTCAACCATCACCATGTCCATATTACATGGGGTGATCAAAGGGGAGGGATTCCTACAAAAGACCTAAACCTATGATTAAGCCATTAGGGTTTTCGTCTGCTAGATCAGTTTACACTATAAGAAAATAGATTATTAGTGGCGAAAAATCTTTAACGAAATATTTTTCGTCACTAAAATATACCTTTTGTTGGAACACCCTATTACTAATTTGGGCAAGGATCACTATGGTTGTCTTAGTAAGCCAGGTTGACCTAGTTGTATAGTGTAAAGGTCAACATTAGAATGAGTCTAGGGCTTAGAACTTAGGTTTGAAGCTGCCCCCAAGGACCATTCAAGCTCAGGATTTCAAGCTAAGTAAAGAGATAAAAATAGTCGAACGTCGGTCGACTATCGTCGAGCTCAGGTCGATGATCGTCGAGCTTAGGTCGACTACCTATGTCCTCAGCCTTCTGCTTGTTGCTGGCTTCGGTCGACTATCGTCGAGCTTCAGTCCGATGATCGTCGAGCTTTGGTCGACGATCTCTGGCTGTGCTTGGGTCGACTATTTCTGGGAAAGTTTAGGTCGACGATCTCTGTTTGCTTCAGGTCGACGTTTTCTGTTGAAGTTTAGGTCGACGATCTCTATCTTAATCAGATCGACTATTTCTGCCAGACCAAGAACTTAGATAGTCGATCTCAGATCTAAGTTTTCTGTCTACTGCTTATCTTCAATATCTCTGAGCTCAGGTCGACGATCTTCGAGCTCAGATCGACGTTTTCTGTCAGAATGATATATTCCTTCTCTGAACTCTGGTCGACGATCGTGGAGCTCAGATCGACGTTTATTTTGAGAGATCGATGATCTTAAGGATTCAAATGCTGCCAGTCTTTGGAATGTTTTTGAATTCTCTCAGCATTTAATTTCAAGAAGATTTGCTAGCCATTTTCATTTATTCTGGAACAAGTTTCAAGGAATTATTCAGGAATGTTTCATTGGACTTTCCTCTAGAAGACAAATCATTTATGGAAGGCATTTAATGTCTGATAACGGCTATCTTGGAAGAATTATATTCATAGAATAAGATCGTCTTCTCCATCACTACTTTCAGAGAGAATTAATCCAGTGTTAATATACAATAGAATCAAGAGAGACACACTGATATAAAAGAACAAGAAGAATTAAGTTGTAAAAGATAACCATTCACTTGCTTATAGAAGAGTGATCAAAGCTTCATCTCAAAGAACTCCAGACACCTCATCTTTCAGCCTCTTTGCTGAATCAATTCTTTGCTGGAGATCTAAAGATCTGAAGACCTATCACCCTAGAGCAAAGCTTCCATTCCTGATTCATTCAACATCTCAGGGGGAGCTTTGACAACAAAAGATCCACTAGTCTTCTCTCATTTGATTTGAGAACAAAGAAGACAATCTTACCTCTTTACCTTTTTCTTTTTCCTGCTGTAAAGGGTTTTTGAACTCCCTTCAAAAGTTTTGTCTGGTTCTGAGAGCCTTGTCAAAACTCAGTGGTGGCAAGACACCTTATCAAAAAATCCAGTTTTGGTTTTTGAGCACCTTGTCAAAAGCTCATTGGTGTCAGGACACCTGATCAACTCATCCTGAGTGGATTCCTACCAAGGGTGGTAGAAGTGTGGATGTACCCAGGTTTTTGGGGAACCACTATATTTCCTTGTGTCTTTTGGTTTGTTTGTGTGATTTGTTTGCTGTGTACTGTGCTCTTTACTTCTTGGTTTTTAACTTCTTACTAGCACTCTACACTATATCATAAATTGAACTTTATATGTGCTGTTTATTTCAACTGTGAAAAACTATTTTAAAATACTCTATTCACCCCCCCTCTAGAGTTGAGATAGATCTTACCCTCACTTTCAATTGGTATCAGAGGGAGGTTGGTTGCTCATACAGGCTAACACCTGAACCAAAAGATCCTTGATAAGATCAATCTCTTAAGAGGATTATTTTCTATACATCTATCTATCTATTTAAAGACATGGCATAGAACAAAGATTATGCAAGCACCAGACCACCAGTGTGCAACCTTTCCAAGTTTACACTCTGGAAGGCAAGGATTAGATTATACATGAATTCTATTGATGAGGATATTTTTAATTCTGTCTTGACAGTGTGTCCAACTCCACCAGCAAGCTCAAGTACAAGTGCTGTTCCACCTCCTTCTGGAACAGATGCAGACATAAAGAAATGGAAAACTGCAGATGCAAAGGCCATGAACATCTTGGCTCAGACAATGTCTGATGAGATATTTCAGAAAGTAGCTGACTGCAACTCAGCCAAAGGAATTTGGGACAAGCTCTCTGAAATTGTCTCAGGGTCTGCTGATGAAAGGAAAGATAGAAGATCTCATCTGATAAGCCAATATGAGAACTTCAAAAAGGGAGAAGCTGAATCAGTGGCTGACATGTACAATAGACTAAGTCGAATTGTCAATGAGTTAAAAACTCTAGACAAAGAAATCTCACTGACTGAGCTGAATGACAAAATTCTGATGTGCTTCCCCAGCACTTGGGATTCAAGAATCTGGCCAATCAAAGATGCCAGAAGTCTAAATGAGATCACCACTGAAGCTCTCCTAGGCAAGCTCAAATCCTATGAGCTGCTCATTAAAAATAGAGAAGAAGAACAAAAGGCTACTTCTCCAGCCACAAGGAAAGAAAAGACCATAGCCTTCAAAGCTGCAGAAGAAGAGCCTGAAAATAAAGCTACAGGAAATGATGAGCTCATAAGTCTACTGGCCAAAAGATTCTACAAGATGGCCAGAAAAGACTTTAGAAAGAGACCATACAAGGGTCATGATAAACCAAGGTATGATAAATCAAACAGCAATAAAGAAATTATATGCTTTGGTTGCAGGAAACCAGGCCACATTGTGCCTGACTGTCCAGAAAACAAGAATAAGGACAAGAAGGAAAGAAGAGAAAGAAGAAAAGAAAAGGATTACAAGAAGAATAGCTCAGACAAAGCCTCCTCCAGCAAGAACAAACATACAAGGAAGGGCTTTGTTGCTGAGACATGGAGTGAGACTGAAGAGGAATCTGAAGCCTCATCCAGTTCCAGTGATGATGAGGATGAAAAAGAATTTTGCATGATGGCTATCAATGCCTCACAACAAAACTCTGATGAAGAATCAGAATCAGATTCAGAAACTCAACCAGATGAAGATCAGGTAATCAACTCTTTTGATTTTAATTCTGAGGACTTCAAAGATGAATTTAAGATACTGTGCCTAGATCTATTAAAATCTGAGAAGGAGATAATCTCTCTCAGGAATCAATTATCTGAGCATAGTGTCCTAAACTCAAAGAACCTCAAACTCTCTGAGGAGTTAGAATGCTGTAGGGAGGAGATAGCTTCACTGAAAAGTGAACTATCAAAGGCCAAAAAGTTTGAAGAATCCCGAAATGGGAGAAGTATCAGACTGATGGACATCACAAGCACAGTGAACTCTAGATTTAATAGCACACTGGGCTTGGGTGCCTCATCCAGCCAACCTATAATATTGACAACTCCAATCAAGTTTGTCTCTGACAAAGGAAAGGGAGTAATAGAGGTACCCAGGAAGAATGCAGATCTGTCAGAGAAAAATTCAGTTCAACAGATAGCGTCGAGCAGAGCTCGACGATCGTCGAACAGAGCTCGACGATCTAACTACAGATCGTCGACCTCAGCTCGACGATATCCAAACCCTGAACTTCAGCATAATCGATCTTCGAACAGAGATCGACGATCTGACCCAAGATCGTCGACCTCAGTTCGACGATCGTCGAACAGAAATCAGGACTGTGAACATTCCCTCAATGACACATCTAGATTCAATCCTAGAAGTCCCACATCCCAAGGCTTTAATCCCTATATTAAATGGATAGTACCTCCTAGGAGATACCATCCTAAAGGTTATAAGGATCAACCTAGGATGTCTTTTGTTTCAGAATTTAAGGGATATCAACCTAGGCCCAAGGTTAACTGGGTCAAAAACAAATAAGCTGGTTTTGTGCAGGTGAAGACCTATCCAGCATCAAACCATCAATGGTATCTGGATAGTGGGTGCTCAAAGCACATGACAGGGGACAAGGACAACTTCACTTCCTTCAAAGCCAAGCTTGGACCCAAAGTAATTTTTGGAGACTCAAGCTTTGGAACTACAAAAGGATATGGTGCAGTCCAAATTGGCTCAGTCACATTCAAGAAGGTGGCATATGTTGAAGGACTCAAGCACAACTTAATAAGTATCAGTCAACTGTGTGATTAAGGATATCAAGTGACATTCAACAAAGCCATATGCAAGGTCAAGTCAGAGGATAACACAACTGTGTTGACAGGTAACAGAAGAGGTAACATTTACTTAGTGGATTTTCATTCACCTATAGTAGATATTTGCCTGTTCAATTCCATTTCAAAATCTAATATTTTATGGCATAAGAGACTAGGGCATATTAACCTTAGAACCATTGCTAGGCTATCTAAAGACAACCTTGTTAGAGGACTACCTTCTGGTCCCTACATGAAGGAAGGACCTTGCAAGGCTTGTCAATTAGGCAAGCAAACTAAAAGTAGTTTTAAATCAATTAATAAGAGTGATTCACCTAGGATTTTGTACCTATTGCACATGGATCTTTTTGGACCCATATCTGTACAAAGCCTAGGAGGGAAATCCTATACTTTAGTGATTGTAGATGACTTCTCAAGATTCACTTGGGTATTCTTTCTGAGGAAGAAGTCTGATAACTTCAAGTGTTTGACAGATTTTCTCAAATGCATTCAGATTGAGTTCAACACTCACATTGCCCTGATCAGAAGTGATCATAGGACAGAGTTTGATTATCTTCTCATGCAAGAGTTCTATCAAAGTGAAGGGATCAGGCACACTTTCTCAGCTCCTAGAACTCCTCAACAAAATGGGGTAGCTGAAAGGAAAAATAGAACACTCATTGAATCTGCAACTACATTATTGGCAGATGCTCACCTACCTCTATCCTTTTGGGCTGAGGCAGTGAACACCTCCAACTATGTGTTGAACAGAAGCCTGATACACAAGCTGAAGGACAAGACTCCCTATGAATTGCTCAAAGGGAAGAAACCTAAAATAGGCTATTTTAAAGTTTTTGGCTGCACTTGTTTTTTTCATAATAATGACAAGAAATATCTAGCAAAATTTCAAGCTAAAGTTGATGAAGGAGTGTTTCTGGGATACTCCATGATCAGCAAGGCCTATAGGGTTTATAATAAATCTTCCTGTAAAATTGAAGAATCTGTTCATATTATTTTTGATGAAGCTAACATGTCTTTCAAGGAGAAGAATGCTTCTACCATAGAACCTTTGCAGGTACATTCTCTAGCTGAAGACTTGAACAAATTGCAAGTTGCTGAAAAGAATGAGAGCAGTGATGATGAAGAAGAAGTTCAACATCATGAAGAAAATCATCCTGAAGAGCCAGTTGCTGCTCCACTAGAGGAGACAACAACACAGGCTGGTGAACAGTCAACACTCCCTGTTGATTTAGTAACAACAAGAGATCATCCAATCACCCAGGTAATTGGAGAGATCTCAGCTGGTGTGCAAACTAGAAATCAGGTCAACCAGAACCTGATGCACACTTGCTTCCTATCTCAAATTGAGCCTCAATCCATTCAAGATACAGAGCAAGATCCACCCTGGATCATTGCAATGCAAGAGGAGTTGCATCAATTTGAAAGGAACAAGGTTTGGGAACTAGTGCCTAAGCCAAAGGATCATCCCATTGTTGGAACAAAGTGGGTATTCAGGAACAAGCTGGATGATCAAGGAGTCATAGTCAGAAACAAGGCAAGGCTAGTTGCTCAAGGATACTCTCAACAAGAAGGAATAGACTATGATCAGACCTTTGCACCAGTTGTAAGGTTAGAAGCCATCAGAATATTCCTAGCCTATGCTGCTCATAAAGGTTTCAAAGTGTACCAAATGGATGTAAAGAGTGCATTTCTCAATGGGGACATCAAAGAGGAAGTCTATGTTAGACAACCTCCAGGTTTTATCTCTCTAACTCACCCTGATTATGTTTACAAATTGCATAAAGCATTATATGGTCTCAAGCAAGCTCCTAGAGCATGGTATGAGACCCTAGCATGCTTTCTTCTGGAAAATGATTTTGTTAGGGGGAGAGTAGACCAAACTCTTTTTATTAGAACCCATAAGTCCCATACCCTACTAGTGCAAATTTATGTAGATGACATTTTTTTGGTTCTACCGATTCAAAATTGTGCAAAAAGTTTTCCAAGCTTATGCATTCTAGATTTGAAATGAGTAGTATGGGTGAGCTGTCCTTCTTCTTAGGACTGCAAGTTAAGCAACATGCTGAAGGCATATTCATTTCTCAAACCAAGTATGCAAAAGAATTGGTTAAGAAATTGGGTATGTCTGATGCATCATGTATGAAAACACCCATGCCCTCAAATGCTGTAATAGATGCTGATGAACATGGGAAACCTGTTGATCAGACAACATATAGAGCAATAATTGGCTCTGTATTGTACCTTACAGCTAGTAGGCCTGATATAATGTTTGCTACATGTATTTGTGCTAGATTCCAAGTTAGCCATAGAGAGTCACACTTAATCTTAGTTAAGAGGATTCTTAGGTATGTGAAAAGTTGTCCAAATCTAGGTCTCTGGTATCCAAAAGATTCAGCATTTGACTTAACTGGATTTTCAGATGCTGATTATGCTGGATCCAGAATAGACAGGAAAAGCACCAGTGGAACTTGTCAGTTCCTTGGTGATAGACTTGTCTCCTGGTTTTGTAAGAAGCAAACATCTGTGTCAACCTCAACTACTGAAGCTGAGTATATGGCTGCAGGCAGTTGCTGTTCACAAATATTGTGGATATAGAATCAGCTCTTAAACTATGGCTACAACTTAGAGAAGTCTAAAATTTTCTGTGATAATACTAGTGCTATCTCTATAGCACAAAATCCAGTCCTCCATAGTAGGACAAAACACATAGAAATTAGGCATCACTTTCTAAGAGATAATGTAGAGAAAAATAAAATTGAACTTCAATATATCCTAACTGATTTGCAAAGGGGAGATATTTTCACCAAGCCTTTGGATGAAAAGAAACACACCTTCTTCCTCAATCAGTTAGGCATGTTAGATGGAGGAAGCCTAAATTAAATTACAAGATTTTGTAAAGCTAAAACAGACCAAGACTAGGCTTAAAAATCAATTCTTTTTGTGTCTGTAGAAAAAGTTCTATCCCTGAACTGAGCTCGACGTTTTCCCAGAAAACGTCGAACGGAGATCGACGATTTCCCACAAAATCGTCGACCGGAGATCGACGGTTCTTGAGACGTCGATCTGAGTTCAGCGCCGCCGTTGGATCTAGGCTTTCCTTCTGTCTGCTCCTTGGTCGTCGAGCGGAGCTCGACGCTCTCAATAACGTCGAACGGAGTTCGACGCTATTGGCATCTCTTCAAATTCCTTCTGCAGCCCAAATCGTCGAGTTGAGTTCGACGCTTCTTCGAACTGAGCTCCATGATTTTCCTTTTTCGCGTCGAACCCTAATATAAAATCATTTCTTGGCTGCCGCTCGTCGTTTACGTCTTCATACTCTCTGCAAATTATTTTTCCCTCCAAACCTTCTACACTTGGTCGCGTTTGTTCAATCTTTGCAGGTACAAATGGCTTCAACTGTTGCTGCCCTTTCGAAGATGAAATTTGATACCGGTTTTGATATCGATATAAGCTCGTTTGATGGAAGCGATCAACGCTTCAAGGACATTCTCAGTTTGTTCAGAGATCAGCAGCTGTTGGAAATAATGTCTACCAGAATGAAAATTGCTTCAGATGAAATAAAAGAATGGTGCTATTCTGCGACAGATGAGAATGAGAATTCTGTCATCGTCCTCATAAAAGGGACCCAGGTACAACTGTCCCCGGCTCTCTTAACTGAAGTGTTTCATCTCAGTACTGGAGAAGACTCTATCGAATTATCTGGAGAAGAATATGATTCCATGCTTGATCGGATGGGTCACAATGCTATGAATCCTAATAAACTGCTGAAGAAGAATCTGTCCTTGGAATTTCAGTTTTTGGCTGATGTAGTCGGGAAAGTGCTGCTGGCCAAGCACTCTGCCCATGATACAATATCAAGATATCAGCTTTGTCTGATGGGAGCTCTGCTGGATAAGAAACACCTGAACTGGGGATCAATTTTCTTCAATCTGATTAAGAAAAAGCTGAATAAGACTGCTGTCAGCTTTGGGAGAATTCTAGGGGTCTATCTGCATTTCAGATGCCCTGAGTTGCTGACTTCTTCTGGGATGTTCATCAATGCATCCAAGAGGCTCTCCTGTGCCCTTTTTGGCAAATGGGACAGGCAGATCATCAATCCCTCCAGAGCTGCTGCATCGACTACTGCTTCAGGCACAAGGACTGTCTTAGTCACTCCACCCCTGGTCTCTGCACCAGCAGAAGGGTTGCCTACTCCTCCTTCTCCTTCAGCTGTCTCTACCCCAGCCATTTCATCCTCACCTCCAATCTCTACCATAGCCATATCTTCCCCAATTACCATCTCTTCACCAATTTCATCCCCTCCAGCATCTACCTCTGAGGTATTTCTTCCTGTCTTCTCTTACCCATCCTTTACCACTCCATCATATTCTCTTTTAGATGAATCCTTCATGGATGATTCTCATCCTTCCTCTCCTCCTGAGCCTCCCTCTACCTCCTCATTCCAACAAATGTTGGAAGACATTTTCTCTCAACCCATCTTCACTCCTTCTCTTACCCCTTCTATCTCTACCTCACCTCATTCTATCTCCTCCTTTCCTATATCAGAACCATCCATTCCCTTACCTCCTATCTCCTCTTTCCCCATGCCACCAGCTCCAGCTAACATCCCTTCTACAACCTTCTATCCTACCTCTGCTCAAGCCCCTCTTGAGTATGTAGATCTATCAGCCCTGGTTGACAGGTTATATGAGCTGTTAGCTCCAAAGCTAATCTCATTACTGGAGACCAGTCTGGCTCCACTCCTGACCCATGTCAAGGAGCTGTCTTCCAAGCTATCATCTCTCATTCCCTCTCAGGCAACTTCATCTTTGGGTGCCTTAATTCACTTATCTCTGAACCAAGGCAGGGGGAGATGCCATATGAAGTAGTTTTTGCAATGAACCTCCAGAGCCTGCTCTCCAAGTTTAATGCTGGATACTTCAGATCCCTGCCAGTTCCTCATATTGAAGATCTATCTAAGGCCATTGTGCCTATTTCTGTCTGTAATCCCAGCCATATTGAAGCATATATAAATTCTTGGAAGGCTGTGGATGCTGTTTTGTCCATATCTGATGCTGTTACTAAGGCCATTGTGCCTCTTGTTGATGATGCTGCTACTGCTGTTGTAGATATTTCTGCTGATATTGCTGTTGACTCTGATATGCTTGTTGATGCTTATGCTGCTGCTTCTGTTTTCTCTACTGCTGCTCCCTCTCCTCCTGCTCCTGCTGTTTCTGCAAAGCTTAAAGCTCAAGAAGAGTATATCAGAAGAATTGATGATCTGTATGATCAACCTCAGAGTTCTGAAAGTGATCAGTACAGGATAGATTCTGATGATTCTGCTAGCACTATTGCCAAGAAAAGGAAAGCTAGAAGCAAAGCAATGATGTCTGTTTCCCCAGCTCAAGCAAAGGACTCCAATGATATTCCCTACTATATTTTGCATGAGTGCCCCTTATCTGAGCCTTGGATGCAGTACTCCAAGAATCAATTAAAGGCTATGAAGAAGAAGAGGAAGCTAGACAAGTATGAAAAAGGATCTTCTCAATATCAGCCTCCTCCTCCTCCTCCTCCAGATTCTGGATCAGGCTCAGCCCCTCAAGCTCCAGTTTCCAGACACAGTTCTTCCTAGTCCTATCAGAAATCCTATCAAAGGGGACAGCATCAAAGGGGATATCAATCCAGAAGAGATCAATATAGAGGAAGCCAGAGAGGGCACAGACTTCATTCAAGAGAAGGACAAGGCCACTCTGACTCTTCTTCAAGTCCTTTCCCTTACAGGCTGAAAGACTCAATTGTTTCCAGGACCCCTCCTGCTTCTGAATCTCTCAACAGGTATGAACCTCCTGCTCCTTTTGAGGATCCTGAAAATAATCCTTTATCTTGGACAGCAAGAATGAAAGAACTAGCTGTTCTTGATCAATTAAAGAAAGCCAGAGAGCAAGGCATGGACATCTCAAATATAACAACTTTATCAGAGCAGAGAAAGAAAGAACTAGAGAGATATGCATCAAGCAAATTCTTTAATCCAGAAGACTATATGAAGCTGCACCCTGAGGCTGTTGTTCCAAGACCCAAATCTCAAACTTCTCTAGGTGCAGAGGATGACAGAAGGTCAAAGAAAGAAAGTCAGCATCCTAACAGAGAAATTTTGTTTAAAAAGGGAACTGAAAAGAAGTGAACTGTGTAAGCTGAACATCATTCTCCCTTGGATATTTGCTGTCTCTTTATCTGTGATCTGCATTGCTGCTATATATCTTCTCTGCAGTATTGATTTAGCTTTTGTGTTGATGTATGCTTATTTATTTCCTATTTTTTTCTGTAAATAGTAATCCTAACCTAAATAGGGGGAGATTGTTGGAACACCCTATTACTAATTTGGGCAAGGATCACTATGGTTGTCTTAGGAAGCCAGGTTGACCTAGTTGTATAGTGTAAAGGTCAACATTAGAATGAGTCTAGGGCTTAGAACTTAGGTTTGAAGCTGCCCCCAAGGACCATTCAAGCTCAGGATTTCAAGCTAAGTAAAGAGATAAAAATAGTCGAACGTCGGTCGACTATCGTCGAGCTCAGGTCAACGATCGTCGAGCTTAGGTCAACTACCTATGTCCTCAGCCTTCTGCTTGTTGCTGGCTTCGGTCGACTATCGTCGAGCTTCAGTCCGACGATCGTCGAGCTTTGGTCGACGATCTCTGGCTGTGCTTGGGTCGACTATTTCTGGGAAAGTTTAGGTCGACGATCTCTGTTTGCTTCAGGTCGACGTTTTCTGTTGAAGTTTAGGTCGACGATCTCTGTCTTAATCAGATCGACTATTTCTGCCAGACCAAGAACTTAGATAGTCGATCTCAGATCGAAGTTTTCTGTCTACTGCTTATCTTCAATATCTCTGAGCTCAGGTCGACGATCTTCGAGCTCAGATCGACGTTTTCTGTCAGAATGATATATTCCTTCTCTGAACTCTGGTCGACGATCGTGGAGCTCAGATCGACGTTTATTTTGAGAGATCGACGATCTTAAGGATTCAAATGCTGCCAGTCTTTGGAATGTTTTTGAATTCTCTCAGCATTTAATTTCAAGAAGATTTGCCAGCCGTTTTCATTTATTCTGGAACAAGTTTCAAGGAATTATTCAGGAATGTTTCATTGGACTTTCCTCTAGAAGACAAATCATTTATGGAAGGCATTTAATGTCTGATAACGGCTATCTTGGAAGAATTATATTCAGAGAATAAGATCGTCTTCTCCATCACTACTTTCAGAGAGAATTAATCCAGAGTCAATATACAATAGAATCAAGAGAGACACACTGATATAAAAGAACAAGAAGAATTAAGTTGTAAAAGATAACCATTCACTTGCTTATAGAAGAGTGATCAAAGCTTCATCTCAAAGAACTCCAGACACCTCATCTTTCAGCCTCTTTGCTGAATCAATTCTTTGCTGGAGATCTAAAGATCTGAAGACCTGTCACCCTAGAGCAAAGATTCCATTCCTGATTCATTCAACATCTTAGGGGGAGCTTTGACAACAAAAGATCCACTAGTCTTCTCTCATTTGATTTGAGAACAGAGAAGACAATCTCACCTCTTTACCTTTTTCTTTTTCCTGCTGTAAAGGGTTTTTGAACTCCCTTCAAAAGTTTTGTCTGGTTCTGAGAGCCTTGTCAAAACTCAGTGGTGGCAAGACACCTTATCAAAAAATCCAGTTTTGGTTTTTGAGCACCTTGTCAAAAGCTCATTGGTGTCAGGACACCTGATCAACTCATCCTGAGTGGATTCCTACCAAGGGTGGTAGAAGAGTGGATGTACCCAGGTTTTTGGGGAACCACTATATTTCCTTGTGTCTTCTGGTTTGTTTGTGTGATTTGTTTGCTGTGTGCTGTGCTCTTTACTTCTTGGTTTTTAACTTCTTACTAGCACTCTACACTATATCATAAATTGAACTTTATATGTGCTGTTTATTTCAACTGTGAAAAACTATTTTAAAATACTCTATTCACCCCCCCTCTAGAGTTGAGATAGATCTTACCCTCACTTTCACCTTTTGTGACAAAATTAGAATTTGGAAACTAAATGACAATTTCAATTAATTAGTGACTAAAATTAATATCTGGTCACTAAAAATATCCTTTTTAGTAACCAAAATAATATTATGTCACTAAAAATTCCTTTTTAATAACTAAATTATACTTGGTCACTAAATAATTGTATTTAGTGACCAAATATAATGGTTACAAAAAAACAAATTAAATAAATTACGATAAAACATTTCAACCGCAAATATTACATTTCTGAAAACGCTCTTAACCTCTTCTGCGCGCTCGAGCCCTATATTTCCTCCTCTTTCATTTTTTGCTGCTTCTAGACGATAACAAGCCCTCTCCCTTGAATACCTCCGCTCTATCCAACACCCTCTCGACGATGACAAGACCTTTTGACCATGATGAGTCCGTGACCTTCGCTCAATCTGATGACATCCTCTGCTCGATCTGACAATGCCGACCCTCTGGACACGACCGCGACCTCCACTCCATCAAAGGGTAAATAAATTTCTTCTTCCACGGCTTCAACCTTTGCTTGGATTTGTTTCGGTTTCTGCTTGGAATTTTTTTAATTTTTATTTATGTTGTTAGAATGATACATTTCTATTCTCCATACCGTGTCATATTTGCTCGTGCCACTATTTAGTTCTCTATGTTGTCTATTATTAGGATTGCATTTATTTATATACTCACAAGTTAATCTCGCCTGATTGAGCATATATTCATCAAATTGTGTTGGAAGCAAAAACTAGTTGGCTCCATCTAAGTGAGATCTATGAAATCCTTAGAAACTATATTAGATTCAACCTTATAAACATCCTATTATTAGGATTTCATTTTTGTTACTAAATACATTTGTGACGGGCCTTTTGCAACCACCTTGTGACTGACTAAATTTGGTCACTAAATGTTTTTAGTGACCATACTATAATATTTAGTGACAAAAATTTTCATCACTAAATATCAATTTTCTTATAGACATTGCATCAACTTTCAGAAGATCTGGACTAGACATTGCATCAACTTTCAGAAGATCTCAAATGGACATTGCGTTAAATTTCAGAAGATGTGGAGTAGTAAATAAGAATATGAAGTTCGATGTAAATTGTTATTCTTGAAGCATGTGGGCAGTCAAATTCATGCTCCTATTAGTTCAGTCTTATGTATTCTCAACCAGTTATATATTTTCCTTTTTTTGGATGATGAGTTAGGGTATCAATGATGGAACCATATCCAACATTTGGAGACCTATTTTTCCGGATGGGCAAGTAACTTTACTATAATGAGAAATTTCTTTGAGTCTTTTGCCCATTTCATACTAATTTATTAAAAGTCTCTTAACTATTTGAATTTCCTTGCAATCTTTTATGAGTTTCAGATTTTTCATTTTAATCTATGTCTAAGCATAGGGATGGTTTCTTTTTATAAGTACTTTTTGTTAGTGATGTGGCTCATTTAGGAAATCATGAACCTTATATAACTGCATTCTACAAGGAATCAGATAAGAATCATCTCTGTTGGAACCCTTGTTTGGATTTGTGCTAGGTCTACTCTTAGGATGTTTTGACCCACCTGTATAGCCAGGGTCTTTGTCTAGTCTAAGTTAGGTCCTTTTTAGGTCAGGTTTGGGCAGACCAGCATTGCAGTGGACTCAGAATTAGACTCAGAAGAATTCAGTGGAATATCTATATCAGTTCGACTATAGTTGAACTCAGCTCGACGACCGTCGATCTCCCATCGACGATCTCAGAGTCTTCTACTCTGAACTGAGCTCGACGATCTATGAGATCAGGTTGACGATCTCTTGTTTCTCAGCAGTTATCTCAGTTCTACGATAATTGTTCTCAGGTCGACGATCTCTTAACCTAGTTCGACGATCTCTGAACTATGTTTTACAATTTTATGTTGCTTGCAGTTATCAGTTTACAGAAACGGTTTAAAGTGTTTATTTTGCTCTTGAGCAATTATTTAATGGCAATTATATTCTGATAATTAATGCTGATATTCTCAAGGCTAATAGTCGTATTTCATGAAGCATTAATTATGGTATTCACAGAATATTTTATTGGCTTATCTTATGAAGATAGTTATGGAAGTGCATTTATGTTGCCATCCATTCTAGCCGTTTGGGCTCCTAAATTCTTGCAGAAAATTAAGTACTGTCTTGGGATTTCAAAAACATGTCGTTTTCCTTTCTGATTGAATATAACAAGACACATAGAGAGAAAGACAAAAAAAGTTAGTCAGTCAGTGAAATAGAGAAAAACATTCTTCAGCCGTACTCACTCTTTCTCAAGGACTATTGCATTGCTTTAAAAGAAAGAAGAAGAACATTTTCAAATCAACTCTCTCAAGTCTTCTTCATTCCTCAGCCTTCAGAGATCTACAGAGATCTTCAATCAAAATCAGTCTATAGATCTAAAAGGCTCTATGGCAATACTTTGAAGACCTACACCCAGGACCAATTTCCTCTTCCTGAATCAACACATCATCTCAGGGGGAGCTTGGACTTTCTACAACAATCCACATAGTCTTCTCATTTGCTTGAGAAAGAGAAGACTTCCATAAACTTTTTATTTTACCCCATCTGTACAGGGTTATCTCTCCCTTCAAAAGTGAACTCTTGGTTATAGGGCACCTGATCAAAAACCTATTGGATTTTGGGCTCCTGATCAAAAGCTCAAAGGGTATCTAGATCTACCTTAAAAAGATCTTGTGGTGGCAGGGCACCTGATCAAAAACCTATAGTGGATTCCTACCTGGGTGGTAGAATAGTGGATGCACCCAGATTTGGGGAACCACTATAAATTTTCTTGTGTCGTCTTGTTTGCCTTGTGTTTCCTTTGTGTGTTGTGCTGTGTTAGTTTAGTTTGTTTCATTCCCTTATTTATAAGTATCAGTATTTTTATTCCGCAATAAATCTAAATAAATTTTTAATACTCTATTCACCCCCCTCTAGAGAAAATTCTATCTATCCCTCACTTTCAATCTCGCGCCCTGTAGGTTATTATTTAGTAAGTCATTCCAATCTGCTTAATAACCTCCTACCCGGTATATTTTGCTTGGTGCAAACCATAAGTGCAAAAATGCCAAATCATAATATAGCCTTTTTAATCTAATCACCAAACCCATTTTGACCCATTTAATTAAGCACCCCTAAACCTATAATAATTGGTTGAATTTAAAAAAATGTTTTATGGACACGTTTAAGTAGGGGTGATATCGAGTTGATTTCGATTGATTTTAACTTGGCTCAAAATTGATTAAATTCTGAACCAGTTGAATCAATTTCGAGCTTACTTGAATCAAAAATAAAACGACTCATATGAGGATTGAAGTTGATATAGAGTCAATTTAATGCAAGCCAAAATGATTCAAGTCATTTTATTTTGACTTCGTTCAACTAAAAATTCGAGCGGTTTTTAAGCGATCTTGTGTTTCAATTGCTATACTCAACCCTACGTTAATGTTATAGGATCTAGATTATATACTCATAAGGTTGTTTACTGAGACCTCTGCTATAAGTTTGCAAACATGTATGTTGCAACACTCCTTTATTTTTTGAAATTACAAGAGTCACCCTGTTGGAAGCGCAAGCAGTGGACACCCAAGTAACACAAACCAAAGTTTTATTTCTTAAACTTAATTCAAAACAAGATTACAACTTATCACAACACTTGATCACAACACTAGTACAAGAGCTCACACACACACTATAATTTTACAAGAGCTTGCCAACAAAGATCGCCACTCTTCATAGTTCGTCGGAGCTACTATCAGCCTTTGTATTTGTTGTCCGCCACCTTTGAATAAATTATCATATTTGCCAATAGGAGTCTGCCACCTCTACTTTTATTTTTCTATTTGGAGAAGTCAAACCGCACACCTTGCTAGGCTTCCACTATTCACGACTTCAGTCTGCAAGAAAAAGGCCGCAAACTTTACTATTTTGGGGCTATATTGCTTGCCTTCTGCACTGCGCTTTCTTAAATTTTATGGCCAGCCATATCACACCCATTTATAGGCTTTTCCAAGCAATTGGTGTAGGCTACGTGTCCCACCGTATATTAATTTCTTCCGCCTCTTTTATTTCACACCAACTCATTAATGCCTGCTACCTTTCCAGGCAATATTATATATAATGTTATTGACTTTATCAACACTCTTAATATATAAAGAGTTATACATTAATTAGATATTATAATTCAATTTTCCGTCAAATTTCTGACCACAACTGTCCGCCACAACCGTCGGCCATCACCGCGGAGGGTTTGCTATTTCTAACACTCCCCCTCAAATACGGCAACACATGCCGAGTTTGCTCTTGCATTTCAAGAACGTCTTTGTCTTCAACGCCTTCATGAAAATATCTGCAATCTGCTCCCCTGTGGGGCAGTATATCAACTCCACCACCTATTGTTGCACTTGTTCACGAAGAGAATGGTACTTTGCTTCGATATGTTTGCTGTACTAGCATTAGGTTCTTCGCAAGTTGAATCGTAGACATGTTGACAATATACACCGTCACAAGTGCATCCTGTGGATGGTGAAACTCTTGTAAGAGATTTCTCGACCAAATAGCCTGCCAAGTACATGCTACTACAATATACTCAGCTTTAGAGGTAGACAAAGCAATCGTTGTCTATTTCTTTGAACTCCATGAGAACACATCCATTCCCACATGAAAAGCATACCCAGAAGTGCTCTTCCGGTCATTCACATCACCACTATAGTCACTGTCGGAGTACACGACCAGCTTCAACTCCTCTACAAATGAGTGCATCAAACCATGATCTCTTGGCCCATTCACATACCTAAAGATCCTCTTCGATACCGTGAAATGATCTTGTTTTGGCTCCTCCATGTAATCGCTGACCACTCAAACTGCATACATGATATCAGGCCTAATAAAAGTCAAGTATCGTAGACTCCAACCAGACTCTTGAATAATATGGAGTCAACTGCTTCTTCCATAGAATCCTTTTTCAGCTTAACAGTCGGATCTGCAAGAGTGGAGATAGCCTTACAATTATCCATCCAGAAATTCTTCAAAATCTCTTCCGCATACTTCTTCTGAGAAATGAAGATCCCATGTTCACTCTGATGTACCTCAATACCCAAGAAGTAAGTGAGTTCACCCAGATCAGTCACTCAAACTCCTTCTTCATCTTCTTGAATTCTTCAAACATAAGAGTGTTGTTGCCAGTGAATATCATGTCGTCAATATATAAGCATAAGACCATGATATCTCCATTCTTCTCCACCTTTGTGTAAAGTGCATACTCATATGGGCTCTTCATCTACCCATTCTTCTGAAAGTATGCATCTATTCTTTCATTCCACACACAAGGCGCATGCTTCAACCCATACAATACCTTCTCTAGCTTGTAGAATTTCTTCTCTTGACCTTTCAATTCATATCCAGGAGGCTACTGGACATACACATCTTCTTCCAGATAACAATTTAGAAATCTATACTTGACATTCATCTGACAGATCTTCCACTTATACTGAGCGTTTAGTGCAATGATCAGTTTAATAGCATCAATCCACGCCACTAGAGCAAAGACGTCATTGTAGTCAACACCTTGGACTTATAGGTAGCCTTTCGTGATGAGTCTTGCTTTGTGCTTCTCCACTTATCTATCCTTGCGTGTCTTAACTCTGTACACCCATTTCACACCAATGGGCTTGTGACCTTTCGGTAGAGTGACTAACTCCCAAGTATCATTATTCTTGATGGATGCTATCTCTTCATCCATCGCCTTCCTCCATGTCTTCTCTTGAGCAGCTTCATCATACAAGTATGACTTACAGTCTACTAAAAGGCAATATAAAGAAAAATTAGCATGAATAAGCTTTGTCTCCTCGTAGATCTCTTCTAACCTTCTCATCCTAGGTTGAGTACTTTCAAAGATTCTCCTACTAATGCTTGCTCCATCAGAACTGCTTTTCTTGGTGCTTACTCCACTTGAGTAAGGAGTGGAAGCTCCCCCTGAATCTCTTCTTGGCGGTGATGGTGGTTTAGCTCCACCATCCGCAACTTCAGCTTTATGGCCACCTTCTTATTTATCATCATCATAGAATATCGCCTTCACACTTCTTTCCTTCTCATCCCATCCCCAACAACTATCTTCTTCAAACAGCACATCTCTAGAGATGATTGCCTTCTTCGTCATTGGATTGTATAACTTGTAAGCTTTACTCATCGAAGTGTAGCCTACAAATATACACATCTCTCTATTTTCATCCAGCTTCTTCCTCTTTTGATCAGGGATGTGAGCATAAGCTACACACCCAAACACTCTCAAATGTTGCACACTTGTCTTCCATCCACTCCATGCCTCATATGGATTCTTATACTTCACACTCTTCGTCGGACATCTATTCAACAAGTACACAACACATTATACTGATTTGGCCCAGAACATCTTAGATAACTTCTTGCCCTTTATAATGCTCCTTGCCATGTTCTGAATTGTCAAGTTATTTCTCTCAGCAACTCCGTTCTGCTAAGGTGAGTATTCTGCTGTCAATTGATGAGCAATCCCATGCTCTTTGCATAAAACATCAAATAACTTTGAGGTGTATTCCCCAGTTCGATCGGTTCCGATTACCTTTAGATACTATCCACTCTCCTTCTCAGCCATTGCCTTGAACTCTTTGAACTTGTCAAGGGCCTCAGACTTCTCCTTCAAGAAATATACCCAACACTTCCGACTAAAATCATCAGTGAAGGTGATATAGTATTTGCTACCACCAACCGAGGCAATATCAAACGGACTAGCAATGTCCAAATGAACTAGTTCAAGTTATCTCCTTGCTCTTCCAGACTTGCCACCTTCAAACGTCTGTCGCTTCTACTTTCCTTTTGTACAAGCTTCATATATCTTCTGTGGTGGTAAGATTTTAGGAAGACCTTCCACCATCTTTGTATGTGATAGAAGCTTCAGACCACTAAAGAATAAGTGTCCCATCCTGTGATGCCACAACCAAGCTTCTTCTTCTTCTTCAGTTCTTGCTAGACATGTCATCTCCTCGACATCCATCTTCAATGTAAAGAGACAATTTGTCATAATATTTACCTTCACAACCTCTTTTCCACATTAGTTCTGCATAGCCAACGAACCATCCTTCAACTGAATGCATTAGCCTTTCTCCACCAACTATCCTTGGCTTAAGATGTTACTCTTCAAGCTTGTAACATAGAACACATTGTTAAGATGCATCTTTTCACCATTTTGGGTGACCAACACTTTACCCTCTACCGAGATCTTTGAAGCATCTCCAAATCTAACCTCACCAGCACTTGGTTCAAGGTTAGTGAACAACTCCTTCTTACCACACATATGGTTGCTTGCTCCTGTGTCCAAGTACCAGACTTCATTTCTACCACCTTCAGCTCCTCTATAATTTAAGAATTATTGGGTCACCACCAAGTATTGCTTACTTCAGCATAGTGGTTAGTCTCATCTTTCCTCCTCGGAAGTCTGCAGTCATAACTCATGTGTCCAAATTGGTTACAGTTGTAATAATGGACTTGGGACATTCCACCACGACCTCTTCCTCGACCTCTTCCCCTTCCTATTCCTTTTTTCCCTCTTGCTTGAGGTTACTCTACTTCTCTCTAGAAGTTCTGATGTCGTCCTCCTCTTCTTACTTTGCCTCTGCCTTGGTATCCTCGACCTCACTGGCCACCTCTTCCAAAGCTCTCTCCAAATATCAATTGAGTCTGAAGTGCTTTCTCTAAGCCACTTGACTCTTCATCTTATAGCATGCGATATTCATGGGCTTGCAAAGAGTCTATGAGTTCATCGATAGACATTTGAGTGAGATCATTTGACTCTTTAATCGCTACCACTACATAGTTGAACTTCTTCGATATAGACCGCAAAAGTTTCTCTATGAAACTCACATCATCAATCGTCTCTCCATTGTGCTTCATTACATTTGCAACCGTCCACAGACGAGTCGCATAGTCACCAACCTTCTCAGAGTTTTGCATCTTGATAACTTCATACTCTGCTCGGATAGATTGTAGTTTCACCTTCTTTCCCTTGTCAACACCTTGCAAGGAGCATTGCAAGATTTCCCATGCTTTCTTAGAACTTCTAGCATCCGAGATCTTCTCAAAGGTTGCTTCATTAACCCCATGATATAGCAAGAACAAATCCTTCTTGTCTCTCTTTCTTGCTTCACGTAGTGTCATCCTCTAGGCATTAGTTAATGTTGCCTCTGCTTTAGTAGTTAGCTCTTCATATCCATCTTCCACGATCTCCCATAACTCTTTTGAGGTAAGCAATACTCTCATCTAGATACTCCAGTTCCCATAGTTTGTCTTTGTTAATTTAGGAACTTGACCCGACATATCATTTACCATCTCCATCATGGCCTGCTCTTCACTCCTTTGCTTCTTCACTTCTTCTGAGTGACTTCCAAGATTCGCAACCTGGCTCTGATACCACTGCTGGAAGCACAAGCAGTGGAGACCCAAGTAACACAAACCAAAGTTTTATTTCCTAAACTTATTTCAAACCTAGAGGTGGGTGGGGGGTTAATAGGTTTTAGGCCTTCTTTTTAATTATTCAGACCTATATCTGAATTCTTGTGCTTGGTGGTTAGTTGATATGTGCTTTTAAGAACAATCACAGATGATATAGATATTTTTATAGTGGTTCCCCAATCTTGGGTACGCCCACTGTCCTGTTTCGCCTTTCTAACAGTGTGTTAAACAAGGCTCTTCACCAATTCCTCGGCTCCTTAATATCTTACAACATGATCCTGCAGGACCACTCAGTCCTTTCCTAGACCTACAACTCAGGCACTAAGCCCCACCACTCAGATCTCAACTGGATCCTACTCTCAGATCTACAACAGATCTTACCTCAGCCTTTATAGCATAGGCCTACACTCAGATTCCCTAAAGAATCTCATCCTAAGATCCCAGAATGGATCTTACTCTCAGATCTACAATAGATCTTACCTCAGCCTTTATAACACAAGCCTAGACTCAGATTCCTTAAAGAATACTACCCTCAAATCCCAAATTGGATCTTACAGAGAATGTCAAAAAGATGAAATAATCAGACACCAGAGTAAGTTCTCTATGTCTGTCTTCCTGGACTGAGCAGATATCAGCCCTATCTGCTTCTTCACAACAACAAGTTGAGAAAGAAATCTTCAATTAAAGCACGGATTATTCTGGAAGCAACTTGCAGAAAACTCTGCTTCTTCTTTTTCAGGAGTCAATCCTTATCTTACTGTCGCAGATGAATATTGTAGCAGTTAACTCTTTTAGCATTCAGGTTCTCTGACATGAACTTGTTCTTCTGGCTCAGCAAGAAAGCGAGGAAGAAGTCGTCATCCAGCCGCAAGATTGCGAATGCAGAAAACCCTAATTGCTTCTCTTCTTGATGTTTTTCGATTACTCAACTTTTGATTGATTGATCGATTGATTGATGTACTTTGAATCAACCAATCTATCCTTTTTTATATCACGCTGATCAACGGCTATATTTTTTGTGTGTGGGCCCCACCATTTATGCTGGAAAATTTCTTTCCTTTTCCCCAAAAGGGCAACCAGCTGGCCGCGATGCCATTAACGCAATTCTGCGTCATTCCTGTAATATTTTGAACCTACGTTGACTTTGTTGACTTTGATGACATCACCATCTGTGGACTTAGAAAAAATCAAGCATCAGTAGCATAGGTGTTGAGTGAATGACCATCACTCAGCGCCAAAAGACTTAGATAGAAATTGTCACTAGGCGTTGAGTGAGTAAGCACCACTCAACGCCAAAACACTTAGAAAATTATCACAACCAGTAGGCGTTCAGTGAGCAACCTTCACTCAACGCCAAAAAACTTGGAAAAGTTTTCTGGCATTAGGCATTGAGTGAGTTAGCTTCACTCAACTCCAAAACACTTGGAATAACGTTTCAGCCATTAGGCATTGAGTGAGTAAGCTTTACTCAACGCCAAAAAACTTAGAAACATTTTCTGCCTTAAGAAGTTGATAGTGTTTGAGTGAGCATGCCACTTAGGAATGAGACTAGGGTCATATTTTACTTTCAGAAGGTGTATTCTAGAAATCCTCAGTTCGACAAACTCAGATCTCAGTTCGGCGAACTCAGAGATCAGCTCGACAAAAAGTGAAAGCTCAGTTCAACGAACTCAGAACTCAGTTCGACGAACTCAGGGCTCAACTCGATGAAAAGTGAAAGATCAGTTCGGCGAACTCAGAGCTCAGTTCGACGAACTCAGAGCTCAGTTCAACAAACTCAGAGCTCATCTCGACGAAAGTAAAAGAAATCAATGCATTTGGACTTAGCCAAATTTCCGTGTCAAGAAGAACACTTCCTTTGAGAATTAGTCAACGTAATATCACATGGCGTTGAGTGAGCTTGCCTCACTCAACGTCTGTGGACTTGGTAAATATTCATAGTTTTCCTGTGGCATTGACTGACTGGGCAGTACTCAAGGATTTTGATGTTATGGCATTGAGTGAGTGGACTTCACTCAACGCATGTGGACTTAGCCACATTTTCAGCTTGCCAATTGTTTGGCTGACTATACTCAATGATTTTACATACCTGGAATTGAGTGAATATATTTCATTCAATGCATATGGACTTAAGCAAATCTTCTGCCCTTCCAGCCACTTCTTTGAGTCCACGTACCTAATCTTTGTCACAAGGACTATCCTGCATACATGAACTTACACACATCAAATATTGATGTGTGTATCTCATTGACCTGTTTGACATCATCAAATCAGGGCCATTTGGATCAATGGACCCAATAACATCACTAGTATAAGAGCTCGCACACACACTACAATTTTACAAGAGCTTGCCAACAAAGATCGCCACTCTTCAAAGTTCGCCGGAGTTGCAATTAGCCTTTGCATTTGTTGTCCGCCACCTTTGAATAAACTATCCTATTTGCCAATAGGAGTCTGCCACCTCTGCTTTTATTTTTCTATTCGCAAAAGTCAAACCACACACCTTACTGGGCTTCCACTGTTCACGACTTCAGTACACAAGAAAAAGGCCGCAAACTTTATTATTCTGGCACTATATTGCTTGCCTTCTGCATTGCGCTTTCTTAAATTTTATGGCTAGCCATATCAGTCCTATTTATAGGCTTTTCCAAACAATTGGTACAGGCAACGTGTCCCACCGTATATTAATTTATTCTGCCTCTTTTGTTTCACCCCAACTAATTAATTAATGCTACCTTTCCATGCAATATTATATATAATTCCATTGACTTTGTCAACACTCTTAATATATAAAGAGTTATATATTTATTAGATATAGTAATTTCATTTTCTATCAAATTTTTGACCTCAACTGCCAGCCACAACCGTTGGCCATCACCGCAGAGGGTTTGCTATTTCTAACACTCTCCCTCAAACATGTCAACACATGCTGAGTTTGCTCTTGGATTTTAGGAACAACTCTATCTTTAATGCCTTTGAGAGAACTAAGTTGTCAACCTAAATCACCTAGAGGGGGGTGAATAGGTGAAATACGTGCCAAATGCGGAATAAAAAATTAACACAGCACAGATAAGTAATCAAGCAATCACACAGACGACAAGAGATTTATAGTGGTTCCCCAATCTTGGGTACGTCCACTTTCCTCACCGATCTAGCAAATCACTAGACTCGGCTACTCCACTATGTCGGATTGCAAACCAATCCTACACCTCGGAACTATGTTCCTACAAAACTCGATCCCAAACGGATCTACACTCGGAAGATAAAACTTCCTACCACTCGGAGATAAATCTCCTACAATGAAATTGTTTGAAGAAAAATACAAACAAAATAATACAGATCTGGATCTTTGGCTTTGTCTTCTTCGTTGAGAGCTTTCGGCTTGGACAGAAAAAGGTTGAGGAAGACTTGACCAAAATTCGGAGATCTGAAATCTGGAATCACCACGATCGAATAGAAATATCAGAGATTGATGAAGCACGACGTGATCGGATGATTCTTCTTGAGTCTGGATTGCTGGAGAAACTGAGATCGATTGCAGTGGTGTGAGAACGACGATCCAGAGCTTCTTCCGAAAACAGTAATGGCAGCGGACAGAAAGATTAGGGTTTTCGGGATTTTCTCTTACTTAAAAGTAATCTCTGTAAACTCGTGTTTAGTCAAGTCTGAAAAGACATATTTATAGGTGGTTTCCAACAATCATAAACATAATTAAGGATGACACGTGGACCAATCAGAAAGGACTATTTGAAAATACACAAAGAAACTTGACTTAGAGAAATTTAGGAAATTCGAACAGACATACTCGAAAGACAGAGACATACTCGAGTAGGAGGTTACATACTCGAGTGGGTATGAGGAATATACTCGAGTATCAAGATAGAAACTACTCGAGTGCTTCAGGGATCAATACTCGAGTGACTTAGAGAACCTACTCGAGTATGAGCAAATATACTCGAGTATAAGCACTTAGAAAAATGTCTCAGATAAGACTTGAAGAGCTACTCGAGTATAAGAGTTTGAGATACTCGAGTATGGAGAAGATAGACTACTCGAGTATCTAAGGAAAACTACTCGAGTGACCACTAACCTACTCGAGTATGAAAAACAATCTACTCGAGTACAGAGTTACTTACTCGAGTATTTCAGAGAACTACTCGAGTATGAGGACTTAGAAACTTTCTAGGATAAGAAGTCCAGATCTACTCGAGTACAACCAGAACGCTTACTCGAGTAACTAACCATCTACTCGAGTATAAGGTATCACTTACTCGAGTAAAGGAAAATCTACTCTAGTATAAGCTTTCATACTTGAGTAAATAGAGAATCCACTTGAGTAAGAAGTCCAACCTACTCGAGTACAGACTCACTTACTCGAGTATACGATAGAAGTACTCGAGTATGTGGACTTAGAAAATTCTTCTGAGATAGACTTCAAAACTCCATAGTCCAAGTGCATGTTGATGAAGTGTATCCCAATAGAGAGGCTATACATGAGCCAACACCTTGGATCACATAATGAGGAATTACATTGTATGGTCCTGTGTTTGGTGACCCATTATAGACTGACATTGGTCTACACTTGGCAATAAGAACCTGCACACATACAACTCATACACAATATCAAATACACCTTAATTCATCTTAGTTCAAGGTCTGACTTCCTACAAATCTGAGGTATTGTGGAGACAAATCCCAACAATCTCCCCCTATTTGTAGATGTCAGCATCCTTTACACTAAGGTGAATTACTTAGAGTAAAAAGAACAACAAAACATATACTGATGAAAAATAAAAATGAAGCAGGAGAAATGATAAAGATAGTCATAATTAGAATCAAATATATATATATATAGAAATGTTTTCAAAAGATTAAATGTCCCTTTCCACATCCTCATTCACTCAAGAAGGGGCTCCTCTATGCAGTCTTTCTCATTTAAGCTCTTGCCTCTCCAGGTAGCTGAAAGGTTTGGGAAAATAGGTCTTGGGCCTTGGGGGAGCAGCTGGATTGTTATATCCCCAATTTCTGTCATGCAGTCTGATTTTGATTTGGGATGCATCATATGCTTTCCATTCAGAGTAGTTGTAGTACTGATCTCTATTTTCACCAAAATCTGTTACCAGCTTCAAGGTATCAAGGATAAGAAACTTGGAGGTAGGACTCCAAACCTCTGCATGAATAACTTCTTGTCTACCTTCTGGAGCTGGGGCAGGCTCTTTCCTTGGTGCAGAGCGGCTAGCAGAAGCGCCGTCACCATATTTTCTTTTCTTTCTAGGGGCACCTTGAGAGCTTGGAGGAAAATCATCTTGCCACACATCATCATAAGAAAGAGGAGGCTCAGTCATGTCACCAGTAGGTCTAGGTGAGAAGACTGGCACATACTCTGGAAAGTTGGCCTGATCTGGAGCACTTGAGGGAGGATGATCTTCAAGAGGATCTAGGGACTTTGGAATTATGGCAGGGTTAAGCTGGGAGTTGGGAAAATTCTGATTATGCAACCATACTGTAGTATCATAGGTATAGAATTTGACAGATTGTAGTTGAGCTAGAATGTCTGCTTTCATTTCTTTGACTAGATTATCCATAGATGCTTTAGATTGTTCAGATATTTTTTCAACTTGTTCTTTGACAATCTTCTCCCCCTTACTGATATCTACTGATAGTTGGGCAATTGTTTCATCTCTGAATGTTCCAACTTCTTCACAAACTTTCATGACATTGGAGGCAACATCCTTTTCCAATTGAACCTGATTATTTGCAACTGTTTCAGCTTGATCCTTGAGTAGACCTATACTGGTATTAGTATGATCAATGGATTTGCCACCCAACTGAAACAGTCTCTTGAGCTCATCAGTGTTTGCTTGAATTTCAGCAAATCCACTACTCATCTCAGTTTCAAGAGTAGAGATCTTGTTGTTCACTGATGCTAGAGAATCATCAAAGTATTTTCTCTGTTTACGGAGCACTTGCTCAATCTTGCTTACAAAATCTGAGGAGCTAGGGGGATCTGAGGCAGGGGCTGAGGCTGAAGGAACAGGAGCAACCCCGGGGGGGGGGGATTTCAGTAATCTCAACTGAGCTTGCAGCTCGCTTGAAAGGTGGTATCACAACTGAATCTTTTGTAGGGATGAAAGAGGGAATAGAGAAGTCTAGTGTCCTCAGAGGAGCATCCACTGGTTCTGGAGACATGTCCTCGTCATCAGACAGTAGATTAATCTCTGGCTGATCTTGCTGTTTATCAGGGGACTGATCAGGAGAGGTAGGGTGTACCTTTATAGGGGAGGGAGAAGGATCCTTAGCAGGGGAAGGATCTGCTTGAGAGTGATCCTCAGGAGATAGTATAACTGAATCATCTTGAACTACTGGATCATCTGTCCTGAGTTCATCAATCAGTCTGTTAATGTCTTCAGCAGTAGTGAGAAGGTTTTCTTGAGCTTTAATTTCTGAGGTGAGATCTTCTAGAGGTGGAGAAGGAGGAGGAGTAGGATCTTGGATCAGATCTTGCTGAGCAGAGTCTTCTGATGCCTTGTGCTGAGGATTAATTGAGGCAGGCTCCCCCTCAACTATTGCACCCGAGGTGGTAATAATGTGATGTAAAGGAGGAGATGGAATCCTGTCATCTGAGACAAGGGGCTCTCTGTGCTCATCTTCTGAGATGACGGCTGCTTTGGAGGCTTGAGCAGTGTTGAGGAGTTTGATTTCATATCTTTGGATTGAGAGGAAGGATACTTTCTTCATATGATGGAGGGGAGTGACTTTAGATAAATCAAACACTGTAGGATTGATCTCATGGAGGAGGAGTGAGATAATCCTGGCATAGCTTGGTTTTTTCACACTTTCTTTGATCTTGTCCAGTATCATCATTCCAAATTGGAATTTCTTCCGGCATACTATGGCTTGCATAACATCAAAAAAGTTTTGGGAAATTTCTCTGAGGGAATAGGTTTTGCATAGAAGAACTTTGGCAATTACATCCACAAGGAATTTGCCCTCTGAATTGTAATCTGCATGGCGGAACGAATATGATTCATACGGGTTTATTCCACAGAAGAAACTGGTTCTCTCGGAATTTTCAGGAGTCAGATCATCTTCTTCATCCACCACTGGCAATTTTAACAGAGTAGCTAAGGAAGTTTTGTCCAGACGGATTTTGATTCCACTGACCTTGGATTTTAGAACTGTACCATTGCGCTTGACCTTCAGATTCTTGTAGAACTCCTCGACTGCAGGGAAAATGACTTTGCACGGTGTCTGGAGGATGAACGTGAGACCGGCGGTGTCGAACAGAATTAGCAGGTTTCGGAAATCATCGGAGAGGTCGGCTATACCTTCAGGGTCGAGCTCTGAGCCGATTCCGATCTTGGAGGAGGGAGCCATCGGCGATTCTGGAGTACAGAGGAGACGAAGCGACAGAGCTCTGCGGGTTCCGGAAGATGAAGGGATGACGGCTACTCGGGAGAATGAGGAGTGGAAAGGATTTCCTATTTTTCTAAATATATATATGACCCTAATTAGGTTTAAGTAGGAGTGATAAAATCATACCTGTTGCGGAGCGGCAAACGCTTTGGTGCGAATAAAAAAAAAGAGAGATTCAAATTTCTGATTTCCGTATACTCGAGTAGATTTCGCCATACACGAGTATGAGATGGAGCATACCCGAGTAGATCTAGTATATACACGAGTAGGTTACCAACTACTCGAGTATGTAGATTCTGTTACTCGAGTATTTCTGTTTACTCGTGTATAAGTCTCTATATACTCGAGTATATCACTTTGAAATACAATTTACTTGGGAGAAATTTTACAGCCACAGATATCTTCAACTCTGAGCCTGTCTTTGAATCCATTATCACTATTCCTCTTTGTTGAGCAACCCGAGTTCCGTTTTGAAGAATGAAAACTTGGACTCCTCCAGCGGTTTGGTGAATATATCGACAACTTGCCTGTCTGTGGAGACATATTGTAGATCTATGTCTCCGTTTTCCACATGCTCCCGGATGAAGTGATATCGAAGCTCTATGTGCTTTGTCCGGCTGTGGGAGACTGGGTTGTTGGCAATTGCTATTGTGCTGGATGAGTCACAGAACAGAGGTACGTTCTGGAACTTCATGTTATAGTCTTCAAATTGATTCTTGATCCATAGAAGCTGTGCACAACAGCTGCCTGCAGAGATATACTCTGATTCAGCCGTTGAGATGGCTACACAGTTCTGCTTCTTACTGCTCCAGGAAATAAGTCTCCTTCCGAGAAATTGGCAAGTCCCGAAAGTACTTTTCCTGTCGTCTTTGCTTCCTGCAAAATCTGCATCTGAAAATCCAATTAGTTCACTATCATTACTTCTTGGGTACCATAAGCCAAGATTTGGTGTACCTTTGAGGTATCTCAAGATTCGCTTTGCAACAATGTAGTGAGATTCCTTAGAGTTCACCTGAAATCTAGCACATACACATGTTGAAAACATTATGTCTGGTCTACTTGCGGTAAGGTAGAGCAAGGACCCAATTATGCTTCTATACTTGGTTTCATCAAAAGGTTTCCCTTTCTCATCCTTGTCCAGAGACATAGCTGAGGCCATTGGAGTCCTCATAGATGTTGCATTCTCCATTCCGAATTTCTTAAGTAGCTCTTTGGTGAATTTGGTCTGTGAGATGAAAATTCCATCCTCAGATTGTTTCACTTGAAGCCCTAAGAAATACTTCAGCTCTCCCATACTGCTCATTTCAAACTTCCCTTGCATAAGTTTAAAAAACTTCTTGCAGAGGTTGTTGTCTGTAGAGCCAAAAATAATGTCATCGACATAGATTTGCACTAGCAAAATCTTGCCTTTTATTTCCCTAAGAAATAATGTCTTGTCTATCTTTCCTCTTGTGAACTTGTTCTTAAGAAGAAAGGTAGACATCGTCTCATACCAAGCTCGAGGAGCATGTTTAAGACCATATAAAGCTTTTTGCAGTAAATAAACATGATTAGGAAAAGTTGAGTCAACAAAACCTGGCGGTTGCTCTACATACACTTCTTCCTTTATGTCACCATTCAGGAATGCGGACTTGACGTCCATCTGATAGACGGTAAAGCCCTTAAGTGCAGCGTAGGCAAGAAATAACCTGATCGCCTCCAGTCTTGCCACTGGAGCATATGTTTGGTCAAAGTCGATTCCTTCTTCTTGACGATAGCCCTTGGCGACAAGTCTGGCTTTATTCTTTATAATTGTTCCATCTTCGTCCATCTTGTTCCGGTAGACCCATTTTGTCCCAATGACGTTCTTCCTCTTGGGTCTAGGAACAAGTGTCCAAACTTTGCATCATTTGAACTGATTCAGCTCATCTTCCATGGCTAGAATCCAGGATGCGTCGGAGTTGGCTTCCTCAAATTTCTTTGGTTCAACCTGTGAAAGAAAACTTAGGTGTAAATTTTCGTTAGTTGTACCTCGACGAGTTCTGACGCCATCCCGAGGATCTCCTATGATTTGGTCTAAGGGATGATCCTTCACGTGTCTAAACTCTAGAGTCCTTGCATCTGGGATCTCTTCAGCCACTGGGGTTGCATCTTCAGCTGGGATGTGTTCTTCATCTTGATCATCTACCTCTCCAACAGGGGTTGTAGAGGTGATCTTGATGAACGTCTCATCTTTACCTTCAGTAGGTTCATCCAAGCTGATTTCCTTCATCTTTGTACCTGCATCTTCAATAGGCACACTAGAAGAGTTGCTTTGCAGCAGACTCGTCTCATCAAATACAAGGTGTATCGACTCTTCTACCACCAGAGTTTTTCTATTAAATACTCTATAGGCCTTACTATGGCTACTATAACCTACAAAAATACCTTTAAAGCTTTTCTCGCTAAACTTTGTAGTGCGATACTTGCCGTTGTTAAGTACGAAGCACTTACAGCCAAAGATTCTAAAATATGAAATGGTTAGTTTCCTGCCTTTTAGAAGTTCGTAAGGAGTCTTATCATGGTTCTTGTTGATGAGAGCTCGATTTTGCACGTGACAAGCGGTGTTGACGGCTTTAGCCTAGAAATACTTTGGAAGTGAGGCATCACTCAACATAGTCCGGCAAGCCTCTATGAGTGTTCTGTTCCTTCTCTCAGCTACTCCATTTTGCTGTGGAGTGCGAGGAGAGGAAAACTCATGAAAGATACCTTGACTTTCGCAAAATTCTGTCATGGCTCCAGACTTGAATTCCGTTCCATTGTCACTTCTGATTTTGACTACGGAACAGTTGTATTCATTCTGGATTTGCCTAACAAAACTAGTGAAAGTACTAAAGGTGTCTGACTTGTGTTTCAAAAAGAACACCCACGCAAAGCGCGAGTAATCATCCATAATAACCAATGTATATTCCTTACCTCCCAAACTTCTAACTTGCAGTGGACCAAACAAGTCCATATGGAGAAGCTATAAGCTTCTATTGGAATCCTTGCCTATTATGCTTTTAAATGAACTCCTTGTTTGCTTGCCTTTGATACAGGCGTGACAAAGACTGTCCATAACGCACTTGACATTAGGTGCATCACGTACTAAGTTTTGAGAGAATAGTTTATTAATAGTTTTGAGATTAATATGTGCTAGTCTCTTGTGCCATTTGTCAGCAAGAGATGCACTACTTTTTGCTAAAAGACACACTGGTGTAGACGAGTCTATACAAATGAAGTTTAAACAGAAAATATTTCTGCTTCGAGTGCCTGATAAAATAGTTTCCATGTTGTCAACCGATTTTATCAAACACTTGTCAGCATGAAATTCAACCACGTATCCTTTGTCGCATAGTTGGCTTATGCTGATGAGATTGTGTTCCAATCCTTCAACATAGGCTACATCCGAAAAGGATACGCTACCATTAGTAATCATACCATAGCCTTTAGTTATTCCTCGATCTGAACCTCCAAAGATGACCTTTGGTCCATTGTAGACTGAGGTGAAATTCTGGAGTAGGCTTCTTGTCCCGGTCATATGCCGAGAGCATCCACTGTCCAAGTACCAGATTGGCATTTTGGTGGTCTTTGGACATACCTGCAATTACAATCACTTAGCCTTAGGAACCCAAACAAGTTTGGGTCCTTGGTCTCGAGTTAGAATAATCCCCCTACGAGCATTAGCCTCATGAGTGGTCATTCTCACGTTGCTAACTTGAGGGGTTGCAACATTTCTAGGATTGAACCAACAATCGATGCCAAAATGACCAATTTTGCCACAACACCAGCAGTCGAACCTGTTGTATCTTTGCCTAGTGTATTCCTGCTTGATTTTCTTAAGTGATGGTCTAGCAGGAACTTCACTCTTGGAGGAAGAAGCTTCATGATGATGGCAGCTACATGAAGTCTTCTCCTTCATAGGCTTTTCCACAATAGGTTTTACCTTTGGTGTCTTCTTGATGTTATGACCATGAGCATAAGGTCCATAGCTTTGAAGTTGAATCTCTTCATTAGGGGCCTTAAAGACACTCTCTCCAAACTTACGAGGATGAGTCCAACCTTGGTATCTTGACTTAGGCTTCTCGGGGATCGGCCTAGAGAAGTGTCCATAGGTGGACTCATAGTCGTATTCGTTCGTAGGAAAGATAACTTTCTTGAACAAAACTGGTTCCAATGGAGCTTTCCCTTTTTCTTCAGCTAGAGCCTTCTGGG